>ML058418.1:5507055-6214110 GCA_003013855.2 Liriodendron chinense | reverse complement strand
TCCCTAAGGCTCTTGATGTGCAATTAAGGTCAGATTTTGGAAAATGATTTAAACATGCATGGTTAAGATTATACCTTGGTGTGATGAGAATTGTGTGGATAGATTTTTACGATGAAGAAGCTAATGCCAATCTTGTAAACTAAGAGGTCTTTGCTCGATCTATTTGCAGGTGGGGGGAGTTGCAAGAGAATTGTCAAATTCTTTAGTATGGGCCAAGGATACATAAGTTGTACTCTACAAAGGCAAACCACACCACACTTGTGATGATGAAGAATAAAAGGGTAGAAAAGATGAAACTGGACACACACACACACACACACAACACACACACTTCTCCATGCAGGTGACACCTAAAGGGAAGACATCCAAGCCTTCTCTCTCTTTAGGGTAGTTCTCCCTCTCTGCAATGGATCTATTTTATAAAGGAGAAGTAAAGGTTTTAAGAGTGCACTAAAGTATAGTGCTCCACCATCCTTTGGACTTCGATGTACAATATTGTAAAGGAAGTCCGTTAATCTGTGTCATATATGCACATACTCATGAGGAAATCTTTTAATTGGCCGTAAGGCCCTCCACCATAAATATAGATTTCATGTTGATTAAATAGGTGGACCATCATATCTATGCCATTAAATTATCAAGCGTGACAAATTATGTTTTAACTGTTAAAACAAAACTTTAATAATTGATTTTTTTTTTTTTTTTATAGATGATTAAAACCTTTTAATTGCTTCGCTTAGAAAAAAATCAATTGACGAGTCATTGATCAAATAAGATCTAGCTTTAAAATAAGTTTGTAAGTAAATTTGGTGGATCCTATATATGTTAGCTCATATAAGAATCAATGAATCTTTGATGAACGTATTCAGCATCACTTACTTTTAATTGCCTCAGGTAGCCTCGTAAAGTAAGCCAAAGCCACACGGTCAAGATCCAAGGCCCACACACCTATCAGATTCTTTTGTGCATCATCGAGTCCTTAGGTAGCAATATTTTTTTACACATACACTCACACCCCACACACATCCACACACTCACATCATAATGGGATTTCACCATAATGGGTACTTGAACCCATGACCTTATGTTGAAACTCATGTGAGTCTACCACCAAGGCATAAGTAAGGATCCAATTAGCAACTCTATTGCAAGAAACCTTTTATGATTTGCAAGAGCACACTGTAAGAGTCCTTTGATATATATTGATACACCATACTAAGAAAGTGATTGTTTGACATAGTATCAAAGCGAAAGGTCCTGTGTTCAAATTCTGAAAGTAGCAAGTATGTCACGGTAATATATTCTCCCATGAGGGCCAATTCGAGCTTTTAGAGAAATGGTTGTTTGACATATACCACCAGAGTAATTACATATCTCATGACTATTCTTTCTTCATCTTTTGTATGTGATTGGCATTGCCGACCTATCTTTCCATCATTTTTGGAACGTGATTTGCGGTGCTGACCTATTTATTTCAAGCAACAACTTAATCAGCCAGCTGCCTGTTTGCTTAACATCATGTCTTGTCATGTGTCATTTAGGAAATAAAAGTGAACCGTTATTTTTTAATACAAATTGTCGGTAGCTATTCTTGATATGTTTGCACCTGTTTAATCAATATATTGTCCACCTTTTAAGTAATATATTATTCATGTCTAACAAGCACATACAACACATATACTCTTCTTTAACAATCGTATGAGGCACACATGCATAAACATAGACCTAGAAAAGGTTGCTTATCATCAGTCACAATAAACAAGAGTAGGCGAGATTACCTAATAACTTTCTGTCATTGAATTGAAGAGATCGTTTCGCCGACCAGCCACAGCCAGAGTAAAGTCAGGGAGTGGGCCACGCTGTGCCATAGAAGCCCCTGACAGTCACGTGACGTCGGTGTTAGAGCGTGACCCGCACGGCGCATGTGCCGGAGGTATTATGACGTGGCCCAATAATATATGGACAGCTTGAGTACTGCACTCATGGCACATGCGCTGATGCGGGGTTTGTGTCCGTCTCGAGGGACAATTTCAGACTTCCACAGCAACGATGATTGGTACTGTAGAGTAAAGTTCTGCTACAATACATCCCTAGTTCTCGCAATATGTACGTATGGACTTTAATCTTTAGATCTGGTCATCTTTCAATGATCTAAACCGTTTATATGGTGGACCACATCTTGGATCGGGTATACATGAAGAAAAAAAGCTCTTTGCTTGAAATATTTCAAGCCTATGATCTTTTGACGCATCGAATTTTAATATGAACGGTCTTCTAAACCTTTGAATTATCCAACCCATGACAAGGGCCATCAGATAAATGTTTCGGCCGTTGAAAAAGGACCCCAATCCAACGGCTACAGTCTGAGATGCTGTACGAGGGTCGTGATTCAATGTGCGCCCCCTAAAGCGTGTAGAGATTCGTAAATGCTGCACATGTATCATAGATCTGGACCATTCATCAATGGGCTAAACCATATGCCTATCATGGACCGAAAATAAAGTTGGTCCACCAATCAGATAGGTCAAAATTGTTAGATAAATGGGCAGATAGAAATAAAAATTTCATCAGTCAAAATTCAACATACATGTGTGGCTCACTGGATTATTATACGGCCATGATTTTTTGTATATGATATGATCATAGTCTGCCCTACCTAATGAATGGATCGGATCTTTAGAACGCATACTGTATAAACTGATTTTTCACACGTATTGCGCTTCACACGAGAGGTACCGAGTACCGACTCTTCTAGCAAACGTTGACAAAGTGATCAGTAGTGGGACCAACAGACAATAATTAACGGCTGATTGAAGTGTCGCAGCGCGTTCGGCGCTGAATAGTCTTTTTCAGAGGGAGTCATTTGATACTCTGGCAGAGTATGACACTTCATACACAGTCATCCTGAAATCTAACGTTGCGCACTTTAAGGCCTATTTGAAATTAGTCATGTAGCGCGTATGCAATTTCTAAGCGCCGGTGTATCAATAATTGCGCTCTTCCAGAGTAATGCCAACTCGCCTTACACGTGATAACCGTTGGCTGCCCGGGCAATTGACGGTCCAAAACAAATAAGCCCAACCCGCACGTGATGATTTTGTGTTCAAGATCTGGTCGGTTCATAAGGTGGGCCTGTCGTTCCTGACGATAAATTATCCTTGAAGAGGTGGCTAGATCCCTGACTGTGGGCCCACCTTGATGTATGTGCCGTACATCCATGCCGTCCATCCGTTTTGACACTCATTTTAGGCATGATCCAAAAAATAAAGAGATCTAAATCTTCAGTGGACAACACCATAGGAAAAATGGTGATTGAATACCCACCATTAAAAACTTTTCGTGGCCACCGGTTGTTTATTTACCATCCAACCTGTTGATAAGGTCAAAGAGACCTGGATGAAGGGACCACACAAATATCAGTTTGATCCAAAACTTTTGTGGCCCACAAGAAGTTTTTAATAGTCAATCCCAGTGTTTCCTGTGGTGTGATCCACCTGAGATTTGGAACTGCTTCATCTTTTGGGATGCCCTAAAATGAGCTGTCAAAATGGATGGAGTGTGGATTGAAGACATGCATCACGGGGGCCTACAGTCAGGGATCCACTACGCGCCCCTTGAAGCTTTAGGGCTGGGCCAGGCTGATGGTCTCTTAGACAAGCCTGAGCCCGGTGAAGCCATAAAAGCCGAAAGCTTGATGGACCAGCCGGCCATTGAAACCCTAATGGGACACTGATGTGTCATTGACCACTATAAAAGACTGGCAACTTCGGCCAACTTTCTATTCGAGTCGATGATCCTAACCATCTGATTGGTGGGCGTGAAATGGACGGTGAAGATCGTCCGGTAAATATGACCACATGGGGCTGTTACTAGGCAAAGGCCCTTAATTGGGCCTAAAATACAATCCTGGGCCAACCTCTACTGATTAGGCCTTTGACTTAAGACGTGTGGCCCCCCAGTCATTAACATGTAAACAGGCCTGATCTAGTACTCAGATTGGACCCCTAATAGACAGTTTTGCAATATCAAAGGCAGGGATTGACCTTTTATTTATTTATTTATTTTTTAACCAGACATGAAGATCAGATCCATACCTAGACATTGTTAGTAAGATTTTTCAATGGGACATAAGCAATCCAGGGCCCTCTATTGGAAGCCCTAGCCCGTATTGGGAATGGACCTGAACTTAATGACTAGCCCATTGCTTTGTACATGCAAATCCAGCATGTGTGAAAGATCAGCACCATTCAAACGCGTGGATGTAATGGGGCCCCAAAATTGGAGAGTCCTTTAATTCATTTGCTTCATTGTGTGTAACTTTATCAAATGTAATATATTCATGTGGGCTATAGATATAATATCCCTGGCTATTTCTTGAAAACTTGAGATTGAACAAAATGGCGGCAAGATAAGGGAGAGTTGTGGACCATGGTTCTCAATACTCTGTTGGGCTGTAATGACTTAGAAGATCGTAGGATGAACTTGCCGTCATAAGTGATATGGTTATCCTTTTTACGAAGTGATAATGATTAGTCGAGATGGAAGGTCTCCACTAAGGCTCAATGATGATTTGGTACCTTAGCCCTACCCTACAAAAGAGTAGGGTAAATATTCATATGTATGGACTCTTGTTATAAGATGAGGAGACCTAATATGCTCGACTAGATGAATTTTAGATGTGCTAACTTTGACTAATTCTTAAATCTAAAAATGTACGAGGAATTCAAGATATTGGTTTACTTTATAAGGCTAGATTAATAGTTGACATGTGGTGGTGCTAAGAGCATACATCAGGTCAGTTGAGGTTCAAATAATTCAACGAGGGATTCATTTGTTTGTGCTTTGGAATATCCTTAAGTTGAGGTTCACATAATTCAACAAGGATCCTCATTTCAAGGATCCATTTGCTTGTGCTTTGGAATATCCTTAAGTGTTTTGTAAGCTAACCAAAGTACTTAATATTCTAATGCTTAATTGAGGTTTTCACAACAGTTGAATTTTTTCATTTTTAACCGTTATTTGTTTTAAATCACAGTTGATGGACATCCAATGATTAATTGGATTTCTAAAAAATCTTGTGTTTCCGTTACATTCTAACCCAAGCGATCCAACAACAGCTGCATGAGATATCAACGCATTTAAAAAATCACATTGTTATGAACCTAGGTAGGCAACACCATATCAATTCGATGTTTTATTCATGATTTTACACTAGTTCCTATAATGGGCCAACTTGAGTTTCGAACCAATGTGATGTTCAAGTTTAAGGGCAAAAATTTAGGGGGCATGCCTAATTGATAGTGTGGATCTCATCCCATGAAGTCATTCACCCCACAAAAGTGGCAAGCATGCCTCTTAGGCCTACACGTAGTCACAATAACATTTTCATTCAAAATAGCTCGTCCCATTACTATTTTCCTTTCGAAAACGTATGTGGGAACATTACTAATTTTGCTGATGTGGATGGACAACTTCATGTGGATGAGATCTATTTAGTCAACTGCATGTAGGAACATTACTATTTTTGCTGATATGGTTGGACGACTTCATGCGGATGAGATCCATTTAGTCAACTAAGGTGCGCCAGTGTCTCGCCTGCTAGCTCAGCTGGAAGACACCTAGGCACTTCAACAGCAGATATAAGGTTCAAAATGCTAAGGAGACACAATAACCGCAATGGTGGGTGGGTGCATCATGTGACTAACCATGTGGGTGTGTTGTGTAGCTAACAGGGTGAGTGCGTTGCATTAAAAAAAAAAAAAAAAAAAGTGTGCCACCTAATATTAAGTCTTGATCCCATACGTCACACTCGACGCATTGATAAGAAACAAAGTAAAATCTGTCTAAACCCCAATAGCATGATTTTTTAAGAGTACCCTTTTTTTTTTCTTTATCAGAAGAGACATATGAATAGATTAAATGGCATATATAAACCACTGTGGTGTCAGATCCTAACTCTTCCTTATGATATGATCTACGACCTTACGTGATTTTTGGACCGAACTGATTTTTAGTTCCCAGGATAAAACGAGGCACTACGATGGATGGCGTGGATCTCATGCACATTCTCCTCCATGTGGTGCTTGGTGACTTACGGTTGTAGTTGTAGCCCTAGCTGGTCTGGTACTAGCCATTGTAGGGTTAGCACAATACTTTCCTCTGCGTACTTTAGTTGTCCAAGAACATTTAGCTGTCTTAAAGACTTTCCACCGCGCTTGAGACAGAAAATAAGATTCGATGTTATAGTGATCCAGATTTAAAGACATTTGTTTGGCGTATTAGGATCATTGGATTGTTATTATTTTAATTGTCCGTGTTACGTCTCCATCAATGAGTTAGATCACTATTGCCCATTCATAGGATTCCCCTAGAGTGGATGGTTGTGATCATCTGGACATCTTTTCACATAGGCGTTAATGGCCAACCATGCTGGTGAACTTGAGTTAATGAGGCAAAACCAACTAAATTCAAATTACACAGGAATCAAGGTGATTCTAAATTCTCATTTATGTTTTGTAGCATATAATTGAAATGTATTGGAATTCAAAAGTTGTGCTCGAATGCTTCTTATTGGAATGCATTGAAATTCTTTACTATATTCAACAATTTTTACCATATGCATTGAAATTCTTTACCATATGCATTGAAATTCTTATTAAAATGCATTGAAATTCTTTACCATATTCAACAATTTTTAACTATATATTTGCATAGCCAATATTTAAACAGTTGGATCATTCTATTGATGTGATTTTAGTGATGTAGCTCATAATTAAATTGTTTCAATGTATCATCAACGTATCACATCCCTGAACAATGGATTGTAGTAAAAAAAGAATAAGATTTCAAAACACACCAAAATTATGCATTACAAATACCTTTAATTCTACCATTTACCACCAAATACAGCGCCAAATGCAAAAAGCAGCTATGAGAAATTCATTTACCCCCAAATACATCAAAATGGGCTACCAAATGACTTGTAAAATCTTATCAATAAAGGAGTTCTCAAGAGAAAACAAATTTCATGTAATCTGGACCGCAATGTCTAGATATTTATCTCTAAATACATCTAAAATGGGGCTGCCAAACTACTTGTAAAATCTTATGAAACGAGATCTCAAGAGGAAGCAAATTTAATGTTATCAGGACCACAATGTTTGTTTGACATCCAATCCACTGTTAGTTTCAAAATCTAATGCCTAACAATGAGAAAGATCCAAAACTCAAGTAAACCACACCACAGAAACAGAAACAGTTTAGATGGAAATGCTCACAGTTGGCCCACTGTGATATTTATATGCGATCAAATCCGTTTATAAGGTGATTCCAACCTGCAAATATGAGCCTCATCCAAAACTTCTATGAATCCCAAGAAGTTTTTAATGGTGGGCATTCAGTCCCTCTTTTTCTTGTGGTGTGGCCTATTGAGTTTTAATATGGTAGCTGCGCAATGCACCCACCTACCGATGGAGTTGGTGTCTCCCGTTAGCATTTTGAACCTAAGACCTACTGTTGAAACGCCAGGCATAAGTATTCCAGCTGGGCGAGCAGGCGAGACACATCCGACACTGGATGGACAAGTCCGACATATCCACTCATCGCCTAGACCACATAATAGAAAATAGGAGAGCCATCAATTTAAATGAACACATGTGTGGCCCACTTGATGAGTGGATGGGCCGGTTTCTGTAATCTTTAGTGTGGGGACCCTTTAAGACCGGTTCGCTGCCATACACAAATGATATTGCCAATTATTCTCTAGCTGGACCGAAAGTTAGCAATGCAATACTTGCATGTGTTCAATATCCATGCAAGGTCACTGTCTGTTGATTCGGATCGTTGAACGGACCCAAGTATTTTTTAGATGAAAAGATCTTAAAAATCCCTTCTTCTTCTTTTCTTTTCTCCAAAGTATTGTAGTTTTTTAACCGTTAATTATTTGGACATCTATTAAACGGTTGAGATTAATTGGAGTGAGGAATTTTAGAGCTAGATAACCAGATATTGTGCCCCATTTGCACAGACTTCGTTTTCTACCCACTGCCCTCACACGTGGCGAGGCAAGTCTAATCAGCGGATTGGATTTGTCACTCGTGTGCTTCGATGGCAGATCTGAAGAAGCACAGTACTCCAGATTGCACGGAGGATATCGTCGGTAAAAGGGTCAAAAGGTGGTGGGCCCCACTGCACCTCCCCGAATTCATGCTTCTCTCATGTCTGCCCCTTCAACTCCATCATTTAAGGCTGCGTGACTTCAGTAATGGCAATGATCTCAAAGGCATGATGTTTGTGACCTAACCGGCAGTAGCAGGTAGGACATGCCCATTTAACCGGTAGCAGCCGGTAAGAAGTAGGACCACCGCACAAGCCACACGCTCATGCATGCGATCATGGGTCAAGCTCGTTGAGGAGCCTGACCGCCTTTTGACTCTTAAAAAGAGCAAAAATGAGGTAGAATCCGATGTGCTTTCGTCACAAAAGTAGCCTGCACGAGCCCTACATGCACCATCTTAAACTTTCAACACTGGCGATACGTGGACAGTCTACCAGCTTCTCGGATTCAGGTCGAGTACTGTGTACCATACCCAGACCCGATGAAGAGAATTGGATTCGGGTCTCGAGGTAACTGACCGTGCTTGACCCGGGAGTGGATTATTTGCTGCCCTTACCGTGGGGCCCACATTGATGTGTTTATTGTATGCTCCAGATATCCATCTGTTTTGCCAGCTGATCATTTCAGGTATGACCCAAAAATGAAAAAGATCCAAATCTCAAGTGAAAGTGGTGATTGAACCCCTTACAATTAAAAACTTCCTAGGGCCCACCTTAATGTCTCTGTAATGTTTATTTACCATTTAATCTATTGATAAGGTCACATGAACATGAATGAAGGTAACAAAAAAAAAATATATCAAATTGATCCAAAACTTTTGTGGCCCATTAATGTTCAATCACCGCTGTTTCCTATGCTATGGTCCACATGAGAATTAGATTTGCTTCATTTTTTGGATCATGATGGCATAGATATAAAATATATACATCAAGGTGGGCTCCACAGTAAGGGCCGCACTGTCTTGTGTGAATACGGGTCATCTAATCTGCTCCCGCTGGACCCTGCTGGGTGATCACCAAGGTTTAATACATGATTCATCTAATCGAGGGATTCCTAATCACACCCAGCTGAACTGAGTAGGACTGAGTTGGAGCGGGTCATATTCATTTCCATCTCAATGAATCTCACTTTGAAGATGGTGCTTATATCCATGAGTAGGAGATTTCCGTCTCAATGAATCACTCTTTGAAGATGGTTCTCAATTCTGTGCTTTCCGCTTAAAAGAGCGCTTGTTTTTTAGCCACAAGGAACGTAATAGGGGACGATTACATGTGTTTGCCTACTTTGTGACTAAGTTTCGGTCTGTGTCGCCACCTGATGGAGCCCACATGCTGAGATAGTCTTAAGATTTGAACCATTTATTTTATGATTACTTCAATAAATAGGCTGTTATGATATAATCTAGCCCACTGATTATCTTATATCCTTTGATTTTTAGAATTGAGGGAGAGCAATTGAGAATTTTTGTTCATTATTTTACATTTTTCACAGATGCTGATTATCAAAATCATCTGTTTAGCACAGTATCATTGGATTGTCCCGTACATCATAGAGTCCACGACATGCACAGTCCTGTGTAAGACCACTCAGTATATGGGCCACAGTGGGTGCTGATACACATTGGATCCTAAGTCACGACGGGCCAAAAATAAAAATAAAAAATGCATAAGATTTATGGACGTGAATTTCCTACCTCCCTCGTTGTAGGAAGCCTTGTAGGAAGCCCACATAACCAAAAGCTTTACAAGGCCATCACAACATTCATCCCTTCCATTTTGCTAGATGAGCTTAGAAGATAAAACAAATATAAGACCTTGTTTATTTTATCTTATCAAATTTCTTAGTAATTTAAAGTAATTGTGTCATCGTAGTGATTTTACAACTATCAAACTAAACACAGGAATAACCTGCATGTGAATGGTACATGTATTTAGAAAATAAGTAAAATAATTTGTAATCATTATATATTTTTATTAAATTACTATAAAATCCTCAAAATTCAAACAATAGCATGAGTATATTTTCACAATGATTTGATATTAATGTAAAAATGTCATTGTTATGAATTTACCTGAACAAACCAAATAAAGGAGTTGGCTGTTACATTCAACTGTTGCTAGAGACAACTAATTTGTAATTATTGTACATTTTCTTTACATTAAAGTAGAAATGGGTGAAACAAACAAGCCCTAAAGTTCAACTATGCCATTATTGGGTTCTTTGCCTCTAAAATTCAATCAGATTTCCACATAAGTTACCATGAGCACTACTTTCATATTAATCAATACACCATGATTGTTATTATTAGAAGCATATGTGCTCTTTCAAGTTGTATAGAATTACATAAGTATGGTTGGATCCCTGGGGCCATCATTAGATTATGAAGGATCTTGTGCATGTAGTTAAGCCAATAGCAAAGAAGAGATGAGATCTCATATATAGCTGGTCATGTATACGATATATAGCTTGGAGAGTAGGTGTGTGAGGTTGTTATGTGACTTCATGACTGCTAAAATAGTGTTGACTTTACAGGGATAATTTGAGCTGTGGCCTCAAATCAATGAGGGCTTGTTTGGATTAGCCATTACAGTGCAATGTGTTGTGAATAGCTAATGATTATCATTACTATCATAGTCGGAAGTAAAATGCGGCATTTGCCATACATTATACCACTCTCGTTGGTCCACTTCCAACCATGGATATGTATGTAAATAATCATTATAGCTAGATACACATGGACATAAATTCTTTAATATTGTTATATGTATATACTCCATTCATCTATTTCGTAATATCATCCTAGAATATAAACCAAAAAATGAAGAAGGACCAAAGCTCAAGTAGACAAGACCATAGAAAGCAGTGGGGACAATGACCCCAATTATGAAAACCTTCTAAGTGCTCACCATTATGTTTATTTGCCATCCAACCTATTTATAAGGTTGCACGGAGTTGGACAAAGGGAAAACACAAATATTAGCTTGATCTAGCACTTATATGAGCCTCAAGAAGTTTTCAACGTTAAGCATTCAATACCCGTTACTTCCTATCGTGTGGTTAAATTGAGCTTCAGATTTGCCTCACTTTTGGGCTCATTCCATAAAAAGATCTTGCAAGATGGATAAACGGTGTGGATATAATACATACATGATAGTATAATACATACATGATAAGAGGGTCCACAAAACTTTGTTACGGCAACACACCTCCACAATCTACATCTCTATGGCGATCCCGAAGGATTACCATGATTTGACTGATTGGCTCTATATAATCAATGAAAAATTATTATGACATGGAAGATCCAAACAGACCCTAAATGAGCGTGCATAATGTAAAGTTGGCACATTTAGCATCGATCTTATGTAAAGGAATGCTGTCGGTCGTGTGATAGCAGCATATGCTTGCAAGCTTTGAAATTTGAAAATGAACCAAGCACTCGTGTGCACTCTGATTACTACTTGGGTTCAAAGGGACCCGAATCCCGAGTATTCGGGTCTGAGACGCAAAGCAAACGAGAACCGATTAGGTGAGACCTCGGCCTCACCCAAGATGGTGCAGCCGTTACCGTGGGGCCCACCTTGATGTATGTATTATGTATCAACGCCGTCCATCCATTTTTCCATATCATTTTAGGGCATTATCCAAAAAATTAAGTAGATCTAATTATTAGGGGGACCATACCATGAGAAACAGTGGTGATTGACCGTTCTACCATTTAAAACTTCATAGGGCGTAGCTTAATGTTTCCATAATGTTTATGACCTCATACACCGGCATGAAGAGAAAAAATAAATATCAGCTTGATCTAAAACTTTTGTGGGCCATTAATGGTCAATCAACACTGTTTCCTATGATATGGTCCATCTGATAATTGCATCTGTTTCATTTTTTAGATAATGTCACAAAACGATCTGGAAAAACGGATGGACGGTGTGGATACATAATACATACATCAAGGTGGGCCCCATGTTAACCCCACGGCTGCACGGTCTTGAGTGAGGCCGGGGTCTCACCTAATCGACCCTCGAAGCAAACCCATTATAAATTGGAGCCAAATTTTGGATCCGGACCCGATTAAATTAATCTGGCCCGGATCCATTTATAGCCACGACAGAAAGAAGAAAAACGCAGGAATGGTCCATATTTAGGACGTGATCGATCAACGATCTGGATTACTGCAACGTGGGCCCCAGTTGAGAACTAGAAAACAAATTTGAAAAGTCTCAGGTGGAAGACCTCATGATGCCTCTATGATGTTACAGAGAAGTGCCTATCATATTATTAAGTCCCTTGGATCAGACACGTGGCAAGGCATCCTTTGGTATATATCATTGTTTGACCGTTGGTTCAAATGTTCACATCGATCAGAGAATCTCAGCCCTCCACATCATCTAATTTTTTAAATTTTCTGAGACGTGGACCGTCCATCGTGAGATCGACTAGCTGGACTTCTGATACACTATCACACTTGCCACGTGTATGATTGATAGGAGCCGGTCAAAGCCAGTTTGGTATCAGCTTCATGCGATGGGACACACATGCGGAGATGATCTGATGAATGGAACCGTCCATCTTTAGAGTGCCAATGTGGATGGGAAATGGTTCCATAATCGTTTTTAAAGGACGATCCCAACCATTGATTTGTGAAATCGAATGTAAACCATTAAATTTTATGGTCCCGATTGATCCATAAATATCAACGGTTATAGTTATTCATTCAGCTGAGTTATTGTGGTCCATCCACAACAGCACATGAAGCATTAGAACGCTTGAATTAATGAATCGATCCTAACCGTTGATTAATGGAAATTTGTCCCTGGGACCCAAATAGCTAGTTTTCGGACCATAAAAAGTGGGGCCCACAATTTGGACGGTTTTGTTTTTAACTACATACCCATGGTCACGAACCACTTGGCACACGTGTCACATATTTGAGTCGTCTCTGAAGTGGGCTCCACGATGAGGATTACGTGGCACAAAACTTGGGCTAATCTAGTCCCGTACGACTGTCACCCCTTCCCGGAAGGAAATGGAAGTGTGAAAACAACGTCCAGCTATCTACAATATTCTAACGTACGCGTGTAGGTAGGGTTGGACCCGACCGGAATTGTCTACAGCACCTGTTGGGCCCACCATGTTGTATATTTAAATCCACACCGTACATCAGTTGAGACCCTTTATTTAAACCGTACATACGAAATATCATACTGATAAAAATCTCCTAATGGGCTGCACTGATGGGAACAATGTAAATTTGCTCCTAAAGCTTCAAGTTCACACGTTGTGGCCCACATGAGTTTTCATCAGGCTGACTTTTGTACATCCACTTCGCACTGGTGAGTTTAGAGGGTTTGATGAAAGATACACACCATGATGACCCACGCATGAACCTACGGTCGGCATCCTATCCCCATTGCTCCCCTTGGTGTAGCCCACCTGAGTTTGTTTGGATGTCGATGATTTCTAACCTCAGGGCCTAGAATCGATATTAAACATGATGGACGGAGTGGATTTTACATATACAACTAGTGGGCCCCACAGCCCGGATGGACCTGAGTTTTGAAGGGTAGGTATCTGGCTATCTAAAATTTAGATTTTAGTCGTAGCCCACCTGATGAATGGAACGGCTTGATTTTATCGCCACATGATGTTCCTAGTGTGGCCCACCTTATTCACAGCTTGAATGTTCATGCACCTTTTTTTAGCTAAGAATTATAATAAATTATCACATAAAAGGGATCTATTTAACGGTTATCTGTTACTTCAGTGGAACATCTAAACCGTGAAAAGGGTGGACCTTCCCATGACCATCATCTGGCTCGAAAATTGAAACAAACCACTCATTTGGTGAGCCAAACACATGGATAGAGTCAAACCACGGCCGTAATTGATTTCAATGGTGTAGCCCACTTGATGAATTGACCATCTTGGTTTTCGTCCCAGGTGATACTTATGCCGTGGCCCACCATCTTAATGGCTCAGATATTATACCCAAGCGACACGTCAGTGGAAAAGAAGTACATTGTATTTTAAACCGTTTTGATTGCAAAGGTGGGAAATAGGTAGCATGCATTGAAAGGACGGTTGTAGACGTAATTGCCATTTTCTACTAATAAATCAAATCCGTATAACCGTATCTGTTTTCCTCTCAACGTGTTACATGTATAGAAGATCCTATCCGCAGAATCTGCTGTCTACACTATGATGATCACAACCGTAAAAATCAGACGGATCCACTGATTGGGCGGTAGAGACGTCAAACCTATGGACAATCCATTTTATGGCTCATGGAATCGGTGTGCTACAACCATTGATTATTTCCATCTGATTTTCATAATCCTTCATAAGCATGGTGTGGCCCACCTATTACACGGATTGGATATTCTACAAGAGTTACACGTTGGCCAGAAAAAAATGGCAGCATGTGAAAGTTCAAATACAGCCGCGGTAGGTGATTATTTCTACCATAAATGCTAATCTCACTCGCTGGAAGGGCACTAACACGTTAAAAAGTTGCACGGTGGAACCGGATCAGTTAGGCGATCCACACCGTCGATATTCCGTGCATCTAAAATCAGGCCAGTCCGAACATCAGGTAGGCCACACGTTCACACAGAATTCGAACCGTTTGTTTCTTTGATCAGGTATGGCCCACGTAATTATCATATAATTCTGGTTTCTTATATATGGAATCCACACTGTTAGGATCGCCTGATGAATGACTCTGATCATGCACATGTGTGCCAAGTTTCCACGTGTGAGGCGAGTGTACTTTCAATGTGTTACTCCAGTGAGTACAGTTAGATTTCCTTATGAGGTGCCCGATGTTGCTAAGGACGTAATAAATGTGCTGATTGGAGCTTTCTGATTATGGATTTATGGTGGGTTTGAGTCAGGAAGGGAGGGTTAACCTCATGATGCTGTTTTGGTACTCTGAGACAGTGGTATGCTCATACTCATGAAACCAACAATTGTACACTTTAAATATACTTAACTCAAACCAAACCGTCCAAAAGATGGGACCCACAGCAGATGGGTTATGACCCAAAAATCCAATAATTTGTCTTGCTATATCAGATGATTAATAGATATTTGCTTGTTGAACTCAGATGGCTGACTACTTTCTTTTTTAACCGTACACTAGAATTCAACAAAATGGGCCAGGGTAATTTTGTTAGTTCTTCCAGAGAAAAACGAACTTCTATCCGTCCAGATCATCCAAAATGGACCAGACTGCAGATGGGTCCAACGATGCTGACCGTTTATTCATGATAATCAAATGAACAATAGAAAAGTAACAACCAACGGTCAAAATTCAACAGGCAAAAGTGGGTTGATGGGCCATCAAATTAGTGAGATTTTCGGGCTATGAACCATCCGCATGCCACTCTGCGGTCCACATGTCAACCCTTCATGATTGAAGTACAGATGTAACATGATTTAAGGGTGCTTTACCATGATTTCTATTAATGGTGTGGTGAGACAGCCTCTATCATTTTGTTTTTCTTTGTCCGGTTTTCATTAGCATCGATTGCCTTTCAAATCGATATCAACCCTTGCTTTTGTTTCATTTCTTCTTTCACGTGCGCTTGTCAACCTGTGATTGTCGGTCAAACTCATTTCACACGGGAGAGAAAAGTAATGATTCATAGTCCAACGGAGTATGAATATCCCTACTCATGCAACCAGTTTTATACACATTACTTTCCTTTTAAACAATCTAAACCGTCCAAATTATGGGCCAATTGATTTTTAATCATGTACATATCCAAAACTTTGCAAATTATTTGGGATGATCTGATTTTTTAAATATTTGTCCGTTCAAAATAAGTCCATCAATCTAACAGATGAAATCAGTTTTTGGGTGTTTCAGATAATATTCTTACCAATACTTGATAGGTCCAATATTTTTAACGGTTAAAAATATATGTATTTATTAAATGCTTACAGGATTGCATGCGTATGATACTCGTACTACTGCAGTGTACCCAAAAAATCGTATAGGAAAAAAGAGTGCCGTGTGGAGACCGGATAGGGTATAGAAAGGAGGATTTATCTTATCCGTGCTGCAAATCTTTCCACAGTACATACGCGTTCTCACAGAAAGCGGCTCTAGTGGTTAAGCAATCCAGACCGTTGGTCTTCTGCGATTTAAAATATTTGGTGGACCATGCCTCAGAAGAAATCCAGATTGGAAAATACAACCAATCAATATAAGGACTTATTTCAGTTGATTTTGGACCATTGACTTAGTTACAAAAAATCAAAGATTCTCTTATAAAGATAACTCTTCTAGATAACCATTTCCTATACTAACCAACATCAACGGTTTGGATTACTATAAAGATGGGTCCCACTTTTCATAGTCGAAAACGCGTGTGTGATGTGTAAGCATGCGGGCGGTGTATCAAATAACCCAGCTCTATTATAAAAACACTACTCCTTTCTCCATCGCTTCTCTCATTTGTTCTGGTTTGCAGGAGAGATGGAGCTGGGCCTGAGCTTAGGAGAGGTTCAAAAGCCCTTCTCTTTTATGCAAAAAACCATCAAAGCAAAGCAACGGCTAGGATTTTGCATGGGATTAGGGTTTGAGTCGAATACAACAATACAAGAAGAAGAAAAACAAGAAGATATTGAAAAAAGAGAAGAAACAGATGAAAGAGATTCTGCAGATCCACCAGTTCAGCTAGCCCTCCTGCCTCTCCTTCCTGCCACTCGCCACCCTTCTTCGCATCTGCACTTTACATGGCCTGCGGGACACGGTAAGCCCATAAGCCCCAATCACCACCGTTCATCGATTTCTCGCGTTTGTGATCGATTCCACGATCTGGGTCTTGATGGGTTTTCTTATTTTATCCTTCCAATCAAGAAGCTGGGGCTTCCGGTCGAGGTTTCGACGTTAATCGCATCCCATCGACGGATGAGTTCAACGACGGAGCGCCCGCCTCTTCTCCAAACAGCGGCGTCTCTTCGATGCAGGTGGATTTCTCGATTTACAGAGGCGGAGGGAAGAGAGATAGAGATGCTGCTGGGATTGAAATCGAGACGGAGAGAACGTCGTCGAGAGCAAGCGATGAAGAAGAGAATGGAATGGCGAGGAAGAAGCTGAGGCTATCGAAAGAACAGTCGGCTTTTCTTGAAGAAAGCTTCAAAGAACACAACACTCTCAATCCAGTAAGCAAAAATCGAAAAATCCCAAATCATTGAAAGATAGAAACTTTCTGATTTTTTTTCTTTTTATGATTTGAGATGGAAAAATATCGTATTTTGATTGCAGAAACAGAAGCTTGCGCTTGCCAAACAACTGAATCTTCGGCCTCGGCAAGTAGAAGTTTGGTTTCAGAACAGAAGAGCAAGGTGTGTGTTTTTTTTTTTTTTTTTTTAAATTATTCTTATTATTATCGGGTAGACGAGTTTAGTAGTCTGCTGGACCACAGAAAAGTGTACACCGTGGGCCCCACCACGGATTGTGAGTAGCTGGATGCCCCATTACTCAAAAGATATCATTGAAAGCTCTGTCCATCTGGTTAAAGGTTGCTTGAAGAGTGAAGGGAGTGAACCGTTTTCCTTCCTTTTTTTCTTCCAGCATTAACCGTTTCTTTGCAGGCGTTTGTGGGGTCCATCAGAAAATTCAATAAGTGAATTTCCTAAGTTGGGTCATTCATAATGATGCCTATAAGATGAACGGTTCCGATCATGGGTCTTGGACTATATGGCTGGGCCAAGGCCCGATGGTCCTGCAAACCATTAATATTTTTCTCTTTTTTTCTTGTATACACCACGTTCTACAGTTCTCTACATGAGAAATGTCCTCATACAATGTTGTATGTGAACTTTTACATACAACGCTTTCTTCCGGCCAACGTGTCAGTTCGGTAGAAAATCCAAACCGAACGAAATGTGGACCGCGCTTTGATTATCTAGGTAGAATAAAAAAAAAGGATGGTCTACTCATCAGTCGTGCTACGCAGTTGGAATCAATGGACAGTCGATGGTCTGACTTAAGTTATTGGATTGGCCCACTTAAAAAGTGGATTGGTCTTGTCTGATTTTTGTTCCATATGATCTTTACTGCGGCAAACCTTTTTAACGGCTGGGATGTTCTACCAACTGACATATTTGGCAGGAAAGACAGCATTGTATATGAACATTTCTCTCTCTGGGTTTTCTTGGATACATGCCAGGGGGATCACAACCGGTTGAAACCCTGCTGGTTTAAAGAGGGCAGATTTTGGACGGTTGGATATATTTGATCACCAAGTTTCGGTGCACTACGAGAGTACCAAAATCTGACGCTTCTTTTAAACAGGACGAAGCTAAAGCAGACGGAAGTGGACTGCGAGTATTTAAAGCGGTGCTGCGAGACATTAACAGAGGAGAACAGACGGCTACAAAAGGAGCTACAGGAATTAAGAGCCTTGAAAACTTCTAATCCTTTCTACACGCGGCTTCCAGCTACTACTCTCACCATGTGCCCTTCATGTGAGCGGGTCATCACTACATCCAACGGTGCAGATGCATCTACCATAACTGCTGGTTTCGGTACTCCCGCGAAACACCGGTCTTTTCCCTTTACGCAGCCTCACCAGCCCGCGGCTTCTTGACTGGGCGGTGGTGGCTTTGGGTGGATGTGTAAATAGTCTGATTTTGAGGGGTTTTTATGTGGTTGTGTTTTGTCTTTTACTAATATGTTTTGGGAAAAGATTGTGTACGCTTGGTGTGTACGGAGAGTCGGTGCGCACATATCTTCCACCGTCCACAATGATGGGTGGGAATCGTACTCCGCGTTTATAAAGTGGGATTTTGAAAATTCAAATTTTAAAATGCGTATGGATTCCCGATAGATGTCTTTAAATGGTGGGAGATATTGTGCGTAACAACTGTCCGTGCACGATGGGCGCATTGAAGTCGTGGTCCGAGAATTGGAGGAATACAGGAGAAAATACGAATACAATACGTGTACTTGTATGAATTGAAAAGAAATACAGAATTTATTTCTTTCTTTTGTTATACATGTCTAGTTACGAAGCCCCACCAAGTATAACTTGGGATCCTGGACGTTGAAATGGTGGGCCTCACATTCGGTATGAGATGTTTAAGATACAACATGCATGTATCGTTCATCTGATGATTGGGATGGCCTATTTTTTAGGGTTGGGTGCATGATGCACCATGTGGGCCAGACTATGAACGTCTCGGATCGTGCAAAAACTGCCCCTTCGGCAGGTGGGGTGCACTTGTTTTTGGTGCTTGAGATTGGAGTGTATGGATGTATAATTAATCGCAGGTACGTACAACGACCATGACGTGAGTAATGAATGGCATGAGCCGTTTCTCGGGAATTTGCTTCTTTGATTTATGAAGGGTCATTTCGTACGTACGGTAATTACCGTACATTCGAGCTGTGTGGTCACACCCGTGATTTTTACATGGATCCAAACCGTGAATCTGGTATAACACCACATGTTCACGGTACAGATCCATAATTATTCTCATCCAAAACTCACATTAGACACACACACACCGGAGGGGTAATGTACAATCAATGAACTCCACCTGAATTTGGGATTCTGGGCTCTAGGTTTAACATGGGTTTGCATATAATGGACGGATTGGATGGAACTCACACATCACGGTATGGGAACATTCTGCAATGCAACATAGTTATGGGCCAGATCATAGAGCAACACTTGAAACTGACCTACAGCTCAGGAACAATCTTAACCCTCCATTTGGACACTCATCTTTCGACCATGCTCCTCTCACAGTGGGCCCTACAATTACGGTCCCGATTGACATGTATGCATTCAAGTTAGATTTTGATAATAGCTAGCCTCCTACTAATCTGATGGGTTTCATTGCCGTTACATGCATGCCACGTGTGCAATTTCCTAATTGATGAAAATGGATTTCATCCTCTGGCAGAGTATCAAGTAACACTCTTAGATTATTAGTATATTTAGTATAAGATCTTATCAACGGATGAGATTATTATAATATTACCGACCAACGAGTCTTATTATTGTTATGCATGAGATTGTAAATAGCTTTGCTAAGTCCACACGCGTGTATAAGACACGTCAGGTACAAGCCTCCACATGTGCCAGCGTGCTGCATGGTCGTGAGATCCAATCCATTAATCTGGTCAGTCCCACCATTTTGATGATCTAATAGAAAACCCAGGTTGGTCAGCTCATCAATTGATCACGATTTGCAAAAGAAATGGGCGGGTCAGAAAACTTCGTGCAAGGTTTTCTAAGTGAAATCGGATTCGTACTGGTACTGAGTAAACTCTGTTGAGCCCACTGTGAATGTAAGTGGTTTATCCACACTGTCCATCCATTTTTCCAGACCATTTTAGGGGTTGAACCCAAAATTGAAACATGTTCAAAGCTCAAGTGAACCATACCACAGGAAACAGTGGGAATAATGATTTCCACCGTTGAAAACTTCCTAGGGCCTACAGTGATGTTTATTGTCATTCCACATGTTCATAAGATCACAAAGACATGGATGAAGGGTAAAAACACACATCAGCTTAATCCAAAACTTCTGTGACCCGTAAGAATTTTTCAACGGTAGATGTTCAATTCACAATTTTTCCTATGGCGTGGTCCACTTGTGATTTGGATATGATTCATTTTTGAATTCAAGCCCTAAAATTATCTAGTAAAATGGATGGACGGAGTGGATAAAATAAATAAATCACGGTAGGCCCCACGGAGTTTACTCAGTGCGTAATCTGCTTCCTTTCTAAGTTGTCCACTGCCTGCTTCTTTATACCTTCGTGGCCCATTTGAAGAGAGGACCAGCTTAATTTCTGGTCCAAGAGATCTACATATTGGGACCCACGTGATGTGCGGCTTGGATCTCATGTCCGGATGCCATATTGGCACGCACGATGGTGTATGCATGATGAACTTACTTCACGTTGTGGACGTTAGGAAATCGCGGGCTAATGATAATCTAGTAATAAATGTTTGCTAATTCCACGCGCGTGTGGAATCCTGCCCATCCACATGCAACCACATGCGCCAATATGAAACATGCATGCGAGATTTGAGCTTTCTATCTGATGGGAAACAATGCTGAGATCTTACGCCTCAAAAATCAGGCCTTATTACTTATTTAGACCACAATCTACAGAGTAATCTGATGGTTAAAACAACAATTTTCAAGCCGTCCATTTATTATGCCGTGATCAACTTGAGTTGTGAAGTGGGTTCATTTCGTCCTAGAAGATCTAAACCGTGTAGGCCACCTGATGTAAAGCTCAGATCTCGTACACGTCAGCAGGTATTAAATGCTTCTTGACAAACTAAGATAATCTTGAAATCTACTAAATTTCGTGGTACCCCACCTATCCACTTCAACATGCAGTCGTCCACACACGTGGCAACCACTTGATCAAGCTCGAACGGCTCATATTAATCACTTTTTAAATTAAATTTATTGTCCTTTGTACGAAAACAAAGGAACGGTCTAAAAACTGCCATGTCAGCAGCGAGTCCAATTTTTGGTGCCCTTTTCTACACGCAACGTGTAAGAATTTCCAGACTCGAAATTAGAAATTAGAGTTGAAACGGTTAAAGCTATTTTGACTTGAAAAATATAAAGAAATCTAAGCTGAAAGCTTCAAAAGTTCAAATCTTTTCAGTGATAGACTAGTGTCTTATATGTTAGTTTTTCATTATTTACAAAATGGTGGTGATACACGTGGCATAGTTGTATGGAAATCCCAAACCATCCAATTTCCTGTGAATGAAGCATAACCGAAAATTTGCAGTCAGAGATTTGTCCTTTAATTTTTGGACCGTATGCTGTTTTATTTTTAACCATTCATTTAGTGGCCATTGGTTGGATGGTTAAGATTTCTTGATCGGCCTGATTTTAGTTTCATTCTCTAATCTGCAATCGGTTCCAAATTTTGGACAGTCTGGATAGCTCTACATCAATGCCACGTGTGAAGAAGATTAGTCTCCACCTGTTATGAAATGGTGTAGAACTAACAAAGGAGCCTTGTTTTTATCATTTCAACGTTCTTATCCTTTGAATCAAAACCCATGAGACTAAAGCATTTGGTAATCTAACAAAAAAGCTACTCAATATAGGGAATGGATCCAAGGCTTCCATACGTACCCATATGATACACCGAACATGTGACACGTGTATGATGATCTGAACCATGCATCAGGCAGGATCCTCTATTGATTGGCCACTAACCGAAGTTTGCCTAAATCTGACCGTTCAATTCTTCTGATTGATGGAACTGTTTTTCATCTTCTGGTGTCCATTTCTTGGCCGACGTTTAAAAGGTTAGCATCATCCAAAGGTTGTGTGACTTTTGGGGATTATGGCCACTCGCTACTGGACCTAAAATTCTATGTGAATGTGACATCCACGTATTAAGTGGGCCATTGGATAAGGTCTAAATAATATATTAATAAGATGTGGATGTGAAGATTTCGTATGAAATCATTAGCTTTTATATAATGACATCAGTGCTTTATCCGTTTGATTATGATAGGCCGACATCCCCACTAATAATGATTATTTATATGCTTCGTTGTTGATCCTTTGTAGCACATTTGTCCATACGTGTATGCACATGAGTCCAAAGCTGCATGAATGTGAAAGTATGGGCCCAAGGGAGGAGGTGTGAGGGAAAGAGATGTAGTGTAAATGGTTAGGGTTCATTTGACTTTGTACTCCATATTAACCATATTGAGAAGAGTTCATATTTATTCATTAGATTATTGAGATATTTAATGATTGTGTTTTAATGATTGTGTTTATATGTATGGATGCGATTGATATTTGAATTGGATGTCATAATGAGGTATGGCCGACATAAGTTTGATTAAACAAATTGGACCGATTAAAAACTTTGGTATGGATGTTGTAGCAGTATGCATGATGAGAATAATATATATTAAAGTGCATGTACATATGAACAATCTAGATCGGCATGATCATGCTCCATACATAGTCAAATTGTATAAGCGTTATTTGATACAATTAATATAAATTATAAGATGATCAAATGGATCCCACATAAATAATCATGTGGATAAAGAATGCTTGATTATTCATGATGTGTACATATGCTATAGGACCAATTACTTACAAGTGATAGATAGCCTCTATTCATGTTGTTATACTAGTTCATAGGTGACTCTTGTGCCTTATAATTTTATGCTACATGATAAGATCGCAATGACATGATGCTATTTGATGTGCACTCTTTAGGTCATTAGTGTGAATTCTGTTAGATCATGTGGTTCTTCCTCCGATGCACTGATTATGAGGGGAAGGAATTTGAAGCGGGGTGAAGGATCGTCATGTTTTCGATCCAAGTCAAAGGGCAAGGGCAAAGGGAAGTTAAAGTGTTGAGGATGTGGTCAAGCTAGGCACATGAAAAAGGATTGCAAGACTCATAAAAATAAGAAGGAGAAGGCATAAGATTCCTCTAGGGAGGCCAATACCGTAGAAGCTAGAGAAGGTGGTAGTAATGTGTCCGACGTCTTAACGGGGTCAAAGATGAGATCTCTCAGCGATGAGTAAATCATGGACTCCGAGGCTTCGTACCACATATGTTCGGATAGGAGATTCTTCACTTCCTATAGGGAGTAGGGATTTGTACTGCGAGCATCAAGATGTTCAATGAGATCGAACGGACCTTGATAGAAGTGAGACACATTCCCAGGTTGAGGAAGAATCTGATTTCCCTTGGTGCACTTGAGGCAATAGGGTGCAAGTTCACCAGTTTTGACCGATTCTGCAAAGTTTCAAAGTGGGCCCTTATAACTATGAAAGGACAGAGGCACGAAAACATTTACATACTGATTAGAAGCACTTCAGTAGGTGGAGCTGCAGTGACTGTAGCAGCCGGATTCCACATTTGCATGTATGTGGCATGCGCACTTAGGCCACAAAAGCGAACGAGGTATGAATATACTCTTTGAACGATCTTTGATTCCTTCCTTTAAATTTGTAGACTTTAATATATGTGAGCATTGCATGTATGGAAAACATTCTAGGTTATCATTTAAGGAGAAAAACATGTATGTAAAATGGTGCTTGAATATGTCCATTCCGATGTATGATGGTCGTCGCCCGTAGTTTTCGTTGGGGGGTCATCATGGTTCGTGTTGTTTATTGATGACTATATCAGGAAGGTTTAAGTTTATCTTCACGACCCTTAAGTATTACTTTGAGTCGTGATGTCAAATTTGATGAAGAATCTTTGTTTTGTAAGGATGTGCTAAAGGAACTTGAAAAATCAAAAGTGATTTAAATTCAGTTTGACAAAGATAAGACACGGGCTGAGACCGATAAGCAGGCAGAGGTACATGATCAGGTGGAGCAGCCACCTGTCCGAAGAAACCCACCTAGAGACCACAGGTTACCGGTAAGGTATAGGAATGACTCGAATATTGCATTCGCCCTTATTACAGATGAGGGAGATCCGTCTAACTTTAAGGAGGCATTACAAGATGTAGATGCTAAAAAGTGGAAGACGGTAATGCGAGATGAGATGGACTCTCTGTACAAGAATGAGACATGAGAGATTGTGGAGCTTCTTGTGGGCTGAAAAGCGATTGGGTGTAAGTAAATTTTTTGGGAGAAACATGATAGGTACAAGGCTAAGTTGGTAACGAAGGGTATGCTCAGCATGAAGGCATGGACTTCAATGAGATTTTTGCGCCAGTTATGAAGCAAGTATCTATCAGGTTCATATGGGCTCTAGTTGCCCAATATGACCTCGAGCTGGAACAGATAGATGTAAAGACTGCTTTTCTATATGGGGAATTGGAAGAGCAGATTTATGCAGCTAGAAGGATATATACAGTGTAAGGGGTCGAGAACAAGGTTTGTAGGTTGAGGAGATCGTTATACGGTCTCAAACAGTCGCCTAGGCAGTAGTACAAAAAGTTTAATTCCTTTATGATGAGTCAGGGCTTTTTCAAGAGTGAGTACGATCATTGTGTCTATTATAAGACACTAAGTGATGAAAAATTTATCATACTGGTGTTGTACGTCAATGACATGCTTTTTGCCAGTCATGGCATGCTTGACATCGATATGTTAAAGACTCAACTTTAAAGGACATTTAAAATGAAGGATCTGGGGTTTGCAAAGAGGGTTCTTGGTATAGATATTCATAGAAACAGGAAGAGGAGCAAGTTGTGGTTATCTCAGGCAGAATACCTTGAGAAGATATTGATAAAGTATGGGATGGACAAGTCCAATCTAGGTTAGCATTTCCCACACGGCTTACTTCAAGCTTTCTTTTGAATAGTGTCCCAAGACAGATGAAGAAAAGGCATGCTATGTCTCATGTGTCATATTCAAGTGTTGTGGGCAGTTTAATGTATGTCATGATTTGTACTAGACCAGATATTTCACAAGGCTATGGGTGTTGTTAGCAGATTCATATCTAACTCAGGCAAGCAACATTGGGAAGCTGTGAAATGGCTACTTCAATACGGTTGGGGTACGTAAGACTACGTCTTGGCATTTAAAAGGTCAGAGGACAAGTTGATTGGGTATGTTGATTCGGATTACGCAGGTAGTTTAGATTACAGGAGGTCGTCTTTAGGTTACTCGTTTGTGTTAGCGGGTGGAACGATTAGTTAGATGTCTAAACTTCGGTCTATGGTGGATCTTTCCACTACTGAAGCTGAGTATATGGCGGTGACAAAAGCTTTTAAGGAGGCTGTTTGGTTGAAGGGAATGATAAATCAGTTGGGGCTTCAGCCGGAGGTAGTGCTAGTTAATTGTGACAGCTCTAGTGCTATCAATTTGGCTAAAAATTATGTTTATCACTCTCGTACTAAATATATTGATGTGCATCACCATTTTATCCAACAGATGCTTGAGAAATGAGATGTTACTATGGAGAAGATTTACATTAACGTGAATCCGGCTGATATGCTCACCAAAGTGGTTCATGTAGAGAAGTTCAAGTTCTGCTCAACTTCTCTGGGATTGGCGAAGATCGAATGAAGAAGCAATGGTGCACAAGAACCAATGACACTACGTTTGAAGATGAATTGATTTACGAAGTAAAGGGCCGGAAGGTGGTTCGATGTTTGAAGCATCAGTGGAGATTGTTAGTGGAGACTTCAAGCATCATGCTGCAACTATGGTATCCGACCGGTCAACCAGTACTTGGCCAACCGGTCTAATTTCGACTGGGCAGGAAGTGTTGTCTCTGGACAGTTTTCATAGGTCCCAACCAGTCAGATGGATGATCCGACCGGTCGAATAAGAGGCTAGACAAGTCAATTTAGTGGCGAAACCCACTGGACTGTTTTTGCTATACTCGACCGGTCAGGCCAATGGGGTTCGACCGGTTGTGTGTATAAGCAGAGATGCGCTATTTTGCATATCTTGTTTCTATTTTGGGTTGGAGGCTTATATAAACACCTCCAAATCCGACTTAGATGTATCCTAATCAATACCAAGGTGTCCTAATTCGATATTAGGGTTGGGGTAAGGATTGTGAGGTTTGTGAGAGCTTTATTCATCTTCCGGGTTTGCTTGTGGGTAGATTAGCTCTATAATCTTCTGATATATATTCATAGTGGAGGTGTCGGTTTATGCCATGGTTTTTCGTCGCAAAGGTTTTTCCACGTAAAACACGGATTGTCTTTGTGTTGTGTGCGTGAGTGATTGATTGTATTGTGGTGATTGTTTGATTCTCTACGGTGCTTTCGCTGACTGGTAATGTAAGAACCTGAATTCATGCAGGTAGTTATACACTTGTGTAAACGTAAACCTAGGACTAGTCGAATGTAGCAATGTAACGTCCTACAAATTCACCTACAGGGGGTGACGTCATAAGGGCTATACGTATAGTTGTGCTTCGCCTCGAACCTATTTGTTACTTGACTCCACGGCCCCATGGTGGGGCCCTGAGCATTCCAATCGTCCGTAGGATCCTTGATGAATCACTGATTAACACAAAACTGAAGGCGGCCCTTAGCCTTAGTGGGCTTGCCAACCCATGCGGACGATAAACCAAATCAAGAGGCTAAATCCCTCGATTTGGGTTCCGAGTGTGGTGCACATGAGTTGTGCAAGTGACTGAGACTAGGAGTTCTATGTATGCTTTTTGGGTCATGGTCCACAGAAGGGAATTAGAACCGTTGTAACGCTGTGAGATTTAGGCCCCCTACCACCAATAAATTCATAAGCCATTACCTAGGGCCGCTCATCCGATCGTGGCACGATGACCGTTAAATCACGTATCGCACTGGGGCAGTTGATCGCCATGTTTGGTCCAAGAGATAGGTCGGCCCAGGGTAGATCTACACTTAGCCGATCTTATGACCGGTTGGGGTTGGATTGTGTGGTACCCAGTGGGCCCTACTAAGCATAACAGCCCTTCAAAGGACCGAATTCCAAATATTACAAGTCATAGGGCTATCCAAATCTTACTGGACCTATAGATAGGAAATGTTGAGGCATTTCCCTTCAACATTCACTCACCCATGTGCTTGGAGAGAAGTCTTGGGAGCTAGGTCACGTAGTGGAAGTGAGATTCGGAGTGGTGGGGATGAGATAGGGTTTTGAGACTCGAGATCCAACCTGCTACTCATCGTCGCTATTGCGCTGAGCCGCCAACGATTACTTCAACCACCGGTCGAGTGTCGGTAAGTATCAATCTCCGTCTCTCATGTCCTAATAAGTGTAAATGGTGGTGGTCAACCCTAACCTCGACATATTCGTGCTCACAGCTACGTGATACGCTGACCCTGACCTAGTGTTGTGAAATCATACGAAAACCCGAAACCCTAAGGTGCGGGATTATGTTTCTAGGTTTGCTTTTATCAAATGCTGTCAGTTTAGGATTGATGTGGATGCTAGATTTTGGACGATTTGTAATTGAACCTTTTGAGTTAGGTTTTATTGCAAGAATATACTGTTTATCAATTTGTGTAGTCCATATTTTTGATAAAATGCTTGAATGAATTTACTGAATGTATAACTGTCTTGTTGTGATCTCCTATTGTGGAACATGCTCACATGTGTTTTATATTTCAGTAAGTCCGCACATTCAAGTTATTAGTATTTTCTTAAGTATTACTGTGTAGAGTTTTCATCAAGTGTAGGTTGAGTCATGATATGAATTCTTTGGCCAAACCCTCTGAGACGGGCAACCCGAGTGGTTGGTCACCCGAGGCGTACCCGATTGGACAGGTAAAATGGATGGTTGGTGGTAGTTTGCTACACGGGTCTCAGATGCCCACGTCAGACCAAACGGAGGCTCGAGTGTCAATCGGTTATGCCTCAAGATGGCAACGTGGATGACTGATGGTTGTGTAACAGAATCCTACAAATTCAGGGTACCCAAGGGCCTAAGATGTGTTTGGTCCATCGAGAATTGAATGTGCAATAATATCCCGACAAGTCTCTTGGGCTGGTCATGGCGGTATGGGACACTGTGGCCCAGTCGTCGGCCTATGCTGGGGTGGTGCACCTCCCCATAGTGTCCTTGGAGCAAACTGGAGGATGTCCACTGTAACGGTATGATTGAGACAGTTGGGAGAACTCCATGCTAATCAGTATGAAGGGAACCATATATTGTGTGTAGAAGAAAAGGGGATACGTGGGCCACCGACGATGATTGACGATGCACCGTCAGAGCCGGGTGGCTTAGTGTTGGACAGGTGACTGGACCAGGTACCTTGAATTCACCAATCTGCTGTTTGAAAAGAGGACTAATCATAATACAAGATTAAAATCATGCATGCATGTCACGGATCACCCAGGTAACTGTCCTACTGTTAAAGGCCAGGATACGTAAGGGTGATTCACTCTCATCTCCACATTAGAGGTTCTGGGGTGCCCGGTTGCTTGATGTGGCACCAGGCTATCTTGTGTTCCTCGTTGTCATCCGGAACATTCACCATATGTGAACTCATGTCATGCATGCATTAACTCACTAAACTAGGAATTCTTTGTTTTGCTTGTGATCAATGCCTAACTCTGCTTCGCTTGATAACCTGTTAAACTTCGAACTATAGTCCTCACTGAATTGATGACTCACACCCGCACCTGGGGTGGTGTTATGACACACCCCCAGATGAACTTATCATAGATGCAGGTCAAGTGGAGGAGGAGACGCTGCAGGCCGAATTCGAGGACTTTGTCAAGTCCTCTTACTTTCAGCAAGCTGATGATCAGATCTAGGCGGGGGATCAGGCCTAGCCGGCCTCATTTTGGGGAGCAGTGGCTCCGGATTGTAAAGAAAATTGCTATACGTTGTAACCTTTCCTTTTGGGCTGGGCGAGGTCACCCGTGATGTAGGTGCCTCATATTTTGGATGATGATGATCTGTAGTTGGATTAGTACCCTATTACCACTTACTTGTTATTATGCATTGCCTATGGTTGATTCTACATTAGCACACTGATGCCAAGAATGTTTTACGAACAGCACGCTTCCGCATGGCAACCGTAATACCCGAAATACCAAGGCCTGACGTCATAATCGGGTCTTGAGATTTAGGGCGTTACAAGCAAACACTTAGATATATTAAAGAGTAGTATTGTTATCTATTAGTCTAATAGGTTAATTGAATTTCGAAGACGAAATTATTGTAAGGGTGGTAGAATGTAATACCCCGAAAATTTAAACGCACGAGTAAGTATACGAGTGCATGTTCATTTGTGAGAATTTAATTCTAAGCCGTGTTGTTCACACGCATACACACAAGTATACACTTTTACTCGTATTTCGACACTTGTAGGCCTCTGAAAAAACTTAATGTGCTTAGTTAAGTCAATTGACTGACAGTTAAAATGATCTGTCGTTGTTAGATTGAAAGATCTAACCGTCCACTTCGATTTCGAACAACGCGATCAACGTAGACCAGCCATTCGATCTCCACATCAACCTATACACATGTTAGTCCATAAATCTAATCCGCTCATCTTTTCCATCACTCGGAATATGTTTAGATCATTGATTTCTCAACCCTATGGACCTTCTCAGACATGCTTATAACACCCTAGGTTTCTAGAATAATTTAAATCATAATTTAATTAATTACTTAATGGATTAAATTACTTTTACTATTGATGAATTAATAATAAATAATTCCTAGGGAATTAGGGTATGGTCCCTTTATTAAAGTTTCTCATAATAAAATCTAAAACAGCGTAGAAGTATTATATTTTATAAAACTCAAAAATTTATAATAATTACGAAAATGCCACTAAGTTACATGCCCGTTTTCAAGAAAACCAGTTTCTACAAATCAATTCCAGTCCAAACTTGTAAAATCAGTTATTTTGACCAAATTAAACATACAACTCAAATTTCATCCGTTGGATCATTGTGAAAGTGGCCAAATCCGTAACTAGCCAATTAATGGGCCATCTCAACTCCGATCTGGGCCAGTTTTGGGAAGGACGGATGAATTGAGTACTTGAACAGATTGGACGGTTCATGAGGTCCAGGTACACCTGAGTGGGCCATGTGTAGTGTGTATGCGCAATTAGGCATGCATGTGATGTGCATGGGATATAAGTCCTAGTCAAACAAGGTTTGACTAAACCAACCAGATAAGGAACGCTTCTTCTTTCCTTTCCAGTTACGCCAGGCAATGTTCAAACGAACGGCGTCCGTTTTTCATTCAATCATGGACCACCGTCCATGATCAACTCAGTGATCTAAACCGTTCATCACTTTTGGATGAGGTTTTGACCAAAACCCAAGCAGTTTAGTATATGTTGGCACAGTTGTGTGTGTGTGTGTACAAAGGTTGATGATAAGGCCGCTGCAAAAGGAGGTTCCCAAAATGGAAATCTAGTCTGTTGAGGATCGGAACCTTCCACGAACCAAGTGAAACCTCTTCAGATAATCCAGACCGTTCTTGAATTCGTTGTGGAATGCAAGGAAGCAAAAGATGATGTCTTAAGCGCAAGAAGTGACGGTTTTGTCGGTCGCGCACAGTAAAGCGAACCCATTTTCAGTCAATCGTCAAAACCTCTGGAAAACACTGTCTATAGATCAAACACGTCCATCAAATAGGCCACATTCACATTAGTTAAACCTTGAAATTTCACTCTGATCAGTTGTCCAACGAATGCACAGTGACCCGATCAAGATCGCATGAAACTACTCTCTTGGAAATCTGTTAACGCTGACTCAACGTGGTGTGCAGTCTGAGAAACCTCTAGATAACTTGTTGTGCAAGTCAGATACTACTATTAAACACACCATTCACGAGTAAAGAGAGAGAGAGAGAGAGAGAGAGAGAGAGAGAGAGAGAGCTGTCGAATGGGGGCTGTTGACGACGAGGCTTTGGTGAACGTTGGAATCCTCCATCTGTTAGACGTGTGATTGTCAATTAAGAAGGAAGAAAGAAGAAGAAGAAAGGAAGAAGAAAGAGAAATTTTGTTGAGTTAACCCAGTGAGTCAACTCGTTGAGTCAACTCAAATTCTGAAATCTGAATTTACTCAAGCGTAGGGACGTCATAACTGTGAGTGATTCTTCATATTGATTTTCTGTTGATTTTTCTAAATTTTTCTCTTACTTACACTTTAATGTGTCTTTTAGAAACTCCACTTTCTCTATTGTCTATTTAGATTACTTCCTAAGTTATCCATATCTTATTTTTATCTTCGAATTTCAGATTTCAATTCAATCCTCCTCGTTGATTTTCTCAATTTTCCTTTCTAGTCACACATATCGAACTCGTAGATAACTTAGCTTGAATTTAGATCATGTATAAGACGTCTCTTTAGGAAGACATTAGTAAATCATCGAAACACCAAAAGCTCACATGTTAATGAACGCCCCTTAACCCCATACTTATGTAACCGTTTGATGTTAAGATATGCTACATATGATAAACCCTTTGAATGAGATTGATGAATATGCGAAGTTTCATGAGCCAGGGTTGGTGGTATGGATACTAAGCCTGACTTTGAGCTTCCTTGAACTGATTGGGGTACGGAGTGATCATTAGTCGTTAACAATAGTAAATTGAAACTAGTTTAGATGAAGAAATTACTTGAGTAAAGACAATGCATGCATGGTATGATTGAAGTTTAATATGCATTGTATGCCTAAAAAGTGCTCTCATGACTCATGACATTCATAAGCATTCTTTTATGTATATGCTTTATTTGGTTGGACGACGGAACATAAGCATGGTTAATTTGACTCTTAGCGTGCATGGTTGATTTGCCGCCTCGCTGTGCTCTAGGTTAGGTGAGCAAGGTTGACTTGCAATAGGTACCCTAACATCCAGGGGCAAAGGGATCTGTTCGTCAGGCATGATTGATTTGCCCAAGGCATGGTTGATTTGCCTGGTTGGAGATGTTGAGCATGGTTGATTTGCTCGGATTGAAGATGGGGGGCATTGTTGATTTGCCCATATATATATATTTATTGCATCATGCATCAAACATCACATCCATGACATCATGATCCTCACAAGCGTCATACAAGAACATAACTTATAAAACTATTTAGATGTTACATGAAAATAACTCTCCATATATAGGGATTGTGTAGGATCTTATCTTAAATCAATTGGAATTTCTTTACGTTGAAAATGATCTCACTGGGCTTTTAGCTCACCAAAATCACCACAGTTTTTGCAAGTCTTCAGGGAAGAAAAAGACATAGGCAGAGAAGAGTATACTCAGATGTTCACATTCTACTCAAGTGTCAATTGTAACCGATTTATTTTAGTTTATAAAATTCAGTGTAATAAGATATTAGTGGAAAAAAAATTTATATTTGGGATTTATTTTAGATATACAATGTGTAGAATAGGAATCTCAAGGAATCTATGCTCGAAGTTTAAATTCATACCCTGGAACTCGGGCTTTGAGTCGTTGTACTCAAGTTTTGAATTTCAGGGTGTGATAGGTAATCCCAATAATATCCACACCATCCATTCATTTTCTTATATCATTTTAAGGCATAAGCCCAAAAATGAGGTAGACCTAAAGCTCAAGTGGACCACACTACAGAAAGCAGTGGGTTCAATTGTGGGTGTAATTATTCAAATCGTTTCCTTTGTGTGTTCCTCTTGAGCTTTGGATATGCCCCATTTTTTTGCTCATGTCATATATTGATATAGTAAACTGAATGGACGGAGTGCATAATACACATACATCATGGTAGGGCCATAGTTTTTCCACAAAGACACCATAATTAAAATCAAGTAACACATACCCGTCGAATCTCGTTAGAGAAATGAAAAAGTAAATAATTATTACTTATTTACAATAAATTACCAGCAATTACATCCAATCAAATACACCCTAATAAGAAATTCAAGTATAAATTGTCTTTAAGGGGGCATTTGGATCGTAGGCTATCCTTGCTTATTTCAGTGTCGATTCCGGTTTCCCTGATTTCCTTACAAGTTAAAGACGTGCTGGGTCCAAAGGTCTATTGCCACAATCACTGATGCTTCCTTTGCTTCTAGATTGTGTAGGATTTATCGATGAAGAGGGTGTTGCACATCTGGCCATGAGGATAGATGGATCTAGCCGTTTTCTACCTCTGGATTACTCTCCATTGTTGGGAAAACCAGCAGCGGAAGCGGAAGCTGAATGCGCAAAGTAATGTGAGATCAAATGAGAAACAATATGAAATCAAACCACACACAAGCATTCACCACAAGAGAATTCGAATTTACGTGGAAAAACCCCTCAACAGGTAAAAAAAACCATGGCACAAAGCGATCCACTATGAATAAACAGAAGATTACAGAGATTGACAGCCCTACAAGTAAGGAAAAACATAGAAAACCCCAAGTTCTCTCTCACACAACTCTCTCCCCTCTTCCTAACACGATTAGGAAACCTTGGATACCTTAGGATACCATATAAGTTCGGATACATGCCATATATATAGCAAGAATCTCGAAAATAGAAGCATCTTACGCACTACCGCGTAATGTGCAGGAAACCACGTGCACAGTCGACCGGTCGCTCAACGCATAAAACAGTCTAGAGGAAAGATTACAATACGCTGCCTCACCTTAGACCTGTCGCCCGACTGGTCTAAGCCTACCTTAAACCTGTCTCACAACCGGTCTAAGCCCCCTGTAGACCTGTCGCCAGACAGGTCTAGGGTACAAAAAAAATTGTCCAGCCTTCCTTCGTGCATATGGGCCATTCAGCCATACCAGTCGCCCGACCAGTCTGACACCCAAAACATGCACATGTTTGAAGGCTCTTCCAACAATATCCACTGAGGCTTCAAACGTCGAATCAACACTATCCTCGCAATGTCATCTCATCTTTAATCATAGCTCCAACGCTTCTCGTGCCACCATCGACCCTAACCTTACAAATCCACGCCCTTTACCGCTCTTGATCTCATGTGGCCCTTGGGCACTTGTCACATACGAGCAATTGTGGATCTCGCTGCCGATCCCGCAACTCCACCGTGAATTATGCTCCCGATCAACATGCAAAGATGGTCACACCTCCGTGCCTTCATATACATGAGTGCCCCTTTCAACACTTCACAACAACGATTGCGGCCGATAAACACGCGCCCTTTCGCCTCGAGTGCATCAAGAGAAATCACATCCATCTTCATCTTGGGGATGGGTTTCGCATCTTCTAGGACTCGTTCGATCCCATTGAACATCTTGATATGCACCGTATCAATACCCACAACCTTATGGGCGTAGCCATCGCCCACAAACACTGATTCACCACCATACTCCCTGTATGTTGTGAATGAACTCCGGTTAGAACAAACGTAACATGAAGCCCCTGAATCTAGGATCCACTCACTACCGTGAGATCCCTTGCCAGATACAGTTAGAACTTCAAAAGATTGCCACCGTCATCTACGGTATTGGCTCCCTCTCTAGAAGAATTTTCATACCTCTCTTGCTTCAACTTGGGATTCTGACAATCCCCTCTTATGTAGCCCTCCTAACCACAATTCCAGCACTTCACCTTAGTCTTCCCTTTGCCCTTGGCCTTAGATCCCGATTTCGAATATCCTCCATGCTCAGAACTTCTTCCCCTCATAACCAGTGCCTCTAAGGAATAACGGGAAGTCACATCACCAGCTTTTCTTTCTCATCGCTTTCGACTGGAGGGTTAAGATAACGATCTCAACGTTTATGGTTTCCCTCCCTATGTACACAGAGTCTCTGAACGACTCATATGAATCTGGAAGAGAATTCAACAGGATACATGCTTGATATTCATCCTTCATCGATTCATCGATCTCCACCAACTTGCAAACCAGCCTATTGAACTTGCTCAAGTGGTCCTCCACTTCCGTTCCATCAGTCATCCTCAGGGTGAACAACTCTATCAACACGTACATGCGATTCTCTAGAGATTTCTTGGCATAAACCTTCCCTAGCTTCGCCATCGTTTCAGCCGCAGTCTTCTCCTTCATGACATGATAGAGAACATCATTTGTAAGGTTTAACAGGATTGAGGTTCTATCCTTCTTGTCAAGCCTCGTCCACTCATCATCTTTCATAGCCTCGGGTCACTTTCCAAGAGCTTCATCAAGTCCTTGCTGAACTAGGAAGGATTCAACATTCACCTTCCATAGTTCGAAGTTATTTTTACCGGAGAACTTCTCTACCTCGAACCTTGTGTTTGATCCCATCTTCTCATCTCATATCTGAATTCTACTCCAACCCAACTTTATCTCTGATACCACTTGTTGGGAAAACCGGCAGCAGAAGCAGAAGCCGAGCGCAGAGTAATGCGAGATCAAACGAGAAATAATATGAAATCAAACCACACACAAGCATTCACCATAAGAGAATTCGAATTTACGTGGAAAAACCCCTCAACGGGTAAAAAATCATGGCACAAAGCGATCCACTATGAATAAACTAGAAGATTACAGAGATTGACAGCCTACAAGCAAGGAAAAATAGAAAAAAAAAAAAATCCCAAGTTCTCTCTCACACAACTCTCTCCCCTCTTCCTAACACAATTAGGAACCCATGGACACCTTAGGATACTATCTAAGTCCGAATACATGCCATATATATAGCAAGAATCCCAAAAATAGAAGCATCTTATGCACTACCGCGTAATGCGCAAGAAACCGCGTGCACAGTCGACCGGTCGCCCAACGCACAAAACAGTCTAAAGGAAAAATCACAACACGCTGCCTCACCTTAGACCTGTAGCCCGACCGGTCTAAGCCCCCTGTAGACCTGTCGCCAGACAGGTCTAAGGTACAAAAAAATATGTCCAGCCTTCCTTCGTGCATCTGGGCCATTAGTCCAAACCCGTCGTCCGACCGATCTGACACCCAAAACGTGCACATGTTTGAAGGCTCCTCCAACATCCATCCGTTTGGCTTGGAACATCTTGAGGATGGGTGAAGATCACAAGTGTTGGGCCAAGTAGGTTTGGCATACTAAAATGCCCTCAAAGATAGCTATTTTTGTGTGGAAGCTGATCCACAAAGCACTCCCAATTGACAGCCAAGTCCAAGCTCGTGGGATCAACCTCGCCTCAAAATGCAAATGTTGCAGCTATGATTCAGATGCTCCCTATCATCCTGAGTCCCTTGAGCAACTTTTTTCAGGTGGGGTCCTTGCGTCTAAGGTATGGAGCCATTTTAGTGTTATTTTTTATGTTGTGTGTATCGACAACCAGCCCCCGCTGGGCAAAGCTTTTCAATGGTGGAGGGAGGCATCCCTTGGGGACGGTTTGTCCATTTTGAGAGGCCTTATTCCTGGTCTGATCTTTTAGAAAATCTGGAGGGAGAGAAATTCAGCCTGCTTCCAAGGGGTTGCTCCAATCCATATGAGAGTCATCACCAGGGTTAATTGTTGGATTAGAAGATTGTGTCCCTTCCTTTCGGCTCCCAAGTCACCTTCCCTCTCTAGGCTCCTTTCCCTCCAATCTCTGGTTGTGACCTTCCTATGCCCAAGAATTCCTAATTGTCAAGTGATTAAGTGGTCCAGGCTTGAGGTGGGTTGGGTTAAGGTGAATGTGGACGGGTCCTCTAAGGAGAAACTCGGGGCAATCGGGGGGAGGGGGTGTGTGTAGAGGAAGCAAAGGCAAGTTCATCTTTGCCTTCTTGAAGGGATATGGATTAGGAACCAATATGAAGGCGGAGTCTCGTGCCCTTATTGACGGTCTGTCTTATGTTGTGGCCTTTGGTTGCCCAAAAATTGAAATGGAAAGTGATTCGCAAGTGGTGGTTAACCTTTTTAAGAGTGGCTCAGACCCCCCTTGGAATCTTTGGTATTGGAAAGCGAGATTTGATTATCTGAGCAACAGGGCGGAAGTTAAAATCTCCTTTTCTCTAAGAGAAGAGAGCAACAGTACAGATGGCTTGGCGAGATGGGGCAGCGTTTCCCAGTCTTCCATTCTATTCAGAAATGCATGTGAGCTTCCGTAGGAGATTAGAGGTAAGTTATTTTTGGATAGTGTGGGTCCGGGGAGTGTAATGGAGAGTTGAGGTGCAGGTCTTTTGGTAAAAAAGAAGGGAAAAAAAAAAAAAAAATAGATAGGTATATGATAGGCTTCTAGAGGTGTGTTTTTGTGCCTCTAGATTAAAAAATAAAAGAAGAAGAAGAAGTTACTTTAGATAAGTTACTTAGATAAATTACTTATGCCACAAGTAGCTTAACGTGGTTTCTATTGATGTTTAGTGAACATACCAGCTAAAGAGTAGAAAAGCACGTTCGGCCTTTCAATCATAAGTATTTACTTCCTCAGGTCTCTATGGTCCCCACTCACATTCACCGTCCATCATGTGGGGCCAACCTTCTTTCATTGTGTGGGCCTCACCTTTGATGATGGCCATGCATCATGCGGGCCCACCTTGGATGTGGGTCATTTATCATTAGGGGCTGACCTTTAATGACATTGTCCATTACATCCATAATGTGGGGCCCACCATCAATGTTACCGTCCATCATGTGAGGCCCATCTTCAATATCTACTGCCCATAATGTAGAGTCCACCATTAATATGGATTGTCCATCATGTGGGCCCTACCTCTGATGTGGACCATCCATCCTGTGAGGCTCGCCTTGTATGCATAATAGGGATCCCAAACATGGCATAATTAGGGATCCCATCCATTCATCCATCCGGGGTACTTCTAGTGAGACTCAACCCGGATGTGCAAGATCCTCGCCATTCGTTAGGCAGCCCCATCATGTGCCATGGATGATAAAAAGAAATGTGAAAAATATATAATAGTTAAGGTCATAAGAAAATGCTTTAGGAAAAATTGGGTAAACTCCTCTCTCTCTCTGTCTCTCACTCAGACCTCTATGTTGTAGCTGCTTGCCCATCTTAGACCTCCATGTTATAACTGCTTAATCAAAAGGTTTATAAATTATAGACTTCCCTATACTTGTATCAATTTTTGGGTTCTAGGTTGAGTTTGGGCTGTTTCAGATTTGAGTTGGGATTGTTTTACAGTTTGGGTCGGTTACAGATTTGAGTCAGATTGGGCCAGGTCAGGATGATACCAACAATTTTCAAACTAGGCCCATTCAATATCAAGACTCAAACTTTAGGGGCAAAGCATGAAAAGATGCAACAATTGAGGTGACCCCTTTAAAGACAAAAAGAAAAAGAAAAAGAGGCAACTCATACCTCTAGCACTTTTTTTTTTTTTTCATTTTTTCTTTCAAGGGTTCACCCGCTTGTTGTATGTTTTTAGGGTTTAACCTGAGTAAGTAATAAGAGAGTATTTCTCGCTTACTTTTCAAAAAAAAAAAAATTAGGTCCATAATTTGAACCTATGGAACAAGCTTGGGTCTAAAAGTTTGAGTCTAGCTACTGAATGGGGCCTGGTCTGGGAATTATTGGTATCATCCCGACCCAAGCTCATTTATTGTCAGGTCAGGTCATTTGACCCATGGACTCAACCTGACCCATTGCACCCTTATGAGAGGCCTTTCCATCATGAGATATGATCATCTATAGCAACAAGGGACCACAGGTTGTGGTACCGTACCGTACCATCTATCCCATCAACATCCCACTTGTGTCGGACTTAAGAGTACTTTAAAAATGGTGGGCCACACAATGAATCGCCTGGCACAAAAAACAGGCGTTGGAATCAATGGACACAGACGGTCTAACTCAAAATACAGGTGGGGCTCCTTTTATTGATCAGATCAGTGTGATTTTTCAAAAGACTTATCATGATAGGTCCTTGTTTTATGGCACCGAATTCCTGCACAAGAACTTGCATGTTGGCGGGAAGAGATGTAGGTGATCAGTTCTCTCACGTGTGATGCATATCTACCGTCCCTTGCCTCGATGGGGCACGCATGCAATGGTGGACAGATGACCACAAAAACGGTTCCAATAATCTATGGCCATGGCCCATTCCCATTTGCATCTGACAATTGAACGGTTCCAATCATCTATGGCCACAGTGGCATGAGAATCGGGCCATGTAGCAGATGGGGCTCAACCTGAAGATTTCGTGCCCTAAAAGGTCAGCTATTCCAATTGTAAGGTGGGCCATTCATGCATATTGTATATAGGCCATTGGTGATTTCCTTTCTAAACGTCCATTTTCTTCATTCAAGCCAGGCCCATCAGATATTCAGAGTCACCCTATGTAATGATTGTCTTGGATATCTCACCTGTGTGTCATATGACACGTGTGATTGGACCTACTAGCTGGGCCCTTCTTACATGGACAAATTTCCTTGGGCTGAGGTTGGGCTCAAGACATTTAGCCTGACCCAGCTTGACCAAGCCCAACTTAACACTTGACCCATGTGATTGTCCAAATTTTAGACCCAGACCTTTTACCAAATGAGTGGGTCTGGGTCGGGTCTAAGTCACCAATCAGACCCATTTATAAATGGGTCTGGGTCTAGTAGAGGAAGATCCACCCAGACCCATTTATAAATGGGTCAGGTCTACTGGGTCTGGTTCTAAATCTGGTATGCTGGATATTTTTAAAAGGTTTGAAACCGAGTCTGGATGGGTCCAGGACTAAATGGGTCCCTTGCAACATAGACCAAACCTGCCCATTTACAAAATGGGTTCCGGTCTGGTCGGGTCTGGCCGGGTAGGCCTAATACAAAGGAAATCATATCCAAACCCATTTAGCATCTAGGTCTGTTCTTGGACCCGAACCCGTACCATTTAATAAACGGAACGGGTCTGGGTCGGGTCTAAATGGATTGGGTTTGGGTATCCCATTGGGTCTACTAACCCATGTACAACCCTAATTGGACCTACTAGCTAGTACCCACATACATGGCCTGATCTACTTGGGCTGGGCTTTGGCTCAAGGCATTTAAGCCCAAGCCTAGCCAAGCCCAGCCGACCTCAACTTAAAATGAACACATGTTATATCCTACAAATATGTCATTCAAATCCTTAGTACATAACTTATGATTTTTGTACGTAGATGGTGTCATTCTTTTAAAATGTTTATATCTTTGTACATGCATGACCTACTTGCTAAACAATAGATTAGAAACATTTAAGTGAAAAACAATGGCCGCCTGTATACCTGCCACTGCATCTACACGGGTTGGCTGGTAACGCAAACACCTGCCATCAAGCTGGTGTCAAAGCTCTGTGGGTCTCACCGTGATGTATTTTTTTTTATCCACGCCGTACTTCCATCCATTTGTACAGATCATTTTAATACATGAGACCAAAAACGAAGCAGTTACAAAACTCAAGTGGACCACACCACAGCAAACTGTAACGAGAATGATTTCCACTGTTGAAACAGTCCTAGGTCCCACAGTGATGTTTATTTGTCATCCATCCAAAACTTCTATGGCCCTCAAAAATTTTCCTACGGTGCATGTTCAATCCCCACTGTTTCCTTTTGTGTGGACCACTTGAGATTTGTATCTACCTAATGTTTGGTCTCATGCATTAAAATGAACTTTAAAAATGAATAGACGGCATTGATAAAACAAATACATCATGAGGGACCCACAGATCTTTGACACCAGCTTGCTTGCTGGTGTTCGCGATTACCAGCCAACCCGCGTCCAGCATTGGCAGGAGTACAAGCAGCCTTGTGCATGCGTTCGGGTTAGTGTCGACCTGTGTGCCTTACTGTGATGTGTTCCAAAAATCCAAGCCATCGATCAGGTTAGCCCCATATTCTTAGGACCAGCACCCAAAATTAGAACCGAGCACGAGCCAAGCTAGCTCGGCTCAGCTTGAATCATCTTGATTTGGCTCGGTTTGAAGGCTAGATTCAAACCATGTCGAGCCAATTTTCCAAGCTTGAAATGATTTTCAAGCCAAGTTCGAGCTAACCCAAGCTCGAGTCAGCTCAGCTCAAACCTCGATTTGAGTCGGATTGGCTGGTTCACTTGTAAAAAAACTAGGGGGTGGGGGGGGGGGGGGGGCTGTCAATGGACCTTGGGCTCAATTTTAAATAGCTTTAAGCCCAACTTTTGGGCTGGAGCCTACCAGGCTCGAATTGGGCTTGAATATTTTAGTCCAGCTTGAAGGCCGAGCCGATCATGAACTAGGGTGGTCATTGAGCAAGCAGCTTGGCTAGTGCTCACCTCTACCCAAAATTGAGCCCTATCCCATAACTCAAGCAGGGCACACCCAAGGAAACAATGGAGAGGAGATGCTGATTGTTTGTTTCCCTTTGGGCTCATGATTTGTTTTATAACCCATCCGGTCCATTCATTTTTGCTTGGCCACAGGCGGATGAAGAGGCATAATAATAATAAATTAGTCCATTCAAAGTGGGCCACACCCTGCGATTTAGTGGTTTAGGTATGATTGTACAGTGTCTTTGATGGTGTAGCCCACCTGAGATCCGGATCCAGATCCAGATGATCTTGGATGTCTGACAAACATCCCAGTTGGAAGAATTCACGTCGCTTTGCAGAAAAAGGGGTGGCCGGCTTGGGTGGACCACCATAGTGTTAATGTGAAATACACAAGGACCATCACCACCCCATGTTAAACCCTGGGCTTGAAAAAACAGCCCCATCCAGTGGTTTCGGTAGACCACATGATTGAAAACGGTGTACATGAAAAGCTTAGCTTCAAAACTGTTTGCCTGGGTGTGGCCCACTTGAGTTATATATGAGCCTGAATTTTTGGGCCCAGCCCTAACTTTTGATGTGGCATCTAATGGTTGGTGTGGATTTCAAACACTCATCATGGTTGTGGTCCAATTGGTTGGGCTCAAGAACTCCTTTTTGCGGATCGCAGATTACATGCAACGACTATGGGCCCATCTTAATGTATGTATTGTATATCCACGCTGTAAATATGCTTTTTAGATCATTTAGGACAAGATTCCAAAAATAAGTAGAAACATATCTCAGATGGACCATACCACATGAATCAGTGGTTATTGACCATTAAAACGTTTAGTGGCCATAAAAGTTTTGGATTAGGCTATTATTTGCTTTTTTCTTTCCTTCATCTAGGTCTTTGTGACCTTATCAATAGGTTGGATGGAAAATAAACATTAAAGTGAGAACTAAAATGTTTTTAGTGTGATACACCTGGGTTGAATTTGCTTCATTTTTTAGCTCTTGCCCAAAAATCATCTGAAAAAAAAAAAAAAAAAAAAAAAAAAAGATTGGCAGTGAAGATACACAATACATACATCAAGATGGGCCCATGGTTAGGGCTGCACCATGTTGGGTGTGCCTGGGCCACACCAAATCCACTATGGAATATATCACTTTTCCCAAAAGTAATAGGAGGTGAAAGACATTTTCATGATGTTTAGGTAAGAACCACTCCAACCATTAAATGTATAACCTCATTGTAGACCCAAAGCCAAACAATCAAGCTGGCTTCTGGTCAGGTTAGGCTACATCAATGAAACAATTGAAAGAGAGACAGTCCACTTAGAGGGCAAGATTTTCATGTACGTGCTCCACCTAAACCACAAATGGGTCTGATTTTGGGGCCCTAGGCCTAACATCGGTGATGATGCACCCATTAGGATGGATTTCACTTTAATACCGCAGCAAGCCCCCCCCAGCCAGCCACTCGTGATTGGACCTACTAGCTGGGCCCTTCTCACATGGACAGATTTCCTTGGGCTGGGCTTGGGCTCAAGACATTTAGTCTGACCCTGCTTGACCAAGCCCAGCCCAGCCCAACTTAACATGTGACACCTGTGATTGGACCTAGGGCTGTAAATGGTCGGGTTTGGGGCGGGTTTAGCCAAAACCAGACCCGCCCATTTACTAAATGGGTCTGGGTCCAAATTTTAGACCCAGACCCTTTTACCAAATGAGTGGGTCTGGGTCGGGTCTAAGTCACCAATCAAACCCATTTATAAATGGATATAGGTTTGGTAGAGGAAGATCCACACAGACCCGTTTATAAATGGGTCGGGTCTACTTGGGTCTAGGTCTAAATCTGGTATGCGACTATTTTTAAAAGGTTTGAAACTGGGTCTAGGATGGGTTTGGGCCTAGATGCGTCCCTTGCAACATAGACTAAACTCGCCCATTTACTAAATGGGTTTGGGTCGGGTCAGGGTCTAATATAATGGAAACCAGATCCAAACCCATTTAGCATCTAGGTCTGTTCTTGGATCTAGACCCGTATCATTTAATAAGCGGGCCAAGTTTGGCTATCCCATCAGGTCTGCTAACCCATGTACAGCCTTAATTGGACCTACTAGCTAGGCCCCACATGCATGGCCTGATCTTCTTGGGCTGGGCTTGGGCTCAAGGTATTTCAGCCTAAGCCTAGCCAAGCCCAGCAGACCTCAAACTTAAAATGAACACATGTTATATCCTACAAATAAATATGTCATTCGAATCCTCAGTACATAACTTATGATTTTTGTACGTAGATGGTTTCATTCTTTTAAAATGTTTATATCTTTGTACATGCATGACCTAATTGCTAAACAATGGATTAGAAACATGTAAGTGAGAAGCAATGGCTGCCAGTAACTTGCCACTGCATGGACACGGGTTGGCTGGTAACGCAAACACCTGCCATCAAGCTGGTGTCAAAGCTATGTGAGTCTCACCGTGATGCATTTGTTTTATCCACGCCGTCCATCCATTTGTACAGATCATTTTAATGCATGAGACCAAAAAACGAGGCAGTTACAAAACTCAAGTGGATCACACCACAGGAAACAGTAAAGAGAATGATTTCCACCGTTGAAACCTTCCTAGGTCCCACAGTGATGTTTAATTGTCATCCAACCTGTTCATAATATCTCAAGGATCTGGATGAATGGAAAATATAAATATAAGCTTGATCCAAAACTTCTGTGGCCCCCAAAATATTTCCTACGGTGCATGTTCAATCCCCACTGTTTCCTTTTGTGTGGACCACTTGAGATTTGTATCTACTTAATGTTTGGTCTCATCCATTAAAATGAACTTTAAAAATGGAATGGACGGCGTGGATAAAACAAATATATCATGGGGACCCACAGAGCTTTGACACCAGCTTGCTGGCCTGGTGTTCGCGTCCAAGCATTAGGCAGGTGTACAGGCAGCCTTGTGCATGCGTTCGGGGTTAGTATCGACCTGTGGGCCTTACCGTGATGTGTTCCAAAAATCCAAGCCATCGATCAGGCTGGCCCTGTATTCTTAGGAACAGCACCCAAAATTGAGCCCTATCCAATAACTCAAGCAGGGTACACCCAAGGAAACAGTGGAGAGGAGATGCTGATTGTTAGTTTCTTTTTGGGGCTCATGATTTGTTTTACAACCCATCCGGTCCATTCATTTTTGCTTGGCCAAAGGCGGATGAAGAGGCATAATAAAATAAAAATAAAAATAAAAGTCCATTCAAAGTGGGCCACACCCTGCGATTTAGTGGTTTTAAGTATGATTGTACAGTGTCTTTGATGGTGTAGCCCACCTGAGATCCGGATCCGGATCCAGATCCAGATGATCTTGGATGTGTGACAAACATCCCAGTTGGAAGAATCCATGTCGCTTTGCAGAAAAAGGGGTGGCCGGCTTGGGTGGACCCCACTATAGTGTTAATGTAGAATACACCAGGGCCATCAGGTGCACCACCCCATGTTAGACCCTGGGTTGGTGTGGATTTCAAACACTCATCATAGTTGGCCATGTAAAAAATAAAGGGTGGGCGTCTCTCTCAACTGTTCCATTGGTGTGGCTCACTTGAATCACAAGTCACCATCATATTTTAGCTTTGGGCCTAGAATGAGATTACATATCTAATGGTTATAGTGGATCTCACATATACATCAAGGTGGACCCCATCAAAAACAAAGTTAGCTCATGTATTTTTATTTTTATTTTAATTTAGGTCTCAATTCAAAAGGGCTGGATTATGTTAAGGTCCAACCAGCCCATAACTTCCAACTTTCATGTATATATGAAATCTAAGTCATGTATTATGTTGGAAATCATTTTGGAAAACTCCACAACAGCCCATCATTGAGTGGACCTTATCAATAGGTACATTAAAGTGGGCCCTAAAAAGTTTTTAGTGTGATACACTCGGGATTTGGATTTGCTTCATTTTTTAGCTCTTGCCCCAAAATCATCTGGGGAAAAAAAAAAAAAAAGGATTGGCAGCATAGATATACAATACATACATCAAGATGGCCCCATGGTTAGGGCTGCACCATGTTAGGTGTGCCTAGGCCACACCAAATCCACTATGGAATATATCACTTTTCCCATAAGTAACGGAAGAGGTGAGAGACAGTTTCATGATGTTTAGGTGAGAGACACTCCAACCATTAAATGTATAATCTCATTCTAGACCCAAAGCCAAACAATCAAGCTGGCTTGTGATTAAGTTGGGCTACATCAATGAAACAAATGAAAGAGAAACATCCACTCTTGATTTTTACAAGGCCCACTGTGATGAGTACATGAAATCAACTCCAACTATTAGATGCCAACCAAAAGTTAGGCCTGGTGCCCAAAATGTAAACCCATATATGATTCAAGTGAGCCACAACGAGGGAATCAATTTGGAGGGCAAGATTTTCATACACGTGCTCCACCTAAACCACAAATGGGGTTGATTTTGGGGCCCTAGGCCTAACATGGGGTGATAACGCACCCATCAAGGTGGATTTCACGTTAATACCACAGTAGGGCCCCCACCCAAGCCAGACAGTCATTGTTTTTTCTTTTTTTTCTTTTTGTTGGTAAGTGACATGAATTATCTCAAGCATTTATTACACTCAACAAACTCCTAAATTAAAAATTAGCTGGACTAGATCATTTATCTAAATACATATATTAACAAAAATTAATTAATCACACGTCCATCACTCATGTATGTATTACATACACATGACCCAAAACGCCACTCAAGGGCTTTCCCGAGATTTTGGGCAAACGCGTCTAGAGCCTTTATCAAAATATTTATTTTAGTTGTACGATCTCACATGAGCTCCATCATTAATATTTATAATACATAAGAGAAACGCTCCTCGCAGATATTTGTAAGTTATACTGCTCCTAATTGCATTGGTTCACTTTAATATTCTGATCAATCGATCTGAACCATCTGTTAAGTCCACAGCACATTTTGTGGGATACCATTTAAAAATAACACTAATTGGATGATTAACTCATCCTTGATTTTGACTTATTATAGCCCTTCTTTTCCAAGCCATGCATAGGGATATTATGATTGGCTTTAACAAATAGATCTATCAAATAGTTGATTGGACGTATTTTTGTGTAAAGAATATTGACCTAAACATAAGGGAGATCCAAAAATCGAATGGGCCACACCACAAAGAGTTTTGGAACAGGCTGATCTTTTGAATTTCCTTTCATCCAGTCGGCAATCACCTTATGAACGGGTAGTATGGTATATAAACATCATAGTGGGCCCCAAGAAGGTTTCAACGATAGGTGTTTACACCCCCACTTCTCTCCTGCGGTGTGGATCACTGGAGATTTGGATCTCTCTCATTTTGGGGCTGATATCTTAAATGAGCTGAGAAGGGCCGAACGGAGTAGATATAACACAAACATCATGGTGGGTCCCACAAAACTTGAGGCTGCAGGGTATTCCTGTAATTCCGTATTACATGCAACTGGCGTCCCACGCGAACCGTGGAGGGTGCCCGCATTAGGCGTTACTCGTGGAGAGCGAGCCTGGTGTTCGAAAGACGTGGGAGAGAAGGCTGTAAAAGGGAGTTACTTGATACTCTGCTAAGTGTGAGGGTTGATACTCGGCCACTTTGAAACTGTACACCTAGCAAATATTGGTTCAATCAAATCATTCAAATTGTGGAAATTGCTTTAGCTAGGTTATTTTTCAAATTTCAGATTGATTAAGTTTCTAATCTCCCACTAAAATATCAACCTGATCCAAAACTCAGTGGCCCAGAGAAGGTTTAAATGATGGGCATTTTCTTGTGGTGCGGCCCACATGAGTTTCAAACCTGCCTGGTTTTTTAACTTGGTCTTCAGATAAACCATCCCACCAGATGGACGGAGTGGATATAACAGGGACACATCACAACAGGCCCACCAAGCTTTCAGTTACCCAGCTCCCCAAAAAAGAGGCAGTGGGGAAGTTCACTTCCACTCAAGCTATAGCCACAAACACAATAAGACCGGAATGACAAAGATAGATTTTCTAGAGAGAATTTCAAGCAGTTTACAAAACACGGCAATGCTTGTGATATGCCATTCAACTCAGTTTAGATGAGTTTGTGGAAGCAAAGATGTGCAAAGTAGCTAACATTGTTTTCTATGTTGTGGCCCACCAGATGATTGGATCAGCCTGATTATGATTGTCTGATCATCATGGTGGGGCGTAACTGTTGGAAGGCTTGGATGTCATATGGACAGAGCGTGCACCCCACAATACTCAAAACACCACTTAGATGGAGCATGTTGGCCATATCACTAAAATTCTTGAGGAAATAAATTTGCAGTAAAAATCCCATCGAAATATATGGAGCTTTGGAAACACAGGCATTGGAATCAAACACTATCAGCAAATAGTTCACTAATGTCCATACAAGCATGGTGAATGATTTTTAAAAAAAATGAGGATAAATGATCATGCTTTTGGATGACAAAAGTCCACATGGGCCAAGAGACCAGCTTTGGGGTTCAACCCAAGTCCAACTCCATCTCAAGAGGACCCAACCCAAATTCCAACCTGAACCCAATTCGAGTTCCTCAATGCTCACCTGGCCCGACCCGAACCAACCCAACCCGAATCAAGTACATGGGATTATTCCCAAACAAACCTAACTGACCTGAATTTGCTCAACCAAAACCCAACCTGATTTCAAATTGGGTTGATAACCCAACATAAGGACCTAGACAACCCGACCCAACCCATCCCAAACATGGGTTGGGTCAACCAGGTAAGGGTTGACCTGCACCTAAGTTGCAGCCATAGGAAATAGCACTGGATCAGAGTGTTTTCATATCATGTGTCATCTGTAGTGGCACCCACCAGTTGGACAGTCTGGATGCCGGTAAAGTTTTTAAGTTGTAATCACCTCATGTATAAAGTGTTTACAGTTATCCTTTTTGACTAAAGTGTTTATAGGTAGGCAGTTGTCTGTGTTTACGTGGGTCTCACAAAAAGGAACAGTTTGAAACGGTTACACCCACCATTACAATTGTCCAGATGTTGGTGTGGCCCACCTGATTATGAGATTGGTCTGACTTATGGGGCCCAAGGACAGAACAATGGGAACCGAAAAATAGAGGGATTGTATGGCCTACACAAATCACGGTGGGCCCCGTAAACAGTGCATGCACCATGTCTTTTTTACAGGAGTGGAGGACCCCATACCCTTTCCTTCTTCTCTTCCAATCGAAAAGGGGGTTAACCCATTTCCAGTGCCACACTGAACAAAAAAATAAATAAATAAATACCTGTGTAAGGTGGGTGCTGGTTGTGCACAAAGTCCTTTCTGGTAACCAGGGGAGGGAGCTGTCGGTAAGAGAGAAGCCAACCTGCAATGCTCCCTTCATAGAGATTTTAAAAAAATATAGCTGTTAGCCTGTAATCTCGTTACTCATAATTTGAAACATGGCATTTTGCCAATGTTTCAGATTGCAGCTGAAAGCTTTATACAAGCTGTAAAGTGTTTACAAGCAATTAATGGCATCCAAACAGCCCTTGTAATATCTTTACCTGTAAACCCTTCACAACTAGAGGATTTTACAAGAATCCAAATGACCCCTTACCGCCACTTGTAGAGTGGGAATGAACCATGAGATTGCATTGCACAACAAACTGGAATGCTCCTCCATCAGCAATATCACTAAATTGCCAACAAACATAATAAAGATAGCAGTGCCAAAGCTACTTCAGATCTTATAATTAAAAATCATTCAATGAAAACACCATGATTTCTTTAAAAGAAACAGAGATGCAAGAAAAGCATTGCAGAACCCATACGTACTAGTATGCAAGTACTTCATCCCATCACACACGCCCTGGATTCGAGAAAATAAAACAGAAGAAATGTACATTTTTGACAATTTAATCAGACAAGTGGTTTGGTGAGAAAAAAAAATGTACTTAATAGCTTCAAATGTATACATAAATCTAACACCATGAACATGGAATCGTGTTCTCGATTCACAGACTAGCAACGGGTAGACTTCCAAACCAAAGTCATGCAGCCCAAACAGGATTCATGTAGCCGGCCCCAATTAGTTTGGATAGGGCTTAGATGATGATAATGATGTGATTGTTCATGTCTTATATTTCTGCTGATTGGTGTCTTGAGTAGAAAAGCTTACCTTGGATGACAAGCTATCTAGAGAAGATGCAGAGTTACTCCGTCACCAGGGATTTACTTACAAGTCCAAGCCAAAGAACACAAAGGAAACACAAAGGGGTTTGATCTTTGTTAGAGTATAGGATATGTATGTAGAGCTATACATGTATCCATCCATACAGCTATCTATAGTATGTACAACTGTACATGCACAGTTGTACATATATATCCTATACTCTTAAGTCTAACAATCTTCATGCGACCACTAGTATAAAACGCATTGAATCATCTCTTATTTCTCTACTTGCAAGGTTGTATAGAGTGGAAAGCTTGCTATGGATCATAAATGAAGTACAAAAGGAAAGAATTGGAATTCCTCACCCATGGCAAATGAATTTGCCGATGAGGTTTGATATTCACCTTAATGAGACCCACATGTATCTAAAATATAACAAGAACCATTCAAAAGAAAAATAAAATACCGAAATTTCCCCGAAAAGAAAAATGAAAGAAAGAAAGAAAAAATCCACTTTAAGGCCCAATACTGCATCATCCAAGTTGACCCCAAATGAAAGCCAACACCATAATTCAAATTGAGTAATCAATTTAATTAAAAAAAAAAAAAAAAAAAAAACCCTGATTGAGAAGAAAAAGATACGAAAAACGAGTAACACAACAACCTTACAGAAAAGAACAACACTATTATTAAATAAACAAACCCAGCTTTACAATCTAAGAAGCCTTGAGGCCCAAAGAATACGGTATTCGATGGTCAAATATCATAATAATGATGGCTTAAAAACCAACATCCCTTGCTTTTCTCCCTCTCCGATACACAAAAACAGATTGACTATTCTAACCATTCCAACAAAAACCCGCAATTCTCTCTCTCTCTCTCTCTCTCTCTCTCTCTCTCTCTCTCTCATTATAGTAACACTTTTACATGGATTCTCTCCCAAACTTATTTTAATCATTCCGTGAACAAAAACATATAATACAAAATGGGACCTGATTGAATCACCTGACATGTGTATGCTATATCTATTTTCAGTGCCTCCCTAGCTTGATTAAGAGCTGGGCATAGAGAAGCTCGTTCCAGATGTCGGGAACGCCGGGCAGGCACCAATGGCTGCAGTCCTGGTACCGCTCGGGTGATCTCCGCTCCTCGTTTGACAGGTTCTTCTTGCGGTAGATCGAAGGGTGTGCGTCCTTCCTGTAATCAGTTAGTCTCGTGATATTCAAGTAATTTATGGGCGTTTTGGTTCCCCTAATAACCTTCTCCAATACATTCATCTTGGGCGGATAGGGCGCCAGATACTTCTCATTCTTGATGGGTTCTGTCTCTCTGTCACATGCCCCACCAGAATTCCACTGCCCACCACTAAATCCAAATAGAAAATAACACACAGAAGAGGAAAGCCGGCCAATCAGATCTTTAATGGCACACCATAGAAAAACAAAGGAATAAAAGAAAAGAACAGATGGGTGACTTTCCTTTTTTTCCTTTTAATGGAAAAATGGAATTTTAAAAATACCATTTTCAAGAATGTGTCAAGATTCTCACCCACCGTCACAATCACAGACTAGAGAAAAATCAAACACTTGTTTTGCTCACCTGAAATGGGAGGCAGAGTAGCCTCTAAAGAAAACAAGGGTCTTATTCGGATTCACATTGGCGTCGACCCATCTTGCCCACGTCGTGAGAGCTTTCCGAAATGCTTCGACGACATTCAACTTCCCATAGATATGGCTACCTTCTTGGTAATAATCTTTCCTATAAAATTAACAAAAAAAAAAAATTGTTTTCAGTTCTCAAATGTGATGATCTATGAAAGAAGAAGAAAAGGCAATTCACTTGAAATCAACCATAAAACAAATACCCTTTCGAAGTCTTCTCATGAGTCCACCAATGCCCAGTGTTGAAGACAATCACATCGGCATTCTTGTACTTAGAAGAATGCCGCTCGATCAGATCAAGTCGAAGTGTCTCCTTTGTCGTTCCATTCAGCTCCGGAGCCTCCCATTCTTGAACAAGGAATGGCGACCGGAAGAACTCAACAGAGCAATTATAATCCTACCCAAATGAAAAACAAAAAATTACAAATCAAACACCGAAAATTACAAAAATCTCAAAAGCAATTAAACAATCAGCAATGATGAAGAAGAAGAAGAAGAATCTCAAATAAAAAAAATCTTACTTTGAATACAAAGGCGTAAGAACCCTCTGTCCGGAATTCCTTCCGACCAGACGCCTCAAAAACTTTCCTTTTATCTTGAACTGAATTCCGCAAAATGCAAACCATCGATTCCCACATGTTTCTATTGAGGGAGTCTCCGACGAAAACTAGCCGTTTCCCTCTCAATCTTTCCAGCATATCCGTTGCATTCAATCTACACAGAATTCACAAATCAGATCCAACTAAGAAGGGAAAAATCCAATCTTATCTTTTTCCTCTTGATTTTTTTTTTCCTTTTTTACCTGGGGATCTCACAGCGGTTGGGTTTCCATCTGAGCTTCTGATAGCTGTGATCCGGCCGTCCATTGAGGAAGCAATCGAACGACTCGTCGATGAGAGGACATGATCCTCCCGGATAGAGCGGATACGACTCATCTTTCACCCATTTCCCATCAAAGATGTCGCAATGCTTCAAAGAATCTGCCAATTTCTCCCATTTCCGCCCAGAAGAAGCCGCATCCGTCCCACTCCTCTGCTTTCTAGAAACTTTCTCTGCTGGCGCCGTCCCATTCCGCTTCATCAAAGCAGCTGTATAGTTCGAGCTTGAAATACCCAGTTGCGTCTGGTTCCGCGCTGGGACTCCCTTCGAACTCGAGAAATCGGAACTCGGCTGCGTCTGGTTCCGCGCCGGCACTCCCTTCGAACTCGGTTGCGTCTGGATCCGCGCCGGTACTCCCTTCGAACTCGGCTGCGTCTGGTTCCGCGCCGCGATTCCCTTCGAACTCGAAAAATCAGGGTTCCGTTGCGTCTGATTCTTTGCCGGGATTCCCTTCGAACTCGAAAAATCAGGGCTCGAATGCGTCTGGTTTCGCGCCGTGATTTCCTTCGGGCTCGGCTGCGTCTGGTTCCGACCCGGGACTCCCTTCGAACTCGAAATATCGTGATCCAGCTGCGTCTGGTTCCGTGCCGGAACTCCCTTCGAGCTCGGAATATCGTGATCCAGCTGCGTCTGGTTCCGCCCAGGAAATTCCTTAGAAGTGTTGGAAGAGAGAGGCGGAGGGGAAAGATGAGGAATCGTGCGCTGGGAATCGGGAAAGAAGCGAGAGAGGAGAGAAGAAACTTGGGATTTGTAAGAATCCGAATTCGGGGAGAAGATGCGGTTGATCCACGGTGACGATGTACGGCCTGTATTGAAGGCGAGGAAAGCAGTGCAGGCGATGAAGACTAACATGAAGGCGTAGGTGAGGAACAGGGTCGTCCGTCTGGCGCGTAGGAAAGAGACGAGGGCTTTTAGGTCTTTTAGAAGGTTTCCACCGTTTGGGGCCTGCTTTGATCCATCTGCCATTGTTGGCCACTGGTTTGGAAATATGAAGAAAGATGAGGGGCAGATTGGGAAAGATGAGACGAGAGAGAGAGAGAGAGAGAGAGAGAGAGAGAGTGTTTTGTGTGGATGCTTTTGAGGAGCTTGGAGTGAGGAAGGTGACGGGTGTGGGGTGGCGTTTGGGAAAGTTGGGACGTTTGGTGGATCCACGCGCAACTTTGGAATCTTGCAGATGTGCCAGCAGAGAACTCATCTGGTCCGTATATCAAGTAGGTCCCACCATTTTATATGAGTAGCAAGGAAAGAATTGCGTTGCATGCTTTATTTTACTTCTAAATATTTGCAAACGTATTGACGGTCTAGATTAATTGAAAAGTGTCCATATTTAGTTCAACTTATGTAAGTGGCAAGTAAGATAATTTTATCCTGATTTATCTAGATTGTGGGGCCCACTTGATTCACGGATGAGATTTATATTATACTTGCTACGATTGAACGTATTTGCGCGTGTAAATGTGGGTATCTAGTGATGCGCGTGGCCTTGGCAATGGAAAATGGGAAAGGCCTGTTTATCTACCTATAATTGAGTTTAATTTACTGTAGAATAACGGATGTGCCACTCTGTAAAGAAATCGTCTTGCCTCACAGTCGCGACTTAAGGCTCTACAATCAGTCGCGGAATACGAGCCGTTAAGATTAAAATGGAGGACGTAGATTGTGTTGTTAGGTGGGTCCCACCGTGATGTATATGTTTTATCCACGCCGTCCATCCGTTTTTCTAGCTCAAGTGGATGACACCGCGAATGCTTACAGTCGAAAACTTATCTGTTGTGCCTCAGAAGTTTTGGATTAAGCTGATATTTGTGTTTTCCCTTCAATCAGGTGTGTATTAGCTTATGAACAGTTTGGATGACAAAAAAAAACCATCACTGTGAGCCCTAATAAGGTTTCAATCACGGGCGTCATTATTCTGCTTGTTTTCTATGGTGTGGTCCACTTGAGATTTGGATATGCTTCAGTTTATATTAGTGCCATAAAATGAGCTGGAAAATCAGATGGACGGCATGAATTACGACACACATACATCATGTTGGGTCCCACAGAGTAAACTAGCGTGGTGGGTAAATTAACTGCAAAATCCGCGTCATAAAATGGATAGTTATTGATTAACCGCTTGAGCAGTTGCCACAAGCGATCTCCGGCGAATCCTACCTCGTGGAGCCCGTGATACTAAAATGCTCTGTGGCGCCCGCTGTGATGTCTCTGCTCTATCAAATCCTGTCCACCCATTTCGCCAGCTTATATTAAAACGCGGGCCAAAAGTCACTCACCTACCAAACTCAAGTGGGCCATGGTACAATAAACATCGGGGATTGGGGACCCACAGCAGTTATGGTTCATGCTGAAGGACGACGGATTGAGTACCACCGCACGAGGACGTAGTCGAGAGAGACGGACGGCCATTACCTGTACACGAGTCAAGTCGAATTGAGCATCACCCTGTTACGCACACTTACCCCTGCTCGGTACTCGGATCTACTCAATTGTGTCAAGCAAGCCCTTGCTCGGTCTATTGACCGAGCGAGTTTGAGTCGATTTCGAATTTTTAAGCTGAGTCTGACTTTGATTCTTTCGAGCTAAGTTTGAATTTGTGTTTTCAAGCAAGGGTTACCTAAAATTTCATGAAAAATAATGGAGGGGAAGGAATTATCGGCGTCGACGAGCAGACAAGGTTGAGAACAGAGATGGCCGGTGACGAGCAAGCAGAGTGAGGGTGGCTGGCGTCGAGCAGGTAGAATGAGGGTTGCTAGCGTGAAGTAGACAGCCGGCCGTCGAGCTCAGCTAGGGGGAGGGTAGGTTAGGGTTAGGGTTTGAAAAGGGGGACGCTCGATCGGGTAAAAGGTACAAATGTAAAAATAATTAGGGTAAAAAAAAAAAACTTATATATGGTACGACTCCGAGCCCAGTCAAATCAAATCGAACTAAGTTCGAGTTTATAAACAAGTTGAGTCGAATCGAGCATGGCCCTGCTCGAAACTTGTTCAAACACATTCGAGCATCAGAAATTTGACTCAGCTCGGCTCAAACTCACTTCCTATCTGAGCCGAGTCGAGCATTTTTGACATTACTCAACTCGTGTACAGCTCTACTAATAGGGCTTATGTGGGGCCACCGTTTAATCTGGTGTGGCCCACTTGTTGGATTTCTAGAATCTTGTCCGGACGTGATTTGGCAAAACCGATGGATGGAGTATGTCACACGGACATATCTGATGAGCCCGATAGAAATTTGGCTTACACGTGTGTCGTGGCCCATTTAGACCAACGTGACGAGATGATCTGATAATCTGAACCATTCAAATTTATAGCATATGATTTTTAGGATTGAATTGGAGCCATTGAAAATTCTCCTTTCACACTTCAAAATTAATCTACAGATAGTGATGGTTGATTCATTCGTTCACTGCAATTTTAATTATGACTGCCTTATGACATGGAAAGCTCCAATCATGGACCACTTAGCATGTGGACTCCAACGGACAGGATTGTGTCACAAAACTGTCGAAATTTGGTTTGGATAAGAGTTTAAATTTTAAAATTTTAAAATTTTGAAAATCTAAACTGACTTACGCGGTTAATCTCGTAATCTTGTTGAATCTCAAATCATTCATTTGCGACTGAGGTAAGACGAAAGTGAGACCATGGTTGAGATAAAGAGACCATTGTAACTGCCAGGCTGGAATGACACCACACTCCCACAACTGCCTCAAACATGTAGATACCTGAATAAAAAATGGATCATATATTAATCCCCACGTAGATTATAGACTATCCACCATCCAATTTTATGATGATTAACTACGTCTCCATTATTAAACACCAAATTAATAATCAAACCAACCAAAATCGTTCAACCAGCTTCTGATCATCTATGCCTTCGAACCCAACACCAAAACTAGACCCGAATCAAGTGGACGGATTGGATGAGTCTACTGATCACCTAGTGAACCCCAGCGAGCTTTGTTTTCAAAAAATAAATAAATAACTAAATAAATTGGGGGACGTGCATGAACACATCACTGCACTCGTAACAGCCTCCCCGACTTTCTCTCCACCTCATCTTCCTCCCTTGTTTTCCAAACCAAATTACAACCCAGCCTTGCACGTGGTCCATCATATGAGAGCCTTATCAATCTGAACCATCCAACATCTGGCCCAGGGGATTTCCTTGGTCAGCAACTAACCCTCAATGCTTTCAATAGCGCGGCCCATCTGAAACTCTGACTTGTTTCTTGCTTCACACAAGGTCCGATCGCCATCTAGGGAATCCGATGGACGACTTAGATTCTTTAAAACCCAACTGTGGAACACACCTACCAAACCATTTAACATCGACAATCCGCGCAGTGGATCGGGTACTACCCCCACCAGGACGGGCGCGACTTGGGTGAGACCCCGGAACCAGCGATGTGGGTGGGACCATGAACATCGGGCTCACCTGTATATGTTCTTTGTAGATCCATGCCGTCCATCTGTTTCTTTATATTATTTTAGGATGCAGTCCCAAAAATGAAGTAGATATAAATTTTAGGTGGACCGCACCCCAAGAAACAGTTCTCATTCAACCGTGGCCATTAAAAGCTTCCTGGAGTCCACCATTATGTTTATTAACCATCCAATCTGTTGATAAGGTCGCGTAGCCAGGGATGAAAGGAAAAAACAAATATCAGGTTGGTAGAAAACTTTTGTGGCTCAAGAAAGGTTTTTAATGGTCATTAACCAGTGTTTCTTATGATGTAGTCCACCCAAAATTTTCATCTTCTTCATTTTTGGTACCATAGTACAAAATAATCGAGAAAAGTAGGATCTACAAGGAATACATCGAGGTGGGCCCTAGGTTCAAGGTCACACCCACATAGCTAGTTCCGGGGTCTCACCCAAGTTGTGCCCCACCAAGACGCAGCTGGAGACGGACCGGTACGTGTCACCTTTGCATTGGGGAGAGCAAGTGGGGACCACACCTCGGTAATAGTGGAGAGCTGACAGACCTATCACATAAGCCAGGTCCCACCTGCTCTCCACCAGTGCCGAAGTGACACATACCCATCCGTCTCCAGCTGCATCCTAGTGGGGGTAGTACCCAATCTGAGCCCGACAATCCGCGAGGCACGGGAAATCCATTTTCTATTTTGGTGTAACAGCACAGCCAAGCACAACACCTCAGACTTGCAATCTATGTAAAAATCTTACTATTCATCTCAACCATCAAACTAATTTCATCCAACCGACTTCGACTCACCAACACTTATCTTCAACTAACAACCAATCATAAAGCCTCACTCTCCTGTAACCTCTATTTTCTCGGAACTTAGACATACAACAACCGCAATTTGTAAAACTTTGAAACTGCTAGGAAAATCCATGTAAAGCTCTCATCTCTCACGTCTATAAGCAGGGGGGAGAGCCAATCTAATTTGACCAGCAGCTTCAGGAAGGAAAGAGAACCATTGTAGCCAATTCGCCATTAGCAACAACTCATCTCATCCGCCAAGAAACGACAACCGATGAGCTAATATGGATCACAGATCCTAGATCCTAACCGTGCTTTGAGCAGCCGCATGACCAGAAGAAGACCGTCAAGTTCATTAGACCTAACCGCTGAGTCCCACTATCGTTTATCAAGACCAGTTATACCCCGACCCCAATGAAATCTAGCTTTTAGACTGAAACCCCACCAAACAGGTAGGTGATCTCGTAGATTAAAACCTTAATTCATGATGCATCATTATTTCAACAAATGAAATTAAATTCTTGTTACGTAAATTTCAATTATTTTATTATTGTTATATAAATTGAATTCTTTGATTATCATTATGTAAATTAAATTTATTTGACATGACTATATAGTATGAATTTATTTTATTATTGTTACTATTTCATAGATCGCAATTATTTGACTATCATTACATGAATTATGGATTTTTGTTACGTAGATTGAATTCACTTGTATAATGTATGTGGAATAGGGTAAATTTAGTTGATTATTAGTATGTGTTATAGTTACATGCTTTTGAATGAATTTAAGTTTACAGGTGCTCTACCCTAGAAAAGATCATATAGGTTAAATAGGTGCTCTGCCCTAGAAAGGATCATTGTGTTATTTTAGTACGGGTGCTCTGCCTTGGAATAGTCCAAAAATTATCAGGACAAGTTACGTTATTTAATTTATTTTAATTCGAAATTGTTTTTCAAGTGATTTTGGTGGAAATATAAATATCAATTTATGTTATTTAATTTCATGTATCTCATTTGAGTTTTATATGTCATGAATGTAGAAAATTCTAAGTGTGGGAATGATGTAACCCTACGAGCCGTCGTGCTCACAACCCCCTTGGGTTGTTTTGCAGGGTTTGATGTTGAAAAACGAATTGGACCAAGTTGAAGGATTTCATTTTTGTTTTCCTAGGAATAACTTGAATTTTCTTTAGCATAAAGTTTGATTTTGAAAATATCAATGTAATGAAAGTTATTTAAGAATGTTTGGTGGATTATTGGAAGTTTTAATTAATGAGAATGGTTTTTATTTACTTTCCCCTTTAATTGGCTCTGTTTGCCTATGGAATTGAAGGAGAACTATGTGATTTAAATTGAACATTTTGATTAAATTAACCTCACGGGTCTAAAATTCAGATTCGGACCTGATCATCCTAAGTACCAAATTTCGGGGCGTGATAGATTGATATCAAAGCCTAGGCTTTAGATTCTATCCGAAGACCTGGGGTAGCATTTCAACTAGAGACTCATACTTAGACCCTTATTTTCATGGTAAAAAAAAAAAAAAAAATCTAGGAATCCAAAACTTAGGATCCCTATTTCTTCATGTTTATAGAGAATCTAACCCTCATTGGACCTTACATTAAATTAGAAACTCCATCGGTACCCTAAATATTTTCTTTGGAATTTTTTTAGTCACTACATAATTTTGGACAGCAATAATCAGCATAAAACACCTGATTTCAAAAATTCACAAGTATTTAAGTAGAACTTCGATTTAGGTGATTCAAAATCTAAATCGAAGATTGACAAGTCTATTTTTAGGAAAAAATAATTTTAAAATAAAAATCTTAATCTTACCTTTACCGATTTTAGGTTTTGTCTAGACTGGTCAGAAATCGTTTACTTCTAGACAGTCCGTACTATGTAAATTTTAGTATTTTTTGTATAACTCTGATTAGGTTTAAATTTTACAAAGTAAAAAATAACTCATATATGTATCTTCATAAAATTTTGAGCATGATCCGATGCCTAGGAGTACCAGAAATAATAAAATTATCACCACCTCTGAATCTTTTTGCACCTGAAATTTGATTCATAGCTCATCTTAAATTCTCCCAAACCCTCATCTATAACTCTTTTATCCAATCTAATCTTCCTTGCAATTAGTAAATCAATTCACATACTTAAATCTCAATCATAGGTTATGTCAAACCCGATTGTGAACAATAGAGCCGCATTGGAGACTTTCGTAACCGATGCAGCCAAACAGAGCGAGGTGATTGATAAAATCATCATAGCGATGGAGGGATTCATAGCCCTCATAGGTACCCAAATGCTTAGGCCCACTACCCAGGATCAAGCCCATACTACACTTATAGCCCATGAAGGACCAGGTCCTTATTGGAGAAGTTCAAGAGACAGAGGCCGCCTGCGTTTAAAGGTGGGCCTGACCCAAGCGAAGCCGAAGGATGGAAGCGACAAATTGAGAAAATATTCACGATGATGCAATACAACGAACAGCAAAAAGAAAAATTGGCTATATACATGCTTGAAGGAGAAGCTGACTTTTGGTGGGAATCAATCGTCAAAGAGAATCCCGAGATTAGAACTTGGACCTGAACCCAATTTTGTAAGAAGTTCAACGACAAATATTACCCTGCATATATACGAGATCCATAGGTAGCAGAATTCACAAAGTTGGAGCAAGGTGATCTGATGGTACATCAGTACGTGCCAAAGTTTATAGAGCTATCTCAATTTGCTACATTCTTAATACCTGATGAACTCCGTAAGGCGCAGAAGTTTATCGAGGGACTCAAACCACCCACCTGTAGCCGACTAGCACCATGTCTCGTGAAGACATATGCTGAAGCAGTAGAACGCGCCATTGCGATAGAGAAGGATTCTAATGAACGTTTGAATGATCGTGAGCCGATAAAAGACGTGAAGAGTGGAGTGGGGACTGAGCCCTATGTACCTCCTACACACCAAGAAACAAAAAGACAGAAGATAACGCCATCACCAGAAACCAAACACGCCACCACGAAGCCTTTCCCACTCTTCACCGGAGTATGTCATAACTATGGACGCGTAGGTCACCCTACTCGCAACTGTCGTCGACCACCCCATTTTAAATATTAACGGAATCCAGGACTATCGCAACGGTTCTACCAACCACCACTATTTGTGCCACCAATCTCGTACCGGCCACCTCCACCTACTCTGTCATTACCGCAGCCACCTCCTCATGGATCTGAACAACATCAGCCACCACCATAATAAGCTACGCCTCCTCAGCATCAGCAATCGAGACCAGGAAATCAAGAGCCACGACCACACGCTCAAGGACGCGCTTACGCCCTAACATCATCCGTGGAAGATTCGGCCCAACCTCAAGAGTACGCACCCTAACAACTCGAGTACCCTACTCAGGGTTACGACGATTCAACACCACCATGGGACGACATGACACAGGCATACGAGGCCACTCCACCACCATGCAATGACCCATCACCACCAACGGATTATGCCTCACAACCAGAAGGCAAGAATTATGAAGGTACTAGTTTTATATCTATATCTTTATTTGGATAATAATACTTGTGATCTAAAATGCATTCAAAGCTCACCACATGATAATAACTACCTTTTAATAGATAACCAATTTAAACCAAGTATGTGAGCCTTAATTACGGTAATGAAAGACATGGAACACAACCAACCAATTTCATAGTCATGTCAATGGAGATCTATGAGTATTTCGAGAAAAGCAAGAAGAAGGTAAAGAGAAAAGTTAGTCAATGTATCTCCGGCTCTAAATGTGCATAGCCACATCACAAGTAGAAGAACAAGCTTCAAAGACGGAAAACACAGGCCTCTGCCTAAAGAAGCGTGAAAAAGACACCACCAGGAAGAAAGCTACCACAAGAGAAAGTGTCAATGCAAAACCGCACCATCATAAATGCACCACACGCTTTTAGCGTTGATGCTAGTGTAGGAAATTTCGGGGCGAAATTTTCCTCAAGGAGATTTTCGCCCGAGCTCAAAAATGAATGACACCACATTCCCACAACTGCCTCAAACATGTAAATACAATAAAATATGGACCATATATTAATCCTCACGTAGAATATAGACTACCCACCATCCAATTTTATGATGATTAACTACATCTCTATTATTAAACACCAAATTAATCATCAAACCAATCAAAATCGTTCAACCAGCTTCTGATCATTTATGCCTTCAAACCCAACACCAAAACTAGACCCGCTGAATCAAGTGGACGGATTGGATGACTCTACTGATCACCTAGTGAACCCCACCGAGCTTTGTTTCAAAAAAGAAAAAAAAAATCAAAATAAAACAAAATAAATAATGGCAAGTGCATTAAATGCTCTGACCAAACCATTTTAGGGTTAGAGATTTCTTTTAGTGTCCATTCAAATGAACGGTTTGGATCTAGTCCAAGTATGCCACTTGTGCAGCAATGACACGGGAGCATGGGACCTCCTTTGCTTCTATAGACACTGGATCTGTTGCTATCCTATGGGGCATATTTTTGAGTCGTCCATCAGTGTGGGGACCATCAGATAAGAGTTCTGGATCACTGAATAATAGGGCCCACCTTTCATTGTAGATGATCCAGACCATTGATCTGATGATCCCCAACGTAGATGGGCCCACCCTGATTCCTGAAAGATCTTCATCTTCAGGTGGGGAGACTTTTGGGGTAGTAGTCCAAAAAATCCAACGATTGGTAGGTTATAGCTGTGGCCATTATTCATTAAATATGAAACCATTTCCGAGTTTGGTGAGATCCACCGTACAAGTGGCATCAGACATAAATTTTTAGTGGGCCAGATCCGATAATCGGTCAGCACTATTAGACAAACTGCTGGTTTGGACGCCTTCCGTGTTGGAAAATCATAGCCATTCATTATGTCAATTTTTTTTTTTTTTTTTTACCCTGAAGATGGAACTCCTTGCAGTTCTTACCAAGAGACCAAATACTATAGATAAATTCCAGCAAGTGAGGCCCATGCTCAGGTGATCTAAACCGTTGAACAGATGAATCCCATCATGGATGGGGGGAAATTTCCAAAAGTCTCCAAATTAGAAGATCTTAAACCATTAATTAGTCGCTTATAAATGGACGATTGAGAGAAAACACAGCTATGGCCCAAAAAAGAAACCCATATTACTGGTGGCTAGGATCTTGTAATCTGGAAAATTTTGAGGGTTTCGACCATCCATTGTAGAGCCCAGCTGATCAACGGTTCTAAGTAGCCAAATTCAATTGGATGAATCAGGACTCTACAATTTCTTACAAACTGTTAGCATGCAACCGCAAACACCGAATGCCCGTACTTCTAACTAACCTGTCTCTTGTAGTGAACAACCGACCGTACAATACAGGGGCCACACCACAAAGATCACCTGAATGAAAATACAGTAGATTCACTAATCAGGCCCAATCACACCGTCCAAATCAACGGATGCCGAATGCTCCGAGTCAATGTACAGTTGTGGCCCACCTAATGAGAGGATCAGCCAGATTTTCATGGCTGGTAATCTCAATGTTCTGTCCCATATTTTCAACGGCTTAGATTTCTTGCTGATATGGCACAAAAATACATGTGGCAGCTGTTTTCTCCTATTTCCAATTAATATACCGCAGAGGACACGTCTCTATTTCAAGGATTCGGATCTTATCGTGTGGAGTAAACTCAGTTGGGCCCACCTAGAATGTATGTGCTTTATCTATTCTATTCATATATTTTTCCAGCTCATTTTAGTGGTTGAGCCCAAAATTTAAGCATATCCAAATTCAAATGGACCATGTCACGGAAACAGTGGGAATAATGATTTCCACCGTTGAAACCTTCCCAGGCCCTACAGTGATGTTTATTTGTCAACCAACCTGTTCATAAGATCACATGGATATGAATGAAGGGATGAAGGGAAAACACAAATATCCTCCAAGAGTTTTTCAATGGTAGACATTCAATTCACACCTATCTTATGATGTGGTCCACTTTATACTTTGATATGCTTCATTTTGTGGTACCATATTTAAAATTTTACGTTAAAATGATGACAGAGTGGATAGAATACGTAAATCACTGTAGGCCCTGAAAGCTTACTCCGCACACGCTAGCATGGGGAGTTACTCGGTACACAGTCCCCTTCCCTATTTCAATTGGAAGCAGAATGCGTGCACACGCTAGCATGGGGAGTTACTCGGTACACAGTCCCCTTCCCTATTTCAATTGGAAGCAGAATGCGTACTGAGTAACTCCGCTAGCATGCATAGTAAACTTTGTAGTAGGGCCACATTGATTTAAGTATTTTATCCGCTCTGTCCATACATTTTAACAAAAATTCTAGGGATGGTGTCAAAAAATAAGCATATCAAACTCTAAAGTGGACCACACCACAAGAAATGTGTGAACTAACATTGAAAAATTCTTGGAGGACACAAAAGTTTTAGATCAAGCTGATATTTGTGTTTTCCATTCATCCATATCCGTGTGATCTTATGAACAGGTTGGATGACAAATAAACATCACTGTACGGCCCGGGAAGGTTTCAACTATAGAAATCATTATTCTTACTGTTTCCCGTAGCATGGTCCACTTGAGATTTGGACATGCTTAAATTTTGGTCTCAACCACTAAAATGCTATGGAAAAACATATGGACGGAGAGTTTACTCCGCGCGACAAGAGCGTGCGGAGTTACTCTGCATGCAATCCGATTCCATTTCAATCATACAGTCTGATGCAATCCAGAGGAGCACCGAATTACTTGGTACTCGAGCTCCCGTTGATACAATTATCTAGGGTCATCGAGTTACACTCCATCCACAACATTACTCATGATTTGGACGGCTTAGATTGTTTCTATGTCAACATGCACTACGAATGAACGGCCGGCGAATCTCCAATCAATCCGGACTGTCCATTAGGTGAAGCATAAATTTCGTGGGTTGTCAGGCAATTATCACACCGACTGGATTATCCGATCCATCTTCAAGTTGGGTTTTTATTCACAGCCACCCATTTTCCAAACCGTGGACGGATGTTTGGGATGGTCTGAGAGAAATGGTTCTTTCGAACCATAAGCAATGGATAAGAAGTCCCAATAAATAAACGGTTCACAATTACTGATTAGTCCTACTTTTTATAATTGATCTGGATCATTAATTTTAGAAGCTATTGATCAGATGATCATAATTTTCTTTTACTTTCATTTTTATGTGATGGACCATAAAAGCCTAATATAATCTAATGGACGGCTCAGATAGATGATCGGACTGTCTAAATATTCCAATGCATCTCGGAGCACCATAACTTATGATTCTTTGAGGACAGGATTGCACTGTGGACTCTCTTTTTCCTAGGAATCATATCATCCTCGACCCGAAAATAAGTATTATCCTCGAGCTTTTTAATATGTACGAGCGGGGCTATATGTAAGTGATCCAAACTGCTGATCTGTTGGGCCACACTGATGGACAACTCTATCTGGGACTGGAAGATCCTAGCCGTCTAATACTTGTGACTCTTCTTCCAGATAAATATGGACCGTTGCTGTGGCTCATCGTTTACTATCTATTCAGGCCATTGAATCAAGGGTTAAGATTACGCCAATACTGAGTGTTTAAATGAACCTTACATCTTCTGTAAGGCCCATCAGATCAACGGCCTAATCACGGAATAAAAAGCCCACCGACACAACTCTATATAAATTAAGAACCAGAGGATAATAACTATCCTCGGTCGAGCACAACTAGTGCATCTCCTATATTATCGTACGGATCCTTACATCATGTCTTGGATTTTTGTCGACACTGTTCCCACGCGGGACAGAGGCGGCCGGATCCAGTGCATCTCGAGGCATGGAAAGTACCTAGCCCTCGTGTCAGTTCATCGCACATGGCATACAATGGATAGATCAAAACCGTTCATTTGGTTATCAATAGAGTGAAACGGTTTACATTCAATAATTGCACTTTTTTAATATCACAGCCGCTTAATCAGTTGCATGAGAATGTACAATAGAAGACAAAAGATCAGCAATGGTCCACCTTCAAGAGGAGATCCATTGATTACGATTCCTGGTACAGTCCAATCAACGAAGGAGCCTGCAGGATGCATGGTACGGACAATCATAAGCTTGTGCCACGTGTATGGCTACGTTCTGAAGGTACCGAAATGACGAGCGTCCACAGGCAGTCCATCAACTCCCTGGACGAAAAAATCAACGGTGTAGGTTTCAGTGAATTTTTTTTAACTTGATAAGATCGTCAACAAAGAATATAGTAGTGTGCTCCGATCGGCATTAATTAATGGTTACTTCGAGTTTGGATTTACTATTTTAATTAATCATCCATTTAATCGCCATTAATTAAACGGTTGGGATTGTTTGATAAGTGTGATTTCAGAGGTGCTCCACAGTTTGGGACCACAATTCTGATGGTATGGGAGAGGTGGGTGGGATCCCTGACTGTGGGGTCCCACCCTGATGTATCTTCCTTTCATCCACGCCGTCCATCCGTATTGAAAACTCATTTTAGGGTATGATCCAAAAAAAAAGCCAATCCCATAAGAAAAAATAATAATTGACTATTGGAAACTTCTTGTAGGTCACAAAAGTTTGGTATCAAGATGATATTTGTGTGGTCTCTTCATCAAGGTCTTTTTAATGGTGGGGATTTAATCATGACTGTTTCTTGTTGAATGGTCCACCTTAAATTTGGATTGGCTTCATTTTTAGGCTCATGCCTTAAAATGAGTTTTCAATAAATATGGACGGCGTGGATGTCATGCACATACAACAAGGTGGGCCCCACATTCAGGGATCCCACCCACCTTGGTGGATCCGGGATCCACCGAAGCCGCACCCATGGTATGGAATCTGCATCGGTGTACACTAGTCGCACATGAGGGGCGGTTGGGGTCCTCACCGTCTTTTAGATGGAGAAAAACTAGCAAAGGAGTCTAGCCCATGATGATTTTGCCGTACACGTGGCATACAAGCCTATCGATCCTGCCCCAGCAGTGGGTGGAGAAACGTGGAAGTCGCATGGAAAATACGATCATAACCTTCTGATTTGCCCATTGAAGTTTTTAGTACTACAGATTATTTTCCTTTTGACTATCCATTTGATGAGCCCTAATGGACAGTTGAGATATCATCTAGTTAGCATGGACCGTCGTGGTGTGGACCACCAAGTTGCCATCATTGTGACGTGGCCATTCAGCTTTAGAAATGTGCTAGCATTATATTAGAGAGAGAGAGAGAGAGAGAGAGAGAGAGATCGACCGGATCCACTAGGTTCAGCTGAACCTACAATGCCTTGCGTGGGACCCACATGATGGGTTCATGACATCAATCATCCATCATGTGACCTCGCTCACGTTGTTCTCGGATCCGAAAGCTCAGACCTATCCAAAACTCAGGTGGGCCACACAACAAGTGCCAATTGAGATGATGATGGCACCGTTAAAAACCTTACCAATAATGTGTGGGGCCCAGTTTGTTTTACACATAACATCCAATCCATTCAAAAGATGCGCCCCACAAGGATGAACGGACCCAAAATATCATGCCACACTACATGATTTTAGATGTATAAGTCATGATTTTACATAGTGTGGTGCACGTGACTTGTGGATGCACCTGATTTTGGGTCTCCAAGGAGAACATGAACATCCAGACATGATGGACGGACTTGATGCCACAGATACATTACAGAATTAACCTACAAGCCTCTGTAGGTTATCCTGCCTTAAAGAATATATATAAATGGACGACTTGGACTCTAGTCACGAGAACGTGGAATCGTAGATAGCTCTATGCTTTTGCTAGGACATGTGATACATTAAATAAGAAACGGATATTGCACCCCACCTGGTTGATAGAAACACCCCTTTGTTTTCACTTTTTAATTATACAGTGCTGCAAAGTGAGTAAGATTATACTCTAAAAATAGAAAAAAAAAGAGGGGTGTATCTAGCAAAAGAGAGTGGATATAGATATTGTATTAGAAAAGCTGATATTATGAGAAAGACGCGTTTTGATTTTGACTCAAAGGTCAGCGTCATTGAACTTGATTGCAGCTTTTGGCATGTTCCATACCACTGAGGTTTTCTTGCGATGGTCCATTATAAAATTGTGGACCGTCCAATAATCGATCTTAATCTTTCATTAGGCCTAACATACTTTTCATGGGTACACATAACACCAAACAAAGGAACTATTCCATATGATCGATGCTTGCCAAAAATGAACGGTTTGGATAAAAAGGAGTTGCTATTAGTGGGGCCCGCTCCAATGGTACCAGTAACGCCGACACCACTCAATGTATTCACAACATCCAACCCGTCCATCAGATGCGTCACCTCAGAAAACCCCTCAGGCCCATTTTACAGGGGCACGTGAGTAGCAAAACAACCTTATTTCTGGCCTGGCTCTTCATCTGGTCAGGATGAAGCGTCCCAACGGACTAGATTCTATATATACAACATGGTAGGCCCCTCGCCCTAATCAACGGTGCTTGCTCCGTATCAACATGTTCTCACGTGGTATGGCCCAGATGAATTTTCGATCGGGCTGATTTTTGGAGGCTGGGGATTTTTATTTTATTTTTTTATTGTGACGTGTCTGATGTATCAGTTGGATTCCTTGAACACAAAAGAAGAGATCAAGACATGAGATTTGTTAGTTTTTGCGGATGATGGAGCTCCACTCAGAAGCCTTCCAGCCGAAAATATAAGTATGTGAAATGGAAGGGCACTGTTGTTTATGTAAAACAAATTTTAATAAAAGATATGAGCCAACCATTCGGTGAGATGTAGACACCCCACCTTCGGCGACACTGTTGGTAGAGATAGCTGGTTGAATGGAGGACCATACCCCTAAATCCCAAGTCCAAATTCAGCCAAACTCACTCTTGTAAGCCCCATTCCATAGCCCAGATCAAGCCTGAACCCAGTCAACCCAGTCTTAAACATCAGCCTGAAAAACCCCCCAGAAAAAAGCCAGTCAAAAAATCCTGAAAAGGTCAAATTCACTGAGTCAACCCGCTGAGTCAACCCGTCGAGTCAAAACACCGAGTCAACCCACCGAGTCAACCCGTCGAGTCAAACCACCGAGTCGACCCGCTGGGTCAACTCACTGAGTCGACCAGCGAGTCCAACAGCAGCCCCGAGAGAGCGGCCGTACTCGCTGGAAACCGAGGAGCGGCCGTACGGGCGGCCCATAGCAGGCCGCTAGGAAAAAATTACGCAAACTGCCACTCTCCGCTGCTATAAATACCCCCCTCCCCTTCTCATTTCAACATCCCTTCAAGTCCAGCCAGTCCGGGTGAGGTCCGAGTCCTTCTCCACCCCCTTAGCCCATTTTTCCACCAAGGAGAGCCCGAGTGAGGAGAGCCTAGCCCTGGTCCAGCCCAGCCTGACCACTGGTCCAAGCCTCCTAAGCCATCCAAGTCTTGATCCAGCCACTCGAAGTCAACCCTTGCGACACCTCCGTCCATCCAGCTACTCTTTTCCAGCATCATCTCATTTGCATCTAGCATAAGTGCAACATTTACTTTTCTTCCAACCCCCCTGCTTCACTGCAAGCACCTTGATTCTTCAAGCACACTGCATATGTCTTAAATTAAGCACCTGTCAGTTCGAGCGTATGCTCTGGGCTTGCCCGTTGTTGGAACCTGCCCATCAGAAACTCTTACTGTTCAGACCTGCATTCATGCTTCACCATAAAACACCTTGATCATTCAAGCACACTGCATACGTCTTACATTAAGCACTTGTCAGTTCGAGCGTACGCTCTGGGCTTGCCCGTTGTTGGAACCTGCCCATCAGAAACTCTTACTGTTCAGACCCGCATTCATGCATCATGTCATCCATGAGAATATACGAGGATTAAACTAGACTTTCAAGTATTCGATCGATTCTGTGAAGTAGAGACCGTACTTCGGTACGGGCAGTGTGTGGGGTGCTTAACCTCTTCCCACCCTGTAACCGTGATCCCTTACCTTGAATCTTTGGCCGCAGATCAAAGGGAGTCATTTTAGAGGAAGGAATCTTCGGATCCCCTTCTCTAACGTTTCTACGGGGTCTAGCCGACTGTAGATTCGAAGTAACTGGCTAGTGGCGACTCTGGTCTTATATAAACTCACTTAACACATCCAGCTTAACACGATAACCAAACAAAGCCCTCGAGAACGAGGCAAGCCAGTGGCACAAACGGCGATTTCGCACTCACGCATCATCCTCTCCTTCTTTTCCCGAAAGGGGAAGGGACGAGAAGAACGTCGTGTGGGGGGCGCGGAAACGGCGAGGGTCCACAGAATGGCGACCGCTGGGGAGTAGCTAGTCCCACTAGTCGTGATCCGACTTGAAAAACAGAATCCTTCATATACTTGAAAGTCATTAGTCCTCATACAATCTCATCTGCATAGCATTCTACCCAAAACAAAAAACAAAAAGAAAATCCCAAAACCCAAAAAGAGTAGAGTATAGTCCTCACCATTGCGCCTCCTCGGGCTCAACGTACGCGGAGACAACTTCCCTTCCGCAGCATAATCCGCACTCGGGCTAAACAAGCCATGTCTGACCACGAAGAGGAAACTCGTCTCTTCCCTGCTCTTGAGATGACCGAAGCGCAACCTCCAGCGCAACAGCCCATTGATAATACGCCAATCATACAGGAATTGGCACAAGGAGTGAGAGCAATGCAAGAAATGCTCTTGCAATTCATGCAAGCACAAGCCACCGCAGCAGCCAACAATCAAGTTGGCCCAGTTCAGCAGTCTCAGCAACTATGCCGGGTCCTTCCGGCCTCCAGTTCAAATCAAGCGCAACCATCGGAGTCTGCCCAAGACTACCGACAACAGCCATCTCAGCCCTTCGCTATGGGGCATCCTTCTCAATATCTTCCTGCTACGACAAGGCCATCTCAGAGCACTTCCGTTGCAGGAACATCCAGTCAGCTTCCAGTCAATCTTGCAAACAACAATCTCAGTAGATCTCAGCATGTCCCCGCTAATGGGACACCTTTTCAATTCCAGCACATCCCCGCCGATGGGATTTCAATTCAATTTCCAGCAACAGGGACAACACTGGCGAATGCCCACAACGGGGGTCAGTGTCAAGCCCACATCAATCAGCGGACAGTGGCGAATACCCAACAAGGGGGTCACTTCCCAGCATCTCAGCCTCCTGCAAACAGGAGCACTTTTCAATTCCAGCACATCCCCGCCGATGGGATTCCAGTTAATTTCCAGCAATCTTCAATTCAGCAAAATCCAGTTAATTTTCAGCAATCTTCAATTCAGCAAAATCTAGTCAATTTCCAGCAAGTTCCAGTTCAACCTTCAGTATAGTCTCCAGTTCAGTTACCATCATTTCAAGCACAAGTTCATCAAAATCCAGTTCAGTCATCAAATCAATTTCAGCAACCCGCGGTTGCTTTTCAGCAAGCCCATAGGGTCGAAGACATTGACCACTATGCCGAAGAAGAACGTGCCTTACTCCAGGAGACACCGGTCGCTCGAACAAATCACTCAGGACTGGACGAGTTGCGCCCGGGAGCAGTTCCAGATCTTGCAAAATCAGCTTCAGCGACAACAAGGAATTGATCTACCTTCGACCAAGTTCAGAGACTTGTGTCCTTTCCCAGATGCTCAAGTACCTCAAAACTTTGAGGTTCCAAAATTCAAAAGATACGATGGCAGCGGTTGTCCCACAGCACATCTCAAGGCCTTCTGTGGAGAGCTGAGTGCAATCTCAGGAAATGAAGGGGCCCTCATTCGCTTGTTCCAAAAATCTCTGAAGGACGATGCCCTAGATTGGTACACTTCATTGGACTGCCACCGCATCAGGACATGGGAACAGCTTTCCCAGGCTTTCGTCGACAGATTCGCGTACAATCTCAACATGGCACCCAGAAGAGCCGACCTCGCAGCTCTCAGGCAAAGGAGTGATGAAACACTATCAGCTTATGTGGGTCGTTGGCGGGCTATGGCAGCTCGAATGCGAACGCCTATCGACAACGAAGAACAAATCTCCATGATTGTTCATTCAACATATCCAAGCATATCCGGGTATCTCATCTCGCATCCATATGCGAATTTCTCACAATTGATCCGTGCTGGAGAGCAAGTGGAAGCAGGGATCCGGGCCGGGACGATCTCCCCATGGCCTCATCAAGCCACTCCAGTCAAGAGGAACAGAGTGGAAGGAAGACCTATCGGGCATGGGAATGGAAACCGCAGTGGTTCTCCTCCCCGCCCAACAGAGGTAAACAACATCAATACCACTGCTCAAGGAAATCAACATGCTCCCCCACAGGGACGTCAACAGAATCAGCAGAATCAAGTTCAGCATCAGCCTCAACGGTATCAGCCACAACCAAATCCTCAGCCACAACCACCTCGATAACAGCAGCAGTTCAGAGGAAACGGCCAATACTCATACCAGAACAGGCAGAATTACAGGGAGTCCAGGAAGTTCACTCCACTCAGTCAACCACTTAGTCAAATCATGACTACGCTGGTACAAAAGCAGTTACTCACTCTGATGACACCTAGGCCTCCTCCTTATCCTTTGCCACCAAACTACCGAGAAAATGAGTATTGCGCCTATCATCAACGACGTGGCCACGCCACTGATCGATGCTATACTTTGAAGAATGCCATACAAGACCTGATTGATGACCGCAAGATCGTTATCTCGGTCCCTGGAACTTCTCCAGCAGCTTCCACCAACATCCTTCAGAATCCTCTGCCTCAGCATCCAACGGACCCCAGTTCGTCTCGTGGCCCTGCAGTCAATAGTATAGAAGAAGGGGACCATCTCGATCGCTTCTTCTCCCCCATCCAATCCATTCATGCCTACACCTATGGGCCGACAAATCCTCCTCCAATCTTGCAAGGGGCAGGTCCCTTTCTTCCTTCAATCTCCGAGCCAGTAGTACTCGAAGGAGCACCTCCATATGATATACCAGTTGTTCAAGGGGCACCTTTCTAGCGCCCCAGTGCAGCCTGGCTGTGGTCCGAGCGTGGGTTGCATCCGGGTTCCCGTTGGGGACTGGTCGGGCTTCGAAAATAGCGCTCCAGTTGGTAGGGCCTGGGTGAGGTTAGTCCCACATCGGATGGATGAGCGCCCTGATTCTGGGCTATATGTGCGGTTCTCACCTTCCCTGTACAGACGCGTTTTGGGGGAAACCTCGGGACCAAAACCGTGCGGGCGCGCGTGCGTGCCCAGAGCGGACAATATCTGTACAGTGTTTGTGGGGGCGTTACAACCTTACAACCATTCAAGCTGGGAACCAGTCGTCCTGGAAGGAGCACAATCATACATCGAGCCCACATACGAACCTGTCATCTTGCAAGGGGCAACTCCAGAACAATCCAATCCGCAATGGAAGGATTATACTCATCAACAGCAAGAGCCCGTTGTCTTGGAAGGAGCTCCTCCATTTGAGCCAGTCGTATTGCAAGGGGCAAATCCCGGAGGCGTGTCAATCACACTACGACAGCTGGGACGAACAGAGAAACCTCCTGCCATATCAAGAGGACCAGTATTCATTCCATGGGAGCCTCCTGCCCCAGGAACAGTAGAGCCAGGACCACGACCTTATGTGATTTATGAAGACAAGCTTCGATATTACCCCTTCAGCACAGGCAACAATGTAGTTCTCAAGGCAAAAGCTCCATACGAGGAAGATCTGGTACCCACACCAACACCGTTGCAAGAACCGGTGGTCCTAGAAGGCAAAAGGGAGGAAAACTACAAAGAGGTTCCATGGCACTATCCAGAATGTGCGGAAGTGGGGAACATGAATCCCAATGGGCGTTGCATCCGAAGAGATAATCAGAACAGAGGAGATCCCAAAGGCGCCCTTTCAGGCTTCGGCAACAAAAATGAAGCCGCATACGATGTGGCGAATCAGCTCAAGTCAATCCCTGCACAAATCTCAGTATGGGAGCTACTCTGCACATCTCGCATACACCGAGAAATGTTTGCCAAGACCTTGAACGATGCTCACGTCTCCTCTGATACGGCACCAGAAATGATAGCTTTGATGATTGGACAACTCCTGGCTCCGCGCGCCATCACCTTCACAGATAATGAGTTGCCACCAGAGGGACGTGATCATGGGCGATCCCTCAACATAGCCTTACGATACAAAGATCTCTGTGTTCCGCTGGTCCTTATCGATAATGGCTCAAGCTTAAATGTCTGCCCACTCAAGACTGCAGAACGTCTGGGAATCAGTCCTTCTTCATTCCGACCCAGCACCATATGTGTCAGAGCATTCGACAACACCCGTCGATCAGTGGAAGGGGAGGTCGACATAGAGGTACAGATAGGTCCAAAAATCTCTACCATCACATTCCAAATCCTGGATATATCAGCCTCTTTCAACATGCTGCTCGGACGGCCTTGACTGCACAAGGTTGGAGCTGTGCCATCAACCCTGCATCAACGAGTGAAATACATCTGTGAAAATCAAGTGATCTCTATCCACGCAGAGAAGGAGCTCATCATTCCCTCCAATGCTGCTACCACTGAACCAGACATCCCGGTCATCGATATCCAGCACTCTGAAGAAGACATCCCGTTTCACAGTTTCGAATTCGAGACTGTGAACTCTATCGCCAATCTAGAACCGATAAGGGTGGACCGTGTCTTTTCACCGGCAGAGCGTCTGAGCCTCAAATACCGAATGAAGAATCACTTCAAGTCCAGAAAGGTACCACTGATATATAATCAACGCAAATGGGGACTCGGATACAGGGCAACCTTCATGGACAAAAGGAGGAAGAAATTTCGGTGCTCACCCATCCAATTCGTCAAGCCAGGAGAACCTTGTAAAGATCCAGGAGGGAATCAACCGACTGCACTACACAAAAGCCTCCCGATGAGCCTAGTTTGGGCCACGTGGCCCCCCATTCGACGGGATCAGATTCTCGAACCATCTAAGCCTCCAGAAGAAGAAGGAGATGATGAAGACGAAGAAGCAAGTCAAATACAGCAGCTTCAGGACCAGGTTACTCTGATACCTGCCCCCAACCAGGGGCACAACCTGCCTACTTCAGCATCAATCAACCAGGGGCACAACCTGCCCACTTCAATCAGCCAGGGGCACAACCTGTCCACTTCAATCAGCAAGGGGCACAACTTGCCCATCTCAGCACCAATTAGCGAGGGGCACGACTTGCCCATCCCTACAGAATCAACATCAACAATCACCAACCAGGGGCAGAAGCAGCCCATCCATTGGACCAAGAAAGGGAAGTGGCCAGCCCTAGATTGGTCTGATGTCCAGATTCCAAACTTGTGTCTAGCTGTAGAACCAGACGGACTGCAATGCGAGGTAAGTGATCCGGGAGGGACTGAGTGCGACTCAGATCTCGAACCCGACCAGCGAGAAGTCATGGTCATTGGGCCAGACCATGATTCTTCGCCCAAATCATCAACCCCCACCTCTCCAGGGGAGGAAGTGTGGGGTCCTGAATGGTCATCTGTTCCCCTAACTTTTGAATCAGCCAAAGAGCCATCTGAGGGCTCTAGCTTCCAAAAAAAACGCCTGTTTAAGCAGCGACCGGAACTTTGGAACAAGTTGGGCCCAATCATGGTCTGCAATACCCGCTTGTTCAAGGTCCCGTGAATTTCAAAAATCCAAAAAAATCAAAAACTTTCAAAAGACAAAAACATCTAGTATTTCCATTTCAGAAAAATCTCAAAAACTAAAAAATATTTCTTTTCCTGCATTCAATAGTGTGCCAAGTTCGTCTAAAGAGTCGCATGAGTTTGAAGTCGAATCATATGATTTCGACATCGAATTAGACTTCGAGCTCATGGGTCTGGACGAAGCTCGGGATGAGGAAGATGATGATCCGGCTCCCGAACTAGAGGATCTCCTCAAAAAGTTCGAATCTAAAGCCAATGTTGTAGCCGATGATTTCGAGATAGTAAACTTGGGGACGCCTGAGATCCCTAGGGAAGTACGCATTGGAAAATCAATGTCACCTGAGATGAAACAGAAAATGATAGAGTTCCTAGCTCCAAGATTGTCCAACTTCGCGTTCTGATATGAAGACATGCCGGGGCTCGATGAAGAGCTCGTTGTACACCATCTGCCAACCAAGGCAGATATGAAGCCAGTGAAGCAGAAACTTCGAAGAATGAAGCCAGAATGGGCTCTGAAAGTCCGAGATGAAGTCATCAAGAAGTACAACGTAGGATTCTTGGTAGTCTCCAACTACCCTGAATGGCTCGCCAACATCGTGCTAGTACCAAAGAAGGACGGAAAGGTTCGAATGTGCATCGACTTCCGAGATCTCAACAAAGCCAGTCCTAAAGATGACTTCCCTTTGCCACATATCGACACTCTGGTAGACAACACCGCTGGATACAAAATCTTCTCATTCATGGACGGGTTCTCAGGTTACAATCAGATCAAGATGGCCGTCGAAGATCGCGAGAAGACATCGTTCATCACTCCCTGTGGAACCTTCTGTTACAGGGTAATGCCGTTCGGTCTGAAGAACGCAGGAGCAACATATCAGCGAGCAATAACAGCACTATTCCACGACATGATGAACAAGGAGCTCGAAGTATATGTGGACGACATGATCGTCAAATCTCGCACAATTGAAGGACACTTTGAAGATCTGAAGAAGTTATTTAACAGATTAGAAAAGTACAAGCTCCGTCTCAACCCTCAGAAATGTGTCTTCGGTGCAATGGGAGGTAAGCTCCTCGGCTTTAGGGTGAGCGAGGATGGCATCAGGGTCGACGAGACCAAAACTAGAGCAATCATTGAGATGCCCCCTCCTAGAACAGAGAAGAAAATTCGTGGCTTCCTCGGCAGAATTCAATACATCAGCCGCTTCATCGCACAGCTCACACCTATCTGTGAGCCCATATTCATGCTCCTTCGGAAGAACGTCCCAAAAGAATGGAATGGTGATTGCCAAGTCACCTTCGACCGCATCAAGAAATATCTCATGAATCCTCCAGTCCTAGTGCCACCCACTCCTGGACGACCACTATTGTTATACATCTCGGTAGCAGCAGAAGCCATAGGCTGTGTCCTCGGCCAGCACGACGAGACTGGGAAGAAGGAACAAGCAATATATTATTTGAGCCGAAAGTTCACCGACTACGAGACCAGGTATTCCCCGATCGAGAAGACTTGCCTCGCCCTAGTCTGGGCAACTCAGCGACTCCGTCAATACATGATTGCATTCCCTATTCTCCTCCTCGCTCACATGGATCCGCTCAAGTACCTGTTCGAGAAACCGGCACTCACTGGGAGAATAGCTAAATGGCAGCTACTCTTGTCTGAGTTCGACATCACCTATGTCACTCAGAAGGCAATCAAGGGACAGGCCCTCGCCGATCATCTTGCCGCCCACTCCCTCCTGGACTATCAGCCGCTCAAGACGTTCTTTCCTGATGAAGATCTCTTGCTTGTCGAAAGTGAAGAAAAGAGGAAGAAAGGTGAGTGGACGTTATTCTTCGACGGCGCAGCAAATTCTAAAGGGAGTGGTATTGGAGCAATCCTCTACTCTCCAGATGATATCCCTATTCCTATCTCGAGGCGCATCGCATTCGAGTGCACCAACAACATGGCAGAGTACGAAGCATGCATCGCTGGCTTAAGGGAAGCCATAATCTTGGGCGTCAAGAAGCTACGAGTATTTGGAGACTCACAGCTTATCATCAATCAGACCAATGGCGAATGGAAAACCAAGGACGAGAAGTTGATACCATATCATGTGTATCTTGACAATCTGATCGAGGAATTCAAGGAAATCACCTTCTCATACATGCCCAGAGCCAAGAACCAGTTTGCAGATGCTCTCGCCACACTTGCATCAATGCTCGAGATACCAAAAGGAGCTTCAGAATGGGAGCTCACAGTTGAAGTTCAAGAAGAACCTGCCTTTTGCCTGCAAATAGAAGAAGCCGAAGCTGTCCCTGACAAACCCTGGTATGCCGACATCAAGCAATATCTCGAAACTCAGGAGTATCCAGAGTCAGCAACAGCAACAGATCGCCGAACCATCCAGCGTTTGGCCGGTCAGTTCACCATCAGTGGCGAAGTTCTTTACAAGCGATCCTATAATCACATCCTCCTTCGATGCGTCGATGAAACAGAAGCTGCAAAGATCATGAAAGAAATACACGAAGGAATCTGTGGCCCACACATGAATGGGCACATGATGGCAAAGAAGATTCTACGACTCTGCTACTATTGGCTCACCATGGAGACAGACTGTTGCCAGCATGTCAGAAAATGCTTCAAGTGTCAGGAGCATGCGAATCAAATCCATGCCCCATCATCAGAGTTATACAACCTGACTACCCCCTGGCCCTTCTCCATGTGGGGACTCGACATCATCGGCAAGATCAGTCCCAAAGCATCAAACGGTCATGAGTACATACTTGTGGCAGTCGACTACTTCACCAAGTGGGTAGAGGCAACCTCCTACACCACGATTGCAGCATCTCAAGTGATCAAATTCATGAAGAACAACATCATATGCCGGTACGGAATCCCCAATGCTATCATCACAGATAATGGGACCCCGTTCGTCAACAAGAAGATGGATGACTTCCTCAGCAAATTCAAGATCCAACATCATCGATCAAGCCCCTACCGTCCCCAGATGAATGGTGGGGTAGAAGCCGCAAACAAGACAATCATCAGGATACTCGAGAAAATGGTCGTGACCTATCGAGATTGGTCAGATATGCTCCCATATGCACTTTGGGCCTATCGAACGTCTGTACGGTCTGCTACGGGCGTTACTCCTTTCGAGCTTACCTATGGAATGGAAGCAGTCCTGCCAGTCGAGGTGGAAATACCATCATTACGGGTGTTACTAGAAAGCGGAATTGAAGAAGGAGAATGGCAACGGGCCAGATTCGATCAGTTGCAGTTAGCAGATGAAAAGCGCATGCGTGCACTAAGTCATTCACAATGCTATCAGAAAAGGATCGCTCGAGCTTACAACAAGAGAGTCCGAAAAAGAAGTTTCAAGGTAGGCGACATGGTCATGAAGAAGATTCTACCGTCGCACCTTCCGGATCCCAGAGGAAAGTTCAAACCCTCGTGGGACGGGCCACTGATCATCAGAGAAGTACTTCCTGGAGGCGCCCTCAGACTCACCAGCATGAGAGGGGTGGATCTTCCTGAGCCAACCAACGCCGACAACGTGAAGATCTTTCACGGGTAAGTTATTCTGACCTTATCAAAGGTTACTTTAATAGAGCTGAAGTCAAGAGGTCAAAGCTAAGATCTCTGAGAAATCATTTCCGTCCACCAACAAGTGTTTCAAATAAGGGGATTCAAAAAGAGGAAAATACAAAAAAAGGGGGGAATTCAAAAGGAAAAGACAAAAAAAAGGAGAGAAAAAGAATATAAAAGAAAAAAAAGAGAAGAAAAGAGAAAGAAAAAGGGAAGCCAAAGCAAGGCACCCAAGAGAAAAAAAATCAGTCCAAGAAGAAACACATCCATCCATCCATCCACCTCAGAAGGGTCTTTAGCAAAGACCGACAGCTCTATTATCGTAGCTCAGGATAAGGGCTGAAAGACTGCCATCGGCCGGCAACGACGGATTCCCGACCTCTAGCCACCGCAGTTATCCAGAGACCCAGAAAGAAAAAAAAAACAGAAAAAAAAAGAAAAAAAAGAAAAGAAAATGTGTGCCTAAACAAAGAGGGCGGAGTGAAAAGGGCGCTCCGAGTAAAAACAGTGGGCATACAGCGGACTTGGTGAAAACCTGAAAGGGCGCCAAGGGTAAAAACAGCATAGCTGCCAAGGGGCAGGTAAGATCAAACACCCGGGACGTGGTGAAAATTCGAAAGGGCGCCACGGGCAAAAATGACGGAAAAAGGCCGGCTATAGTGAAAACTCGAAAGAGCGCTACAGGCAAAATTGCTCAAATAAAAAAAAAGAAAAAATAAAAGTGCAGGTACCAAGAAATCAGACGGTCCAGATCGGTTCAAGCAGTTACAGTTCAAGAACAAGAAGAAGTGCAGTCAGGAGCGAAAAGCTCTACAAACTCTGACAATCTCAAGAAGCAACAGTTTCCATTGCCTACACCTCTAAGGGAACCAAAGGAGCACACAAGTCAAATCTCGAGACATCGGTCAAGGCATTGGCCGAGCCCTAGTTCTGATTCCTATATCCTGACACAAAATCCAGACACACTCACAAGACAACTCATGGCACAGTAGATTTTCAAACAGTTTTCTTTTTTTAATTAAATGCATCATATTTCTTTTTACACATATCATATCATCTTTTTCAAAAAATACAAAAAAATGCATCACCATCAATCATATATGCAAAAAGGAATGTGCAGGTGGCCAACACAATCAATCTCTACCCTCCTCCTGGACCACATCAGGTGAGTCCTCTGACTCATAAAAAGATAGCCTCGCTCTCAACCTCCTCACCTCCATACGCAGGTAATGCGCTTCATCGCGCTCAAGGGTACGGATCGCTGTCTCCTCATCAGACAACCTCTGATCGGCAGCCAATCTCCTCGACATCATCTCACAATGATACCGAAGTGCAGAGATCTCAGACAGCAGATGGCCATGAGTGGCCAAAAGGAAGCCAGGATCGATAAACGAGCGCTCCTCAAAGGGTTCATATGAACCAGATGAAGAGCCAGCATCTCCAAGGATATCCTGCTCATCCTCGTCAACAGTCTAGTGCCAACAAGGGATACGTCGATACAAAGACTACTCAGCAACCCAGTACTGATATGGGGCGGTCGCCATCGGAAAAGTCCGCAGCTCAAAACCCAGTAAATCAGCAGTCAGGTAACTCGCCCAAGAACAATCAATCCGGGTCCTGAAGTCAGAAGATCTAGAGGGAAGTGCTCGACGCCCGATACTCGTGAAAGCGAAAAGAGGAACATCCTGCTCATAACCAAACTGCCGCAGGAACCGGATGGGATGGTAAGAAAAGTAGGATCGAAAGCCTACCAACATCAGAGGATGACGGTGTGCATCGCAAAGCACTGGAGGAAGCGAAAGCCAAGATGACTCCCAACGAACGTTCCAGTCACGAAGTTCAGCAAACATCCTGCGATACAAGGGCTCGCTCATCCTAGCTGTATGAGGAAGAAACTCCATAATGTGTCGCATAAGGTCTGGGCGACGAGTGTCAGGAAAAGGTACGGGAACAGTCATCGAAAGACGCTCCCATAGCCAGACCTGATCACAAAAAGGAAAAGAAGTTCAGCTAGAGCAGAGCAATTCCTAGCAAAGCAAGAAGAAAAAGGTGCAGAAAAGATACCTGAAGAAAGGCACAACAGCCGCGAAGAACACGAGTGCGGCCCAGGGCGCAGTCAGTCAGCCCATTAAACAGCTCGGCCAAGATAAGAGAAATGATCCCCTGCCGTCGGATAGCTCGACTCATCACCTCAAAAAGCAAAGGAGTCTGGGATCTGCGCCATCCTGAGAACAGCACCTCAGCTATCAAGCAGAACATCAGTGCGTTCCGAGCAAAGGTAGAACCGGCCACACCCCAAGGACCCGAAAAAAGATCATACAGTAAGTCCAAGGAGAACATTACAGCATCCTGGCTGGCAGCTGCATGATGAACAAGATAAGAAATCCCGAACCAGTTCTGCGGTGTAGCAGTCTTCGGCGATGTTTTCGGCGAGAAATACTGAGCATAATCCAAGGGAAGGCCTGTCAAGCGAGCAAGCTCCTCCAAAGAAGGTCCCATCTCCATATCGTTGAACGCGAACAAGTTCAACGAAGGGACCCAGTCAATCAAGGCAGCTCCGAGCATCCTCCAGTCAATATCAACTCTGGCCATATGGATCAGACTGCCGAAGCCATAGGACTCCAAATCTCGAATCTCATAAGCTGACAAACTGTCAAGCCAAGCAAGCAGTCGTGGCGAGCAAGAAGGACGAGGAAGCAGCTGACAAGTCCTCACTGGTACCCCCTCCAGCACAAAAGGCCCAGAAATCAATGACAGCTCATCAAGGATTGGAAGGTCAACGGGCGAAGGAGAAGGAAAAGATGGAACCTCTGCAGACTCGACAGCCCCTGACCTGTCCCCAGTAACGGCTATGTCTGATATAGTAGCATCACTGTCGGAAACTGTCACAACCTCAGCCGCACGGGAAGACTCGCCCACCTCATGAACGGAGTGCGCAAAAGACCGACGATCAAAAGAAGGGCGATGCCCTCCATCAAAAGGGCTACCAGTAAAGATCACACCGCACATCGTGGCATCCTGACCAATCTGACCGTCAAAGAAAGCATCTGAACCATCCAGAAGGGTCCCGGCAACCCCGATCGAAGAATCAACGGTCAGATCTGGACCTGCGGCCCTCTCCAATAGGAAATCATGAATCTAAACATCATCCTAGCCGATCAAAGGGATCATCGAGGCATCTACACCGTCCATCATCAGGGGGACATCATCAATGACCACATCAAGTCCACCCAAGCAAGTATATCGCACATCTCGGCCCTCATCCAGAGCATCCAAACCGTCAAAGGTATCATCTGAACCATCCATCCCATCCAAGCATGAGATCAGCCCATCTATGTCCTTTGTGGTCCTATCACCACCATCCATCACATCATCCATGTGGCCCACATTTAAGGGATGCAAGCCTCACCTATGTCCCACCCCATCATCCTATCCATACCATTCATTCCTCCCATAATGAAGGTCCCATTCAAATCTGAAATTTCAGCATGGGTACTATTAATGGGGCCATTCAAAACACCATCAACCACCATCCCTAACCCCTCATCAATGCCTCCATTCAATGCACCATCTACACCCTCCATTAAAGGAATCCCTCCACCATTAAAGCCCTCACCAAATGCTGGAGTGTGGGACCCACCAACCTCTCCCACTAAGGCCCATAAATCATCATCTAAAGCTGCCCAAGAAAGGACAAAATGGGAAGAGGACAAAATGAAGAGAAAAGACAAGGGGAAAAGAAGATTCATGGCTGAATCGAATAACCCAGAACAGAGAATGTGGGGGACAGGAGAAGGGGACAGCAGAGGATGTCCGAACCAGAGCCAGCCCAGGCCGCTCAAGAGGCGAGCCTTGGGCGGCCTGCCCTGGGCTGCCCGTACGGACGCAGATTTCCTCTCTCCGCGGGATTGGCTCCAGGGTTCTTGGTAGGTGAGGCTGACAGTCCACGTCAGCAGATGGCGCTCCATGGGCCGCCCAAGGCCCCGGTCCACTCCTGATTTCAATGGAGATTGATCAAGATCATATAAAAGGTCCACCGATCCAATCACGGAGCAATGCGGCCAACATGGCTGATCAGGGCAAAGAGAAGAAAAGGTGATCAAGTGGGGGCCACAAGCAATCCAAGCCGTTCAAAGACTAGATCATCATGATCTAAACCATTGAAGGACCTACATGAGCCATCAAACAACAAGATCAAAGGTTCGATCATCAAAAGAAGGGCCAGAATCTAAGATCTAATCATCAAGTGGGCCCACAAAGCCGAGTCAAGCGATCTGAGACGTTCAAGCCATCATCCACACCATGAGAAGCCTTCTTAGCCTCACAAATCATCAAAAGAGGTGCCCCAAAGTAAAGCTAAGGTCTCAAGTGGGCCCACAGGGCCGAATCTATCAATTTGAACCATTCAAGGGCTAAATCATCAGGATCCAAACCATTGGAAAGCTTACACAAGTTATGGAGCAGCAAGATCAAAGGTTCGATCATCAAAAGAAGGGCCAGAATCCAAGATCTAATCATCAAGTGGGCTCACAAGGCCTAATCAAGCAATCTGAACCGTTCAAGTCATCATCCATGCAGTTAAGAAGCCTCATCTTCCACAAATCATTAAGGAACAAGTCAAAGGTCAAAGCGTCCAGACATCATCAAAGAATTTTGAGACAAATCAAAGATTATATATTCATTCAAAAGAGCTTGATACAAAAGAAGATAAAAGCAAAGATACAAGGCCATACAAAGCAGGGCACCCAAGCAGACTACAAGTCGCCAACATAGTCATCATCGCCCCTCCTCACGTCCCGCTCCCGATGATAAAGATCCATCAAAGGAGCAGTCACCGAACCTCCAGCATAACTGCGACGGCCACCTGGAACATAAAGCGAAGGAAGCAGAGGCCCCTGGCCGAACAGCAAATACCACTCATCATAATCACGATCCGGGATTGTGAAACGAAATCCAGGCTGGCCCACAAGAGCTCCAACTCTCTCATCAACTGGCATCCGAGCAGCTGGAGGAGGTGCAGAACAAGGGACCCGAGCCACCCCAATGACTTGCCGAAGCAACCTCTCCCCCAGGTACCACTGAAAAGATTCAGCGTCGGAAAGCATGATACGGAGACATGAAGCATCATATGCCTCCACGCGCTGAGGGGTATAATAGAGAGGGAAACTGGCATACGGCATCCGAGCAAGCTGCAGCAAATGAAGTCACCACAATCAATTACAGCACAGCACGAGGGCAAAGACAAGCAAGATACTTACGTCCTCAACGGTCAGCCCGTCTATGTCAGCACGCCAATTGTCCCCAGGAACTCGGGAGTTCCGCTGACGGTTTTGCTGATGCCAGTACATGTGGCGATACTAAGAGGGCTCAACATCATCCCGCATCCTCGGCGCGAGATGGGGAAATTGGTCATAAAAGCAGGTCTGGACGAAAGCACATCTAATGATCAGAGAGGGAAAGAAGGTAAATGACTCCAAGGAAGGTGAAAGAAGAAATACCTCAACAACAGGCCAAAAACCTGTGAAGGACCGGCTATGCCAACAGGTCTTGTCCAGACCCTGAAAGATACGGGTCAAGATAGCCCCATTCCAGTTATAGGGGTGATGAAGATCCTCGACTAAACGAAGAAATTTGGGGTCAACTCTCTCATTCGCATGGCAGAAAAGAAAGGATCCAAAAGCATAAGTAATCTGGCCCGCGCTTTGTGGAGGGCCTCTTGCTCGGTGGTGGGGATGACGGAGGCAAAACTGTTGTAGAACCATCGCATCTTCACTTGATGGCCTTGGAATTCACCCTCGGGTGGGACGTCACCGACAAGCCGTAGCCAGTCGGTGGAAGTGAGAGGAGCTAGAGAGCTGACTTGAGGAACAATTGTCCCATGAAACAGGAAGCCTATCTGCATGTAAATGTCCAAGGGGGTTATTCCCCATTCTCCACAAGGGAGCTGAAAGGTGTGGGTCTCATCCCTCCACCTCTCGCAAAGGGCCGCGAGCATCATGCGGTTAGCATCGTTATTGTGGAAACGTAGGGTGAGGAGGCCAGCAAAAGGAGTACCATCCAGTACTCGTTCAAGCAAGGGCTGTGGATTCTTCATCCAGTCGTCCCAGCGATCCCTGGTACCTCGACCCTTGATAGCGGGAAGAGGTTGATGCTCCATAGCTAAGGAACACATGTGGTCCCCTCGGCGGACGATGAAGGCGGGATCATCTTCGTCAATCACTCGGTGACCTCTGGCACCATCCGCCATTGAATCCTACAAGCTTGGCAAGGTAAGTCCCTATCCCTTACCCGTTAAAATCCAAATTATCATCTAGGAAACCCATGGGATTGGACTCACATTCAAATGCAAAATCTAAAGTCCAACTCTATGTGTCACTTAGGATATGTGTTGAGCCCATTGGAAAAAGTAAGGCCCACCTTAAAGAAGGTGGCATGGCATGCCTTAGGCAAGAAAGTCCATCATCTAAAGACACATTTTGGACAACAAATGCACTCAAGTGCCATGAGATCAACAAAGGATAAGAATCCCACTTCACATGAGAAGTCCCTCTTCAAAGTCCATATGTGGCCAAGGATTGATCCACTTTCATGCCAAGGCCATGTTTCTCACTTAAGATGTTCCCATCTTTTTACACACATGCATGGACAAGTGGGGGGTAGAAAGGAAACGGGCCCCCAAGAGCAACCCAAATGCCTCATCCCAATGGATTGAAGAGAGCACATAGCCCACTTTGAAGAATATGAGGACCCATTCATGGGTTAACCATGGGCAACTTTATGTGCCTCATCTTGATGAAAATTTTGACCATGAAAATGCAACAAGGAGGTCTACCCACAAACATATGAATCAAAGAAGCTAGGGGTAGAAAGTTGATGCACATAGCCCATATGAAGAATCAAAGTTGAAAATGCCCATGAAAAGGCAAGTTTGGGCAACTTATGTGCACCAACTTTTTCACCAAAAGGGAGACCATTTGAGCACAAAAGAGCATGGCTTGATGAGTCACCCAACCATCATAGATGGATAAGAATGTTACACATAGCCCACTTGAAGATCAAAATCCCAAAATGTCCCAAAGCATGGGACAAAAATGGGCGACTTATGGGTACCATTCTTTCCCACAAATTTAAAGGAAAATCACCCATACATGAGAATGATGGTGGATGACCCACCAAGCCCCAAAGGAAAAGGAGCTATGATTGTATGGATAGCTCACTTGAGGATCATCTATTTGAGGTTGATAGCATTAGAGGGAAACTTTTGAGAACCACATTCCTACCACAAGGAAAACCATTTGAACTTAGTGAGATTGTGGGAACAACTCACTCATAGGACTTGTAGATGGTCAAGTAACTCAAGTCCTCCATCCATTAAAGAAAAGAGCATGAAAAGAAAAAACCCACATGGACAAAGTGTAGTGGTGCACACATTGGTCCAAAGGAATCCAAATTTCAATGAGGACCCAAAAGCCCATCTACGTATAGAGACTCCAAGGAGCCCACTACACCTTGTACAAGGATGTACATCATAATCAAGAAATGATGGAAGAGTTGGGCTACTTGTCCATATAGGCCCAAGTAGGAAATCTAGCCCACTTGAGATCCAAATGAAGAATGGGCTAGTCATCTTGGTCCATACACATGTGAAAAAAGATGGGGTCACTCAAAGTGAGCCCCATGAGCTCAAAACTTGAGATGGGCCCTACCATGCCCATGGGCCCAAGTCTTGGAAAAAAGATGAAAAGAAAAGAGAATTCCAAGGGAAATGACAAGAGAAAGAAAGTAAGAAGGAGCCCAAAATGAAGCATTGGGCCCACCAAATACACCAAGGGCCATGACTTCACTTTGAGCCCATTTGATACATATGAAGAGAGGCCCAACTCCCATGAAAAAGATAGAGTATTTTGCCATGCACACTTGATGACATGGCAAAATCACCCTTTACATGCACATGAAGGGAGTGTGAAAAGAAGAAAGAAAAATGAAGTGGAGAGCTTGCACTGTCCCTCTCCATGCACCACCTTTGAAAAAGACTTGAGATCTAGAAAAAGGCCAAGAATGCTTGGGCCCACCTTCACACCTCTTGGAATAGCTACATGGAAAAAGAAAAGAGTCATGAAAAGAGACAATGAAGAAGGAAAAGGATAAGAAAAGAGAAAGGAAGTGGTCCATACCTTTACCACTCACCAAAGAAGGACCACCTTGCTGTCCCAAAATGTCTCTAAGGGCCACACTTGAAAAGAGCAAAGGACCACCAAAGAAGAGAGAGAAAACTTGAAGAAAGAGAGAGTATGAGAGAGAGAAGAGAGAGATTGCAAGTTTGAGGGGGCAAGGGTGCCCCATGTTATATAGAAAAGGGGAGGGCACCCTTTTACCCAACCCACTGAAGAGACCAGGAGGCAGAGACCGTCCGGGCGGCCCATGGGAGGCCGTCCTAGCCCCTACCTACATGAAACGACCTCCCTCCCCCTCTCCTTGGGAAGAACTCCTCCTTGGGAAGGGTGGTTGCAAGTGAATCTTGTACCTCCATGTAAGAATGAAGTGATGGAAGAGAATGGTGAGAAAAAGGAAGAAATCTCACCAAAATCTCACCTCATGAGAAATGGGTGAGAAATAGGGTTGATGATGTGGAAAAGCTCCATGGAATTCTCAAAGAAAAGAAAGGAAAATTTGACTTGGTCAAACAATGATTTCAACCATCCAAAGGCATGACCAGATGATCCAAACCATTTCCAAGAAGAATCCCAAGAATCTCCACCCTTGATCACTGTTCACATGAACAGTTTTGGTCCGAAGACCTTAAACTACGTCGGGATCGACATCCTGAGAGATTTTCAATAAAAGCCGGTATCGGTCTTGATCGATCGAATTAAGATCCGACGACACCGAGTACTTTCAAAAAAACAAAAAAAAATGTCTTTCCTGTTTTGTGCAGTTTTGGTCCGAAGACCTTAAACTACGTCGGGATCAAGATCCCGAGGGATTTTCAATAAAAACCGGCATCGGTCTTCTTCAAGATCTGGTGGCTCCGGACATTTTCTAAAAAACAAAAAAAAAATGTGATTTCCAGCACTCGCTTGAACAGTTTTGGTCTGAAGACCTTAAACTACGTCGGGATCAAGATCCCGAGGGATTGTCAATAAAACCGGCATCGGTCTTCTTCAAGATCTGGTGGCTCCGGACATTTTCTAAAAAAATAAAAAAATATATTTATGCATTTCCAGCACTTGCAAGTACATATTTTTGGTCCGAAGACCTTAAACTACGTCGGGATCAACATCCCAAGGGATTTTAATAAAAACCAGCATCGATCCTAGTCTTTAAGACCAACATCGGATGATCTGGATCATTTCGAAAAATAAAAAATATATCACCAGCCCCTCTTTTAAAGTTTTTGGGTCCGAAGACCTTAAACTACGTCGAGATCAATATCCCGAGGGATTTTCAATAAAAGCCGGTATCGGTCTTGATCAAGATCCGCTGACACCGGACATTTTCCAAAAAAAAAAAAAAAAAAAGTGTTTGCCCCTTTTGTACAGTTTTTGGTCTGAAGACCTTAAACTACGTCGGGAACAAAATCCTGAGAGATTTTCAATAAAAACCAGTGTCAATCCTGACCGTTCAAAATTGAGATTTTATGACCTGGAACAGTTTTCGAAAAATCACAAAAAAGAATGTATTTTCAGCATATACATATTTACGGTCCGAAGACCTTAAACTACACTGGGATTAGTTTCTAAGGGGACCTTTCTCGCTTTTAACAAAAACCGGCATCGATCCCAGCCATTCTAGCCAGGATCTAATAACCCGGAACATTTCCAAAAATACCAAAAAGATTTCAAGTTTTCCATAAAAACCAGCATCAACCTCGGTTACCCAAGTTAAAATCTGAAACTTTTTCCAAAAAACACAAAAAAAAAATGATTCACCAAAAATTTCAACTGTACAAATTCATCCCCAGTGGTCCGAAGACCTAAAACTACACTGGGATTAACTTCTCGGGGGCTTTCTTTCCTAACCTGTTCCAGACATGGCTGACACTTGATCGTACGGGTGTTTGGAATCTTCTAAACAGGTAAGGGCTGAGGCGGGCAGAACTCCGCAATCCTGTTCGTGTTGAACGCACCGTGATAGACAACCTTGATTTGGAAGTCGCTGTTGAAGCTGACGGATGTTCCCTATTCCTAGAACTTATGAAGGGGATTAAGGCTGTTGGGAGGTGAAGCTCACCCTCACGGAATTGTGAGCAACGTAAGACCCCAACTGGATTGACTAAGGGAAATGTGAGGATGTGGCTCATCTTGTGGCCGAAGGAGTCCGTCGGACGATACGTGGTCTATGTGCATTGCACATGAGGAACAGGCAACTTTGTGGGTGTGTTGACTAAAAACCCTCAAAATCTCCTCATCCGAAGATGTAAAACTACGGCACTTAACTGTGTGAGATTCGTCTTGCTCGCTGACGTAAAATGGATCGGGTGCCTTACTAGCAGTAGAAGCTGGAAGTGGATGAAAATTCCATACTTTTCCTTGCATTTCAGAAAAATCACAAATACAAAAATATTCCAAAATCACCTCTTCAAAAATCACAAAAATATTTCCCTTGTTTTCAATCAAAATATTGTCAAAAATCACAAAAATATTTCCCTTGCTTTCAATCAAAATATTCTCAAAAATCACAAAAAATATTTCTCTTGCTTTCATCAAATCAAATATTTTCAAAAAAAAAATCACAAAAATACTTCCTGTGTTTTCAATAAACCGATCTCTATCCTGACCTCTCATGTAAAGATTCGGACAACATATTTACAAAAAATCACAAAAATTAATCCCCAGCACTACACTTCAGGAGTCTTGAACTCCGTTCACTTCACAGTATGGGATGACGGATCCAATCGCCCGCAAATTGGAATCTTGACCAAAACGGGCAACCAAACACCATCTCAATCACATGTATGCCCAGAAGAACATCTTGAAGTCGAATGATATCCTCGTACATTCTCATTAGCAAAGAAACAGCATCTTGGGACGATGGACCTGATCGACCACGGGTCGGGATCTTGACCAACCCGCTGACTAAACGCCCGTACAAAAAGAAAAACCCCAGGGAAGCACAACCCTGCAAGCAATAAGCTCAAAGTTCTCTGCACCCACAGTAAAAGCAAAATCATCAAACGGAAAGAGAATGAGCCAAGCCATGCATTCATCATGTATCTCCATGCATTAGCATCCATCGCATCCATCATCATGTTTACCTGCTCTCAAAATAAAAGTCGGTTAGCCAAAAGCCCCACAGGCATCTCTAGTGGAGGCGAGTGCAAACCAGATTCCCATTTTAAAAAGACAAAAGAATATTTCTATTCGCAAATAAAAACCCCACGGAGTCTCACTCCCCAGAGTGGGTATCTTTTCAAAAATCCAAAAATATTTTCCCAGTAGAGCGTTATGCCTCCAAAACACCAGGAGATCTTCCATATCTCTGGGTAGGAGCCAACGCAAAAATCAAATAAGATCCGATGTCTCGCGGTTTCCCCGGAGACCATCGGATCCAATGCACTCAAAGTACGGTCGAACTGAACTCCAGTGTCAGTGCGGTCGTATCACATGCCAAGATACGAAAGATGAAAGCCAAAAGGCTCGGTCAAAGAAACCATTTGAACAGGTGGAAACGATGAATTCTAACCCAAGTATCAAAATCAGCGGATCGGGTGGAAAGAGTCCACCCGCACATACTTAGGCGTGGATGCCTGAAGTACCTTGACTGAGTCCAAGTCGGCGTAGTAGAATCCCGTAAGACTATCTGACGCAGGGCGTCTAACCACTTTGACAGTCAAGCGAAACAAGTACTCCTGGAGTGATCTGGGAAAACATCAAACATCACACAATTAGTCTCAGGGTCAACAATCTCGTAAGACTAGCGGACGCAGAGGCTCTGCTGTACCTTTCCGATGTTAGTACCGGTCGGGAATGGAAGGGTTGCGATTGGGTACCCAGGTTGCAGCGCATGCAGGGACAATCGCAACGTTTTCTCCAAACTCTCGCGGTATGTGCGAGTTATCAATTTCCAGACAATCAACTGACTCAGATACAAAGGACAACAAAGATTCCAGACCACAATCAAGAAAAGAATGAATTGCAAACCAAGCATCAAAACCAGCGGATCGGGTGGAAAGAGTCCACCCGCACATACCTAGGCGTGGATGCCTGAAGTACCTTGACTGAGTCCAAGTCGGCGTAGTAGAATCCCGTAAGACTATCTGACGCAGGGCGTCTAACCGCTTTGACAGTCAAGCGAAACAAGTACTCCTGGAGTGATCTAGGAGAACATCGAACATACAATCAATCACAGGGTCAGTAACCTCGTAAGACTATCGACGCAGAGGCTCTGCTGTACCTTTCCGATGTTAGTACCGATCGGGAATGGAAGGGTTGCGATTGGGTACCCAGGTTGCAGCGCATGCAGGGACAATCGCAACGTTTTCTCCAAACTCCCGCGGTATGTGCGAGTGATCGATTTCCAAACGATCAACTGGCACAGATGCAAAGGCAAGCAATAATTTCAGACCATGATCCATGAATGACCGGGTCAGAAGTGGGGTGTCCACTCGCTTTGGCATTCGGTTGCACGCAACCTCTGCCAAAGAGGGGCATCTGTAGACACCCCACCTTCGGCTACACTGTTGGTAGAGATAGCTGGTTGAATGGAGGACCATACCCCTAAATCCCAAGTCCAAACTCAGCCAAACTCACCCTTGTAAGCCCCATTCCATAGCCCAGATCAAGCCTGAACCAAGTCAACCCAGTCTTAAACATCAGCCTGAAAAACCCCCCAGAAAAAAGCCAGTCAAAAAATCCTAAAAAGGTCAAATTCACTGAGTCAACCCGCTGAGTCAACCCGTCGAGTCAAAACACCGAGTCAACCCACTGAGTCAACCCGTCGAGTCAAACCACCGAGTCGACCAGCGAGTCTAACAGCAGCCCCGAGAGAGTCGCCGTACTCGTTGGAAACCGAGGAGCGGCCGTACGGGCGGCCCATAGCAGGCCGCTCGGAAAAAATTACGCAAACTGCCACTCTCCGCTGCTATAAATACCCCCCTCCCCTTCTCATTTCAACATCCCTTCAAGTCCAGCCAGTCCGGGTGAGGTCCGAGTCCTTCTCCACCCCCTTAGCCCATTTTTCCACCAAGGAGAGCCCGAGTGAGGAGAGCCTAGCCCTGGTCCAGCCCAGCCTGACCACTGGTCCAAGCCTCCCAAGCCATCCAAGTCTTGATCCAGCCACTCGAAGCCAACCCTTGTGACACCTCCGTCCATCCAGCTACTCTTTTCCAGCATCATCTCATTTGCATCTAGCATAAGTGCAACATTTACTTTTCTTCCAACCCCCCTGCTTCACTGCAAGCACCTTGATTCTTCAAGCACACTGCATATGTCTTAAATTAAGCACCTGTCAGTTCGAGCGTATGCTCTGGGCTTGCCCGTTGTTGGAACCTGCCCATCAGAAACTCTTACTGTTCAGACCTGCATTCATGCTTCACCATAAAACACCTTGATCATTCAAGCACACTGCATACGTCTTACATTAAGCACCTGTCAGTTCGAGCGTACGCTCTGGGCTTGCCCGTTGTTGGAACCTGCCCATCAGAAACTCTTACTATTCAGACCCGCATTCATGCATCATGTCATCCATGAGAATATACGAGGATTAAACTAGACTTTCAAGTATTCGATCGATTCTGTGAAGTAGAGACCGTACTTCGGTACGGGCAGTGTGTGGGGTGCTTAACCTCTTCCCACCCTGTAACCGTGATCCCTTACCTTGAATCTTTGGCCGCAGATCAAAAGGAGTCATTTTAGAGGAAGGAATCTTCGGATCCCCTTTTCTAACGTTTCTACGGGGTCTAGCCGACTGTAGATTCGAAGTAACTGGCTAGTGGCGACTCTGGTCTTATATAAACTCACTTAACACATCCAGCTTAACACGATAACCAAACAAAGCCCTCGAGAACGAGGCAAGCCAGTGGCACAAACGGCGATTTCGCACTCACGCATCATCCTCTCCTTCTTTTCCCGAAAGGGGAAGGGACGAGAAGAACGTCGTGTGAGGGGCGCGGAAACGGCGAGGGTCCACATGAGACCCCATGGATCGTAACTTTGTCCTGACCATCTCATCCCTTGCTTAGGAAATACATATAAACAAATAATGATAACTTTTAGATGGATAGGAATTGTTGTTATTTAATAAAAAAAATGAGGCTATGTTAATGAAGGGTTCATGTTCAGTCAAACGTGTATAATTAGGATAGTATTGGGTATGCCAAAGTATGACTCGATTCGATTTCGACTAAATGCATGCAACCCTGGTGCCAAATCAACGGTAGGATCAGACTTATAAAGGTTGACCTGATTATCCAACTACTAATGTTCTAGCAATCTGCCGATTTAAAAGGGGAGGGTTAGTCCTTATGAATGAAATCTTTTTACTTTGAGCAAATAATTTTTCTCTCAATGGTGACCTCATTGGCGAACTGCATATGTATATCAAATATGGACAGTTGGCAAGTTTTCTAAAGTGTTCATCCTGTAGGGGTAGTCCATTGCCACTTGATGAGTGGACTAGTTTGGTTTTTTATATGTTAACTTCTCAGTTAGGGGCCATATTTGTCACACATATGCCTCTCACATATGAGGGATTGGCACGTGGGCTACTTGTAAGGGTTCTTGCAAGTTGGTAGGCTAGCAGACCACAGTGTGGAATCTGGAATCCCAATTGCATTGGTGTTAATGGCTAATATGGCCCTTAGGTTTGACCAAGTTAACAAAAATACTCTAATATAGCTAAACAATATATTTGTAACCTTGGAGTACTGTTCACTGAATTTTTCGAACTCTTTTGCCTCTTTATCCCTCAAAAGACGGTACGACAATTGAGTAACCTGCAAGCTAAGGCCGATTTCGATTCAATCGAGGGAGTGGGTCCCAACTAAGAGTAAAAGGGCATCCAATATAAGATTAGATATATTTATTTGAACCGGCCACCCTTAAAACCTCAGGTGTGACCTTATCGAATTACCACGTAGCCTCTTGATGGCCCTTAAAAGTACCAACGCTTTACATTAATTTCAGTACTATTTCCTTCATTGTGGTTCACCTGTGTTGAGTTTCGCCCTCAGTTTTTGGGTCATGCGATGGAATTAAAAACTTCATCTCCTAAATGTTGTGAATCTTCCTCCATACTAGTAAGTAGACCACATAAAAATCAACCAAGGCACTTACAAGATATGGGGCTTGTCGCATTAACCAAAAAAGGATTTTTTTTTTTCCTTTTTCTTTTCTTCCTTTTGTCTTCTTCCAAGCCATTATATGGGACCACCAACTAAGGGACCATGGATCGCAACTGGGCGACATGGATCGCAGTCGCAACTAAGTGACTGTGGATCGTAGCTGGCAATTGTGGATGACATCTGCGATCCACTTCACACATCTATGATCCAGTATACACATCTACAATCCATAGTCGTCATCTGCGATCCATGGCTCCCAGCTACGATCCATGGCTACTATCTGCGATCCATGAATCTCACTAAACCATCTCCCTCTCCCTCTCCCTCTCTCATTGATAATTGTCTCTCCCTCTTACATTCATTTGTCATTCTCTCTCTCAATATCTCCCTCTCCTTCTTTCATCCAAATATTTGCCTAAATGTGATCCAAGCCATCCTTCTCCATAGACTAAGCCAAGAGTTCTTCCATAATATGAAATTTGCTTATATGAACGATAGTGGTGGTTTCGTATGAAGGGTTGTGATGTATGGTCAGAGCATGGTGATTCCGTACAACTAACTCCAAACGTCTTTGAACTTTAGGGGTGCATCCTGTGCAAGAAAACAAAATAAAACTAAGGGATTCCCGCCAATGGCTTCATTTATGGCCACATGCATATTTATATGTATTTGGGACAACTTTTGTTTGGCCCACAAGATAATGATGAGTCAAATCCAATCCATTCATTTGAGAGGGATTTTAATTTTACTCCAATGATCCAGGTCTAAAGGTGAAACTCACCACAAGTAGACTACAGTGAAAGAAACAATTTCGGAATTAATGTAGACTATTGGTACTTTTGTCGATCACCGAGAGGTTGTGTAGTAATTTGACAAGGTCTCACCTAGGGTTCCAAGGGTGAACGATTCGAATGAACGGATCCGATCTTACGTGGGAGGCCCTTTTACTCTTTGTTGGGACTCACTCCCTCGATTAGGTTGAAACCAATTTTAGCTTGCAAGTCACTCAATCGCCGTAACACCTTTCAAGGAACAGAGGCGCTAAATGGTCCAAAAACTCTGGTGAACACTGCTCCAGGCTATAAATAATTTTTTTAGCTAGGTAGAGCCCTTTCATTGACCCGGTCAAACCTGAGGTCCATATTAAGCCGTTAGCCCCGCTGGGCAGAAGAATTAAAGGCGAGCTATGCGAGGATACATTGAAGAGGAAAATAGCGGCAGTCCTGACAATATGGCATGTGTGTGTGAGATCTGCACCATCAATAGGTGGGGCTGACCATGAACATGCCATGACGCATAAATCAAGTTAATCAGCTCATCAACGTGGGCCAAACTCGTGGGAGAGAAATGGATGAAAGAAATTAAATTGCCGAGGCCTGTGCTCAACAAACACATGTGCCATCTCATGAGTTGACCAGCCAAGCCTACAGGAGAGGTCATGCTCAGTTTAGGTCGATCCCCACCTTGTACATAGCCCAGATCTCTCACATTAGCAGGTGGACGGTGATTTACCTCTTCCGGCACGATCAATTTTAAGACTAGATCCACACCTTTCATTTATTGGACCCTACTATTTTTGAAGCATATACCAAGTGACAACCATGAAATGATCCGACCCATTGATTAAGTGACTTTTGATGATTACCGTACGTTGGACAGTCAGACAAAACTACAAGTGGCCATCAAAATTCAATGAACAAAAATCCTCAAATAGAAGGTCAGGATCATCTGATTGCTGTTATTTTTAATTGTATGGCCTATCCATGATAGCGTACAATAGATGAACAGTCCAGATCCCGAGCATGTGTGCAAGTTTCACGTACACATTGAGCTTCTGATTATAAAGAAATTAGCCACCATGTTTGCAGCAAGTGGGCAATCGCGAGCGTTGAAATAGAGACGGCCACGTGTGGAGGAGTGGAACATATGTCAAAGACAAGAGTCGTACATTGCTATTATCCCTAGCCAGAAAATTAGGCCAATCTGTACTTTAGCTGACCCAACGTTGGGTGTGGACCGTTGGTCAATCTGAGGGCTACATTGAATCTGGACGAAGCAATGTACACTGTGGGGCCCACCTGAGGAACGATATGGCTTTCATGCACATGTGTGGGCGATCACCATTGGAAACTGTGGAGTCCACAGAGGTTTTAGATCAAGATGATATTTGTCATTACAATTTATCGCAGTGGTAACAACCTTATGAACAATTTTGATATCATATAAGCATTATGGTCCACTCCAGGAAGGTTTCTACTGTGGAAATTTCCGTTCTGGCTAGGGTCGGTGCCCTGTGGGTCTAACCATTATGTATGTATTTTATCCATGCCATCCATCCATTCTTACATATCATTTTGGGACTTTAACCCAAAAATAAGAAGATTTAAATATCAAGTGGATCACACCACGGGAAAACAGTAGTGATTGAATGCCTACCATTAAAAACTTCCTTCTTAGGGCCCACTGTAATGTTTATTGACATCCGACCTGTTGATTAGGTCATACAGACCTCGATGAAGGGAAAAACAACTATCATCCAAAACTTTATTGGCCCGGAGAAGTTTTTAATTAATAGTGGAATTTCAATCAATACTGTATGGCCCACTTGAGATTTATATCTAACTCATTTTTTTTTTGGCTCACATCATAAAATAATGGATGGACCACATGGATGAAGCACACACATCATGGTGGAGCCCACAAAGCACCAACCATTAGCCATTGGGTCACTAGCCAATTCGTTTCCAGAAAAGGAGATTCAGGACACACGTAGAGATCCGCGCGTGTCAATCATCGGTTACATACCACTACGAATATTTCTTGGGTAAGATCTGGCCCTTCTATTTATCAGGTGGACCACACTTGTACCGTAAGTATATATAGGTCATTGATCATATTCTTCTGATCCAGATACCAGTGGGCCATGTGCACGGTTAAAAAAAATCAGATGAGTCGCCCATATATCGACGTGGGTCGCATCGGAACGGACGAGGTTTGGGTACTACCCCCGGACCAGGCTGGAGCTGTGAGGGACCCACCGTAATGTATGGGTTTATCCATACTGTACATTCATTTTTTCATATTATTTTTAAGGTATAAGCCCAAAAATGAGGCAGAAAATCAAGTGGACCACCTAGTGGAGGTTAAACGGCCACCATTAAAAACTTCTTGAGGGCCACAGAAGTTTTGGATCAAGCTGATATTTGTGTTTTGCCTTCATCCAGGTACACGTGACCTTATGAACAGATTGGATGACAAATAAACATCACGTTGGCCATCCTTATCACCGATGCTTCCTCTAGTGTGGTCCACTTGAGCTATGGATATGCCTCACTTTTTGACTTGTATATTGAAATGATACAAGAAAATGGATGGACGGTGTGGATAAACCCATGCATCACAGTGGACCCTTCATGGGACGGGTGGGGTAGTATCCATTTTGCGTCCGCATCGGAACACTTGCAACGAATTCCATCATCAGGTCCTTTCCACGCGAGTCACCAATCATGGTGTAGAAAAAATAAAAAACCAAAAAATAAAAAGTGGGGTGGGGCCCACTTCTCTTTCATTGCGACAACCGTCGACACACCCCACCGACTGAATAAAACAACCCACGAAAGGGTGATCTTTTTTGACTTAAAAAAAAAAAAAAAAAAAAAAACTCAAGACACATGCAAAAGCTGTTGATAGAGGTGTATACAACACAGTTCAAGTACACACTACAAATGTTCCAGCATGGCACAATCCCTGATATCCAAGTGGCCCATCACATGAGTTCCACTAGTTACATCAGCCATCCCGAATATAAGGCTGTTAGAATGTCATATGTGGGTCACAATATGTCAGAAAATCTGGACGGCTCAAAAATATTTAAGCCACCCATCTGGTGGACCTCACAGTGCAGATGTTCTCCTCCGAAAGATAAAATGGTCTATTCAGACGACGGGTTCGAAAATATTCGGCTGGTTTTTACAACCGTACATTTGTTCATTTTATTGTGGCCCATCTCATTAGTGGACTGTTCTGAATCTTGGAATATATAGCATAGATAGCGGTATCCTTCTTATGGATGGCATGGATACTCTACTTATTCTCCAAACTAGCATATTTAATGGCGTGTGCATTAGCTGATTTGTACACATTCGCTTAGGAAAGTTCATCTGTATAGTTTAGTTCATCATCTGGTCGATAATACGTTGGAGAAGGAAGAACCCGAATACAGTAGATCTATCCATCTATAATTCATCTGGAAGGTATATGCATCAATCGGAGACGTCCATCGAGTGGGCTTTACAATGTATGGGTCACGTTTCAAAACCATACCTACTACACAATCCAGTCCGGTACATTTCTCCAATTTCGCTTGATGAACGGACAGTAGTCCAGGTTTTAGATGTATAGGATAATTGAATATTTTTTTATTTACATAAACTATACATCCAAAGTAAGGGTAACCAGATGGACGGACTAGATTTACTAATTACCTTTCCACTTGTTCTGTGGAGAGAAGAATCTACCATAACTGAGTGCTACCTGTTTTACCGTATCGTCTCCCGGATCGTGATATTCATGTACGGTTAGATTCTTCATGATATGTGTTTCCCGCCAACCTGTCACGTGGGTGCGGCATCCTTGTCTTGCGAAAGATAGCCACACCGTGAAGATGAACCCAGTCGGCCGATTCGGTGGGCTACAATTGTATGTTGAGTCAGACCATCATATGCCATTCATTTAGGTGGTGTGGACCGCTCGAAAAGTGATACAGCTTTTCACCCGAGATGATCTTCATGGTATGGCTCACCTTTTTTACGGCTTGGATTTCTTTCACAAGTGACTCATTAGGGAGAGAGAGAATCAATTTTCTTACCGAACCACACATTGACGTGAGGTTTCACTATCGTCCATCCAACTATTGGGCCCCACCATGAATGGCTTATGTTTCAAATGAACCTATCAGACAATGATATCCATCCCTTTTCTTTCTTTCAATTCATCCTACGTAATAATTGCTTTCTTTTCTTTTCTTTTTTTTCAACTATTTTCATTTTCTCCATCGATCTAAGGCCCACTGATATTTGCATGGATGATATTATCTAAATGGTGTAATTTTTGAAATATGGGCAATCAATACTAAGTTTCAATAGATGAATGGACCTGATTGAGGCATCGTTTCTCATGGGAAGGTGGACCCACCGTGATGTGTGTGGGACATCCACGCCATGCATTTGATGGGTGCTAGGTTGTCGGATGTGCCAAAAATCAGCCGTATACTGAGCGCAGGTGGGCCATAGCATCTAAAACCATATGAAAACATGCCTAAAACATCTAAAAGTACTTGATGGGGCCCACCTGAGTTTGGATAGAACTGAGACTTGGTATGAACCCTCATCCAAATGGGACACACAAAATGGATAGATGGTGTGGATGTAAAGAACTTACATCACAGTGAGCCCCACAGTTAGGGATCCACCGACCCTGGTGGATCCGGGGATCCACCCCCGTATCCGTGATGTTTACCTTGGGGCCCACCTTCATGTATATACTATGCGTCACATGAGCCTGGATGTATATTCTATGGTCCACCTGATAATTGGATTTGTTTCATTTTTTGGATAATGTCATAAAATGATATGGAAAATGGATGGACAGCGTGGATATATAATAAGTACATCAAGGTGGCCCAATGGTAACCCCATGGTCAGGGGAGCACAGTTTTGGGTGAGGCCGGGGTCGTCTCACCTAATCTGCTCTCATAGGATCTTCCCATGAGGCCGTCCTCATAGTACCATTTCACGCGCTAATTTCCACTCCTACAATATGAATACTCCAAAACCACCATGCCCTTTCAAATGAAGCAATTTCCATATTCCTAACATTAGGGCTGTAAATGGCCGGGTCTGAGGTGGGTTTAGCTAAAATCAGACCCGCCTATTTACTAAATGGGTCTGGATCCAAATTTTAGACTCAGACCCTTTTACTAAATGAGCGGGTTTGGGTCAACCTATCAGACCCATTTATAAATGAGTCTGGGTTTGGTAGAGGGAGATCCACCCAAACCCATTTATAAAGAATGGGCTAGATGGGTCCCTTTAAACATCGACCAAACTCGCCCACTTATTAAATGGGTTCAAGTCGGGTCAAGCTTAATATAAAGGAAACCAAACCCAGACTCAAACCTATTTAGCAACTGGGTCTATTCTTAGACCCAAACCCGTATCATTTAACAAACTGGGTCAGGTCTGGGTCGGGTCTAAATGGGTTGGGTTTGGGTACCCCATCGGGTCCGCTAAGCCATTTACAGCCCCACCCAGCATGCCTTAAATAGTAGAATCTTCCATGTGCAATGTAGATGAGGATTCTAGTTAATTTCAAAGTGCATGTTCATCAGGACCATCCATCTAGTGAGCCTCACTTTAGAAGGCCCATGGTTTAAAATGCATACCAATTGAGCCATTCTACTACTTATGCATTTTCCCACACATTTGATGACTAAACTTTACTGCTTAATCGGGTTAAAAGGCCCTTGGTCGTGTATGGAAAAGATTTAAGCTTTCTTCGTCCAGTCTAAAAACTCATGTGAGCATCCTTTGTCTAGTCCGTTATATATAATGGTTTGAATCATGGGAACATGACTCAATTCAATGAGTGGATCAAAAATCCCTCTTCTGATGAGATCCACACACTTGTATTGACACTCCATTTGAATAATTTTCCTGATGGGATCTAGATTCTTGTATCCCAAGGACACACTTGGGGGATTAAAACTTCATCTTATGAGACTATAAGTGCACACCTAAACCTTTAGAAACAACTTTCGAATGGAAAATTCATTATTGATGACACAGGAAGAGTGTGAAATGACAAGAAGAAGATCACCATCCTATATTTAAGACTTTGAATCCACCAATTGAGTTCTTGATTCTACAAGAAGTAAGAGAAAAAAAAAATTTAAGTAATTTTATTAAATAATAATTAAAATTGCTTGATTACACATATGATTGACCAAAATCCTAATGCATTTAGAAATGATTTAAAATAGCAAAAATTTTCTAGCTAGTTAAATTTACCTAAAATAAAAATGACAATAAGATCTTACCGGAACATTGTCAACATTATTACAATCAACTTTTAAAAAAGACTAAGATTTTGAAACTCAAAAAATAAGAAGATATGACTAGTGTGAAAATTACCAAACATAATTAAAAAATTCAAATCTCGATTTAACCCTAAAGGTATGTGTTTTTTCAAATAGGCATCTTTGATTGATATAGATAGTGGATTGACCTCGGATGCACCATTACATAGAGATTGATAAATTGTGCATTTTGTGACGATGCCTGGATCAAAATTATGGTTGTTTGACATTCAACAACACTTTGAAAGAAAATTTATCCATATCTAGAATTAATCTCTTCCAACTGGACACACTTGTGGCTAATTATGTCATGCCCTACATAGGACCAAGTATGTGATGTATGTATCTAATGTCCACACTGTCCATCCATTTTGAAAGATCATTTTAGGGCACGATCCCAAAAAATGAAGTAGATCCAAATCTCAGGCGAACCATACCACAAGAAACAATGGTAATTGACAATTAAAAACTCTTCTAGGCCACAAAAGTTTTGGATCAAGCTGATATTTATGTGATCCCTTCATTCAGGCCCTTTGTGACCTTATCAACAAGTTGGATGGCAAATAAACAATATTCCGGTGGCCCTCATGAAGTTTTTAATTGTAAGAGTTCGATCACTACAAACTTCTCATAGGCCATAAAAGTTTTGGATCAAGCTATTTCTTCATTCAGGTCTTTGTGATCTTATCAATAGAGGTGGGCAACATTCTGATCTAAGTCGAACATGGACTAGATCGGATCATTCGGCTGCTTGAATGGGTGTGTTCAAATAATGTTTAAACAAACATTCAAACAGGGTGGCTCTACTCAAACTCAGTTTGGTATGGCCCAGCCATGTTCAAACTTGTTCAAACATATGGATTTCGGACAATTTTTATAAGTTTGAACAAGTTCTAACAATTTCGCTTTTTTTTTTGCTTGAAAATATTTTTTATTAAATAGTGAATACCGATTTGTTCATAAATTACATACCACAAATGACAAATCATAAAGTTTAAAGTTTTTAACTAACTAAATAAAAAATCATAACATAGATAGTTAACATCCCCACCATTTTCTGTGGTGTGGTCCACTCGAGCCTTTGAACAACTTCATTTTTTGGGTAATGCCATAAATGATCTTTAAAAAATGGACAGATGGCTTAGATAAGCAAATATATCATTGTGGGCCCCACAGAGCACTGAAAGATTGTCCGTCACTAGATAGGTCTTTGTGGGGGTAGACTGGTAGTACCCAATCTGTGGACATAAGTTAGCTAGTGATGCGAACACCAGCTTCCCACCATGATGTATTTGTTTTATCCACTCCATCCATCCATTTGTACAACTCATTTTGAGACATTAAACAAAAAATAGGCAGATACAAAGCTCAAGTGGACCACACCACAAGAAACAGTGAGGAGAATGATGACCACCATTGAAACCTTCCTAGGGCCCATAGTCATGTTTACTTGTCATCCAACCTGCTCTCTCTCTCTCTCTCTCTCTCTCTCTCTCTATATATATATATATATATATATATATATATATATATATATATATAACAACTGAATCGAGTCGAGTCAAGTTGAGTAGGTCAATATTCGAGTTGAGTTTGAGTTCGAGCCGAGTTGAATACGGCAAACCAATTTGATTTTTTTTCAATCGGACTCTTTATGTTCGAGCATGAAGACTTTCTGTTCGAACAAAGTTTTACCGTGCCAATCTGAGTCAATCCAAATTATCAAACTCAGTTCATGTCTACCTCTACTTAGCAACAAGTTGGATGCCAAATAAACATCCATGGCCTATGAAGTTTTTAATGGTGGAGATTTAATCACTACTGTTTCTTGTATTATGGTCCACCTGAGATCACGATCTACTTCATTTTTTGGATCATGCCTTAAAATGAATTTTCAAAACGGCATACATCACAAGTGGGCCCCATAGTCAGGGATCCCTCCCACCGATCCGAGGATCCATCGAAGCCCGCGCCCAAATGAAACGAAGGCTTGTAGTTGAGATGGTCCTGTAAGCATTGAGCTGTTCTCAACAAAGCACGCTCATGGACGGTTCTTTTTCAAATGCCCTTTTAAGCATTGGACGGTGGAGCTTACTCTGTTAATGGACGGTTCTTTTTCAAATGCCCTTTTAGCATTGGACGGTCGAGCTTACTCTGTCGTTTTCTTTCTATCTGTCCATCAAGGTACCACCAAGTTCCATTATGTCGGGGAGAACTACCAATAAAGTCAAACAATAGACGAGAGAGAGACTGGGCTCAGACGTCAAAACCTAATTAGGCTATGAAAACCTACTTTAAGAGCCATAGAGTCCGCACACTTGTACCGGACAGCTTATGTACACAACACCACATGTGCCATCGTGGCACACGGGCATGAGATCCAAGTCGTCCACCAGTTTGAAAAAATTGTCTCAATGCTCCGGCGAAAAAGGCAGGATATTCAGGTCAAAAGGTGGGCTACAATTTCCTAGAGAAATGGACACGAGCAAAAGGTTCGGGTTAATTTTGGAACTTTTTCTAACATGGCCCTAAGTTATACCCATTTAAAGAAAATAACCTTCTTTTTCATTATCTTAAAAAAAATCCTCTAACAGCTTAGCTTTCCATAGACCAAAATGCCCTTACTTTTAGGAGTTGTGCCATTGCTTCTGCTTGTGGGAGAAGATTCCAAGCTCTAGATGTATGAAGTGATTATAATGTGATGATTGGGTACATTTGAAGGTAGATTCAATGGGTTCATTCTTTTCATGGCCTACTAGTTCAATGAGAATCCACTAGTGTGAGCTTCTTGTAGCTTAAACAAATGATAATGGTGGTCGTTTACTATTAATTGTTTCCTTGTAGTATAATCTACTTGATCTGTGAATGTGGCTTATTCTTTGGCCCACAGCCTTCTATGAAATGCTGACTCCAATAGACGAAATGGATTCGGCACATACCAGAAGGCAGGCTTTACAGATGACATTATTGTGGTGTTAAGGGCCAAGATCTATGTTATCATGTGTTAAAGGTCAAAGTTGTCATGTGTTAATAGTTGAGATTGTCAGTTTTTAATGGTCTAGATTATCATGTATTGGGAGTTGGGGTTGTCATGTGTTAAGAGTTATGGGGCTTTGGACATCGCCTGTGGGCCCACCATGGGGTATGTGATGAATCCACTTTCTTCATTTTTACCAATCGAAATTTCATGAAAGACTATGGTCCAAAAAATGAGTCACATCCATCGATTAGCTGTATCACACCACAAGGAAACAATTGACAATGAACAACTATCGTTATCAATTGTTAAATTATGTGAGCCATAAAGAGCTCATATCATTATTAGGTCGTCTTTGCAAAGAAATGATGGACCACAAAGGAAATGAACAGATTGAATCTACCTTTTAGTGACTTAATGACCAAGTAGTGGTCACAACATGTCTTGAGGATTGAAGTCACGAAGCTTCTCTCATACTCAATGTGTACTGGCTCCGAGCAAGGGCATTTTCATCCCAACAGTTTCAAGTTGTTCTCAAAAGTAATATAAAAAAAAAAAAAACGCTTTGTTAAGAGAGGTCAAACACATGGAAAACCCGGTCAGTGGGGCTATTTTGGTAAAATCCTGTAAATTTTCCCAACCGTCCAAATATTCTAACATTGTGGCTTGTCTGAGAAGCTTACCAGCTTGGTTTCTGGTCTAGGTGATCCCCATCGAGGGACCCACCTGATGGATGGCATGGATCTCATGCCCATTTGCAAGCTCGCACATGTGATGACCTGTACATGAACTGCATTACATGTATGTTGGCTTAGCAATCATTGATATTTTACCAATGCATGCTCGGGCGGGTGGCGACCCAACCTCTAGCGGAGTCAGCCTAGACCCGATCCAACCCGAGCTAGCCAACCCCAGTATTGAATATTCAATCCTACTCGGGTTGGGTCTGGGTCAAGTTGGGCTAGTTTAGCATATTAGCGGTAGGAATCTATCTTGTTAACGACATGGCTGCATCACCTGCACGGGTCCGGGCCCGGGTCCACGAATCAAGTCTACCATTTTATATATAGTTAAAAACAAGTCTAATCGGGTTCGGGTCGTCTCACACAATTTAGAAAGCCCGTTTACCCCAATGGAGCATGTGTCAACCCAATTGGGTACTTGAAAAATACCCATACTCGATGAGATCCAGGTTCGGGTCTTCAAAATGAACCGCACCCAAAAAGAGTTGGACTCGGCAAGATCCAAACCAGATCAACCAATGTTTAAGAACTCTCATACCCAACCCTAACCCTAGCTCTAATTCTCAAAGTAACTAATTGTATGGAAGATTATGCCCATGGCTACTCACGTAGTATCCAATTACGTGCAATACAAAATAGAGATATAGAGTTGGGTTTGGGTTCGGTCAGATAGCCAGAGGCTTGAACCCAAGCCCAATCCTGACCTAGGTTAGGGTTGCAGACCTGTTTAAAAGACTTGGCAACTTGGACAGACTGATTCGGTCTTGAGTCGAATCACGACTCATCCAAGTCAAGGGTGAATGGACCTGATCTGGCTGAGCTGGAGGTGACCCATTCAGCCAAATCGCGTTGTCGAACCAGATCAAGTCAGAAAATGTTCTCGTTGATACAAACAAGTCGCATGGTATTAAAATCATATTTGAGGATTTCTAACTTAAGCCCAACCTGATGTTAACCCTACTCAACTTGGCACAACCCAATCTGGCCCACCTAAAAACTTCTCCATCGTACATAAGGGTGGCAAACTTGACCTGTATTGGATCAATGGCCATGATGCCTTCTTGATCTAGATAGTTTATGGTGGAGATTGTGTTGGTTGATTGAGTCATTAATCACATTTTATCGTATGATATGAATAGTATTTATTTTGCTATCTGTTTTTTACCCTATTTTTAGGGTTGGGTTTCAATATTAATGGTGATTAACGTTACCACCAGATGAGGGACCATTTCTCTTAGGGACATTGAAGATCCAGACATTTTGATTGTTGGATTGGAGGCTATATAATATCCACCTCATTTGTAGATATACAAGAACAATACATATTTTTGAGAAAATCTCAAAAAATGATTTGGATGAGCAGCTTCTAAGGGATCTCTAGTCCCATGACAATCCCTTCTTTCTTGACGGTGTTAATCAACGGTCCAAATTATCTAAAGTACAACGTATTTTCAACCCAAACTGCCTGACTTAATCTAAGACCCAACCTCATTTTTCATATGAGTTGGGTTTAAGTTGTGCTTTATCAACGTAACATTAAATAAGTTTGGTGTAAATTTATTAGAGTGGACCCGACAGGTCAATAAGTATGGTCCCTTCCTTGTCTCCTTACTAAATGCTAATTATATGTAATTATAGAGGATATAAGTATAATTATAAAGGTATAAGAGTAGTATGAGAGGGATTGTCTGCTAGCTCAGCTGGTAGATGCTTGGGCGTTTCAACTGCTGATCTTAGGTTCGAAGCCCACTAACCCCACCAGTGGGTAGGAGCACCCTTTGGCTGACCAGGTGGGTGCATTGCTTGACTAACCCAACGACGGTTGGTCATCCAAACGTTAGATACTGTGAGCCCCATTTTGGATGGCCCACGTTCCAAAACTAACCTATATTGGATGCACCCTGACCCTTAAATCAGTGATCAGCAAATAGACGGTTGGGAACGAAAAGGATTCAACAAGGGAAAGGATCTTTTAGCACGTGGGATTTTAGGGCGAACAACGGTGGAGGAACGCCTGAAGATAGTCTACGTCAGCTTATTAATAGAGGAGTTCAAAGTTAATACACCATAGCTTACGGGCGTCGGTCCAAAAAAAAGGTCAAAGATGAGACGTTTGCAATTTCCAACTTGCGTCGGGATTCCCAACCACCCTCTCTGGAAGACTCGGCTCCACCGACTTTTGGCCGACCGTCCCTTGAAGTGGGGCCCACCAAAATTACAATTAGAACTCGAACAACGAAAAGTAGACAAAGAAGACAACGGTTCTAGTACAAGTTCATTTTTTCCATCTAAGTCTCATTGAAGGATAGACACTGACGTGTCAGTCCATGACGTTTAAACAAGCGAGGAGAACTTAAGAAGGAAGGTAATTACAGTTGCACCAGCAAATCAATACACGAGATAATCTGAACTTTACGTGGAAAAATTCTTGTAAAAAAAACAATTCACATACGTAACAACAAATCTATTATGAAATTGAAGTTACAAAATATGTAAAACAACTTAATCAAATCTAAGCCTCATAAGAGAAAAATCCTAAAGTTTTTTCTCACCTCATAATCCTCTCATTCCTTAAATGTGCTTTGACAATATAGGATACCTTAATCCTATAGTACACTCCATTATATAGTAATAAATCAAAATTAGAAATAAATTGTGTAAAATCGTAACTAAATAATGCGCCAATCATTGGTCGACCGACTTGAATCTCCAGATGACTGAACATAGCCAAAATAGTCTAGAGAGTAACCGTCTCATCCGAAGTATTTTCGGACGTACAAATTTAAGGCCCATTAGTCAACTAAAGACCTCCTAATCTCATATTGAATACATCCCCAACACATACATGTCATTTGGGTCATGGTTTTGAAACTGGGGCAAGTCACATGTGACTAATCCAATTCTACTCGAACTCGGTCGGCCTCGGTCCTCTTCAGTTAAACTCAAGTCACTAGGGGCCTTAGGTGATTCACGCTTGACCTGAACAATTCATACTCAACTCCGAGTGTCAATGAGCCAGGCTCGGGCATGAAAAATCAAAATTTTAAATAAGGTCGGCCTGATAGCCCGGCTCGAAACAATACAAAATCTGGGCCAAGACCTGCCCCAGGCCCGGGCCATTGACAGCCCTAGAGCTGGGCAAGTCCAACTCAACTGGATACCTAACGAGTCCGCCCTAGTCACTGAGTCCCTTAGCCATGCGACTGGAACATGGGTGCGCAGTTTGTACGACCATGCAAGTATAGGTCAAAGTATAAAAAATATCGCCGAAATTTTCGCCAACATTTTCACCAGAAATACACTAGATGGAATCCACCTGATGAATGGCTGGTGGTGCATAAAATGAGCTAAATAAAACCATGCAGTCAAAATAGACCAGTCACATGGCAGGAAGGAAAATGGATTCGTGGGCAAGAGGGTTTCTTCACCGTATGCTGCATGCCTACATGGTTGTGATATCCGAACCGTTAATTACATGGGACCCACCATTAAAATGACCTGGCCAAAATAAGGCAGGTCCACTGATCAGGCGAGGGGCCCAGTTAATGTTCAATATAGATCATTGATCAATTTTTTGACCACCCATTTTTTTCCGATACGTGTGGCCCAACTAAAGATCGGGGTAGCTTGATGAACGGTCTGGATCATATACCTGTGTGTCATATCTGTATATAGACCTGGCAAAATTCGAACCTGACCCGCTAACCCGACCTGAGCCGACCTGGATTTTTCTAGTTTAGGGTTGGAAATTTGACTTGAATTCAATTTTTGGGTTGACCCAACCTGACCCAGATTTTTATGGTTCGGGTTAGGGTTAAAGATGACCCAACCCAAATGATATAGGGTTTAAGTAGACTATATATATTGATTTTCTTATTAGTTAAATAATACATAATTTTTTTTTTCTCATACACCCAGGACACGGTCCACATGTCTGTCAATTTAATAAACATTACGGTGGGCCTTAAGACTATTATATACTGATTTTCTTATTAGTTAAATAATACATCGTTTTTTTTTTCTCTCACATACCTTGCTGAGAACGGTCCACATGTCTATAAATTTAATATACTTAATCGACATGTCTGAAGCATCATCCCATTAATCTAACTAATTTGATGCTTAGGGCAGTGTTTGGCGCATGATATTAGAAGGGATGGAATGGTATTAGGTGGAATTAACATCATTTATTGCACAATGATTACATATCAGGTAATGCCATGGTATTTTCGTATCCAATCCCATGTTTGGGATCAAATACTTACCATGAGAAAACCATTGGATTAAGCAAAATCCCGTTTGGTAGACCATGGAATTGCAATCAAGGGACCAAATTCACAACGGATGTCCGTTACTCGAACATGTATATAACCATAGTGTCATGTATAAAGGACTTATATGAATGGACGGCATGGATAAAACACATGCATCAATTTGGGGCCCATATGTATGGGATTTTGAAATCCCACGAAATCCCACATGGGATCAAGTGCAATTCCATCCCACCTAATCTCAAGCCTCTCATCCTCCCCAAACATTATATGAAATTTGCACGGAACCTAATGCGATTCCATCCCACCTAATCCCATCTAATACCATATCCCAAACACCCCCTTAAAGAGGTATGCTTTAAATCTGCACTCCATTATATCCATTTATTTTTCTCTTTCAATATTTGCTTAATAGAAATTTTCTATAAAAAAGCCTCAGTTTATATACATGTGTGTGTATGTGTGTGAGCCTCACATGTCAGACATCAGCACCGTGCATTTGATGGGTCCCCTTTAGCTTATGGGATATCCAAAAAATTAGCTATATATAGAACTCAGGTGGGCCATACCATCTAAAACCATGTGAAGACATGCCTAAAACATCTAAAAGCAATTGGTGGGGCCCAACTGGGTTTTGGATGTGGCTGAAAATTGGTCTGACCCCTCATCCAAGTGGGACACATACAATGGATGGGCTGGATTCGTGAACCACGTCTCAGTGGGCCAAATAAATGATCATGAAGGTTTTAATGGGCGGATTACCCCTCTCAACTTTTGTCTATGGTGTGGCCCATCTAAGTCATGGATTGACATGATTTTGAAGCCCGTGGCCCACCATGAAATGGTGCATTTGACTGATGGGGTAAATGTTTAACACACATCATGGTGGGGCCCACACAGCTCAACCTCATAGAAAGTTCCCATGAGGTGGACGTCATAGTACCATTTCCCATATATATATATATATATATATATATATATATATATATATATATATATAGACACACACTTATGTACCTATTAAACATAAATGGTTTGGTTTTCAATTGAATGCTAGTGTCATGTGCATTTAGTTTAATCTCAAATTAGTTAGTTGATTATTAAAATGTGGGTCAACCCGGCCCAACCCGGTTTAATTTGGGTTGGGTAAGGGTTAGGAAAATTCAACCCGAATTCAATTTGGGTAGGATTAGGGTTGAGGTGGAAATGACCCGACCCAAACTTGAACCCACGTGACCTGATCCATTGCCACCTCTATCTACATATGTGATTTAAAGTATCAATCAGAAACAGTCCACTATCGCCCAGTTACATCCTGGTATTGTCTATATTTGGTCGGAGGGGCATTTCTACCATAAAATTTCAATTTCTCGTTAAAAGACTAAAAAGAGATGAATCAGATGAGAAATTGAACTTTTAAGTAACAATAGCCACAAGCTCAGGGCTATCGCAGTAAAAATGTCCTGTATGAACCGAAACAACCCGAAACAGTCCATACGATCGGAAGCGAATCAGGTGTTACTCTTACTACGTGGTGACTACCTTGATGAATTTATTTTATATCCACACCGTCCATCCGTTTTTTCAGATCATTTTAGTACGTTAATCCAGTACTTAAGAGGATCCATATCTACGGTGGACCATATGACTGGAAAAGGTAGTTAATGACCATTAAAAATATTTTGTAGGTCAAAATTGTTTTGGATCAATCTGATATTTTTATCGTCCCTTCATCCGGATCTGGTTAAACTTATCAACGGTTTGGATGGAAAATAAACATTACGAATCTACTTACAGCGGGCTCCAGAAATATTTTAATGGTGTGCATTCAATTACCACTGTTTTCTTTGGTATGGCCCACATGAGGTTTGGATCTGCTTAATATTTTGGAACACGTTCTAAAATGTGCTGGAAAAATGAACTGGGCGGCGTGGATATACAACAAATCATCAAGGTGGGCCCCACAGTAAGGGTAACACCCACCAACGTGCTACCCGGGTAACACCTAATCAGCTCCCGATACGGTACCGTACGAACGAAACCATACGCTGAACTGATGTTTAATCCTGGCCATTGAAAAAGCTTATTAAAGAAATGGTACCAACACCTAAGGCTATTAATGGGTGTTAGGTATCTATGTCTGTTCAGACCCTATAAAAAGGGACACGTCTGTCAGCTTACATCTGTAAATGAATTCATATGCTAAGGGTGAAATATTTATTATAGAAATCACATTTGCTTATGTAAGCAGTTTACCATTTAACATATTTGCAACTTGCAACGTTTGTAATTTTGGTCCAACTTAGACACGTAATATATATATATATATATATATATATATATATATATATATATATATATATATATATATAAAGGTACTATGAGGTCGAGCTGTGTGGGCCCCACTGTGATGTGTGATCGGCGTCCACACCATGTATTTGGTGGGTCCCCTGTTGGGTATGAGATATTCCAAAAATCAGTTGTATCCGGAACGCAAATGGGCCATACCAATTGAAACAGTGTAAAGTCATGCCTACAACATCTAAAAGCACTTGTTAGGGCCCACTTGAGTTTTGGATACAGTTGAAAATTGGTGTGAGCTTGTTTTTAAGTGGGACACTTACAATGGATGGACTGGATTTTTCAACCACATTTCAGTTGTTCCTATAAACGATTATAAATGTTTCAATGGGTGGATATCACTCTTAACTGTTTTCTATGGTGAGGCCTACCCAAGTCATGGATTGGACTGATTTTTAGGCCCATGGCCTACCATGGAATGGTGCATCTGACTGATGGTACAGATGCACATCACGCATTACAGTGGGCCCCACTGTGATACGTGATATATATATATATATATATATATATATATATATATATATATATATATATATATATATATATATAACAAGTGTTAAAATGTGTAAATATGACCCCAACCCATGACTAGTGAATATGACCTACTTTGTGGGAATTGGATTATGGTCCTGTTCGGGTGAGGACCTGGGTACCATGTACTGGATCTTAATTACCATGTTGGATTCTGGTCCTGTTTGGGTACTTGGTGCCTGTTTGGTCTCTCGGATTAAATGATATGGAATTGCAATAGATGGGAATAACACCATTATTGCATAATGATTGCATATCGGAGCATACTAAGGTATTTTGACCATCCATTCCAATCCCCATCTTTGGTATTAGATTCTTCCCCGAGAAAAAACACAGTATTAATCAAAATCTTGTTTAGCGGATAATGGATTTGTGATCGATGGATTAGATTCCTAATGTATGCTGGTTACTTGCACATGTATGCAACTCAAATTTTAGGTGTACAACTCAAATGCTATGTGTAAAGGACGATATGGGATGAACTGCATGGATAAAACACATGCAGTAATATTAGGCCAAGGATATACTGGATTTTCAGAAATCCACCTTGAGACCCAATGCATTACCCTTCCACCTAATCCCATTCTTCAAATGTCTTAAAAAATTTTCACAGAACCAAATGCAATTTCATCCCGCTTAATCCCTCATAAGCCCACGTGCCAAATTGGCCCATGTTCAAAGTGGTGTTTATATGTGGAATTCGTCTTAAAATCAGATTCTCAAGTTCAATCCAAGTTTAGGAATTAGGTCTATATTTAATATGTTTTTTTGTTTTAAATAATAATGATACAGAGATAAAAACATAAAACTAAAAAAAAAAAAAAAAAGAAACCCCACATTTAGGTTAAATCAGTACCTGACAAGAACCAGCCACATTTAGTTGCAACCTTCTGCTAAAGCAATCATAAAAGAAAAAAAGAGAGAAAAGAAAAAAAGAGACAAAGTGCCATCTGGCGATGGCTTTTATTTTTTAAGAAGTATCGATTAAAAAATAAAAAACAAGCGAAACATATGAGAAATCCGAGCCTGACCGAGTATTAAGAGGACCAACCCACAACCCAATTCGACCCAAATTCAAACCCCATCCTTAATGGGCCAACCCACAACCCAAATTCAAACCTAAACCAACTCAACTGACTAAATCCGTGATGCTGTGTTTTATCCACTCCGTCCATCCGCTTTAACAGATCGTTTTAGAGTATGATCCCACAAAGGACCCAGATCCAACACTCAAGGTGGCCACACCAGAGGAAAAAGTGAGGATTCAATGCCTACCATGGGGGGGGGGAGAATTTTTTTATGAAGCTGATTTTTGTGTATTTCCTTCATCTAGGTGTATGTGACCTTACAAACAGATTGGATGGCAAATAAACATCAAAGTGGGCATCAGAAAGGTTTCAATGGTGGCGTCATTATCACCACTGCTTCATATGGTGTGGTCCACTTAAGGCTTGAATCTGCCTCTTTTTTAGGCTCATACCTTAAAATGATCTGTTAAAACGGATGGACGGCATGGATAGATCACATACGGTGGGCCCCCACAGAAAACCTGCCAGGAACGAGGGTAGGACGCAGAACAATGGGTAAAAATAGGTAAAATGATTTGACTGACTGGCCGATTGACGGACACTTTAATGGACGGCGTCAAAGAAAAGTAGTTTACGTCCAAATTCAATAAACAAATGCCCACTAATTGGGGAGTGTCGGCTGTTACAGTTAATATCAATTTTTGCATGGTGTTGCATCTACGGGACAATCTGTACCGTTCAATTTGAATTAAAGGTATGCCACATGTACAGCTTCTAAGTACCCACGTACGAACCATCACACGCTGCCCTGCCAGCATATCAAAAACCCAAATCGTGGAACCCACCATAGATAGGCCATAAGACCAAAATCAGATTGATCCAACGGCCTTGATATCTTAATTATGGATGTTTGATGGAGTAGATGCCCATCCAATGGTGCAGCTAGGAAATAAATGCAGTGCACTTTCTGATCTGTACTCTATCGAAAGCGGGTCCAAGATTGAACGGTTCAGCTCAATAGTACAAGTTATATAGCTCATTATCTTAAAATCATGGCCTCATGATATTCAGTCACTGTCCAATCAAGATCGTACAGTGGTAACGAATGGACCCCACATATGAGACGAACATGTGGACCATGTGGCTGGGCCCAACCATCAGCTGCCCAAATATGGCTATGCTGGTAAGATAACTGACCTATATCTAGGCTCAGAAGCGGATTAGGTGAGACCCCAGATCCACCCAGGTGGGTGGGACCCTGACTGTGAGGTCCACTGTGATGTATATGACTACATCCAAGCCGTCAAAATCCAAAATATGAAGCAGTTCAAAATCCCAGATGCATAGTAGTACAGGAAACAGCGGTGATTGACCATTAAAAACTTATTGTGGGCCACAAAAGCATTGTATCAAGAAGATATTTTTGTGGTCTCTTCATCTAAGTGTTTGTGACCTTATCAACAGGTTGGATGGCAAATAAACATTCCCTTGGAATCCACAAAGTTTTTAATGGTGGGGATTCAATCACAACTGTTTCCTGTGGTGTGGTTCACCTAAGATTTGGGTCAACTTCATTTTTGGGACCATACCCTAACACATGAGCTTTCAAAACGGTTGGATGGTGTGGATTTAAGGCACACACATCACTGTGAAACCCACAGTCAGGGGTCCCACCCACCTCGGTGGAATCGGGGTCTCACCGCCTTTCTCAACAAAGAAATTGATTAGTTAACTCTTTTCCTTTGAATTTGGATGGTTCATCATTAAATTGTCTTAGGGTTGAAATGCTTTCATCTATAGTCATCAAGATACTGACCACCCATCATAAAGACAGCTTTGGTCATTGAAGAGCCATATCCAATGGCCTAAGTTCCAACAAGGTATCCTATCAAGTGTCATACTCAACCAGTGTATCAAATAACTCCCCTTTTCCAATTGCTCCTCCAAACCCCTCTTCACATCTTACAGACTTGCTTTAACCATCCATTCCATCTCTCCTAAAAATCAGACATCCTAAGGTGGACCACCATACAGGTAACAATAGGAAGAGGGCAGAGGACACACCATACGTAAAAATTAAATCGTCTGCACGACCCATCATGGTGTACATGACATCCAACCGTTCATAAAGTGCACCCCACCAGGATGAAGGGACATGCCCCAAAAATCACAATCCATCCAAAACAGAGGTGGCCGCACCACTTGAATTTCGAGGTTTTGCACGTTTCTAACATTATTTCCTTGTGGTGTAAGCCCACCTGAGTCTTAGATCAGCTTGAATTTTGGACACCCCATTTACATGGTTGTGCGCACCTGATGCACGGTTTGGATGCCAATCAAACATCACACTAGGCCCACAAACAGCTCATCCATATATGGTGAGGTGGATATTCACATTGAATAATTTCCTTGTTTAATTGAAACTTCTACTAAATGGTGGAAGGTATGGATGGAGAAATCCAGACCATTGTTCTGGTCTGTCCCACTGTGATGGACCAGCCGGCATCAGCCAACACAATCAGTTCCGGTGGTGACTGTTGCCCCAAATTCCTAAAATCGTTATTGACACCCAGAGCTTTTCCAAATAAATACGTACAGACAGTTTGGGATGCAATCCTCCAACGATTGCATGTGATGTGCAGATCAGAAAATATTAAAAAAAAAATGCTTGGAGAAACCGATTCCCAATACACAATGAAAAACGACAAAGGAAATGAAGATAGAAAAACCTCCGTCTTTCAGAACGGCCATCTTCTTCTCCTTGTCCCACTTGGATCTGGACCCCACCAAAAACCATTTGTATATATTGCGCAGATATGCCAGCTAGTCCTTGAACTTTTGCTGCTCACCCTTCTTCATGCCGTGATCCCATCCGATCAATGCATTTGGCAAGCATTTGGCGTCTGATTGAGAGACCATGATACTCCGGAAGACATTAGGAAACGTCGCCACAGGTCAACTTCTGGGACCCGCTGTATCGGTTCTGCCCGGCTCAACTGGTGGGGGTAGCAGAAGAGCAAGCCTCTGCTTGTACCGATCGATGCGCTGCAACCGTTCTTCCCTTAGCCTACAACCATGAGATTGGGATATGTTAGAGAATGTTCATGGATCTCATCAGGACATTTGTATGCGTCAATCTGGACGAAAGGCTAATGACCATAGTTTGGAATCTCATTTTCATGAAACATAGAGAACCCTGCCCAACATGATTCCATGAGATTGTTGGAATTTCCTAAAGCACGGATGCACCTCCATACACAGGTGGCATGTGAGTGCAACATCTGAGCCATGCAGCAGGTGGGCCCACCATGTAGATGGCCTGACTCAAAAAATCAGGCCAATTTTTCTGTTTGAACAAACCAATGGGTCCACTGCAACGGTTCATCGTATTCTTGTGATGGTGGTGAACATCACACCAATGGGACCACCATGACCATCTGAACCGAACATAGTATTGCAGTCATCCATTCGATGGACACTTATAACCATTTGTATCATGTGATATCACCACATGCTCCATTCACAATAAGCTTCATGAGTTCAAAGGTCTAGATCACCTATGCCATGTGTATGGTGGTGATGAGTCACCACCATTCTGAAAATTGTAGACTCATTATAAGCTAATCCAAGAAGTGAATGAAGATCAGTATCAAATGGTCCAAAAATGAGAGCCTGATCCTGATGTAAATTGATTGTAACATGAAAACCAAAGCCACAGGATGATCATAGCTGACTAGTGACCACCAAATTAGGGTTAGAAGTTCAAAAGTGAATGATCTAGATTTAAATTGCATATGCCGGCTCGTTGGAGGTTGGCATTGTCCTATCAATATGATTTTCTGTGTTGCATCCCACATGCATCCCACATACGATGGATCCTATGATTTCTAAGGTTTAGATCGATGTGGGTGAATGCAAAGTAAATGATGGGCTTTGTGGATATGCATGAATGGTCTTTCTCAGAAAGCATAGCAATGTTTTCTTTTACTTCTGAAAAATGCTACATGAATGCACAAGGAGACATCGAAGAGGTGAATCACAGCAAACATGCCAACTTGGCACACTTGTGGTGTTAGATATTGGCCATGAACCCAGGTGGGGCCCAAAAATGGCATACATTCACACAAAAGTTAAGAGTGGTCCACATACTAGGCGAACCACATGTGCTTGAATACAGGCTGTAGGCAATGTCCCAACCATCCAGTTTCCTCACACGACAGTGGCCCACCTGATGGGTGGATTGATCTTATTTATGGACGAGAGCTTCTTTAGTCAGCCCACCTAATGATTGGACATGACCCCACACACATAACGCATTGGCATTGTGTGCCCCAGGAGTTCCCTCTTCAATCACTCCCTACACATCCCTGGAGCATTGCTGGCCAGTCTTAACTTTGAGATAGGGGGAGCTTCTACTATACGCTCTGGATTTTTCAGTTCCAAAAGGCAGGGATATAGTTCAATGATCAAACCATTGATAAGATCTGCCCCTTGGCGGATGGCCCATACACAGAAAATTACACAAGATCAGAAGATCCCTGTGATTGAATCTTCAGCCCTTGGAGTTTGAATGCGGGCTGTTTCTGTATCATCTTTTTTAACCGTGACCATCAATCCAAAGGAACTATTCTCATCTAGAGAAGAGTTTGGTGCATGAGGCATCCATGGTTGGATCCATCAAATCAGTGCTTTGTATGATTAAACCATGGCCCACACTTGTACACATTCAAAGCTACACCGACTGTACAAACCCTCCTGGTGAGCCTTGTATGGCGAGGGGTGAGCATTGTACAGTGAGGCATTTCGAGTGAGGAGGCACCGTAAGCCTTGTACAACAAGGGGAGAGCATTGTACAGTGAGGCATTTTGAACGAGGAGCGCAGTGGAAAATGATACTTCAACTGGTGAGGCTCCTCCAATGACACCACAAGGGCATGTAGGATAAGTTTTGCAAAATTTGAAAAGGCTTCAGGGGTGAGTTGGTGCAGAATATTTAAGAGGCATTCGGTACTTTTTTTACCTATTGATATTGTTCTTGCAGCAGGAAATGCTTTGCTCCTGATCTACTAACCATACAAGTTGGGCCCAAGGTTTAGTCATCTAGATCCAGACCTTTGATCTGGGGAACCCAACCATGGATGGGGAATGCTCTAAAAATCTCCCAGATCGGAACTTCATAACCCCTCGATCAGTGTTCCACAAATAGAGGTTCAAGAGTAAAAGGAAAGGAAAACAGTCAGGAATATGGCCAAAGATTGGATGAGTATCAAATCTGGCATATTTTTGGTGCATCCTCCATCATTGGCGGGGGTCCATTAGATCGACAGTCTGAATTACTAAATTTAAGAAGTTTGCATCTAAACCTCATGCAGCTGTCAAAATACTGAATTAAAGAAGAAGATAGCTTCATCTCTACAAGGCAGGTTACCAGACCAACACATCAATTTCAGGTATGAGGCAGAACTTACCGTGCCCGGATTCTTTTAGCACGCTTTATGTGTCCCTCTAACAAATCACGTGCTGATAAGTTCTCAACAGAACCTGGATGCTGGAAACAATGTACAAAGAAACTCACTTCAAACCAAGAGAAAAAATAGAAGCCCAAGTTCGCCTTACATTGCCAAAAGAGATAGTAGACGACTTTGTTGAGCCCACAAGTGTGTACAATAAAGCTCATGTACATGCCACACATGTGCCAGCATGGCACGATGGTCCAATATCCAATGCAATCCATCATCAGAAGGGCACCACTATATTGATGCCCTAGCCCAAGAATCAGGTTGATCCAGTGGTTAGGTGGGATATAGTTTGAAAAACAAATGTACGGCTCTAAAAACTTGGCTGAAGTTTTCTAACCCAGCCACCTGTTTCAAATATTAGGCCCACATGCTGATTGGACCAGATTTTATTTTTGGGAAAACATGTAAGGTTGAACCAACCTGATGGATGGATTCTATCTCGCACCACCTGCCATTATGGCACATATGTACACAACGACCTCTCCTGGTTTCTTTTCATCTCTACCGTTATCCAAGCATTGGATTATTTGTGAGCAATGTTGTCAAAATCGTTTTCGTATCGCATATCATAATAGGGGTCAAATCATAAATTGTAAAATTTTTGCTGATTTCTTAAAAAATTTGAAAACATCTGAAAAATACAAATAAATCAGGAAAATTTTAAAAACTCATCAACAATCCATTTTCCATCAATATACACCATGAAAAGCAATCACATATCATGATATTATCAATTAAGAACATGCATATAGTATACATATCATGAGTAAAATGGTAAAGGGGGTAAAAGAAAAAAAAAATGGATAAAATGAATAAGCATAGGAGAGGGCCTTTTTCATGTTTTATAAGCAAAATGATAAAAAGAAAGAAGAAAATTTTGAATAAAAATAAAAACTTTAATTTTTATGTAATTTTGGGCCCATTTACGCAATTCTACAATTATCGTACAATTCATGTGATAATCGTACGATTCTTTAAGATTTGCGACTTGGGTTTACAATTTGAACTGTACACGCATACGATACTATATGAATCATAAAATTCATATCGCAAATCATATGATTTGGACAACACTGCTTGTGAGGCATTAGTCATTCTCTCCAGAGGGTTCGGGGCCTTGCCTCGTTGGTAGACTCTGCGGAGTTTCAACAAGGGGTCTCGGTCTCAAAACCCATCAGTGGTGAAATTCCATGCTGCTGACAGCACCAGTGGGTGCATTGCACGACTGACTGGGTGGGTGGGTTGCATGACTGACCGAAAAAAAAAAAAAAAAAAAGAGTCATTCTCTCCAAAGGTGTAATCTACCAAAACCTATGATACTAGTCCTCCAGGATAACAATGGGCCATATCCAATATGGCATGAAATGGGTACAGCTGGTCGCCAGCCCCAGTTGAAGAGGGTTGATGTCAGATGGACAGCTGGCCATTGAACTTTTTGCTAAGCTACCATGAGAACAAATCATGTTTTGAATCTTCAAGCTGAGATGGGGCAAGGCTATGCTATGATGATGTAGATGATGATATGTACCTGCACAATGAGGTTTGGCAATAAAACAAGCTCAGCATTCAGACCCGCACCACATCACCATCCATAGCATACTCGGATAACAGTGTAAGGTTATAGCTGAGAGAATCTCTCCGATCTCCAATCAAAAGCAGTGGTTCAAGGTCCTCATAAAATTCCAACTAATAATTAGATGATTTGGAGATGAAATCGGGAAGCAGAACAGATATCACTTGCTGTAGCTTTCCTCAAAAAGCTGCTATATGACAGTTCCCTTATCGAATGAAACATCAATCACCGTATCCCAAGAAGCATGTCCACGGATCAAGATCAATAAGCGAAACATTGACAATCATGATGGTATCCAAACTTCGGAACAATCCACATAAGACCACTTACAATCTTGCTTGTAACCCTTATTTTAGGGCATTATACATTTGTCTGACTTCCAGTCAAATAAATTCTCCCATTACGACTGTTTTCAATATGCTGTCATCTTACAAATTTTAGTCATTGCCGAACAGTTTTCCTGCTTGCTTTGGACCAAGGTTAGCCAGGCACTTCCTACTCTTTGGTGTTTGTCATGCCAGACACTTCAGACACTGACACTCCTCAACACAACACAAAACCTCAAAATCTGTAAAGATAAAATGTCCCAGGGATGCCATTGAGAAGTACCACATGTTGGACACATTCAGTGAGGTGTCTAGACATATTCTCCATAAAAAAAATTCTTGTATCCATTTCTTTTGTCTCTTTTTTGATAGATAAAAATGGCTTTGGGTTAACACAGAAAGGGGGCACTATCGCTTAAGGTGATGAATAAGCATCATCAATGTACAAAGATTCCTGCTCCACTCCCTTGGGCAAAACATCAGCCTGATAGTTGGCCTCTCTAGGAACTCAGTTAAAAGATATCTTTTTCAGTGTTTTTTAATTTTTATTTTTTTGGTTATGTAAATATCTTTTGTCATGTTGAAGATTTCTTGCTCCTTCCCCTCAAGCTTGCCTGCATTCTCTTGGTGACAACGAAATCATTGATACAGACTTGCTCTAATGCTGTGGGTTTCAGTTCATTTTTATTATAGGTACATGGCCAAGATATAATATAAAACAGAAGGCCCGTTCTTTTTTCCTTCAATGTTCTTTTGATGGGATTCTTTGAATATATTAAGAGAGGAAATGATGACCATTATATCAGTTATTATTTCTTGAGATGGTTATAGCGTGAATTTTATGTTTGTTATTGATTATTTTTACGATTAGAATACTAATTTGTTTTTCTAATGCTATATGAATAAATTTTTTAATTTCCTTTGATTTCCCATACCATGAAAGAACTTCTTTTGATATTTACTTATCAATTTATTTATTTTATACGTATTTATTTATTTGTCAATGGAATTGCCCCATGCCTAGATTTTTGGAGTTTGCCATGATAGCCACTTTTGGACTCTGCCACCCATTCCATGTGTTCAAGTAGCATTATTCTAAGCAATGTCCGAATCAAGGTATTCCATAACGGTAATGACAGCCATAACAGCCAACCTTACAAGGCAGTTATTTTTAAAGGAAGGAAATATATCAGCTCTGTATCGGCCCATTATGACCCCATCTTAAGGGGCAGTTTTTAGAACGGCCATTACAACACTGTATCATGTAATGGCTCCCACCATTACCAACTTACCGTTAAGTAATGGCCATTACATAACCATTTTTTAATACCATGGTCCAAAAACACAAGCAAATAGTGAAGTCTGATGAACTAAATAAAAAAATGGAACAATATATTACTGCCCCATAACTTGTTAGAAGAACTGACCTCCTCTTTTCTCGAAGATTCTTCATCTTCATCAGGTTCAGTTCTTTTTAATGCACGGTTATCCACCATGGTTGGAGGTAAGGGTCTTGGAAGAAGCTTTATACCATCACCGAATTGTGGCTGCAAATAACAAACATAGGCATTAAGAAAGAAGTATAAAATGAGATAAAGAATCTCAGTGGGAAGCAATTTCCAAAATAGAAGCAGGAACAACGCCATAAGAAGCAATAAACTTGCTCTCACCGCCCCTTTGATGCATAAGGATTTCTAGAGAAGAAGGGAAAAAAACAGTTACATCAGGGAAAAGCACAAATGCTTGAGAACAAAACAGAACCTGACTAGGCTGACTACTATACATTAACGGGGAATGGTGCATGTGTTGTTGCGCCCCCATATCTGAAACCATGGTTAAGGCTAAATATAGCCTCGAGTTTAGAGTCGCAACTAAAGTCAAGTACAAAGTAAACATTCACCATACAATCCACATCAAAACCATTCAAATAAAAGTAAACTACTTAAACTTTATTCAAACTTTAACTATAATAATAAATCAACTATCAAACATCTCAAATATCCAGGACAAAAGAAAATAAAAGTAATCCAAATCTAATAATATTCTGTCTCATCATCCATCTAAAGTAAATAATCCACGCCATCGATCTCATCCAGCCAACTTCAAAGGGTCTCAACTTGTTCTTTAGTCTGCAATTTTCCATAAATGAATGGTATGAGCCAATTGCCCAGTAAATAGTTTTGAATACAAGAAATAGCAAGAGCTTCGCAAATATAGAGATTTAAGGAAAAAGTACTTGAAAAATAAAAGCAATATACATGATTTACCACAACTTGAACTACGGTCTATCAGTATAACACCAGGACCAATTCCTTTCCAATCGGGCAAATCTCGCCCATCACTCAGCATCACTCTTCACTCATATTCATCTACCTCTAGTTAGATAGACAGGTGCCTACATTCCTAACCACACTGAACTCCACAAAGGAGTCATTCACTCATAGGGATTCAAATTCAATGGAAACGCAGTTCTCACACTCAGAATTCATTCACTCATAAGTATACCTCATGGTGACTAAAATCACTCATAAGTATACCTCATTGTCATTCAAATCACTCATAAACCTCACATTCACTCTTGAAACAATCTTATCACCACTCATGGAAATCACTCTCAAAATAGCCTTATAGCCACTCATGTGTAATTCTCGTTATCACTCCTATAATTCACTCTCTTAGTGTTATAGGCATGAATGGATGCAACTTTCATTCCAACTGGACATGAATGAATATGAGTGAGGAATGATGCTGAATGACGAGTGATGCTAAGTAATTTGAGTGATATATGAGATTTGACCATTTGGAAAGGAATTGGTCCTAGTGTTATACTAATAGACCGTACTTCAAGTTGGGACTTTCATTTTTCAAGTGATTTTTCCTTAAATCTTTGTATTTGCAAGACTCTTGCTATTTCTTGTATTCAAAACCATTTACTGGGCAATTGGCTCGTACCATTCATTGATGAAAGACCACAGACTAAAGAACAGGTCGAGACCCTTTGAAGTTGGCCGGACGGGATCGATAGCATGGATTATTTAGGATTATTTACTTTAGATGGATGATGAGACAAAACATTATTCGATTTGGATTACTTTTATTTTCTTGTCCTGGATATTTGAAATGTTTGATGGGCGATTTATTATTATAGTTAAAGTTTGAATAATGTTCAGTAGTTTACTTTTATTTGAATGGTTTGGATGTGGATTATATGGTGAATGTTTACTTTGTACTTTAACCCTAGTCACAACTCTAAAACTCGAGGATATGGTTAGTTGTAACCATGGTTTCGGATTTGAGAGCGTGACATATGTTCAGTTATAGCTAAATGCATTGTCTTCCGTTTTCTTTTTATAGTCTATCTTACGGTTGCATTAAATAAATATGCAATTCCCTTCACTGAATCATCCTTTTTGTTTAATGGTTTCATCTTTCGAGTTTGGCAATGTCTATGAAGTTTTTTACAATTTTGGCAAGCCTAACATCAGACGTCCAAATCATCACTCCGTTAAGGCCTACGAAGCCTACACAGAAAAATCATTTTCACCATACCGACCCTAGGAAAGACTTAGCTTGCAAGTAAAAAGGAATCAAACCTAAACAACCTCTGCGCCTTCTCTAGGTTTCAGAGCATGGCATCAAGATTCAAGGACGACGAAGAAATAGGCAAAATCAGAATTCAAGAATCGATGCTTTGCTTCACCAATCACTTGTTTGCAAGGTTCTCAAAATCAATTATGATATGGCCATATAATACCATATCGGCCACCCATCTTTTTTAGAGATATCGGCCACCCCCGTTACATGATACGAGGGTGAACTAATCCTTTCCAATATATATATATATATATATATATATATATATATATATATATATATATATATTCTTTAAAAGGCCATATTGACTTATACAAGTTGATATGGATCATATCGGCATTAATGAAGGTACAAACCAATACAATCATAAAGACCACTTTTGAAAATTTCCTTCAAGGAAGTTTTTCATTGTTCCACTTCTTTCTTCTATTCAGCTATGAGCTATCTTAAAAACTCATTTTAGACTAATATTTTGGGGATCAAAACACAAAATTTGAGTGGGATTCAACGAATCAAAGAGGGATGGACCTTTTTGAAAGAAAGAAGGGAAAAAAACAGAAGGGGTAAACCATCACTTTCTTTTTTCGTATCTTTTTTTTGTTGTATTCAATCTAATGGGCCTTAATCCACGAAATATTGCTTGGTTTGTGTTTGATTAGGGCTTATTGGTTGGCATTCAGCAGGTCAAGCCAATAGACAACATTCTCATCAAAGAATGGTCAGTACAACATTAAATACATGTTAAAAACACAATTTAAAAAATAGATATTGATTTGATACATTTTTCTATTTTCATGATAATTTTTAAAATATGTTTGAGCAAAAAAAATTGTCCAATAAGGATCCGATACAGTGTAATACACCCCACATCATATCATTTTTTAGCCTAACTAATACGCCCTCTAATACCAATATTTAAAACCTTGCTTCTTTGGCAGGAAAGATACAACCAAGGACTGAAACCTTTAGATCCTTCAGTTCAGCGACTCTAACCTACTACACAATTATCCAATAACTACAACACTTTTGCCATGAAAATGAGTGGGCAAGCACTAATGCTTTGAATGTGAGTACCAAAGACTAGCCAAGGAATGGATAGCAAGATTTGTTAGGGTTGTCAATAATGATTGTGGGATATTATTAACCTATAGTGTGAATCCTCACAATCGTATTGATGTATAATGTGGGCCCCTAGGTGGCTAACTCAACAAATGCTAATATGGGGTTGCTTGTGTAGAGCATAATGTTCAAGGATGAGCATAAGGTGATATACCATTGTTGAGAACAGCTGAAGATTTTTTGACAACGGATATGATATGTTAAAGTTTATGGGGAGATTCAAATAAGAATCAAACAGAAGACAAATACGATGGTGAACACTTAGGCAAATAGAGGGGGTCAAGTTTCCCTTCCCTTCACACTTGGGATTTGGCCACATGGCAAGGAAATGAGTACATTGGCTGCATTGCATATGTTGCAAAGCTAGAACAAATGGAACCAAGAACAAGAACATTTAATGCATCAAGTTATAGCTCGCAAGTAGCTGTAATTTATGGTCCCACAAAAGCATATGCAATGGTTCACATATCAATATTGAAAAAAGGGGGTGAAAACATAAAAGAAATGTTAAATTTTGCTTATATTTTTTTATAAAAGAAATGTTAAAATTTGGTTATATATTTTTTATGTTAGATAAAAAATTCCATAATCAATCAACAAAAAAATAAAGAATAATGAAAGAAAAACATGAGAAGAACATATCCACATAAGAAGATAGAAATGACCACAACCTGACTTTCTTGTGGCAAACCATTCCGTACCCATGACCTACAAAGTGCATAAAGAGAGTCTGGACTGCCATCTGATAATCTAACCTACAAATAAAGGACAAAGATTAGAAACATCAACCTAAAGGGAATAGAAAAAGAAGCATATCAGTCAAAGAAGGAAGATAATTTTCACTTACTTTCCGGTTATTAATTGTCACAACAGCATCATCTTTACTCTTATCCCTGCAAACACCCAATGCCATATTGGTGTCCATTAGTATTGAAGTACAAACAGTTCAAAGACTAAATATATGAAGTTAAAAATTACCTCAAATCTTTGAAGCTGTTATAATCAGAAGTTGAAGATATGATTGAGGGCTGATTGACCTAAGACAAACCAAAAACAAGGTTACGTGTGTGAAATATTAAGCTCACCAAATGTGATAAAAAAATCAACAATATAAGAAAATGTCTCACATGCAACTAGTTGTAAATGAGAAAATCATACAACTATTTCTGCGTACAGATTTCCATGATGTGCGTATGTCATCCAAACTGTCCAGAAGGGCCGGCCTACCATGAAAAGGGGATGGCCCAAAAAATCAGGTCAATCCATTTTTTAGTTTTTTGAACGAATCCATTTGGTGGGCCAAAACATAGGAAACAATGTACAAGCACCCAAAAACCTCAATTTCATATTGGGGCCCACCTGATGATTGGATATGTCTGATTTTTTAAGCGTCTCATCGTCTTGTTGGATGATCTCTCTGGATCCAATACACACACCGGTGGCTCCATAGCCAACTAGTTACATGTTTTCTTATCTACAACTAGTTGCAAGTGAGACATTCCCAAGAACAAAGATACTACACCCATGTCGGACAAATTTCAAGGACAATAATTTGGAGCAGCCGCAAGATAAGTGAGTGCAGGATGCCTTGGATTATCCCAGTGCAGTTAAGTCGACCGAGGAATTCTTGGGTTGTGACCGAAGCACATTGTGAGGAGGTTCACAGTCGACCGAGGTCTATTTCAATCGACCGAGAGACTCTGTTGATATTTCGGTTGACTGAAAGTGCGACCGAGGTCTTGCACCAATTTGCGCAAATTAGGCATTTAAGTCCGATTGCAATTAGGGCTTAATAACGACAAGTGTTTTCTCTCAAAGGGGGTTTTGCTAAGGGAGAGGGTTTCTACACTTGTAAGGGCTTGGTTAGAGATTTTCTCAAAGGCCCTAGGGTTTCCTAGAGGTGCGCATCACAAGGAAAGATTTGGGTTTCATCTGTAATCAAAGAAAGTAAGTGGCGAATCTCTAAGGCTTTGATTATAGTGGATTTCTATCACTTTGTGCCGTGGTTTTTTCCGTAAGGGTTTTCCACATTAAATACTTTGTGCTTATGTGATTGCTTTAGATGGTTATTGTTTATTCGATTGCTTTATTTTCGTTGAATGTGCTTCCGCAAAGCACACAGATTAACGGTAGTATTAGATCCGAATTTTTAATACCTAGGGTTGATCTGGGTTTGTTGACGCGTAAAACTAATCTAGGATGAAAGTTGTGAGATCAACCATGCATCAATTTCAGCATTCAACATAGAAAATCAAATACATTCACATCATAAATAAGAAATTCAGGTTTAGAACTAGATGGTTTTAGGCTTAATCCCACATACGGTGCATGAGACATATAAAAGATCACAAGTGGGGCCAATTGGAAGATAGGACTTCCAATCTAGCACAGGTATTACCACATCCACATGAATAAGCAATGATGCCAGTAAAATTCAGATGTAAGGTGAAGAGTTTGTTCAAATTTGGATTTTCTAAAGGGGTTTTAGGGTTTAGAATTGGGGTTATGGAAAATTTTAGGGTTGGGGTTTTAGGGATGTGGGGAAAGTAGGGTTTTGGATTTTAGGGTTAGAGCTTAGGCGAGGGTTAACAAAGAGATTTAGGGTATTAATGAAGAATTAAAAGAAAAAAAATGGAAAGAGGAGTTGCACATGTCAGCCCATACTCATGTGCGGGTGTGCATGCGTGCAGCACATGGGAATGGGGAAATGGTTAGGTTTGATGTTAGATTGGTGAGAAGGGAAGAAAAACAAGAAAAAAAAATGAAAGTCTAAGAGGAAGGGTTGAGGAGAAGAGAAAGGGATAGGGAAAGGAAAGAGATGGAAACTTTATACCCCAGATAGAGAAGAAAATTGGAGAAGATATCTTCAGGGAATCCACCACCAAGCTTAATGTTACTCTTCCAGCTTGATTGGAAAGGAGGGTTTCTCACAAACCCTAAAGGAAAAATGGAGGAGAACTTTCCCACTCAAGGAAGAAGCATTTGGAAACATACTCCCCCCCCCCCCAAGGAAGAAGCATTTTTGGAAACACCCCCCCCCAAGGAAGAAGCATTCACCCCCCCCCCCCCCCCAAGGAAGAAGCATTTTTGGAAACCCCACCCCCCCCCCCCCCCCCCCCCCCCAAGGAAGAAGCATTTTTGGAAACCCCCCCCCATATTAAATTTTTCTAAAAATTACGAATATGCCCTTACTCAAAGTTAAATGGGCCAAACTCAAAACTGACCATCCAAAACAACTAAAGGCAATCTAAACCGTCTAATAAATCCTAAAAGTAACCAAAAAGAAAATCAAGGTCCAAGGGGCCCAAATTTGATGGTCCAATGGCCCGATCAAGATGATCCAACGGTATGATGGACCCAAAACTAAAAATCTATGGCTAAGAACTCCTAAAAGGCAGCCCACATACATCATTCCAGTGTAGGGTCTTCCTGATGCACGTCCAATGCATGTGAGGTCTTCAAGTTGGCCCAATGGGCCCCACCTGAAAGTCGTCTCCTATCCTTACAGAAAGTTGTGCTGATATCAATGGTCGTCTCCGTCTCTGGTACACTCAAGTAGGTCCTTTGATGTCCCCATCAACTATACAGCATGCAGGGCCATCGGAATAGGGACCATCAAGGTAAGGATGTTATGGAGTCATACAAACTCTAGGTGATGTCAGGCATGTCCCAGATCTGAAGAAAAATTTGATCTCCTTGGGCGTTTTAGATACGAACGGGTGCACATTCACTCAATCGGCGATGTAATCAAGGTCACCAGAAGTGCAATGGTGCTAATGAAGGGACATAAGGTTGGAAATATGTACAAGTTGATCGAAAGCACGGTTATAGGTGAAGCCGCTACCACCTCAACTGCAGAATCCGACACAAATAACACAAATCTATAGCATATGTGGCTAGAGCATATGAGCGAGAGGGGCATGATGAAACTCCATAAATGAAAACTATTGAAGGGAGTTAAGGCGTGCAAGGTAGATTTTTGTGAGCATTGCATCTATGGGAAATAGTGCAGGGTAAGGTTCTCGATTACATACATACCGATGTCTGGAGGCTAGTGACAGTATCGCCTAAGGGAGGAGCACAAAACTTTATAAGCTTCATAGACGATTACTCGAGGAAAATGTATAGGTCTACTTCTTAAAGCACAAGTCTGAGGTGTTCACCAAGTTCAAGGAATGGAATGTGGAATGAGATAAGCAAACCGGGAGACAGGTTAAGTGTCTCAGGTCCGATAACAGGACAGAGTACCAAGAGGCGGGATTCATGGAATTTTACAAGGAACAAGGCATCACAAGTCGCTTCTCAACTCCAAGGATCCCACAGCAGAACGGGGTGGCAGAGAGGATGAACAAAACTCTATTGGAGAAGGAGAGAAGTATGCGGTTGCATACGGGGCTGCCTAAAAGCTTCTGGGTAGAAGCAGTGAACATTGCATGCTATATTGTAAATCGGCCACCATTTACAGCACTGGACTCCAAGGTTGCAGAGGAAGTCTGGACAAGCAAGGACATCGATTACTCTGGGATGAGGATCTTCAAGTGTCAATCATTCATTCACACACAGAGTGGACAAAGGACGAAGTTGGATTCCAAGTCTAGGAAGTGCATCTTTCTCGGTTATGAGAAAGGTGTTAAGGGCTACAAGCTTTAAGGTGTAAACTCTCAGAAGGTGGTCATTGGTAGAGATGTCATCTTTGATGACGCATCTATGTTAAAAGCCAACAAAGACACTACAAGGAAGTGAGAAATTGCTGGTGTCAGTGGAGCCAATTGATCACGTTATTGAAGGTGAAATTCAACAAGAGCAAGAAACTGAGCAAAACAATTAACAGAATACCTAGAAGAGTATAGCCAGGAACAAGGAGAAAAGAACCATTAGAGCCCCGGTTCGATATAGGTTTGAAGACATGGTTTCTTTTGCATTGTTCAGAGGAAGTGAAGATCCCTCCACCTTTCAAGAGGCAAAATCTAGAAAAGATAGTGACAAGTGGATGTTGACCATAGCAGAAGAGATGGAATCTCTACATAGGAATTAGATATGGGAGTTGGTGGAACTTCTAAAATGTCAGAAGGTTATAGGGTGCAAGTGGGTGTTCAAGAAGAAAGAAGCATTAACAGAAAAGGAGGGCAGAAACTACAAGGCACGACTTGTAGCTTGGTAAGGAAGGCCACGTGTGTAGGTTGAAGAAGTCATTCTTTAGGCTGAAGCAGTCTCAGAGGCAATGGTACAAGCAGTTTAATTCCTACATGGTGGAGATTGGGTATATTAGGTGAGAGTATGATTATTACGTATATAAAAGGGTGCTTGAGGACGGATCCTATATTCTACTAATGCTTTATGCTGATGATATGTTAATTGCTGCAGAGGACAAGAAGAAGATACTCTTACTTAAGTCTTTATTAAGTAAGGACTTTGACATGAAGGATTTGGGCGTTACGAAGAAGATCCTAGGCAAAGAGATACACAAGGACAAAATCTGAGAAGTTGTGGCTTTCTCAGAAGGGTTATGTGCAACAGGTGATAAAGAAGTTCCATATGAAAGGTGTTAAGCCAGTTAGCACACCTCTAGCAGGTCGCTTTACGTTGTTACTCAAGTCATGTCCAAGCACAGAAGAGGAGATTCAGACATGTCACGGGTGTCATACATAACTACAATGGGGAATCTCGTGTATGCAATGGTTTGCAAAAGACCAGAATGTCTCACAAGCAGTTAGCATGGTTAGCAAGTATATGACAAATCCAGGAAAAGAGCATTGGAATGCAGTTAAATGAATTGTCCGGTATCTCAAGTGCACAATCAACATTGGAATCATTTTCGAGGTACATGAAGCTTCAGGTGGAGTTGTAGGTTACGTGGATTCAGATTATGCGAGAGATCTGGACGATAGGAAGTCCACTACAGGATATGTTTTCACATTAGTAGGCAGACTTATATGTTGGAGATCTATACTACAGACTACGATAGCATTGTCTACAACCGAGGCAGAATACATGACTACGACAAAGGCGTCAAAGGAGGCATTGTGGTTGAAAGGTCTGATGGGAGAACTCAGGTTGAAGCAGGAGGCGATTTGGTTGCATTGTGATAGTCATAGTACTATCCATTTAGAGATGAATCAGGTGTATCATGCGAGAACCAAGCACATCAACGTGAGGTTACACAAGATATGAGAGCTCATTACTTCATGGGAGATCCGTTTTCAGAAGATTCATATGGACGAAAATGCCGCGAACATGTTAACAAAAGCAGTGACCACAGAAAAGTTCAAGCACTGCTTGGGCTTGATCAATCTTGCTAACCATTGATGAGATTAGACACCCCTTGCACAAGAGTGATGGAGTTGTGTTTCAGGTGGAGAATGCAGACAGCGATCTACACTCAAGGTGGAGGTTGTACAGGAGATCTTCAGGGTGACTTGGCGGAATACAAGTTAAGGTGAACATTATTGTGCAAGATGCCTTAGATTCTGCTAGTGCAGTCGGTCGACCAAGGAATTCTTGGGTCGACTGAAGCACGCTGTGAGGTTCACGGTCGACCAAGAGACTCTGTTGATATTTTGGTTAATCGAAAGGGCGACCAAGGTTTTCCGCAGATTTGAACAAATTGAGGTATTGAAGTCCGATTGCAATTGGGGCTTCATAATCGACGAGTGTTTTCTCTCAAGGAGTAAGGATTTTGCTAAGGGAGAGGGTTTAAAGGCTTGGGAAGGGATTTTCTCAAGGGATCTAGGGTTTCCTAGAGGTGCGCATTACAATAAGATATTCGAATTTCGTCTGTAATCGAAGAAGGTGAGTGGTGTAATCTTTAAGGCTTTGATTATAGTATATTTCTGTCTCTTTGTGCCGTGGTTTTTTCCTTAAGGGTTTTCCACATAAAATATTGTGTTTGTGTGATTGCTTTGATTGGTTATTGTTTATTCGATTGTTCTATTTTTGTTGAATGTGCTTCTGCAAAGCACACAAATTAACCGTGGTATTAGATCTGACTTTATAATGCCTAGGGTTGATCTGGGTTTCTTGGGGGCTCGGAATTTCAACAATAAAAAAGATAATACCAATAATCAAAATAAAATGAGGCACATCATTTTGTAAAATGAATCACCCCCAAGAGGAATCATACAATCCCATGCCGCCAGCCCCTAAGACATGCATACTGCCATCTGGGTCCTAGTACGTGCAAATGGAAGCCCTATTTCAATGACCTAGAAGCCAAAGCATTGATCCGATGCATGAGCTCCACTATGGATGGACCATGTCCTGATGTCCCTAATATCTCCAAGATTTGAAGATCCTCACCATCCGATATTTTGTGAATGTGGATTGTAACCCCCAGTTTCTGGGTAAATGGGAGCATCATGATATTTGTTCTAAACTGTCTAGTTACAGGAAACTGATTGAGGGTTAGGGTTGTCCCATCAGGGAGATTTTTGGGGCGTATTCATTCCACATTGAGGCATCAGATCAACAGTATCACCGTGGGGCCTGACTTGTACGGACCCATTGCCAGATGACACTATGGAGCTGTTTGGATTTGGGGAAAGTAGCGTCTCGAGTAGTAGTCATGGACGACCTCTTATGCATGGGAACCAATGCAATTTGGACACTTCATGGACATGACCATAGACCATAGATTAGGTTTCTCTGGTGGAGAGGTGAGACTAATTGTCAATGACACTTCATAGTTTCAGTGCACATGGGATCATATTTATTCGTGAACATGCATGACATGTTTCCATGTGCTGCATCTGCGACCATCTAAATTCAAGCATCCAATATGTGCATATGTGCAACCATCAATTTTCAGGCACTCAAAAAATATGGCACATAAATTAATGTGCACATGCACGTGTAAGTGTGTCAACAACCAATCATTAATTTCTCCACGTGCCACAATCTATCTTATCCATGATCCAGAGTGTTTAATGAACAAAGGACAGAACACCCAGTAACCAACAACATACCCATGACCAGCAAGTTAACCGTTATGCAGTACGCGGTTGTAACAGCCATAACGGAAAATTGACCCGCAACAGTCCATTAACAGCCATAACAGCCTGTAACGGTCAGTTATGAGGCCAAGTTAGATTTTAAAATAAATAAATAAACGTCAAAAACAAAGAAAGAAAGCCATAACGCCGTTACAGCCCGTATCATAACGGTAACAACGGTGGCTCTTATGGCCACTGCTATCGTTATGGAATACCTTGCCTGACAATATGCCATGAATTTGCTAGTCACAACACGACTTCACCCAAATCCAAACAGGCCTAGACATCTCCACTAGTGGAGAATCATATAATCGCTCTGAAACCATATGTATTCATTGTATTGCAACAATACTCAGCATCACTAATAATCAAACACATACCGTGGATGACTCCAAACAATGCTCACTTCGGTGAGATGGACAAATGACATCACAGCACATGTGCCAGCATGGAACATGTGTGCAAGTCCCAGACCATTCATTGGGTAGGGAGCACTGTGAATGTACCCTCACCCAAAAATCAGCCTAGTCTACTCATCAAGCAGGCCACACTTGTATTAACGAAAAAATTGGGCAGTTTGAAAAAAGTCCAACAGTCCATATTCAACACAGAAGTGTGGCCCACCTGGTGAGTGGAGTTGGCCTATTTTTGGTCTTGGGTTTGCACGCAGCATGCCCTACCTGATGGATGCCCCAGATCTTGCACACTTGTGCCATGTCACACTCAACATTCATGAAAGGATAGCAACTCAAAAAAAAAAAAAAAAATCAGTAATGTTCCCAGTCCAAACAACTGGATTTGGTTAACTGATGAACAGCCGGGCCATGGTTCATTGATCGAGACCGTTTAATCTGATGGGCCTCATCAAGAACAGATAATGCCCCAAACATCTATCCCTTTGGAAGATCCTAACCTTTTCATCCGTGGTCCCGAAACATTATATAGCCAAAATCTTCCAATGCGGATATCTCAGGGGGCAATCCTCACCCAAAGCAGGGCCCACCAGATGAATGGCATCGATCACCAAACCATTGGCCCCACTAGCACAGCCAGAACAGAATTCCAACACAGATCGAAACAGATCACGGAGTAGAAACGAACTTCGGGTGCGGAATCCCAGAAACGCCCTTGACACCACCCGAATTGGCGATCCCCATCGACCGGGGCACAACATACGAGCCCTGCACCAGAGGCGGTGGCGGCGGCCTCATCGAATGATCCGTGGAGAACCCGAAAGCCCTAACTTGGCCAGGGAACCCCACGAGAGACTGGTTCCTGCCGGACGTCAGTGGGTACCCCACCGGATTCGCAACAGTAACCATCTGATCGGACGGCTGGGAGGATCTGATAGCCCTAGGGTGGAATCCCCGGGGGTTGGCGGAGACCGGAAAGACGATCCCCTGCGGCGGCGGAGGGATGACGGAAGGAGGAGGTGAGGAATCTTGGATTTTGGCGAGGTGGGAAGGATGGATTTGGGCGGCCTTGGCGTTCACGGGAAGGGGTTGGGCGGTGTAGAGAGGAGTGGGAGAAGGAGAGATTGTTGATGAGATGAAGGGACGGTTAGGATTTGAGGAGAGAGGGATTGTGGTGTTTGGGAGGAGATGAGGATGGGGATCTGATCCTGGGGCGGAGGACGAAGGTGGCGGAGGTGGAGGAGGAGATGGAGGAGGCATGGCCATGATGGCGCGGGTTTGGTAAAGAGAGGGGTTTTCTGTTCTGTGGGTTTTTTGAACTTTCAAAGTTCGAACGCTTTGGGATTTATCCTGGAGGAGTTCGTTTTGCCTCCGTCGCGAGTAACAATCTAGCGCCCAACTGGGGCCCACATGATGAGCATTCCGGTGATCAGAACCGTCTAATTTTATATTTCATATACTGGATACCCTATTGGATGATCTCTATCATCTTTATCTTTAGTTGAATTGAGAAAAAGTTGCAATGGTTAGAATTCAAGTATATAAATCAACGGTAAAGATATGATACAAAAGATTTTTTTTTAGTATCGAAGAGTATTTGGACGGTTCAAATCATTGTACCATTTCAGCGTTGTGGTCCCATTGAGTTGCGACACACGCAGGATTCTACGTCGCGATTTAAACAAAACGAACTCTTTGCGGAGAATATCGGGACTGGTAACGTGACTCGCTCGCGTGAGTTTTGGGGGTCTTCTTCGCGGCACACGTGTGTGATATCGAGATTCCAGAGATCTCATCCGTTGTGGCCCAGTAATATCGAGATTCCATTCATTTTATTGGGGAAGTAGCACGTATGCTCCCTTGTGACCCAGTGAGTTGCACCTATCATGCACGTATGCTACATTGACACGTGTTTGCGGGTCACCTCTTATTTTGTACTCCCCCGGCGTATGAAGCTTGATACACTGGCACTCAGAAACTATATGCCAAGCATGCATCAACTCAATTTGAACAACTAAACTGTGAAATTGATTGTTGCTACGTCAGAGCTCCCAATTCAGATTGTTTGAACAATCTTGGCCTCTGATTTGTAGACACTTGTTCGTCTGGAATATAACCGTTGGATCTTTTCATTTTAACCGTCCAATAAACGTCCACCAATCCAATAGTTAGAGAACCGAATAAGTGCAAATTTTGGTTCATGATACATCTAAATTTAGGCCCATAATTTGGACGGTTTAATTTGAATAACTTGCACTTCACGTATGCAATTTATAAGTAATTTCTAAGTGGTTGCTCGCCCATCACAGTCTGTCCAAACATACCTGTGATGCGTAGGTAATAAGAAATTGTGATGGTAGCATATAATTAGTCAAAAATATAAAAATTAATATAGTTAATAATATTTTCACAAGTGTTTTCTGTTCTACATGGATGGTTGACGAACATTTTGTAAATACTGTAGTGAAAATAGTCAATGGTCCATCTTCAATCCAATTAATTAGAGTTTAGATCATGGCCTTATTTCGTCTTTTTCTTTTTTTACTCATGCAACGCACCCACCTTGTTATGGTAAGTCACACAATGCATCCACCCATCGGTAGGAGTTAGTGTCTCCTTAGCATTTTGAACCTGAGACCTGCTGGCGTCTTCCAGCTGGGTTAGCAGGCGAGACAAATGCCTTCCTCTGTTTGTTTCTAAGGTCAATGATCTATCCCCACAAAAATTCATGATTTTAGACATTTTGATTTGTACACAATGGATCCCCTATCCAAAATAGGAAAATCTACACCATCTGATCTAAACCAGTAGGTAAAGACGACTCTAAGAGCAACTAGATCACATGACAGTTAAATCGGAATACCAAAAATACTTTAGGATTTGATTTTGGTACCATAGCGGGAATCCAATTCTTACTATCTACTGTCAAGCTCGAATCTCATGATTTCCTTTTCAAAGAAAGTGTTGAGATTTGAACTTTGACGGTTAATGAAAATCCAATTATATTTGCAGGTAACTAGATTCTCATCAGCATCTCTATAAAAGGAGATTCTTGCCTCATTCGAAAAGAGAGGAGGAGAAGTTGGGGGTAAGCAGCTAGAAGAGTTTAGAAGTTCAAGCATTTCAAAGTTTAGAGAAGAGAGAGAGAGAGAGAGAGAACAAGAGAAAAAATTTCTAAATAGTCATTGGCATGTGGTAGATTAGCACATGTGGATGCTTGAAGATGGACAATGCACATATGATATATACAATTTATGTGGTTGCTTAAAGTTGAATTGTGGCACACATAGGACATGTGAAGTGCTTGAAATTGTACGGTGGCACGTGTGGTACAATACATGCATTGGCACATGACACATGTGTGCACTTGAAGCTAGTTGGTAGAACTTGTACACATTAGTAGCATTGGCACATGTGATATAGGATGAAGATCAAGTAGATTTTTCATATGGATTGATCAAAAGAAAGCAAACCGTAAATTGACCATAACTTTTGATTCGGATATCGTTACCGGACGCACAACCTATGAATTTAGATCAAAACATGCTATCTGGGATTGTGGGTCGCGTTAGTCTATTTCGCAAGAAAGCACGCAGTTAGAACTCAAAAATGAAATTTTAGAAGAAAAAATTACTATTTTTAATAACTTCGATTTTTGTATTATTTCTTTGCTTACAGAGTTTTGTTTATTTAAAAGTTACTACTTTTGTTTAATAATAATTTTTACAAAGACTTTTCTTAGTAACGGTCTCTAATTAAGAGTTTACCATTTTTAGTAACTTTTTATTTTGAAAAACTTATTATTTTCAATAGTACAAATTAGGGTTTGTTTTTGGTTATATAAGGTTGTTAAATTCGTTTTTCATAATTAATTCTCATTATTATTGGATAAAATTCTAGTTTTTACCAATTTTTTCTCATGGATTCGACATTTCTCTTATGTATTTAAAAGCACCTTGTGGACTCAAGGTATTTATCCTTTGAAAAAGATGGTAATCATCCTTGTCACATCCTTCTTTGTGTTTACATGTGACATATTTAGAATGATTAAAGATGGACAATGGCACATGTGGCACATTGGTGTATACTGGGGTGCTTTGCACGTGTAGTGTAAGAGAAGGTGGAAGGTATTAGTGATACATGTTAACATACGTGGCATACAAGAAAAATGAACAGTGGCACATATTGCACAGTAATACATGTCGGGCATAACAAAAGATCACATTAGTACATGGGGCACAAATATAATGATCGAAGATAGATGGTGGCACAATTAGGTTTAACAGACACCTTTTTCCTCTTCCATAGTGGGGAAGTACTTTTTTTAGGGGTATATTTTTCAAAAAGATAGTGGCATTTCCATAAATTATATGAAGAAAGATTTAACAAACAATGAAAAGTATTTAGCTTCATGGGAAACAATGTCTCCTTTCCTTTCTTTTTTATTTCCATATATTCAAAGAGAAATGACAAACACTTACAAAGGCATTATTTTTGTAACCATCCTTTTCTCGCCTTGCTTAGAATGGTTAGGCTTAGATTTATGAAAAATGAAATGTCTAAATAGGATTCATGCATTGACCCCAGTTAATTAGGATGAGGGTTAGATGATGATGATGATGATGTATAATATAGTTAGGATTGTGTAACAAAAGCCACTCTTTAAAATCAAAAGCAATTTGATGTAGAAAAGGGTGTGATGAGGAAGATCATGGTCTACCTCAAGCGTGTAAAACTTTGAATCCACAAGGTTATTCTTGAAGCCATAAGAAAACAAATTTAGAATTTTGATTAATCAATATTACTCAAGCTTTCGATTACATCACTTATAAAGAAAAATAAAACCCTAATTAGGAGTCCTAATTCGACTAAACTAAAATTTATCTGAAATAGTAAAATTTTCTAAAAATAGAAAGTCCTAATTTAATTATGGGGCGCGGATTAGCTACTGAACACTTCAGTGGCGTTACTGCTACTGAAGTGATGTGGCCGAGCTTCATTGGTGAAAAAGTCGAGCCCACTTGGAAGCAATAAATGCTCTTCTATCACCAAAAGAAACACCGTTTACACATCGTGTTTGTACTCGGCCACAATAGAAAACACTGTTTCCTCTCATTTTTCCCTCCTGAACTACGGAAGCGGATTGCGCACTGAGTAGACTAAACTCTGCGGGGTCCACCGTGATTTATGTATTTCATCAACTCCGTTCGTCCATTTTAAAAGATAATTTTATGGCTTGAGGCAGAATCTAAAGCATATAATAATCTTAAGTGGACCACACCACAGGAAACAATGTGATTTGAACTTGTACCATTGAAAAATATGCATCTAGTGTCAACAATCTGATTAGTAGGTATGCTTCCTGAAGAAATTCGCTTGTAGTAATCTTTAGGCAACTTCTGATGGCTGGCTATTTGAATCGCCGTAAAAGGTATGAAGCTAGCACGGTCGTTCACACCATCAAACTCCTGTCACTATTCCATACAGCCAAATAGATGGTATCCAATCAAGCCAAATGAGGTCGCTGCCATTACTGAGTTTCTGATGTGGAGATGTGGAGATGTGCCGTGAAAGTCCGGTCATCCGGTGGCCCTAGCTTCCAAATAGAAATTTAAATCCAAAACAGGACAAAATCAGAACTCTAGAAAAACATGACCCAAATCATCACAAGAAAATCCCACCTCTTAAAAGATTTGGAAAAAAAAAAGAAAGATATGGTTTATGAGAGAAATACCTGAAGCTCTGATGAGTATCCGGGTTAAGAAAAACAGACAGTGGGAGAGGCAGCCCTGCTGGGGGAAATTCGGATTGCGTCCTTAGTTACTCAGTATGCTCACTGAGTAAACTCAGTTGGGCCCACTGTAAATGTATGTAGTTTATCTACACCGTCCATCCTCTTTTACAGATCATTTAAAGGGTTGAAACCAAAATTGAAGTATATCCAAAAGTCAGGTGGACCATACACAAGAAACAGTGGGTATAATGATTTCCACCATTTAAACCTTTCTAGGGCCCGCAGTGATGTTTATTTGTCATCTAACCTATTCATAAGATCACACAGACGTCGATGAAGGGAAAAAAAAAAAAATCAGCTTGATCCAAAACTTCCGCAGCCCCCAAGAATTTTTCAATGGAACAAGTTCAAATCACATTGTTTCCTGTCGTGTGGTCCACTTAAGATTATTATATGCTTTAGATTTTCTCTCAAGCCATAAAATTATCTTTTAAAATGGACGAACGGAGTGGATGAAATACATAAATCACGGTGGACCCTGCAGAGTTTAGTCTACTTAGTACGCAATCCGCTTCCGTGTTGGGGAGGAAAAAAAATGAGAGGAAACAGTGTTTTCTATTGTGGCCGAGTACAAACACGACCTGTAAACGGCGTTTCTTCTGGTGACGGAAGAGCATTTATTGCTTCCAAGTGGGCCCCGGCTTTTTCACCAATGAAGCTCGGCCACATCACTTCAGTAGCAATAACGCTACTGAAGTGTTCAGTAGCTAATCCGCGCCCTTAATTATGACGGATGATTCCTAGCATGATTAGAAGCAAATTTTAAGAAGATAGTATATACTAAAACTCTAAAACGAAGGAGATACGTTGAAAAAATAGTAAGCTTTTCTTAAAGCTACAATTTTGAATTGAAAGGAAGCGTTGTCTCACGAAACAGAGCAATGTAACCCATCTATGAGTTGGTTGGCCTCAGATGGCCAATTCCAGTCAAAATTCATAGGTCGTGCGTCTCGTAACGATACTCGGATCAAAAGTTATGGCCGATTTACGGTTTGTGCTTCAAACGACAATCTCTCTATCTAGAATGAATTTCTTCGATTCGAACGCCCCTGGTGCTCAATCACATCATTCCCTACGTAAGACTTAGCTTGGATTTGACGAACTAGGTCCACTTTCATTCAGGCTTCTTTCGGTCCATTTGTGTCAAGAGTAGGTCTGCGGCCCGCTCTACATTACAATCTATGATGGTCCCAACAAATAGATTGGTCAAGTTGTTGATTGGACTTATTTTCGTGTAAATAATCTTTGTTTTATATTAAAGAGTAATGATCAATTATTGCTATAGTTGAAATGGTGTGATATATGCAAAGTATCCTATGAAATCTGCCTTGGGCCAATGGATGGTCTAGATTGATTGATTGAATTATCTAAGTGTCCTCATATAATTAGGAGCACGCATAGTGCTCTCAATTTTAAAATTAGTTATTATTTGTGTCTCGTCAAGTTGTCAACCGCCAGGCATGAGGTTGGCTTCGGCCCAATTTTAAACCATTCAAGCTGGGATGTAGCTCAGTTCAAAATTGAAAATTTTACAAAACTACTTAATTAATATGAAATTTACATTATAGTAATTCTTTTAGAAAGGTTTTCAAACAGCTACCTCATTAATAAGTATTATTATCATCCCACTATCTTCCGTTACATTTTTTTTAATAGTCAGTTGGGTGTGCATGCGAGCAAATGAGCCAATGCGCACCTGGGTTGGCCCCACTGATGTTTATGTAAAATCCATCCTAACCACTAGTTGCGTCACCTCATGTTAGGCCAAGGGACCAAAAATAACCCTCATTGATGATTCAGGTGGGCCACATGATTGGAAATGATCACCCTTCATTTTTATGAGGCCCACTGCGATGATTATTTGAAATCTATTCCAATCATTAGATTCAACACAAATATTTAAGCCTGTTTCCTAATAAATTATACACATCCATGATTACGCTGGACACACTAATGGAAATAATTTGGAGGCTAAGGGTTGCATTTTACACTGTTTGTCCACCTGAATCACAATGGATCTGATTTTTGGGCTCTTGGCCTAACATAGGTTGCCAAACGAGGTGGTCAGGGGGATCTTATATGAACATCACGGTGGGGCCCACCTAAGCCACCATCCCATTTACTCTCATGGCCGATGATTATTGCTGATTAATGAGCTAGCTTTTTTAAAACCTTTTTTTGAAAAAGGTATTGGAATGTAAATAGCATATTAGTATGGTAGGTTTTTTTTTTAAATTCCTTCAAAATTCTGATTTTCCCCTAACTCGAGCCTGGCCCATTGACAGGCCCATTCCTAAAACAAGACAAATATCTTGTCCAAACATTCTGTCACAGTAGAAATTTCTATTACGCAACCATTCGTGAATCAACAACCATTTTGGCCTATAATTCTTATGGTGGCTGCCCACCTTTCAATAATTCAGTCAGGATATCAATCCTAGTGCACTTTACTCTCCTCCATCCATCAATAAGAAGGAATTGGTTAGGTTGTCTTTCCATTCCCACCTTGATCTACATCCCCTTACAGCAAAAAATGGAGGATAGAAATGTGGCTAACTTTCAACTTATTTTGATTTCAAGCTCATTTTGGCTATATGGCCTTTGGATGGCTTTTCATTTTTTGACACTTTTTTTTTTTCCCTTTTCTTTGAGCCACTTCATTTTCATTAGCAATGGAACATCCATTAAAGATCCTCCAACAAATGTTTGGTCTTGACTTCCACCAAGTGGGTCCATGATTTGCCTATTTATCTTGGGCCTTAGGCCCATGGGCATGCAATTGAGGCCGGTAGGAGAGCCCTTGGATGAGCAGGCATAGCTTCTTGTACAGCTCCAATGCTCAAATCTTCATTTTGCACCACTAAAAAAATGAAAGGGATGCATCCTCCTTACGTGACACTAATGTAAAACCATTCAGTCCATCCAAATTGAGGGTTCCATGTGAATGGAGCATCTTTAAAATTACCCTGATCAAATAATCCTAGGCTTCCAATTAATGGTTATCAAATGGACAGTAAAGAGAAAAATACCAAGTGGTCCAAATTTGTAGGGAAAAATCAGAAAGTGTTATCTTCTAGTGTAATTTTTTAACTTATGCTCCATCCAAAATTGGGTCATTGATGGACAGTCTAAATTGTGCTCCATCCACCACGTTTTAATTTGTGCAAAACTAGCTCCGTGTCTACATGGGCTGTCGATGGATACTTGGACACGCCCGCGGCTGGCTACCCGATGGACCTGACCTGATTTGAACTGGTGTGGGGTCCCATATTTTGGACCCCATTAAGTAATTGCTTTAGGTTTGGGTCTTATCTCATGGACCCAGTTAAAAATCAGGTCTACTCAGGTCCATGTGATGGGCCCTGTGTAAAAAGTGGGTTTGGTTAGGTTTAATCAGGTTCAGATCAGATGGAGTTAAAATTATTTATATTGAGTGCATGGGGACATTAGCAAAGTCCCCAAAATTTTTGAATGACATGTAAGACATCCCATTATCTATAAGGACCGTTTATTTAAAAATCAAGCTGATCAGATGATCCCAACCCTTTGATGATACTCAAAAAGGGGAAAAGGAAGAAGGGGAAATTATTATAGGATAATACTAGTCATGTCTTGGATGATACTGATCAAGAAGGGGAAAAGGAAGAAACTTGCTCTGAATAGATGATTCTTACAACTAAATGAATGTAGACCATTAAAACGAAATTATTGAATGATCATGATCACATTCAACTCAATAACTCAATGGTCAGGATCATTTTTCTGCATGATTACAGGACTATAGGCTATTCCACATATAACACAGAAGATGTACGCTTCTGATATCCAACCGTATTTGAATGTAGGGCCCATGTGAACCTGAGTCGCGCCATCTCCATACACTGTATTTGGCGTTGTTATTACAGCGTATCTATGCACAGGTGTACACTCATTTCGGAACGCGAATTTACTGCAACAGTTGTTGCACCAAGCCCAGTGCAACAATTAGCTATGTGGGGTCCTACATTAATGTATATCTTAATATCTACTCCGTCCATCATTTTAAGCCTGATCATATTACGATGTATCACCAAAAATGAGCTGATCGGAAAACTCAAGTGGGCCACACCATAGGTTAAAGTGCATATTAGGACACCCACCATCGAAAACCTCCTGGGACTCGCCGAGATGGTTTGAGCCATCCAAACCGTTCATCAGGTGATTTCAACAAGGATGAAGGGAAAAGAAAATACATGACTTATACGAAACTCGGTTGTCTGAAACAAGATTTCAACGGTAGTTGTCCTTATTCCTACTTTTCCTATAGTCCAAAGGGTTTGTGGACTATATTTTTGGTCGCAGGTACTAACAAGATCTGAAAAAAAAATGATGGACGGAGTAGATTTCACACAAAAATCACGATAGGCCCCACAAATCTTTTTGTTGCATGGGCACCGTATAACAACTGTCGTAGGAAATTGGCGTCCCAGTTCTCGTGTCGTCAGCACCACAGGTATGCATGTCATCCACTGGGCCCACACACAACGTGAAAATACACGGGCCCATCATTTATTCTATTTCTGCCCTAAAAGGGCAGAGAGAGAGAAGCCACCTTGTATTCCTATTAAGGGCTTCTTATCTTGCACTCTCTTGTTCCAGGTCGCCGCCCTCACCCTTGAAAAATTCCCTATCTCTCTCTCTCTCTTTCTCAATGAGGATCCGAAAGAGATGGCTCACCACCTCTCCTATTCCATCCAACCTCCCATCACAGCCCAACCAAATCGAAGAAGAGAAGAGCAGCATAGTAGCAGCAACAGCAGCAAGAGCAGGGTTGCACCCAGATGAGTTTCTCACAAATTGGCCCCAAACCATCCCAAATCAACTCCCATCTCACCAAAGATCCAACGGCAAAGAACACCATCCCCCACCAAATCCAAAGCCGGCAACAACACCACCACCCACCAAAAGCAAAACCAACATCCTTATCGATCCAGATCATGATGCAGGGCAGAAGAAGATCAATTGCATGCTCCCAAATCCAAGTCATGTAGATGTTATGACTGCACTAACCTTGTAATTTACAGTGCATGATCTCTCATGATTTTATTGGTATTTTCAGGCCATGCATGAAAAAGAAAAGAAAGAATCCGAAGCAAAAGAGACCAGTGATGGCAAAGATGGTATTGATAATGATAGGTAAGATGGCCATTTTCACTACCTTTTCTCTTTCCCATTTTTGTGTGGTGCAAACGGTTGCATGCAATGCACCCTCACCTAATGCTATTTTGGGTTTTTTCTTCTTTGCATGCATGTGTCATGCCATGCTTCATCACCACATCCATACATGCATCCATCTTCACTTCCCCATCTATATAGAAAGAAGTATTTGTATTATGAGGACCTTTATCAAGTTGGTGAATACGGTCTTGATTTCCTCAGGACAGCGAATCTGGATCGTCCATTTGGTGGGCCCTAACATCGATAGATCATGGTACAAAAAAGAAAGTGCACCCTTGGAGAATTTGGCTACAGATTAAAAGAGTTCTCTTATTTGACTGTTGGCCGTTGATCTTTCCAGGTACACGATATGGTTGCATGGTTGGTGATCGATACGGGCTTTCCGTCTTGTGGGGCCTTTTTTCGTGGATGGCCCATCCTACGTAAACGCTCTAGTTAGTGAATCACGGCCTTCAGATCAATCGACCCTTTTGGCTTTGAATCAGGGACTGTTGAGTCTTCTATTTTCACCATCTTTGAAATTAGAAATCGGGCCGCTAGGGTTGCACCGATCGACCATGCACAGTGGGGCCCAACAGATGTACCATCCGGATTTACCGTACAATCACGTCTACGCTGGAGAGGCAACGAATCACGTCCGGTTCCATGAGCGATGGGCCGCAGTTCATATCTTCAAAAGAAATAATCAGATACAGCGGTTACAGCCATTTCTTTCCAGCCACATGTCATATGCTTAAAATATCCAATCCGTGCAAAAGGTGATGCGGGTCCATCTCCGGGGTGGGGTGGCCCACCAGGTGGGATCTATATGATGCAGGATGGCCACCAAGTGGGTTCGTGTGATTTGAATGGACACAGGTGGGTTCCATTGTGGGGACATGTGATATGCCGGTAGCCCATGGAAGATCTTGGTCAGTGTAATTGAGAGGGTCTTGATAAAAGGATATTACTATGCTTCTCCAGCCAACAGCTTTGGAGCTTTTAATGGACTGGCTGGTACTCCCTGCATCAAAAGGTAGGCCACACTATGATGATCACCTCTCACAAAAAAAATTCAGGGCTTTCCAGTTATAAAGCAGTATTCAACATCAAAATCAAGAGTGGATGGTGCTGAAATTTATTCTAGGAGATTACCATATTGTATCTTACCTTTTGGACGGATCGGATTATCTACATATGGGAAATTTTGGTGTGAAAGCATAGCGCCTCTGTTTCTATATGTATAACTATTTTTTAATATACGAAAGTTCTCTAGATTTTTTTTTCCCAAGAAAAGACAAAGACAGATGTAGAAAACGACAAAGGAAAACAGGTGTATATACAATGCTGGACGCGGATTAGCTACCGACAGGTTGAGTAGCGAATAACGCTACTGAAGTGACGTCACCATGTTCTGTGGACCCCAACATGATGTATGTGCTGTATTCACACCGTCCATCCATTTGGAGAGACCATTTTAGGGCATGAATCAAAGAATGAGGCAGATCCAAAGCTCAATTGGACCCCACCACAGAAAACAGTGGGGATAATGACATCCACCGTTGAAAACTTCTTATGGGCTACAGAAGTTTTCGATCAATCTGATATTTGTATTTTCCCTTCATCCATGTATTTGTGAACATATGAACAGGTTGGATCTCAAATCGATATTATGGTGGGCCTAGGAAGTTTTCAACGGTGGATGTCATTGTCCCCATTGTTTTCTGTGGTAGGGGTCCACTTGAGGTTTTGATATGCCTCATTCTTTGATTCATGCCCTAAAATGGTCTCTCCAAATGGATGGACGGTGTAGATACAACACATACATCATGTTGGGGTCCACAGAACATGGTGACGTCACTTCAGTAGGGTTATTTGCTACTCAACCTGCCAGTAGCTAATCCGCGTCCTACAATGCTCGGGTGGCAATGTTTGGATACTCAGATTGTGGAAGAAGGGCTCAAATGGTTTAAAGCTCCAAGCCATGGATATGACAGACCTGATCAGGGGTGGTTTATGCACCAAACATCCACCAGATTTGACAATCCTAGCTGTTTGACATTTGGCCTCTTTTTCTTGGTTGAATGTGAACCATTGCTGTATTTTCCATCCTGACTGCCAAATGAAGGGTCAGGATTCTTCCAACCTGAGGTGCGAGGACCACCCACAATGGGGCCCATAATATCAACAGCTTGGATCACTGATCCGTGGGCCCCACTTTCTCCACCAACGGTACTGTAAAGCCGTTTGGCTGGAGCATCGTACCTCCATAGGGAGGAAGACATGCAAAATCCTGGTTTTTAGCTTCCAGTGCGCATCTTAGCATGAGCAGGCTATCCAAGGTTTTAACATCTTTCTATTGAACTAGGAAAGGGAGCAGCAAACGTGCAGAAGCTGCTATGGGTCTTTTGCCATCTTCTCCTCATCCAGGTATGGTTCTTTCGAGAGCAATGCTATAATGCACGAGGGGTGCACTCGATACTTAAATACATGACCCCATTGCTTTTTGACATGTGGACAGTTTAATCACTGATCTGGACTGTGAATTAGATCTAAACCACTCTTGATGAGCCGCCAAGGAAAGTTCGTATTGATCAGATAATCATAACCTTCCAAACATTAGACTACTCTTTGATAACCGTAGGTTTTCCACTGGATCAAATAGTAATGGTCATCTGGTCAAAATGGTTCTTTGGAGATGGATCGTTCATATTGATGGATGGTCCAGATTGGTGATTTGACTATCTTGTATACACCTAGGGTGGAGTTGAGCATGCCTCATGCCTGAAAATAAAAATAAAAATAAAAAACTAAATAAAACTGATGAATTTTATCTGGTGCAAACGTTTTCACTCCAATATGGTATACAAACAAATGCTGTGAGGTCCTACAGTGATGTGTTGATGACATCTACTCCGTCCATCATGCACACCCCACCATGTTTAGCCATGGCCTAAAAAAATTCAGCCCAATCGATGACTCAGGTGAGCCACATCAATAGGAACAATTGGAAATGAGCACCCACCCTTTATTCTCACTGGGCCCCACCCAATTTTGGAATAGTCTGATTTTTTAGGTGTCCCATTATCTCTGGCAGATGTTTCATATCAATGAAGTGGATGGCATATACACAATACAGTGGGCTTTCTAAGGGATCCTCTCTTAGCTGATCTGCTCATGTGGCCCACTTAAGTCATGGATTGAACTATTTCTTAATGATTGTCAGAGTGGATGACATCAACACATTTCGGTGGGCCCACAACAGAAGTTTATTTGATAACTTCCCAAACTTTAAACCCTAGGTAGAAACTTGCATTGTTTGTATCGCTTTGGTTGTATTATTTCTCTTTGCTATTCTTGCATGGGGTGGCAGGAGTTAGGTGGACTGAAGGAGAGAGAGCATTTCCCTTTAAGAAGAGGAGGGGGAGCTATGACTGGGGAGAGGGTGGAGAAGAGTCCTTAGTAGAGAAGGAGAAGAACATGAGGAGCAAGACGAAGAAAAAGACATCCACCAAGTATGAAGAAGATGATGACTATGATGATGATGAAGAGCGGGCCACAGCGGTGAATCGAGTGGTAAAGAGGAGGGCGAGGAATGCTGGAGGCCCATTGAAGGAGGGGTCACGGTGCAGTCGTATAAATGGGCGGGGATGGCGGTGTGCGCACCAGACGCTTGTCGGGTATGCTCTGTGTGAGCATCACTTGGGTAAGGGACGGATCAAGAGCATCGGAAGCGTCAGTGGGGGCCGTGTATCCTCATCAGCTATCACAGGAGCGATGAAAAATGATGGAGATGTTGAAGATGATGGTGGTGCGCCATTGCTGGCGATGCAGAAGGATGAGGCGGCATCGTTGGAGGATGATGAGAAGGAAGAGGAAGCGCGGCCGTGGTTGCCTATGGTGGTGATGAAGAAGAAGAGAGGGAGGAGATTGGGCTGGCGACGGTTGGATTATAACTTGCTTGGGTAAGGTCACCTACAGCCATGCATGCACAGTACTAGGTGATGGTTTTGTATGTTGCTGGTGTGATATTGCAAATAGGTATTTTATGAGTTCAAATCCAAATAAGAAGAAGAAAACATGAAAAGTTGGATAGTTTGGGAGATTATAGAGATTTGGTTTGTGTCTTGTTTGGGAGAATAATAAAATCTGTGAATATTACAGTTATTATTTTGTTTTAATTTGTTGGACCATGAGGCCTTCTGATCCTAGCCGTACGTGGTGGAGATCACAGGTAATCTCCACATCGGCAAATTAATCAAACTTTCTAATCAGTTTTCGTTTTTGTTATTATAATTAGGATTAATATTTATTCTCAGAACCTTTTTCGATCCGTTAAAAATCAAGATTAAGGGGATCATGATATTTTCCAATTGAGAAAGCCATTTTACTTTTTTTTAGAAGGCCATTTTACCTTAGGAGAGAGTGTGTGTGTGTGTCTATATATATATATAGTAATTTATCATTAATTTAAATAAATATTTTTAAATAAATTTATTTTCAGGGAGATTTTTCCATTAATATCTGGGGAGAATACTTCAAAAATAAAAGTAAAAATACTGAGAACTTTGTGAGAATGAGATCTGTCACTATGTACACTGTAACCTGTGGCACCGTCCCAGCTTTCCCGCAGACATATCCCTTGTGCAGTTAGTACCATGAAAATGTAGGTCGCCCGTCATGAACACCCTCCAGGAAAATCAGGCCGATCCACTCACACATGTATGTTGAGTCAGACAGTCAGTTCTCCATGCATGATTATAAATTGGCGTGACCCACCTGACGAGTGGATATTTTAAGGAACATACATTTTTGAAATTCCATTTAGTATAAATGCAATTTGGATTTAAGAGGCCATGTAGTAGGCTATATATGTTTTTCCTACCAACTTACACAATGGTGCGTTTGGTTATAACATTTTGTGATATTTTTTGCAACCAAACACACCCTAATTAATAAGTAATAACTTGGATTACTGATGTAGAATGGGCCATGGATGCTTTCATGGCTCGGATGGACCAGAGGATGGCAGAAATCAGTATAGTTTGATTGACTGAACCAGCCTCGTCAATCGCCCAAAATTGAGCCAGGAAGTCCAGTTGGCTGCTGGACAGTTTTGGGTCTATTCAGTCGACTGACCTAATTGGTGTCAGTCGCCTAAAACTACTCTGGAAATCATATTTCTCTCTGGACACTTTGGAGCTACATCAGTCGCCTGACCAAGTTGTGTTGGTTGCCTGAAGGCTTGGGTCGGTCGCCTTGAATACGATCGACGTAAGGTAGAAGTTTAATGTGTTTTTTCTATTTTGCTTCCTTATCTGCTTAGACAATTTCTTAATTATGCTTAGGGCCCGTTTGGTTGGCATCTGGAAACTCATTTCCAGCTTAAAATTTGAATTCCATCAAAATCGAATTTTAACTAGTATGTTTAGTGGCAAGTTCTAGCCAAACAGGATTATGTACGAAAACCTAATTTGGCTAGAATCGAGATTATAGTGAAAACGGCATAGGGAACCATTTTTACGGAAGGGAAAAGAGGCAGAAGTTAAGCGTCACCCGCCTCCATGTATGCGTTGTGCATCTATGATGTATGTGTTTTATATCTACAAGTCCATCTGTTTTTAAAGCTCAATTACGGGCATTAGACAAAAAATGAGGCAGATCTAAATCTCAAGTGGACCACACCACAGGAAAATAGTGTTGATTGAACCTTCACCATAAAAACTTCCTAGGGCACTGTAATGTTTATTTGCCATCCAACTCGGCCATCGGTCTTACAGGACTACTATAGGCCAGGGATCAGGTTCTCAGGCGGATCCAAAGCCTAGGTGGTCCATGCACAAGCAACGGTTGGAACAAAATCTAAATTACATAATTTTCAATCAAACAGCAAGTTCCATATAGAACTTGGTTTCCAGTCTAGTTTATGCAATTTTGGATTCCAACAGTGTAATTTGGATTTTCTCTAGAATTTCGATTCTGCAACCAAACAGGCGTTTAGGGTTTGTTTAAAGTATTTAAACTCTTTTAGATTCATTGTTAGTGTTAATTCCATTATTATTTTTAATCAAAGTTGACTTTTGTCATTTTTATCCTGTAGATTCGAAATTTTCCTCATGAATTTCTATATATTCAAGGGAGTCTTGTGGATTCAAGATAGTCATCCCTCCTGAGGGAGACATTGATTAACTTCATCACGTCCCTCCCTGCTTCAATTACACCACCCATAACTGAAGTATACAAAATTACCCTGAAGTCACTCCCTGCGTCAATTATACCACTCATAACTGAAATATACAAAATTACCCTGAAATAGCCGATGTCTACATTTGATCTAAACCTTTTGTTGGTTTGATCATACACTACGTAGATTACGATACACAAATATATCTTAAATCTGGACATCCATTTATTCAGAACAAGCAATCGTTTTGAATGACGCCAACCAATTAAGTTTCTTTTTCATGTAAAATTGGGTTGGTAACATGGCTAAAAGACTCAGTGATTGGGACTGGCTCATGCGGTTTTAAGTCAAGTCATGACTCACCTGACTCAGGGGTGAATCCGCCTGACTCGTCTAGGTGACTGGTTGTATCAAACTCGATGGGTCCAACTCAGTCTGAGTCAACTCAAGCAAGATACATGGGACTCATCCTGGTCTTAAAACCATGGTTGGTAAAAGGAGTTATTGATACTCAGTCTGTGTACCAGGCTGGATGCGCAGGGACTCAAAAATTCTACATGTCACATGCATTAACTCAAATTAAATGGACCAAATTGGTGGACCAGCTATGGCTAAGTATTCGTTCCCTAAATCAGACCAGTTGTACAATCCTAACCACTGCTTTGCGGATACTTGTCTGTATAGAAGGATGACCTATGTATAATTTCCACTTTCAACTGTCCAATAAATGAGCACAATCCAGTGGTCTGGTAATCAAATAAGCTTAATTTTTTGTTCATGATGCATGTAAACCAGGACTGATAATTTGGATAAATTAACTTAAATTACTTGTATGCCATGCATGCGATTTCTAAATTCCTATGTATCAACTATCACACTCTACCAGAGTAACAAATTAGGGGGTGTTTGGATAGTTGACTTCCACGGTAATATGTTGTAAAAAAAATCATTATTACTCATTGTCATTGTTTGTACACACGAATATGTCAAATCATAGGAATCTATTTGATGAATGTGTTATATCTACACCGTTCATTCATTTTGCGAGAACATTTTATAGAAATTGAAAAATAGAGCCACATCCAAAATGAAAATTGACCATACCACAAAAGCAGTTAGTATTTAACGTCTTCCATTAAAATCTCTTACTACCCATAGAAGTATTGGATGAAGCTGATATTTAGAATCATTTCCTAGAATGATATTACAACATGGATGAATGGTGTGGATATAACACATATTAGGCAAGTTATATCTACATGTGTCTACTCACAGGAGTACATTACAAGCATATAAAAAAATTAAAGCCTTATAGTGATATTAATATCACATCCAACTTTACTTTGGACTACTATAGTTGTCGTAATCATTATTTATTTACGGTGGACCACACTATATTACAGTGGATTATGTGAATCCAAACACGCTAAGTTCTTCTTAGTAAAAAGGGGGTAGCACCCACTGCCATAAACATAGTTAAGATTTCATAATGTCCGTATATTTCTACGTAAGTTAATCGAACAAGACCATTGCAATAATATAAAATTTCAGCAGTTTTTTTTATTTGGCATGATTGTATCATGAAATTCTGAACATTATCAAGAGGTCAATGTGGTCATGCCAGAACAGAAATGGGCCCTAAAAATGCTCATCTCCACCACCTTACAAGAATCTATCACCTATAATTGATCGTAGGTTAACTTCTCCTACAACTCATTTTTAAAACCGCTTGCATGGTAAAATATTAGATATTTCCAAGGAAACAAAAATTTCATTAGGAAAAAAGGTCGTAGCATGCAACCGATTGTAGATGATCATTCCACCTTATTTATACCTTCTTTCGGAGTGCCCCGCCTGCCAATTGTAACAAATTTACCCTAGTTAATATTCTTTATTTCTTTTTCTGTAAGTGCATCGCACATGTCATATAACGAATCTTGAATACGTCATGGCTGTCGTTGGCATTTCCTGTCGTGCTTTGTGTTGGGTGTGTTTCACACAAACCTTCAGATCTCGCCCCCCAATACACTAGAATTATGGACTACGATAATGCAATAATCAAGAATAAACAAACAACCACACGACACAAGGAGTTTTTACATGGAAAACCCTCAAAAGAGGTAAAAACCACGGGACCTAATCCAGATCAACAATCCACTATCTCAGGGAACTGTTACAACCGATCTCAAGCATACACCGCTTGGATCAAACCTTCTTCACTCACGTAGGAGTGGATAAACAACAAGAGAATAACAAAGGAGGAGCGATCTCACCAATCCCGAGGACGTAGAAGCGCTGAGATGACGGTTGCGCAGAAGAATCCTTCTTCAAACAACTTCTCCCTTCTACAAGCTTCCTCTTTCTCTCTCTTCTCTTTCTCTCTTCCTCTTTTTCTCTCTTTCTCACCTTGGACGTGCAAACACCACAATGGGATACCTTAATCTCGTTTTAGAATTCCTTAAGTACAAAAACGGAAGAATTAGAGCCCAAATAGGAAACTGCGTACAAGCAGTCCGCGCCAGGTCGGGCGCCCGGTCACTAGACCGTCAGGCGCCCGGCCAGGCCCAAAAACATCCAGCGAGAGAACACGGGAAAAAATTCCAATTTCGGGCGCCTGAACCAACATGGTCAGGCGCCCGGCCAAGTCATCGGGCGCCCGGTCATATTGACCGTCGGGCGCCCTGCCAGGCCCAAAACAGTACAGCAGCATTGCTGCCATATTTCATGAATTTCGGTCGCTCGGCCAGTAAATGGCCCGGGCGCCCGACCTCATCCAATTTCAACTTCTCTCTCCTCCATGCTGAGGAGGAAACGTCCCATCAAATCTCCCCCTTTCCGACTCAGGAGAAATTCGTCTTCTTCAAGCCAGTCAGGTTTCTACAAACCTCAAACTTGCCCTTAAGCAAAGCCTTGGTCATCATGTCTGACCCGTTATCATCCGTATGGACCTTCTCAAGCTGTAACACCTTCTGTTCCAAAGTATCCCTGATCCAGTGATACCGAATCTCTATGTGCTTCGACTTGGAATGCTGACTTGGATTCTTGCTCAAGTGTATAGCACTTTAGCTATCGCAATAGACCACGTGCTCCTCCTGCTTTAGGCTGAGTTCCTGTAGGAACCTCTTCATCCAAAGCATCTCTTTGCATGCTTCTATGACCGTGATGTACTCGGCCTCTGTCTTCGACAATGCTACGACTTTCTGTAGCTTGCTCTGCCAAGAGACCGCTCCCCCTACAAACGTGATCATGAACCCCGATGTAGACTTCCTGAAGTCTACGTCACCTGCCATATCTGCACCTGTGTAACCTTCTAACACAGGTTTTCCGTCACCATAGCATAGGCTCAACCTGGATGAGCCTCTCAGATACCGCAGTATCCACTTCACCTGCTGCCCAATGTTCTTTGCCAGGATTGGCAAGATACCGGCTGACAACCCCAACCGCATATGCTATGTCTGGGCACGTACACACCATAGCATACATCAAACTTCCTACCACTGACGTGTAGGGTATCTTCTGCATCTCTTCCACTTCCGCCTTCGTCTTGAGACACTGCTTGTCGCTCAATTTGAAGTGACCATCCAGTGGAGTACTGACTGGCTTCGCTGCATTCATGTTGAACCGTTCTAGGACTTTCTCAATATACCGCTCTTGTGACAACCAAAGCTTCCTGCTGCTTCTGTCACGGGTTATTTTCATTCCTAAGATCTGTTTAGCCGGGCCCAAGTCTTTCATCGCAAACGACTTGCCCAACTCCTGTTTCAGCCTGTCAATCTTCTTGATGTCTTTTCCCATGATGAGCATGTCATCAACGTACAATAGCAGAACCAAGAAATCACCATCTGAGAACCTAAGAGTGAACATATAGTGGTCCGACTCCGTTTTGTCATATCCATGCTTCAACATGAACGAGTCAAACTTCTTGTACCATTGCCTAGGAGCTTGTTTCAGCCCTATACAAGCTCTTCTTAAGCCTGCACACCATATGCTCTCTGCCCTTGACTTCGAACCCTTCTGGTTAGCACATGTAGATCTCTTCTTCCAGGTCACCATGGAGAAATGCAGTTTTGACATCTAACTGCTCTATCTCCAGATCCATGCTAGCTGCCAATCCAAGCAACACCCGTATGGATGTCATCTTCACCACTGGTGAGAATATCTCTTCGAAGTTTATTCCTTTCCTCTAGCCAAACCCTTTCACCACAAGTCTGGCCTTGTACCTTGTCTGTGAATTCTTCTACTCATTCTTCTTTCTGAACACCTACTTGTTGCTCAGAGCTTTCTTGCCCTTAGGCAATTTCACCATGTCATAGGTGTGGTTCTTATGCAAGGATTACATCTCCTCTTGCATAGCTTTCAACCACTCCTCCTTATGCTCGTTGGCTAGGGCCTTAGAATAGTCTTCTGGCTCTCCCCCCATCTGTGAGCATAATGTACTCATGCGGCGAGTACTTCTTGGATGGATGTCTGTCCCTTGATGTCCTCCTCACCTGTGGCTCAACAGGTGGATCAAGTTGGGGCCGCTCCCCCTGTCCATCTTCTGTAGGGACTCCCTCATCCTCTGTACATTGCTGTACTCCCCCGTCATCAGGCACCACGGGAGGAGTAACCAGATCCATGTCCTCCAGTTCACTTGAACTGGGTTAGGTCTTCACTAGCTTTTCAATGTCTTCTATACACTGATCTTCAATGAAAACCACATCTCTGCTCCTGACGAGCTTCTGCTCGGTCGGATCTCATAACCTGTAACCGAACTTCTCATCACCGTACCCTAAGAACACACTGCCTGATCTTCATATCGAGCTTGGACCTCTCGTCCTTTGGTACATGAACGGATGCCCAGCATCCAAACACCCTGAGATGACTGTACGATGGACCATGTCCAGTCTAGACCTTCTCAGGTACTTCTCCATTCAACGTGGCTGATAGGAAACCTGTTTATCAAATACACCGCCGTGTGCATTGCTTCTCCCCAAAACATCCTGGGTAACTTTACATGGGATAACATGCATCTGATTCTCTCTTCAATTGTGCGATTCATTCGCTCAGCCACACCATTATGCTGGGGGTCTTGGGAACTGACTATTCATGCCGTATACCCAATGACTTGCAATACTCGTGGAAGTCACCTATATATTCACCACCATTATCAGTGCGGATGCACTTCAATGATCTGCCTGTCTCTCTCTCGACCATAGCATGAAACAATTTAAACACACCAAAGACCTCGTCCTTAGATTTCAAAGCATACACTCAAACCCTCCTAGATGCATCATCTATAAAGGTGACAAAATACAATGCCCCACCCAAGGTTTTTGTCCTCATAGGACCACAAACATCAGAATAAACCAAATCTAATGCATGTACTTTATTAATATGAGAAGCAGTTTTAACAAAAGAAACTTTATGCTGTTTCCCAGATAAACAGTCAATACAGGTTTTGAGAGGTTTACCTGTCACGTCTGGAAGGAGCTGCTTCTTCGCTAGTAGCTTAAGCCCTTTTTCACTCATGTGGCCTAGACGCTTGTGCCACACGTTAGTAGCTGAATCTTCCGCTACGTTCAATCCACCCTTGCACACACTGACACTTGCCTTGTAAAGGGTGCAACACTTCTTTCCTCTTGCAGCAATCAACGAACCCTTGATGAGCTTCCAGCGCCCACCAATAAACCGGCTTTCATAACAATCATCATCCAGCCTTCCCATCAACATCAAGTTGAGGCGAAGGTCTGGAATGTGTCTCACATCCCTGAAAACCAATGTGCAGCCCACATCAGTCTTCAGACAAATATCACCGACCCCTACGATCTTCGAAACACCATAATTTTCCATCTTCACTGTCCCATAGTCACCTGACTTGTAGCTTGTGAAGAAATCTCTGCGTGGAGTCGCATGAAACGAGGCTCCCGAGTCTATCACCCAGTCGGTGTCCTGACTTAAGGCCGTGAGACAAGTATCGTGATCTGCCGAAAGAATAACAACAACGTCACCATCTGAGGCGACCACAGTAGAATTCAATTCATCTTTCTTCTCCTTTCCTTTACCCTTCTTGTCACTCTTCTTCTTGTGACATTCATGCTTATAGTGGCCCTTCTTGCTACAATTCCAGCATTCAATATCTTTCCTAGCAACTAACTTGCCTCTTGATTTATCTCGGGCCTTTCCGCCCTTTCTGTTCTTTCCTCTCCCCCTATCTTATGTCACAAGGGCCTCTTGTTGAGCATGCCCTAGGGACTTCCTCCTTGTCTCCTCATTGAAGAGACAACTTGTTACCTGATCCATGGATATCTTTCCGTCTGGCGTGGAGTTGCTTAGAGACACCACCAATGTCTCCAACTGTCAGGCAATGAGCTAAGCAGTAGCAAAGCCTGAAGTTCATCATCCAGGACCATCTTCATGGCGGAGAGCTGGTTCACAATGTTGCTAACTTTATTCATGTGTTCAGCCACAGAACCACCATCTTTAAACTTGAGATTCACAAGTCGTCTTATCAGAAATATCTTATTGCCGGCTGTCTTCCTCTCATACAGCCCTTGCAATTTCTGACATAGGTTAGCGACTGAGGTCTCTGTAGACACATGGTGGAAAACCGAATCATCCAACCATTGTTTAATGAACCCCACCGCCTTCAGGTCCAATTTCTTCCAAACATCATTTGACATATCCTCTGTCTTCGCCGATATGCCTAGAATTTGAGCGTACAAGTCCTTGCAATAGAGCAAGTCTTCCATCTTAGCCTTCCATATGGTCCAGTTAGAACCATTGAGGCTGATCATCCTTGATGAGCCACCTTCCATAATTCAGAACCGATCCCACTCTGTTCAAACAACCTGAACTCTCTGATACCACTTTGTTGGGTGCGTTTCACACAAACCTTCGGATCTCGCCCCCCGATACACTAGAATTATGGACTACGATAATGCAATAATCAATAATAAACAAACAATCATACGACACAATAAGTTTTTACGTGGAAAACCCTCAAAAGAGGTAAAAACCACGGGACCTAATCTAGATCAATAATCCACTATCTCAGGGAACTGTTACAACCAATCTCAAGCACACACCGCTTGGATCAAACCTTCTTCACTCAAGTAGGAGTGGATAAACAACAAGATAATAACAAAGGAGGAGCGATCTCACCGATCCCGAGGACGTAGAAGTGCTGAGACGACGGTTGCGCAAAAGAATCCCTCTTCAAGCAACTTCTCTATTCTACAAGCTTCCTCTTTTTCTCTCTTTCTCACATTGGACGTGCAAACACCACAATGGGATACCCTAATCTCGTTTTAGAACTCCTTAAGTACAAAAACGGAAGAATTAGAGCCCAAATAGAAAATTGCGTACAAGCAGTCCGCGTCGGGTCGGGCGCCCGGTCACCAGACCGTCGAGCGCCCGGCCAGGCCCAAAAACATCCAGCGAGAGAACATGGGAAAAAATTCCAATTTTGGGCGCTCGGACCAACATGGTCGGGCGCCCGGCCAGGCCCAAAACAGTATAGCAGCATTGCTGCCCTATTTCATGAATTTCGGTCGCCCGGCCAGTAAATGGCCCAGGCGCCCGACCTCATCCAATTTCAACTTCTCTCTCCTCCATGCTGAGGAGGAAACGTCCCATCACTTTGCATGTCCATTTCACCATTAAATTTGCCACCATATTTGGTGAACAATACAAATTAGCAATGCATATAGAGTGCATTTCAACATTGAGGTCATGGGTTCGAGTGCCCGTGGGGTGTGTGCGCGCATGTGATTGTATGTGAAAAAAAAATACAATGTGCTGTATGTGGAGTGCTCAATGATGCATGATGGCACATAAAATGCACTTAAAAGGTTAGAAACAAGTGGTCCAGCTCCATGGCTCAGTGGTAAACAAACTCTACTTCAACATTGACATCATCGATCATGTGTGTTGAAAAAAAAAAAAAATAGAAACAAAATATAGATAACTTGTCCTTCATTTATTTTATTTATTTATTGTTATACAGGAAAGTAGTGACTGTCCTTCATTTATTTTATTTATTTATTGTTATACAGGAAAGTAGTGACTTTCCTTCATTTATTTTAATTATTTATTGTTATACAGGAAAGTAGTGACTGAACTAGTCAGGTTCGGGTCCTTTTGGCCTGGGTCTCATTTGTTAGGACCGGACCTGAACCGAACCCAACAAACCCAACTACACCTGATTTCTTAATGGGTCCAAAAAGGAGGATACAGACCTGCTACAATTGGATTTGAGTCCGTAGGGTCCCCACGGTAGGGTACTAGCAGTTGACAAACCTAGTTTTGCTGCTACCAAACAGCCCCTCATGTACTGAATTAGAGTAAGAGTTTTTGTGTTTGCTGGTCCAAACCCAGCTCGCTGTGGACTTAATTTCTTTTATGACCCCATGTCGTTGTGGATTTAATCAGCGGCAACAACCAACAAGACAACCTAACCCAACCATTACAGGGTCCATTGATGTTTTTGGCCCTACTTCTTATGCTGTGTTACTGTCAGGCTTTAACATCACAAGTGGATCCTAACAGCCAACTGTCTTGATTTGGCTCGATTGCTGTTGGGCTTCATGCCGATGATGCCCAATGAGTCGCCCACCTCCTAACGATCCTTGCTACCCTGTTTTGATTGGGCCAAGTAGGCCCACAGACTGCCAACTGATTGTAACAAGTGGGCCCACATGTATAAATGGTTTGAATTATCTCATCTCCATCCTTGCCAAAAGTGGTCCCCACTTGTTAAAACCAGTTGAATGGTTAGGATTGTCTCATCTTCATCATTGTTAAAAGTGGGCCCCACATGTACAATGTGCGGGTCACACGTGTACAATGTGTCCCCTCACGTGTGCATGGGTCCACATGCAGTGTGCCCCACTAAACAGTGGGCCATACATGTACGATCCACCCACCTGTACAGTGGGCTAGATCGATCGGGACCGCTAATTCCCTGATCATGTATGTATGAAAAGAGGGTTACAGTGGCCACCGCATGTACAGTGGGTCAGATATCATGACCGTTAATTCCATTAATACAGATGGGTGATACACATGGTGAGGATTACAGTGGGTGATACACATGAGGTGGTGGGTTCAAGTACCCATTGTGGTGTGAGTTCACGGGCATGTGTGGGTGTGTGAGTGCGCGTGTGGAATTGAAAAAGGAAAAAAGAAAAAGTAAAAACAGTGAAAAAAAAAACATCATGGTGGCTTACCTACGGCTTGTTTGCCATCCCATTGTTCCATGTGGTGTTGCCCACCTGAAAAATGAGCTCTCAAAATGGATAGACGGGTGGATGTCTCACAAACATTACGGTGGGGCCCACCTAGGTCACAGCGCCGCAGGAACTTCATGCGAAAAAGTCCAGATCCTCTGCTCATACCGTGCAGAGAAACCCTGCTTTTCACCTCTTTGATTCCATGCGAACGACTTTCACAGAAAAACCGAGTCCATTTAGAGTGATGGTTCAACCATATTTCACTTTTTACCACTCCACAGTATCATCTCACAGTCTCTCTAGAGAAGTGCTTTGTATGGCCCACTGTGTTGTGTGCATCCCAAAAGTCAGACTGATCCTAAAACTTAGGTGGACATCCAAAGCTTTGCACCTTACATTGAAGGGTGAACATGATGGGTGGGCGTAATGAATGTTAAATACACCAAGGTGGGCACTCAATGCTGCACGCGCTATGTACAGCCGGGGTTGCTGAGGATTGCGGTCCTTTGGAGAGGAAGCATCCATGGAAGAGTTGCGCCTGTGTCACAACTGTAGGAGGGTTACCCAATGTGGCAAACGTAGCAGAGACAATATCTAGGTTTGAGTATCTGCAATTCCAAAATAATTGTCATCCACTTATAAGGCATGCCAAGGCCATTTATCTATCCGAGGGCAATGTTCATCTACTTCATTTTTTTTTAATCCATCCAAGCCATAGCTTATTAGATCAAGGGTCCACCAAAAAGATGATAGCTCATCTGGTGATTAGGGTAAAACACCCAAATTGGCTCACCCTGTTGTATTATTTCAAATCCACTCTGTCCATCAAGTTATAATCATTATGTTCATCGTACATGCAAAAGATGAACCTGCAAAATGATTCAGGTAGGTCAAACCTCTAAGTTCACGTGTTGTGGCCCACCTGAGTTTTGCTTCTGGCTAATTTTTGTATTTGTATTTTTTTTTAAGTTAGTCATGTAACGCACCCACCCTGTTGGCTGGGCAACACACCCACTTGGTTAGTCACAAATTGCACCGACACACTAATGGGGTTAGTGTCTCCTTAGCACTTGAACCTGAGACCTGCTTTTGAAACACCTAGGCATCTTCCTAGCTGGGCTAGTATTGACTTCATCATTGTAGTGGTTAACATGAGTTGCATATATAAATCATTTTTGGCACCATGCCGTATTAATGGTTGGGTGATTTATGAGGAGCCGTTGAGGATTCCGTTTAGCTTGATTGGGTATATCCATGTTTCCTTATTTAACAGGAAGTCCTACCCCGCCTTGACAGATTGCCATGATGTATCTGTTTATCCAATCAATCCATCCCTTTTCTAAGATCATTTTAAGGAGGCAAAGCCAACGACTCAAGTGGACCACATCACAGATGACTCTTGCATTTAATGTTTTGTGCATTTAATGCAACCCAAGCTTACTATTTGGCATGGTCCACTGCTACGTCAATTAATCAATCTATTGCCACCGAAAAAGATGAATGGCCTTGATGTCTTACTAGTTTACGATTGGGGTAGGTCTTGGGCTGGATTTTGAACTGTCAAAATTCTAATTTTTCAGGCCCGATGTGGCTACTATTTATTTATTTATTATTATTATTGCGGCCTGCTTGGCAAGTGGACCACAATTATTTTGATATCACAAATGATCACACACGATAAATGGCACCAGTAGCTCTCCCACGTTTACCATGTCAGGTAACCTTGTTATGGTTATGACACAGAGGGTAGCGGCTTCCATGGATGCCCTGTACTTGAATTTACAAGGTAGATCTTGAACCCACGAGAAATAATAAGAGAAAATTGGAAATATTTGTATTGAGTAGTACTTAACGTGTATGATTTCCTAATTATACAATTAATTAAAAATAAAATCTTATTTCAAAATTACTTAAAATGGTAAAATTTTAACTTTAATATTCTAATTCTAACAAAACTCTGCCCAATTTCTTAATTCTAGCATAACTTTTCTAAAACTAAATTTGTCAAAAATAAAAAGTGAAATAGATAGATGTAGTTTTGAACAAGAAGCATGCGTTTTCTCATGAAATAGATGGACCCGACTTACTACATGAGTTGGTTGACCTTGGATGGCTTGATTGACCGATTTACAGTTCACACTTTGAATAGCAATTTCTACCCATCCGGAATGAATTTCTTCAAATTGGACAAGCGTAGGGCCTAGTTATGTCATGCCCAACATAGGATTGGGCCAGGTCTAATGGACTACTTTCACTTCCGTCGTATATCAATAACCTCCCTCCAAAATTCTCTCTTCCCCGCAACAAGTTTTGAAATCTATGATCCTCCTTTTTTTATAACATGATACCAATTTTTTTCACAAACTGAGGTATGTAAAGAAGGGTTGATGGAGATGGATGTTATGCTAATCTGCAATGGGAGTAGCGGGGTAGAGGCTGGGTTAGGGTTTACATTGCCGCTAAGGCCTCACACCCATAAGATCAAGAGATCGAATGAGAGGATCCCATGTGGGTCCTTGTCTTCTACGAAGAAGATGATCCCAACGCCCACGAATGATGTTGAAACAAAGGATAGAGATTCTCGTTGCTGATATTGTCGTATCGGGAAATAGCCCGAGTCTCTTACGAATGAGATCTTTCCAATGATTTGGGATGAGGTTGAAGAGAATATGTTCAGAATTACATGATAAATTTTCTATGAAGATGCCAGAATGCAACGTGCAGGTTGGTTGCTACTATTGTAATTGTGTATTTTTTTTTTTTTTTCATTTCATTTTAGCCATTTTAAAAGATGAACTTATTGTTGGGAACCTCGTGGAAGTACATAGGAGAATCAAACAAGCAAACACAAATGCACAAGCAATCACACACAGAAACGATCTGATTTTCATGTGGAAAAATCCTTGCGAAAAAACCCATGGCACAAAGCGATATCACTATGTAAAATCAGAAGTACAAGAGATAAATAGCCTAAACGAAGCACCTAAGAGAAAACCCAAGCTCCCTCTCACCAAAACTCTCTCTCAAAGCCCTAATCCTGTTTAAAACAAATTAACAATCCCCTATAACCCGATTACATCCTCTTTTATAAGCTAGAACCGAAAATAAAAACCATTATTGCAAAAACCACACAAACTGCGTAATAACAACCGACAGTATCGAGCGTCCGACAGATCATCAATCTGTCCAGAGAGCTTTGCCATAAATCCTGAAGAGTATCGGGCACCCAAGCCACCAAGTTCGGTCACCCGAACCTGCTTGAAATTAAGCATATCGGTGATTACTAGCTCTTATGATTTGAATACACATCAATTCTCGAGCCCCCGTCGTTGTTCGCTACATTCAAATGGGTCTGAGGTTAAATCATATATATATATATATATATATATATATATATATATATATATATATATATATATATATTTTATGAATTCCCAATGCCCCGATAGATATCCCTCCAGAGACCAATCTGCATTATGAGGGAGGTTTCGGGCAAAACCCCCTGATGTCCAAATTGAAGACCATGTCCAACACTTATATCATCAACCCATTTTCATGGTGGGTGAGAGGGTGTTTTTTTTTTTTTTTTGGGGGGGGGGGGGGAGGGGGGGCTATTGTGCAGTAACGTTTCCCATGTCCCGTTAACTTTGGTTTTTTTTTTCCCCATAAAATGGGGCGAGGCCCTTTGATGGTTGATTGGATCAGTGGCCCCCACAAACCTTGGGGTATCACATATTTGTGATTTAGGTGGGCCACACCTAGGGAAATGATCTAGAGGGCTAGCCTTTGTATACATTTCCAATCATGTGGTCAACTTGAATCATGGATAGGACTAATTTTGGAGACTAAAATGAGGTGCAGACTTGGTGATCGGTATGGATTTCATGTAAACATCACGGTGGAACTAAGGGCTCGTTTGGCATCTCTACTCTAATTCAATAAGAGCTTTTTGAATAAGAGCTACTTCAATAAGTCATTTTTGTTCTAACTCTGTTTTAATAAGCTCGTTTGGTAAAATCTCTAAAAAAAAAAAAGCTCTTATTTAAAATAAACATGTTTGGTAAAACTTTCAAATAAGAGCTTTTTTAAGGGTAGTTAATATCATTTTTAAAGATTACAACTTTAATATAATAGCAATCCAAATGGTTGTTTTGGTGGACCATCCATCATGTGGGGCCCAACATCATTCCAAATTGCTCTATATGTGGGGCCCCTCAATATCCACTACCCATTACCCATCATGCGGACTCCACATTTGATGTGTCCATAATGTGGGCCCTACCTTTGAAGTGAATTGTCCATCATGTGGAGCCCACTTTTGATATCCACCATTCATCATGTGGCGTGCACCTTCTATGTGAATCATCCATCATACGGCCCACTTTGGATATGGGTCATCCATCATGAGAGACCTTGGATGTGGACCGTCCATTAGGTGGGGCTCACTTGATGTGAATTGTCCGTTATGATGGGCCACACTTTTATGTGGGTCATCCATCGTGTGAAGTCCACTTCGTCCATTTTGTGGGCCCACCTTGATGTGCACCATTCATTGTGTGGGGCCTCACCTTCATTATGTGTCGTTCATCATGGGGGCCCATCTTTGATATTAACTAACCATCATGTGGGCCCACCTTCAATGACCATCTTCCATCATGTGGGTCCCACCTTTGATGTGGACTGTCCATCAAATGGGACCCACTTGATGCGCATTTTATGTCATATTGGGCCACACTTTAATGTTGACCATCTATTTGAAATTACGTCGGTAGTCCAACACGACACCTTTGTATGTGCGGAAGCTTAAAGAGCAATTAAAATTATGGCTAAGTCCTATAGGGGGGGGTGATTATGACATTTTGAAATTCTTTTCGCCTACTTACACAATTCAACACATTACACTAAGTAAGCAAGAATACTTCAGCTTCCAAGCCTAAGTGGGTCCAATCACAAGACTAGCATATGGTATAAGCAATAAGCAACCTAGTATAAGCATACATAAATAATCAAATGATTTAACTAATTAAGCTCCTAACTTATGCAACCTATGTAGATTTATGAGAATAGATCAATGAGCTCAAGTTTACACAACTAGTGAAAGTACATCTTGTGTGTGGATGTGCCTATCTAGTGCCTAGCATATATTCCTATCAAGCATCTATAATTAACAAATTAAACATACAATGCTAAGATATCAATGTGCTCAATCAATCACAAACACAAGCATGTATAGTGGTTCGACTTTGGGTATACTTTAATCCCAATTCAAGTATTCAACTCCTTTGAGCACACCGGCATTCACTATCGAAGGTTTTAAATGAAGTTAACCTCTTAACCTTTACACGGAGGTTTTACCAGTTCACCTCTCAACATAACCGGAGTTTTGGACAAATGGCTAACTCTCAACCCGAACGGAGTTTTGGATATAGGTTAACTCTCAACCCCACTTTAATATGAGTCATTCATCATGAGGGGCCTATCTTTGATGTCCACCATCCATCATGTGGGTCCTACCTTTATTGTTGACCTCTATGATTTGGGGCCCACTTGATTTGGATAGTCCATCACATGGGACCCACCTTTGATGTCCACCATCCATCATGTAAGTCCCACCTTGGTTGTGAACTATCCATCATGTGGGGCCCAACCTTTAATATGGGTCATTCATCATGTAGGCCCACCTTTAATGTCAATTTTCCGTCATGTGGTCTGACATTCAATGTCTACCATCCATCACGTGGGTCCTACCTTTGATATGGAACATCCATCATGTGAGTCCCATATTTGTTGTGGACCATCTATCATGTGGGGCCCACTTGATGTGGATAGTCCATCATGTGGGACCCAGCTTTGATGTCCACCATTGTAAGACCCGTACCCTGAATTGCCCTCCGTACGTTTAGTTTCCGGTACCGGTACGTCCCGGACGGACCAGATTAGAGAGCCTTGATCGCGACCCTGATTTAGTACCGCAACGACCCAAGACTTGTACCCTTGCGACCGCGCGGGCGCCACGATTCCAACGCCGCGCGGCACGCCCCATTGCAATACCCGGTGTGAAAGATGCATACGTTCGTGCAATTCGAGGTGGGCCACGCAACACGCGTGTGGCGTGGGCCCCACTTGCACAATTCCAACAACATGTCAAATCAATCAACATCACCCTTACCCATACCCCCATCATTATCTAGCCATCATCACCATACCCACCCCATCCTCTCACTTCCAAAAGTCAACTCTAACCCATTCCCCCATGTCCTCTCTCATCATCATCATCATCATCATGACATCATGCACCCCCCCTCTTCCCATACAAGAGCCATACGTGGGGGGGGTTGGCCATCTCAATTGCAAGGTTAGAGAGAGAGAGAGAGAGAGAGGGAGAGAGAGAGAGAGAGAGAGAGAGAGAGAGAGAGAAGAAGAGAGAGAAGTAGAGAGAAGTAGAGAGATTTGAGAGATTGAGTGAGTTTAGAGAAGATTTAGAGGGAGATCAAGAGAGAAAGAGAGAGATTGAAGGTGAAGATCAAGCTTGGAGGACCCCGATCATCATCCGGACCGTCCGATCGGCAATCCAACCGTCCAACCATCATTGTGAGTGCATACCTTTCCCCCCTTTTTCTCGTTTACTTTTCGTTTTCTTTCCTTGGTCCCACCTTGTGATGGGCAATCAGATGGATGGGCTGGATCGTCCATGAATGGGTCCCACCCTTTGATGGTGTGGATCCCACTTTGGGACCCATTTTGTGGCATATTTAGTGTGGCCAATAGACCACCATGATGTATGTTGTTCATCCACGCTGTCCACCATGTGGGCCCACCATGTGATGGCCCAGCTGGTGGATGGAGCGGATCTGCACATGTGGGCCCCACTTGTATATATATAAAAAAAAGAAAAAAAAAAAAAGAAAAAGAAAAGAATGAAGGAGGAGGCCGCTGGACAGCCAGCGTCCAGAGGACGCTGCTGCCCAGCAGCGCTGGGGCTTGGGGCACGACCGTGGGTTCCCACTTGTGGGACCCACCTTGATACATGTATGTGATCCACGCCGTCCATTTGTTTCTCCAGCCCATTTTAGGGCTGGACACCAAAAATGAAGTAGATCCAGATCTCAGGTGGACCACACCATAGAAAACGGTGGAAACGACTGCCAAGGCTTCTTGGGCCCACCGTGATGTTTGGGGACCATATTACCTGCCCAATATTGGGCTTGTTAGAACCCCAACGACCAGGGAAACATAATGAATGGGGTGGATTGTCCATAAGTGGGCCCCACATGAAATGATCACTATAAACAAAAAAAAAAAAGAGAAAAAAAAATATACATGAGCTGGACGTCCAGCGTCTGGACGTCCTGACGCTGGAACGTCCAGCGTTACTTGGACGCTGGAATGGGGTCCCCACTCGTGGGACCCACCTTGATGTTTGTGTTCCATCCACACCGTCTGTCTGTTTTCCCATATCATTTTAGGGCTAAGGCCCAAATATGAAGCAGATTGAATTCTTAAGCGGACCGCACCACAGGAAACAGTGGGGTGAATGATGTCCACTGTCGAGACTGCCTCGGCCCACACTAGTATTTATAGACCCCGTAACATACTCAATATTGGGCTCATTGGACCCACCATGAGATGGCCCAGCTGATGAACGGAGTAGATTACTCTTATGTGGGCCCCACTCGATCAAAACCTCACAAAAACAAAAAAAAAAAAAAAAAGAAGAAAGAAAGAGAGAAGAAGGAAGGGCGCTGACGCGCTGCAAGTACCCAGCGTCCGTGGACGCTGGGCTCGTGGGGTGCCAGCAGGTGGGCCACCCTGTGGGTCCCACCATGATGCATGTGCTGTATCCACACCGTTCATCCAGTTGGGGAGATCATTTTAGGGCATGACCCCAAGAATGAGTCAGATCCAAGTCTCAAGGGGGCCCCACCACAGAAAAACAGTAGGGACAGTGGCCCTACCCTTGAAACCTTCCTGCGGCCCACCATGATGATTATTTGAGATCCAACCTGTTCATAAGTTCACACATACATGGAGAAAGGAAAGACAAAAATATCAGATTGATCAAAAGCTTGTGGGCCCCACTTGCAGAGAGGACATAAATAAATAAATAAAAAATAAAATAATAAAATAAAAAAATATGGGAGCTGGCCACTGGACAGACAGCGTCCAGGGGACGCTGCTGCCCAGCGGCGCAGCCCTCTCTGGGCATGGCAATGGGCCCCACTCGTTGGGCCCACCTATAATGTATGTGCCTTATCTATTCCGCCAGCATGTTTTTCCAGCTCATTTTAGTGGCTGAGCCAAAATTGAAGCATATCCAAACCTCTAGTGGGCCATGCCACAGGAAACAGTGGGAATTATGATCTCCACCGTTGAAGCCTTCCCAGGCTCTACAGTGATGTTTATTTGTCATTTAACCTGTTCATAAGATCACATGGATATGGGTGAAGGGGGAAACAAAAATGTTAGTTTGATTCAAAATGCTTGGGGCCCATTTGGGTGCTACGCTCTATGGGTCCCACCACGATGTATCTGTTTTATGTATGCCGCCCATCTGTTTTTCCATATTATTTTAGGGCCGGGGGCCCTCATAGTGAGGTAAATCCCAACCTCAGGTGGACCACATTGTAGGGAAACAGTGGTCATTGATGCCCACCTTTGAAACCTTCCTTGGGGCCATTGTAATGTTTATTTTTCCATCTAACCAAAGGTGATGGGGCCCAATTTTGGGTCCCACCTTGATGAATGTTGGGGATACTTTGTCGTTCTTCTTGGTAAAGGTGTGGGCCCAGTTTTAGGTGGGCCACATGTTGAAAATAAGGGTGATTGAATGCCTACCATTAGAAACCTTACAGGACCCATCTGTTATGTTTAATTTGCCATCCTTCTTGTTCATAAATCACCCAGCCATGGGTGGGGTTCCACACGTGTGGTGTGCGGGCCCCACCATGGTGTTTGTTTGCCATCTTACTTGATTAGTAGGAAAGCACAAATATTGAGTTGATCCCAAACTGTTGTAGCCCCTTTGATGTATGTGGCTTCCCCACTCCTTTGTGCGGTTATCCCCAACCACGGGTCCATCTTGTTATGCATGTGTTCTATCCACGTCAGCTATTGGCCTCCATGGTGCGATATGTATGTCGGCCATCCATTACGACCGCCTAAATTTTGTGCTTGATCCAAACCATCCAAAAGAATGAACCCTAGCATGTTATGTACAGGATGGCCCTTGGGACCACCTTAGTGTGCGTATTCGAATGACTGCGTTGTCCATCCTATGGATCCACCTTGATGATTAGTTGTGTAAACCCTTATTGAAAGGTCATCCTTAGAGTTTGCTTGATCCAAGTCACAGGGCTACCTTCTTAAACTCACCCTGTGGAATCGTCTTGTCAATTCACCTTGTTAACTCACCATGTTGACCCGCCTTGTTGACCCGCCTTGTTGACTCGCCTTGTTGACCCGCCTTGTTGACTCACCTTGTTGACTCAGCATGTTGATTGATCTTGGTAACTCAGCTTGTATACTCATATGACTCACCCCTTCTACCCTTGTACCCAACTATTAAAGACTACCATATTGTGTATATCTCATCCACACCGCCCGTTTACCTATAGGACGAGTATGGGGCTCATCCTCGACGTTCGTACGTCATCTAGGCCATCCATTATATGGAGCCTATCTTGTAGTATGAGGTTAGACCTGTCGTCTCTTTTGGACCTCATCGTATTGATCATCTGTCTCAGATTTCCCTACCAGTTATGATTCTCTGTCATGACCTGTCTATCTTGCAACCCGTTCTATGACATTCCTTCTACGGACCATTCATCGTGTTTATCCCAACTGTGCTACAGGATTATGGGTCTCGGCATGATTTTGGGTATTCTACTCTTGCCGCTCAAGTAGGGTCTACCTTTGATGTGACGGTAGTGTTTTCAATCATTTTCTTTCCATTTGGGTTATCTGAATATTGAAGGTTAATCCACACCGTTCAGTTGTTGGACCATCTGTGTTGTTGTATACCATCCATTTAGAGTCTTATCTCTTTATGTTTCTTTGTATTATAAGTGAATTATCTTTTATGCTATTTTTAGTATGTCTGTTGCCACACGTAGTGTTATTTGGAATACTCATATATGATCTTTATACTATATGCTTCGACGACCACCACGCATGTGTAATGAGTATGCATCCCGAATCACCATTGTTAGTTGGGGACCACTAGGGCATAAACGCATTCATAAAGCATTCGAGATGTAGTTGCGCAAACGTAATTCATGTGCTCTCTATCGCAAACCTCTCCAATAGGTATGGGACTATTCGAGGACAGGAATCTATCATCCTGACTTACACTGTATGGTAGGAATAGCTTAGCATACCTTGTAGCCCTTGGTGCGAGATTCCCTGGCTAGCGACATCCCGCACTATGACTCGATCATTCATATGTGTCCCCTCATCTTAATCATATCTCAAATAGGTTGGACTAGATTGATTTATAGCCATCGTGGTAGATGAACTACTTGTTGGCACTCATACTGTATACTTGACTCATGCATCATGAATGCTTGGCTCATCTGATTGTCTTGTATCAACCGGCCATATCGGTCGTGATTGTCGTGCAATTCATTACCAGCTGACGGTGACATTGTGTTTGAGACCTTATAGTTTTATGGTGCTCTTTGGAGACTTGCACGGGCATGTCGTCCCACGTTTGTATGCATGGTTGCATTTCGCACCGTCTGCTTGTGCCGCATATAGCATGGTTACTACGTTGCAACCACAGCTCCATCGTGGTTTGCAGAACACCGGAAATATGTGATCTTTAAACTGGATGCCAAAGATGTCCCTGGGTGAAAGTCCCTGATCCCGTTGGTACCAAGGTGGGTGCTCCATTCAAGGACCGGGTGGTTTAATCATACACCAGTATGCCGAATACCAAACGGCGGTGTTATCCACTGCACGTGGTCAGTTTGGAAGGAGGTCTGACCTAACCTGCCGGAAGAGTGTTGGCAAAGGGGGTTGAGTTTGACCAGCTGTGAGTAGGTCCGCTATTGCACCAGATAGGCTTTGGCATTCTACTGGTGAGTAGTGAGGTCTGTGAGACCCCGGTGATGTTCCGTTTCAGAGATGGTATTGGTATCAGTGATGTGACTGATGTTCTGTATGGTGTGGGACGGACCTGATGTGGGCGGGTGTGATGTGGGCGAGGCTGTAAGCCTGGACGAGCTACCACACTGGCGAGCTACCAGTTCCGAGTCCTGCATTGCTTACGTGATCGCGTTATGACTGTTCGTATCTGGACCACTGTACTGAGATGTGGTGATTTGCATACATGCATTGGATCATTGTATGTGACATTAGGCCCTATAGGCCATTGCATAGTAAGAGTATATAGCCTTGGTAGGCTGGTTACCTGTATTGCACGCTTGCATAGCCATGGTAGGCTAGTTATCTGTATTGCATGCTTGCATAGCCGTGGTAGGCTAGTTATTCACATCACATGATCGTGTAGCCTAATTGGGCTAAGTTTTGGTTTAGTCTTCTCATCATGCTTTACTGCTTACTCTGATATTTATCATGTTTCTCATACGCATTGTGCACGCACACACGCACTCACGAAGCTTCGTTCGAAGCTTATGCGCGTTTGTTACGCTGCAGGTTCTACCAGAGTATATCAGCAACGTTGAGTTGGAGTTAGGAGTGCAGTAGCAGGAGGTGCCGGATTGTGCACAGTTTTTATATTTACGCATTGTGTATTTACTTTTCAGTACTGTATATAAACGAATGATTTAGTGGAATTATTGTGTTGTCTTTGATGGTACTCATATTGTGATGCTCATGTTTTCAAAAAAAAAATTCAGACCCTAAAATCCTCCTTGTGGTATCCCAGGATCGGAACCTGGCGTGTGGGGTTAGGATCCGAGATCGGGGTACTACGGAGGCTGCCACCTCTGAATTCGGGTTATAGCGAATGGACGTCGAGAACCGAATTTGGGGCGTGACAACCATCCATCATGTAGGTCCCACCTTCGCTATGGACCACCCATCATGTGGGGCTCAACCTTCAATATGGGTCATTCATCATGTGGGCCCACCTTTAATGTCAATCTTCCATCATGTGGTCCCACATTCAATGTCCACCATCCATATGTGGGTCCCACCTTTGATGTGCACCATCTACCTTGCTTGATGTAGATCATTCATCATGCGGGGCCACACTTTGAAGTAGGCCATCCATCATGTGGGGCTCACCTTTGATGTGACTATGCATTATGTAGGCCCACCTTTGATATGGGCCATTCATCATGTGGCCATTCATCATGTGGGGCCCACCTTCACTATGAAATCATTCATTGTGTGGGCCTTTCTTGAAGAATTTGTAAAGATAAGAGGTTTAAGGGTAAACTTGTCTAAAAAATAGTCTAAAATATCTACCCACTTATGCTTAATAAGCTTCGTTTCAAAAAGTAACCTCTCACTAACTTATTAAATAGGAGCTTTGCTACTTTCTAAAAAAATAAGCACTCCGTTGGACTTTTACCAAATGGTTTAAAAGCTTATTTATTATTATTATTATTTTTTTTTATAGAAATAAGCCAATAAGCTCTTATTTATAGAGATGTCAAACGCTGTCTAACTCAAGCCACAGACACCGCATAGTCCATCATAACTTCCCTTAAAAAATATGTGTGAAGGTGCATGATAATTACATTAACGAATGGGGAAGGGTGCCAGGATATGAACACCGGACGCTGATTGGCTATTGACAGGTTAAGTAGCGGATCTTGGTACTGAAGTGATGTCATCATGTTTCGTGGCTCCTGCATGATGTATGTGTTGTATCCACACGGTCAATCCATTTGGAGAGATCATTTTAGGGCATGACTCCAAAGAACGAGGCAATCCAAAGCTCAAGTGGACTCACCATAGAAAATAGTAGGGACCCAAATTGCCGATGCCAATGCCTAAAGCTTAAAATTTGCACTTAAAACCTAATGCTAGGCCTAAGACTGAATAGGCAAGCCCAAAAATGTAATCAGCCCAAATTCTGAATTCAGACCCGAAATATAGTTAGCCCATGTCAGGAGGGACGCGGATTGCCTACGAAAGCCTTTCGCAGCATCTCTGGGCAAGTAATCTGAGTGGGGCCCACTGTGATGTTTGTGAGAAATCTATGCCGTCCAACCGTTTTGTGAGATCATTTTAGGCGTTGCGACCAAAATTGAATGGGATCCAAGGCTCAAGTGGGCCGCACTAAAGCAAAAGGTGTGTAGGGAAATTCCTACCGTTGAAACCTCTATGGGGTCCACAGTGATGTTTATATGACATCCATACTGTTCATAATGTCATTCCTACTGAGATGAACTAAAAACACAAATATTATCTTGATTCCAAACTTCTGTGGCCCCACGAATATTTCAACTGTGGAAGTTCAATCATCATGTTTTCGGCCCACTTAAGTCTTGGATCCGTTCAATTTTGGTTGCAACGTCTAAAATGATCTTACAAAATGGTTGGATGGTGTAGATTTCTCACAAACATCATGGTGGGCCCCACCCAGATTCCTTGCGCCGGAGGTGCCTGCGTGGCTTTGGGGTGGATCCCCGCATCCACTGAGGTTGGTGTATCCCCAACTGTGGGGCTACTGTGATATATGTACCTTACATTTATACTGTCCATGAATTTTGAAAGCTCATTTTAGGACATTATCCAAAAATGAAGCAGGTCCAAATCTTAGGTGGAGCATACCACATGAAATAATAGTGATTGAATCCCTACCATTAAAAACTTAAAGGGGGCCACTGGAATGTTTATTTTACATCCAACCTGTTTAAAAGGTCACAAAGACCTGGATGAAGATACCAAACAAATATTAGCTTGACCCAAAACTTTTATAACCCACAAGAAGCTTTTAATAGTTAAGTACCATTGTTTAATGTATTATGGTCCCCTTAAGATTTGGATCTACTTCATTTTTTGAAGGGGCCTGGAAAGGTTTCAACGGTGGAAATCATTATTCCCACTGTTTCGGCAGGGTCCACTTGAGATTTGTATATGCTTAAATTTTGGGTTCAACCCCTAAAATGAGGTGGAAAAACGTATGGATGAAACACATACCGGCTAGGTGGGCCTAGCAGAGTTTACTCCGCACGTCAAGAGCGTGCACGAGTAACTCGTGCTGTCGAAGCAGTCCCGTGGTCTACCACAACCCCGTCCAAAACCTAGCGTTCCTCTCTCCGAAAACCGGTGCTAGCGGCCACCGTTCACCGGTTTCTTCATGATTCCGGCGCCCACGCGGGGCTCGATCAACCTCAGACGCCGGCTGCGGCGAAGGATAGGTGCGGATGAAGGGTTTTTTTTTTTGGCATCGCCAGATTTCATGGCTGCCATCGCGGTCCGTCGTCTGATGCTGGAGAGGACAATAGGGGAGTGCGGAAACCCCTTCCCCTTCGACAGCCATGACGATCGAAGCCCTATCGGCCACTGCTCTCCCACTGCCGCTGATCAGTTTCGACTCAGCCGTTTACGGCTATCGCACATTGCCTTCCATGGGAGATTTACGGGCATTGGTGGCCATCTGATGTTCGGTGGTCAAGCAACGTCGACGGCCGATGGACTCGGCTGCCGGATAGGGTTTGAAACTCGTCTTCCTCTCCCCCCTTTTAATTTTTTTTTAATCTTTCGGCCATTAATGGCGGCCACCCATCTCACCGGCGGCAATGGAAAACCCTTGCTGGAATTGATCTTAATGGGGTTATCCCCTTTCATGTCTCTGCCGGAGAAGGAATGACTAGGGTTCGATCGGATTGATAAAGCGATGGCTGCCCCCGAACGCATCAAAACCCCAGATCCGCGACCATGGCTGCCGGTGACAGGGACGGCCAGAATGCCGACTCCGTCGATCCCTCCGATCGGTAACCTTTGATGGACCGCCTGGAGAGGATTTCGATCCAGGCAGGGGTTCTGTGGGACCCACCATGACGTTGGGTTTTATCTGCACTGTTCATCCATTTTTCCGGACCACGGGGCAGCGTCAGTACCATGAAAAAAAAGTAGACCGCACCGTTAAGGTGAGCTGGGAAATACATCATGTTGTTAAGCTCATCAGGTGGGCCAGAGCTTTGGACAACTGACGGTCTGACTCAACATACAAGTGCAGCCCACCTAATCAGTGGATTAACCTGATTTTGTACAAGTATGTTCTTCTGGTGGGCCTACTGTTTGAGTGGTATTGATATAGTAGGCAAGCGGTATCTCGATGGTATGATGCAGTTGCCCGTTACTCATATGAATACCAGAATATGAAGTGACCTTCTAGTGCATATGAGGAACTGAAACAAAATCGGGAACGTTGATCACGTGGGACACTATAAGTTGATGTACCACGGACTAACGTTCTTCATCATCAGACAAACAACTTCGACCGTCCAAATTTTTTTTTGTTGTTGTGATTTTTCCAGTTGATTGCCTGCCATTCCTCATTTGTCTTTAATTAACTTTTCTTTTCAAGCCACTGATGGAATGGTACACTCGAACTTTTGGATCTGTGTCATTGTTGGGCTTGAGACCTAAAATTACCTGACAAGATGGATGAACGACGTGGATACAATAAGTACACGAAGGTGGGCCCTACATAACCCCTTGCGTCTACAAGGGACACTTACTACCCAATTGCAAGTAAAAAGCTCTCTCTGTCTTCGAATTATCTAGAACGGTATCTGAGCAATAATATAAATCCTCACCTCTGCTCTGGGATCTAGAATTAGAATATTTTCAGAGTCCATTTCTCTCATTCCTGGAAAAGGCATATTCCATTTCTCTCCATTTCTCTCATTCCTGGAAAAGCCATCTTAGCAACCCTCTTCTTCAACACATAGGTATGCCTAATCCTCATTTCTGCTTTCATTTCTTGAATCTTTTCAATCGATTCCCTCAAGCTTAGGATTATACTCATCTCCTCTCATTTCTTTAATCTTTTCAGTCAATTTCTCTCATTTCTTGAAAAAGTTCATCTTCCATTTTCTCTCGTTTCCAACCCTCTTCAACACACAGGTATGTATAATCTTTACCTTCAGTCTCTTTTCTTGAATCTTTTGAAGCGAGTCTCTGCAGCTGAGAATTATAATCCTCAGTTTCTTGAATATTTTCAGTAAATTTCTCCCATTCCTGGAAAAAGTTCATCTTTCAGTTTCTCTCCTTTCCAACCCTCTTCAATACATAGGTATGTATAATCGCTCAACTCTGCTCTCATTTCTTTAATCTTTTTGATTGATTCTCTCAAGTTGAGCATCATAATCCATTCTAACCATTTTGAATTCAAGAGATAAAAGCACTCATTCACTTACCTTCTCTGGTAAGAGATGCCTTCAATCTCTAGTTGTTGATTGGGCCACAGTTCGGATATCTGATAGCAGTCCATGTTTCAGAAATCATGGTTGTCTTTGATGCCCATGACCACACGGCACATTACTATATTCTTGTTCTAATGTATTGATTTAATTGAATATTGAGTTCTTGAAATGTTGTGTTTTTTTTTTTTTTTTTTGCTTATTTTTACAGTTTCAGATCTACAATATAAAATCATTTTTTGACAACGCTGCATTAATGTTGGGCCTTAAAATCTTATACTGTGATGATAAAGAATCACGTTTCACCTGGCAATTTTGGGATAAGATAAAAATGTGGCTAGTAGATGGAGAGGCAAGCAGCACTAACTCGTTCATTTTTATGAGGGGAGATGTATTCCATGAATCGCCACTTTAGCGAATGCTGTATTTCCATCAACGCCATGGTCATAAAGCAACGATGCTCGCCAAAAAGGTAATTAACAAATCTTGAGTTTCTTTAGCTTTTAACTTCGAAAATGAGAGAGATTCGTGGGTTGGGTCATTTTACGGTCATATGATAACTGGCTGGCTGCAACTTGCACACTATACTCAGGTTTTCAAATTTGCAAGTGGGCCCATGGTTTATTTACCTAGCTAGGTCAGTCTGATATTACACAACCTTAAAGGGGCAATGCCTCTGATAATCATCAGACCGTTCGATATGTGGCCCACAGGTAGACCCTTTTGGAGAGAAATGCAATGTCGTCTACATTCATATTGCTATTTGGGATATTTCAATAATGGATTATTTTGGAAATATCTCCATCCAAGGTAGAAATCAATAGACCAACGGTCTAGATCGAGGAACCATGGCCCTCACTTCTTAGAATAGAAAATCTAACGTATACTGTTTGTAGCAACTACCTATATTATATAATTCCTTTGTTTTTTTTTTAATAGAGGTTGGATTATTTTGTACATATCTCCATCCAAGGTAGAAATCAATAGACCAACAGTCTAGATCGGGGAACCATGGGCCCCACTTCTCATAATTAAAATCTGATGTATACTGTTTGTAGCAACCACTTATGTTAATTATATAATCTGATTTTTACTGGTAAATTCCTCAGAACTGATTTTTCGAAGAAATACTTCCAGATTTTCGAATTTACAAAGGCAAGCTTCTAAACCACCTAATGAAGGCTTAAAAGACTAATTTGCCATTATTCTTGGGCTTTGAAAGATACCTCGAAAAATAAAAATAAAAATTCAGAAGGGACTGAGAACTATCGGACGCGTGTGTGCGATAAAGCTCTGCTACACATGCACAGCACGAGATCCAATCCATTCCTATCACCACTGTGCCACATTATTGGAAATAGGTGGATCAACCAAATTCTTGGGCTAGCAAGTTGATATAATGGTTCCATTTTCATGGATGGATTGGATTGGAGCCATCGAGCCATTGCTGGCACAAGCGTATACATGAGCTTTATTATTGAACGCTTGGGCTGAGCAAAGTGAAATTTTAAAAGAGGAGTTATAAGAGGACATCATGCTGTGAACACGATAGATGGCAAATAAACATCATGTTGAACCCTAGGAAGGTCTCAGCGGTGGTGTGGTCCACTCAAGCCTTAAATCTACCTCCTTTTTGGTCTAATGCCTCAAAATTATCCATAAAAATGGATGGACTGCATGAATAAAACACTTGCATATGATAGGACTGTCCCATCTAGTTGGGGTAGTACCCAATCTGCCACGATCGTAAGAGACTTCAACTTTCCAAAAAAAAAAAAAAAAAAAAAAACGAAAGAAGAAAAAAGAAAAGACAAGACGCACACATGACCCCACCTTAATTTGTATGTGAAATTTACTCCAACCATTAGATGTATAATCCCACATTAGGTCCGAGGCCAAAAAATAAGTTGACCTGGACTTTAAATGGGTCATACCTAAGGAAACAACTAAGAGAAATGTCCACCCTAGATTTTTTATAGGGCCCACCATGATAATTATAAAAAATCCACTCCAACCATTAGATGTCACGAAAACATTTAGGCGCACCCTCAAAAATCAAAACAACATGTGATTCGGGTGGGTCATAGTAAGGGAGACAATTTGGATGTGGATGGATTTTAATACTTGTGCTTAAAATTAGGTCACCCGACTTATGATTGGCTTGAATTTCTGATACACAATAAATTATCGCCCACATAGCTCTCTAATTTTTCATAGGCCTAAGTCCCTTAGGCACTAGCGGAGATTCCGGTTAGTGGTTACTTGTATGTGAAGGGTAATTTAGGGTCCGTTTGGCATCTCTACTAAAAAGACCTTATTTGCTTATTTAAAAAAAAAACTTTTATTCAAAAATAAACTGTTGGTAAAGCTATAATTTTACAACTTAGTTTTAAAAAAAAAACTAGTTAAAAAGTCCTTAAAAATAAGCGATAAGAGGTAACTTTTTCTTTAAGAACTTATTTAGCTTAAGCAAGTAGACATTTTTGGCTAACTTTTGGACAAGTTTATCCTTAAACTTTTTAGTAAATTCCCATCTTGCCATCCTCTCTCTCTCTCTCTCTCTCTCTCTCTCACAATCTCTCTAAGGTCCTATTCGAATGTTTTAGCAAATATGCTTATTTCAAATACGAGCATTTTTTTTTTTTTTAAAACGTGATTTTACTAAATGAACTTATTTAAAATAAGCGCCAGAATAAAAAGAACTTGTTAGAGTATCTCTTATTTCAAAAGCTTATTAGATTAGAGTAGAGATACCTAACGAGCCCTTAAACTTTTCGTCCTCTAGCCGTACAGTAAGAAGAACCTTTTGATAAATAAGGTCAGTCAAAGCATGTTAGGGAAATATTATATACTAGGATTTTTTTGGGTAAAAGCTCCCTTTTCTTGATATTACAAAATATACATCATTCATGGTATTTACATCCGACCACTTGCTTGAATTAACTCTTTCAATAGATTACTTATGCAATTTGTTTAGCACATGTCAAAGTGGTTCACATATTAGAGATCCGGACCATTCATCAGTGAATTCTGTGGAATGTTCTAGACCAAAACTTCTTGCCTTTTTGACCATTGCAATCCTAACACTTATACCATGACTGTCATAGTTGCAGGTGGAATCTAGTCGTCCTGGAGATGTGGTGATCTTGGATGATGAAATAGGATTGGTTGAAATTTTTGCTGAGGGCAGAGTCATCTTTCATTAATCCTAAAAGAGATGCAGTTGCCTATCTCTTCAACATGTCGCTCTTTGATGTACAGCATATAATGTTCTCATCTTCAATTAAAGATGTCTTAAGTGGCCTGACAAATGTTAGTGAACTATTTTCTATGACAATTGATGGGATCTACCTAGATTTTAAAAATACAGTGGTCGAGGGTATGACCATCAACCGCTGCAACAGAGAAGAGGAGTAAGCCTTGACTGGTTTTGTCATCGACGATACTGCCAGTATTGGTCGTCAATGCTATATTGGGGCATCTGTAGTAATTGGTCCAAACTGTGTTGTTGGCGACTATGTTAGATTGTAGCATTATGTACTGATTGATCGTGTAATGGTTAGGAGTGCCGTGTTAGTGAAGGACTGTGTGATTGGGCCAGGCTCGGTCGTTGGTAAATGGGCTCGCATCACAAATACCGGTATTGGACGAAATGTGATCGTACCTGACGAGATTGTATTGGATGGGGTACTTTTTATTGGGAGGGGTAGGAATGTTACCTCCAACGCCTCGTATACCATTCTATTATTGCCACCGTAGCAAAGCTAAATCAGCAAGCAGAGACTGATTAACTCGAGGTTAGCTGTTGGACTACTTTTTTTTTTTTTGTTAAACTTTGTTACTTGGTAGCTTTTGGACATTTGGATTGATAAACTTGATTTTAGTCACTAGTACTATGTACTAACCGAAACTTACATTGACATGATTATTGGAATAATGCCTAAAACCTCTAAATAACGCCCTATGGATGATGTAGAGGTTGTTTATAGATTGTTTTATAAATTGCATATATGGATTTGGAAAAATGCCACAAATGATTACCACATTTACTTCCTTTATGACTAAAAGAGTGTGTAAGCTGCTAATGCATATACTACTACATCACATGCTAGCTAGCATGGATGGTGCATGCTATATCTAAACCATTCAAAAGATGGTTCTCACCATGTAGACGTTCTCCTCAGGTGGGCCACAATGTTAGCAATAGTTGGGTAGTTAAGAAAACTTCAGCCAAGTATTTTTTTTTTCAGTTGTGATTTTTTTTTTTTTTGTAAACTATGGTCCACTTGATGATTGGACCAAACCGATTCTTATACAGGAGTGTTAAAATAGTGGCACACCTCTAATGAATGGATTAGGTCTACTAACTAATAAATTATTAAATTGCTAGGTTGGCACATGTGTTGGATGTGGATGAATGAACCTCATATGCTGTAGGCTCGTATTTTGGGGAACGGTCCATGAGTCCTGGAAAAGTGGACCTTTACCACGTCAACTCTTATTAGCATGCGAGAGGTACAGGGATACATGCCCGATGGGTCTAGTGGCTATCTAATTTATGGTTTGGAAGCCCTAATTTGAATCACAATCAGTGGAATGGTCTGGACCCATACTCGTTGAATTATAGTGAACCTGGCTTGGCTGCCCTAAGCACCTAATCTAAGTCCCACTAACTGGATGCCCTGGTTGAAACCCTGTAATGTAGGTGTGTCCGAACCCTAAAATGATTTGGTGAGAAACTGGTGAATGCTGTAGATTTCTCAAAAACATTACGGTTGACCTCGAGTATTTCATCAACGGACGTCCAATCCCCATTTTTTCTGTTGTGGCCCACTTGAGTTTTGTATTTGACTCATTTTTGTGCCCACCCCCTAAAATGATTTGATGAAACTAGTTGATAGAGTGTTCCTAAATTTTTTTTACAGTCGGCCATCATGAGTGTTTCAATGATAGGCCTTCAATCTCTATTGTTTCTTGGCTATGCAGCCCACTTAAGTTTTGGATCTGGCTCTTTTTTTAGGCCACCTCTTAAATGATTTGGTGAAACTAATGTGCGAGGTGGATTTGTCACAAACATGGTGGGGGCCATGAGTTTTTCATCTGCGGAGTTCTAAAAGAGAAACTAGAGAGAGGGTCAACGGTGCCATTGTGTAGAGGTGTCAAAAATAAAACGATGAATAGCCCACATTCATGTTGCATCCCCTGACCACCATTTCATGGTTGATGTATGGATGGCTATCCTAAATAAACCATAATATATAAATAGACAAAAATGAGGCTGTTTTTTCCATCTTCTTTTTTTTTTTTTTTTTTTTTTTTTTTTTTTTTTTCTGTCCACTCTATCATGATAAATGGTCCAATCATCAAGTGGACCATAGTTTACAAAATAAATTCACCGCTGAAAAAAAAAACTTGGCTGAAGTTTTCTTAACCGTCCAACTATTTCTAACATATGTATGTCTACATTGTTAGAACCACCTTTTGGATGGTTTAGATATAACACGCACCATCCATGCTAGCTAGCATATGCTGTAGTGTATGCATTAGCAGCTTATACACTCTTTAATTAGTTACGAAGGAAGCATATATATATGGTAATCATTTGTGGCCTTTCTCCAAATTTATGTATGCAATTTCTAGAACAACCAATAAGCAACCCATACATCATTCATAGGGCGTCATTTAGAGGTTTTAGGCAATATTTCAATAATCACATCTAAGTTTCAGGTTTGTACATGATACTATAGATAGTTGACTAAAAGCATGTTTATCAATCAAAATGCTCAAAAGCTACTAAGAAACAAAAGTTTAACAATCCAAGTGACTGAAATCAAGTATGTTTGCCAATCCAAATGCTTAAAATTAAGCTACCAAAAAAAAAAAAAAAAAGTCCAATGGCTCACCTTGAGTTTACCAGTCTCTGCTTGCTGATTTAGCTTTGCGGCGTTGGCAATAGAATAATGGTATTGGAGGCGTTGGAGGTAACATTCCCACCACTCCCAATAACAACTATGCCTTCCAATCCAATCTCATCATGTACGGTCACATTTCGTCCAATGCCGGTATTTGTGACATGAGTCCATTGACTAACGACTGAGCCTGACCCAATCACGTAGTCCTTCACAAACTCAGCATTCTTAACTTTTACATCATCGATTAGTATACAACTCTGTAATCTAACATTATTATCAATCACACAGTTTGGACCAATTATTACATATGGTCCAATATGGCAGTCAGTACTAATACTGGCAGTTTGGTCGATGATAATTTTTTATCCGTTCAACTTGACAGCCTGATTCTCTTCTATGTTGCGTATGATGGCTATACCCTCCACCATTGCATTTTTTAAATCCATGTAGATACCATTAATTTTCATAGAATAGAGCTCATCAGCATTTGCCAGGCCATTTAAGACATCTTCTATAGAAGATGAAAAGATTATATGCTCTGTGTCAAATAATAACATGTTGAAGAGATAGGCAGTTGCAGTAATGAAAGATGCATTCTGCCCTGTAGCAAAATTTTCAACCAATCCTGTTTCCTGTTCGAGATCACCACCTCTCCAGGACGATTGGAATCCGCCTGCAACCATGACAGTCATGCTATAAATACTAGGATTGCAATGGTAAAAAAGGCTACAAGTTTTGGTCGAGAACATTTTCACATAATTCACCGATGAATGATCGCTCTCTAATATGTGAACCACCTCGACATGTGCTCAACAGATCGCCTAGGTAATCTATTGAGAGAGTTAATTCAAATAGGTAGTGGGATGTAAATATTATGAATGATGTATATTTTGTATTGCACTAGTTCCAACTCCTATTTGAAAGCCATCAATCACCTTGCCTCATGTTTCCTCCCTCCGAGCTTGCGGCATCCTAGCCGGCACATCTCGAGGGGGGGTTACCGAAAAATTCCTAGCAGTATATAAACTCACCTTATTTACCAAATGTCTAAGGGTTGGTTAGGCATCTCTACTCTAATCTAATAAGAGTTTTTCAAATAAGAGTACCCTAATAAGTTCTTTTATTCTAGCGCTTATTTTAAATAACTTCGTTTGGTAAAATATTCAAACATGACCTTTTTTTAAGAGTAGTTGATGTCATTTTTAAATATTATAAGAACAATCCATATGGTTATTTTGGTGAATCTCATCATAAATTGACTGTCCCTCAATATCAAAAGAATGGATGGCTACAATATTCTTCATGTTTTAAGAAACTTGAGCCGTCCATTATGTTTGACATTGGATGTGGATTAGCCATCATATGTAGCCCACCTTTGATGTGGATCATCCATCGTGTGAGCCAAACCTTCAAAGTTGGTCATCTGTCATGCGAGGCCCATCTTGGGTGTGGACCATTCATCATTAGGGGTTGACCTTTGAAATGAACTGTCCATTAGGTGGGGGCAACCTTGATGTAGGTCATCTGTCATGTGGGGCCCACCATCAATGCTAATTGTCCTTTATGTGAGTCCCCTCAATGTCCACTACCTATCACATGGAATCCACATTTGATGTGTCCATTGTGTGTTCACCACTTTCTAAGTAGGTTGTCCATCATGTGGCGCCCACTTTTGATGTCCTCCGTCCATCGTGTGGGGCACACCTTCTATGTGGATCATTCATCATGTTGGGCCACTTTGGCTATGGCCCTCCATGATGCGAGACCTTGGATGTCCATGTGGTGGGGCCCACTTGATTTGGATTGTCCATCATAAGAGGCCACACTTGGTTTGCTTGAAAAAAGCCTGTTTCAAGTTGGGATCGGTTTGTGCAAAAAATTTCGAAACGGGTTGGGCCGATTTTGAATAGGTGGCGGCTTTTTCGTTTGTTTGTTTGTTTGTTTAAGTAGAAAAGAATTTTAAAGGTTAGACAAAAAAAAAAGTATTTTATTACATGATGTTTAACATCCTCTAAAGGAGGAGTGCAACTTCAAAATAGACATGTAAGAGCCTTATCCAAACAAAATTATACAAGCATAACTTTGTAAGTGCAAGGAAAGAGTGCATTCATGTATTTTTATTCACGTTGTCATTTATATGTATTATCCATGTCGTCGTATATATGTATTATCCATGTCATCATATATATGTATTATCCATGCTGTCCATCCATTTTTACACATCAGTTTAGGACATAATCCCAAAATTGAATCATATCCAAAGCTCAAGTGTATCATACCACAGAAAATAGTATGCTTACAATCTACGAGCCGAATCAAATCGAGCTGAGTAGTATTGTCTTGGTTTGAGCTTGGTTTATTTTTTTAAATGAGCTTTACTGTGAGGCTTGGTTTGGTTTAAACTTCTATTCAAATCAACTCAAGTGGAGCTTTTTCAAACTAATCCGAGCCGAGCTTTCGAGCGGGCTTGGTTTGTGCCTAGCTCTACTTACAATTACTAATTTTACAAGAAAATACCTTTTAGCTTTGGTATATCCAAAAGCATGCTACCGAACCCGATAACACGATGGTGAAAAGACAAATTTGCCTTTATTTTTATAATGACATGGAAAATCAGAAGTAATGACGTGGTGCACATTGGTCGGTGTTCAATTGCCACTGTGTGGTGTACTTGAGCCCGGGACCTGCCTAATTTTTTGGATCATGCACTAAAGTGATTTGGTAAAATGGATGGATAGATACATCAAGGTGGGCCCGACAGAACCCCTGCCTAGGGTTGTCAATGGGCCGGTCCTAGGGTAGGTTTTGACCTGGATTTTTAACTGTTTCGGGCTGTCCCTGTTAAAAAATTTGACTTTTTCAGTCCTGGAGCCCGGCCCATTGACTACCCCTGCCTAGACGAGTCCGTCCGGGCAGGGCAGGACGCATTCCATGTTACCATTCAGGGACGTGGCTACGGTGGACATCCGCATCCACTGAGGTGGGTGGATCATTAACTGTGAGGCCCACCTTGATGTATGTGTCTTAAATCTACGTCATTCATCTGCTTTGCCATCTCATGTTAGGCATGGGTCCAAAAACAAAGTAGAACCAAATCTCAGGTGGACCACGCCACAGGAAACATTGGTCATTTAATGCTCATCATTAAAACTACATGGGGCAACCAGAATATATATTTGCCATCCAACCTATTGATAAGGTCACATTGTCACAAAGACCTGTATAAAGGTACCACAAAAATATCAGGTTGATCCAAAACTTTTGCGGGCCCCAACAAGTTTTTAATTGCAATCATCACTGTTTCCTGTAGTGTAGTCCACTTCAGATTTGTATCTGCTTCATTTTTTACTCATGCCCTAAAATGGCCTGGATAAATAGATGGATGGCGTGGATTTAAGACACATACATCATAGTGAGCCCCACCATCAGGGATCCACCAATGTTGCTTATGGCATTGGGTTGGATGTAGTTTGTATTGGCTTTCTTTCTAAATTGAGAAAGACTTTGATATTCTGTGAGATGGGAGAAGGATGTTACGCACGCACTTAGAAAATTAATTACATGGCATACAAGTAGTCAAATTAAACCGTCCAAATTATGGGAACCTGTGTAGATGTACCTTGAACCCAAAATTAAGTTTGTTGCATTATGAGATTGATGGACATTTGTTGGACGGTTACAAATGACAAATATCCAACAATTGTATTTCCACATATAAGCATCCACACATCAATGGCTACAATTATTCAACCAAGCTATTAGACTGGCCTAGTCAGCCTTAATTTAATATACTACGTTTGCAATTTCTGAGTGCCTGCGTGTCAAGCCTCATATGTTTCCTCATCGTTGTATAACTCCTCTTTTAAAATTTCACTCTGCTAAGCCCAGGTGTATTCAATAAAGCTCATGTACATGCACGTGCCACCATTATATTAACTTGCTAGCCCAAGAATTTGGTTGATCCACCAATTTAGAATTTTGCGTGGCACAGTGGTGAAAGGAATTGATCGGATTCCGTGCTGCCACGTGTAGTGGAGCTTTGTCGCACATGCGTCCAAAAGTGAGTTTCATTTTTTTTTTTGTTGAGGTATTTTCATTTTTTTCTTCTTCGGAAACTCAGTTTTGAGGAGTTGTCCAGTAGAAATCCGATTATATAACATAGGTGGTTGCTACAAACGGTATACATCAGCTTTTAATTATGAGATAGGGCCCATGTTTACTCGATCTAGACTATTGGTCTATTGATTCTACCTTCGATGGAGATACGTCCAAAATAATCCAGCCTCTATTAAAAAAACAACAACAAAGGAATTATATAATATAGGTGGCTGCTACAAATAGTATACATCAGATTTTTTTATTCTCGGAAGTGGGCCCATAGTTCCTCAATCTAGACCATTGGTCTATTGATTTCTACCTTGGATAGAGTTATTTCCAAAATAATCCATTATTGAAAGATCCCATAGAGCAATATTATGACAACATTCAGTTGAATGTGGACAGCATTGTATCTCTCTATAATAGTCTATCTGTGGCCCACATATCAAACGGTCTGATAATCTAGATTATGAAAGGCATTGCCAGGTTGGGAAATATCAGACTAAGCACCTAGTTCAATAAACCATGGCCCGGTCACTTGTCAAAATCTAAAACCTGGGTTTAGCGTTGCATGTATCATATGGCCGTACAATTACTCAACTCACAAGCACATATTTCTCATTTTCGAAATTAAAAGCAAAAGAAACTTAAGACTCTAGCTGCATTACCTTTTTGATGAGCATCGTGGCTGTATGACCGTGGCGTTCATGGAAATCTAGCATTTGCTGAAGTGGTAATTCATGAAATACATCTCCCCTCATAAAAAAAAACGGGTTATTACTACTCGCCTTTCCATCTACCAGCCGCAATTTTATCTTATCCCACCAGTGCCAAGTGAAACGTGATTCTCTATCATTTCAGTATAGGATTTTAAGGCCTAACTTTAATGTAGCATTGTCAAAAAATGATTTCATATCACTGATCTAAGACTGCAATAAAAAGAAAAGAAAAAAAAAAAACCACAACAATTCATGAAATACATCTCCCCTCATAAAAAAGAACGGGTTATTACTACTCGCCTTTCCATCTACCAGCCGCAATTTTATCTTATCCCACCAGTGCCAAGTGAAACGTGATTCTCTATCATTTCAGTATAGGATTTTAAGGCCTAACTTTAATGTAGCATTGTCAAAAAATGATTTCATATCACTGATCTAAGACTGCAATAAAAAGAAAAGAAAAAAAAAAAAACCACAACATTTCAAGAACTCAATATTCGATTAAATCAATACATTAGAACAAGAATATAGTAATGTACCACTACATGGGTATCAAAGGCAATCATGACTTCTGAAGCATGGAATGTTGTTAGATATCTGAGCTGTGGTCCGATCAACCACATGAGACCGAAGGTATCTCTTCGGGTGCGAGGTAGTTGAATGAGTGCTTTCATCTCCTAAATTCAAAATGGTTAGAATGGATTACGATGCTCAGCATGAGAGAATCAACTGAAAAGATTCAATAAGGGCCCGTTTGGAATGTAAGTTACTTAAGATAAGCTGCTTATCGGATAAGTTACTTATCTTGGTTTCTACTTATTAAGCAGATGAGTATACTCGGTAAGCAATACACTTGTTTATAATGCATGTCAACCTACACTTGAAGGTATGTGCTCAATCTCCAACCCACTACAATCTTCTTCCTGTGCATTCCTATGGAGCTGATGAGTATGTTGATAGGGTTGGTAGCAGATTTTTTGGTAGGTCTGTTCTGTCTGTCTTGTGGATGCTTGATGCTCCCTAGGGGCGAGTGGCTGGTTGATGCTCTCTAGGGTCTCTGTTCTTTTATAATTCCGTTTTGGTTATTATTATTATTGCTTTTGCAGGTTTAGTGTTTGAATTTGGTGCAGACTAGTGTGTTTATGTGGATACTCGTAGATTTATTTTTTCTCAGGTTTCTCTTGTTACCTGATTTGCTATCATTTTTAGATTTTTCTAGGGTCTCTTCTTTTATAATTCCATTTTGGTTATTATTATTATTGCTTTTGCAGGTTTAGTGTTTGAATTTGGTGCAGACTAGTGTGTTTAAGTGGATACTCGGAGATTTGTTTTTTCTCAGGTTTCTCTTGTTCCCTGATTTGCTATCATTTTTAGATTTTTCCCTCGTTCTTGCTATTTCTGGTGTAGGGTGTTGACCCAAGAATCAGGGCGGAGGTTTGGCCTTTCCTACTTGGAGTGTAAGATTTTTCGGCCTTTCTACTTTTGTTGTGTGTCTGCTTTCAATTAGTTGGGTATCAAGTGGTGCTATGTATCTAATTGTGGGCGATTTTTCTGTTTGATGTTGTGTATTTTGTATGTCACTTAACCATCTTCTTGTGGAAAGTGATTGCTCACAACTGCATGTCAGTTAACTAAACATTCAACCTATGTTTACAATCATTCTTACCATTTTACTTTTGTAGGGGGCCGTCGAAAGTGAAATTTCTATTGTATGAATGTCAAAGAAAATTAACAAATATGGATTCATGGGTTGCATGTTGGCTCGTAGTGGTGTGTGTGGATCCAACCTGTCCAGCAGGTAAATCAAGCATGTAGGCCACCACAAAGAGGCCCCAAAAATCAAGCTTTTTGAGTGCCTTGGTTTGTGCATCTTTTCTTGGAATTATTGCTTAATTAACATTGTCAAATGTTGCATAGTAAAGATTGACCTGAAAGTTCTTTTTCGTTTTTTTTTTTTTTTTTTGTTTTGGTGGTTGTTTTGTTGCAAAGGTTGAATATATACTATAAAATGGAGCTACATCCTTACGATGTATCCAACTACCACATTTTGAAATTTATAATCTTATTTTGCTTGCGCTTTTTAAGTGCCTTGGTACTTCACGATTTTTTTTGTGGAATTTTTGCTTAATAAACAATTTCAAATGAATTTTAGTGATCTTTTTTCCTGTTTTTGGGACTCTTAGCTAAATTAGGTACTGATCTTCATCTTTTTTCCTATTTCTGCTTCAAAGCATTTCATATGAATTTTATTGATCTTTTAAAAAAAAAATTTGAATTTTAGTAATCTCATATGTTTTGCAAGAGCAACTAGGCAATACAATACAGTGGTGACTGCATTTTATTGCTCCTAAAAGAAAACACTGAGAGTTTGAACTCAAGGAATGTAGATTGACATGGCATACATACACTTTATTGCATGGAGTACTTGTTGGGTATTTATAGTTGGCCAGCAAATAGACAGTTAAGAAAGAATATACAGCAACAGTCCACATTCAGACAAAAAAAGGGCGAAATATTTGATGGCTAAGATCTCCCAAGCTGGTGCTTTTTCATGCATGGTTATCCATGTTGAGGCTCATCATATATCAGCTTGAATCACTAGACCATATGCTTCAATTGTGGAGATTCAGATAAATAGAACATTGGCCCCTCTTATATAGAATGAAAACCTGTACCTACTGTCCTAACTCTCAGTGTGAACATTGGCCCATCTTGTAATAGGCCATTTTTTAATAGTTCACTTTGAGCAGATTAAGGGTTTTTTTTATCTATTTCACTTGCTGGATTATCTGCCTCAATCAAGCGAATAGTTTTTGCTTATTGCAGTTTTCATATGATTTGGCATCTTTACTATCTAGTTTTGTTGGTAGAATTTTGTTAATCGTGTATTGATACCTTTTATGAGTTTGATTTTTTAAAATGTTTTATTGCATTCAGTTTTTCTGTTTTGTGATTTTGGAATGTAATGATCATTCTATCTTATTTATACACAAATATATAATGCCTGAATGTTTTTTTGTTTTGTGATTTTGGAATGCAATGGTCATTCTATCTTATTTATACACAAATATAGAATGCCTGAATCACTGTTCTTCCATTTCGGCCTCTCTTTCCATCTAGACATACAAGAAGGCACGTGCTGGCATTGAAGAGGTTCATTTCCTTCCGTTTAATCCAACTGATAAGTGAACAGCTCTTACTTATGTTGACGGCGAAGGGAAAATGCGTCGTTAACAGTGCAGAAACAATCAAGTGCTCTCTGAACCTTGGCATAAATGTTAAAATGATCACAGGTTGGCTTCTACTGCACACTCCCAGTAGGATTTTGATGAAATTAAAAAAAAATATCTTTGATCTTTTGCCATTTGAAAATTTTCTGCATAGGCTTTGGATAATTCTGGTCATAATGTTAGCATGCTTTTATTACCAATCCAACAAAAAGAAGCTTCTGTTAGATTTAGTGCAGCATTGATGAAGTGCTTTGCCATTTGAAAATTGTGTTTAATAGGCTTTGGATAATTTTGTTAATGATGTTAGCATGCTTTTATTACGATCTGGACTTTATTCATAAAGAGATTAGATTCCTTAATGTGGGAACCCTTCAATCAGTGGATCTGACCCTTTGGCGGTCGAGCTTGCCATCTGAGGGGCTTCGCATCCCTTTCTTTGTATTGGGAATTTCCTTCCCATCCTTTATTTTTAATGAATCTCGTAACCCTTTCACAAAAAAAAAAAAAAAAAAAAAAAAAAAAAAAAAAAAAAAAAAAGGGAAAAAAAAAGAAGCAAAGGAAATGAAGAAAAAAAGAGATGGTCTGACACAGCCCTTTGGGAGTTCTCATGGAAGTTATGTTTGCACGACTTGTTTTCATCATGATTTCTTCATGGAAGGGCATAATTAAAGATTTATCAACATTATTTTCCTCCTGGCCAAGCAACTCAATAGCAACACTGTTTATGTGACTGCAATGATTTTACCTTTGTACTGAGCATACTTGTTTCAAACTTGCAGAAAAATGTCTTGAATGACATTTAGTTCTTTGTGCTGCTATTTAGTAGATACTGGAAGCTCTACCTACAATATGATAAGGAGATGCATGCAGCATAAAAGATTCTCACATATGTTGGGTTAATAAATGCTATTTTGCGACTTGAATCACAGTTCTATGCAGCTGCATCCTTATGGTAACATGGCATGCATATGTGGTGATTGGGACTGTTGATCTGGTTACTGGTACCATTTGGATAGCACATATCCCCAAAGCATTGGGATTGGAGTCTGGTAGCTATTCAATCGGTTGTCTAAAAAAGTAACGGGCAGCTCAAAGTAGGGCGATAGTCCATATTCAACCAGAAAATTTGCACCAACTGGATGGTCAAGAGTTTTGGTCTACAACTCATCTATGACATCAACAGTCCTGATCAATGCTCATGTCTGCTATGTATACTGTAAGCAGGGAGCTTTCGCAGCTTGAATCACAGTTCTATGCAGCTACATCCTTATGGTAACATGGCACGTGTATGTGGTGAGAGAGACTGGATCTGGTTACTGGTACCATGTGGATAACAATTGATAAATCCATATTCAACCAGAACAACATAACAATTGATAAATGCTCCAAGATGGGAATTGTATTAACGGTTTGTACAGAAGTAAATGCTCTCACCTAGTAGCTATTTTCTTGGTATATGAAGTTGATAAGATTGTTATATAAATGGTGCAACAAATGATTTTATTTGTTTGGTCTTGAATTTTGGCAAGCAGGACGCTGTGGCAGCTTGTGAGATTGTGAACTGCAATGGTGTTGGGGTTCATTGCCAGCTATCCTCCTTATTTCTGTTTCTCTGACTCCCTAATGCTTGGAAAGGCTATATTTCATGGTTGGAGAGAGTATGAGCTAGAATTTAAGACGAAACTTGACATGCATATATCTATCTCATCTTCCATTTGACAAATTTTGTGTCAGAATCAGTAAGAGTTAGGTTGAGTTATCTTGCTAGAAATGATGCTTATCTCCCATGGCTAAGGTGGTTTATTTTTTATATCTTGGCTTTCTGGAGTAGATCCCTACATTCTTCCCATTGAACTGAATTAGCATAAGCTTCCCATTGAACAGAATTTGCATAACTTTCTATTCTCACACCAATCATATAACCCTTATCTTCTTCTCATTGAACAGAATTAACATGGCCTTGCATTCTTCCATTTGGATAGAATTAGTGACTAGAGTTGGCTCCTACCATCATGATCACCCTTTAATACTCTGGAGGGTTCATTACCTCACCAGTATGTAGGTCCCGAAAATCACCTTTGATTTATGTGTTTTGAGTTGGGTCATGCAAGCCAAGTCTCCATTGTGATCTCCAGAAGAGCCAGCCCTTTAACACCCTGCTGATGACTATGTCTATAATCACAAAAAAAAAGTTGCATGTTAGCCATGTTGACATATGTAGAGCATTATGCTCATTCCCTAGGTTTTAAAGTCAGATCAAGAATCTTTGTAGGAACCACCCGGTAAAATCTCTGCCAATGGCTGAAACATCAAACCGCTTTGTTAATAACGGTGTCTGATACGTGCATTTTCTTCTGCTTGGGCTTGAGCTTTTTAATAAAGTTATCTTAAAAAAAATAGCAGTGTCAGATAGAGGGCATCACTGTTTTTGTGAGTGTGCTTGTTATCTAGCCCATTTGTGATTTTTTTCTTGGAGCCATCAATCAAATTATTGAGTTGATTTGCAATAAATAATCTTTTCTATTCCAATGCAATATATATATATATATATATATATATATATATATATATATATATATATATATATATATATATATATATAGACTATTTGTTATTTGGGATGTAATTAATTTCTTATTGCTATTTTGTTTTGCAGGTTGTAGGCAGAGATGGATGAGGGTCGGCAGGTTATAGGCAGATACGTGTAGGGGCAGGATGGAGGAATCTTTTTTTGTTTTTTATTCAGAATCATTCAACTTATTTTTGTAAATATTATATCAATTTTATTTTAAAGTAATACAATTTTTGTATATTTAACTTATTCTTGTAATTATTATATATTTTTGTTTATTTAACTTATTCTTGTAATTGTTATATATTTTTGTTCAACACATATTTAACTGTGTTGTGCAACGTTTTTTAGGTTTTCAATATTAAAAAACAATGCAGACACAATATATATTTTTTCCCGGCGGTCAAGAAAACCTATACCGGCGATCTCACGCCATTTCTAGTAGCCTTAAACAAAACTTCCCAGTAGAGGTGGGCAACGATCCGGGCCGAGCAGAGTTCGCCCTAGTTTGGTTTGGTTTGTTTTTGGACCACCGCAGTTTGTGGATCGGTTTGGTTTGGGTTTCGGGCCGATCCATGCGGCCCGAGTTTGGTTTGCTCCATAAAAAATCTGGTTCGAGCCGGGATCGACTTGGTTGAAAATTTCGAACCGGGCCGGCCGAGTTCAAACAGACAGTGGCTCTTTTTTTCCTTGTTCACTTAAATAGAAAAGAGTTTAAAAAGTTGGAAAAAAAATGTACAAACATATCTTACTACATGATGTTTAACATCCTCCAAAAGAGAGCACCTTCAAAATAGACGTGCAATAGTATTTTCCAAACAAAAGTACACAAGCATAATTTTACAAGTGCAAAGAAACAGTGTGCATTCATGTATATGTATTATGTATTATCCATGTCATCCATCTGTTTTACATATCATTTTAGGACATGATCCCAAAATGGAATCATATCCAAAGCTCAAGTGGATCACACTAGGGCTGAAAGTCGGGCAGGTTGGGTCGGGTTGGTGCTCAACCCTAACCCAACCCAAGGTTCCTATACGTCAACCCTAACCCAACCCAACCCAACCTCGGGTTGGAGATTCTCAACCCAAGCCCAACCCAGGCGGGCTCGGTCGGGTTGGTCGGGTTGATACATGCTAATATTTTTGTTATTACATTAGTCTACTATGTTTCAATACACACCTTATTTTTTTTTGTACTTATGGCTTTATTAATTATATATGTAGTTATTTATGTAAAGAACTTCACTTTTTCTAAACAAATGAGTTAAAATATAGGATAACTACTCCTTTAACATTCAAGCATTTCAAATTTAAGCATATCAAAATTCAAACATTATAAGTTTACTTACTAAAGTAATATAAAATAATAAGTTAACTTAACTAAAGGATAATAAAATTATAAGTAACTTATATATAGATCGGGTTCGGGTTGGGTCGGGCAACCCGAGACCTCAACCCAAGCCCGACCCAAACTTCATCGGGTTGGTGTTTTCCTACCCCAAGCTTGAAATCGGGTTTGATACTTCCTACCCAAGCCCAACCCAATGTCAGGTCGGTCACGGGTCGGTCGGGTTGAACCCGCCCAACTTTCAGCCCTAGATCACACCATAGGAAACAGTGTGCTTATAATCTACGAGCCGAATCAAACCGAGCTGAATCAAATCGAGCTTCGAGCCGAGCCGAGTTCCGCCCTAGTTTGAGTTTGGTTTGTTTTTTCAAACGAGCTTGACTCGGAGGCTTGGTTTGGTTTGAACTTCCATTCGAACCAATCCAAGCCGAGCTTTTTCGAACCAATCCGAGCCGAGCTTTCAAGCTGGCTTGGTTTGTGCCCACCTCTACTTCCCGGCGGAGAGAATGAGCGCCGCTAAAGGTTTCAGACCGCTGGGAAACAAACCTCTATAGCGGCAATCAGTAACAGCGCCGGCGAAAGAGTACTGACCGCGGTAAATCATTTAGCGACGCCCCTATTATTGGGGATGCCTACAAGTGTGCTGAGCGGGGCGATGGAGACATAGGATAGAAATTCAGTTCCAAGCACTAAGGGTGCGTTTGGTAAAACTTAATTCCACGACTTATCACTGAAAAAAGATATTTTCAGTGATTTTAGTAATTCAGACCGTTTGGTAACTAAAAAAATTTAAGTGCTTAATTGGAAAAATCACTTAAATTAAGTGGATTATTTTAAGTGATGCCAACTTGACTTAAAGCTTATAGCTGAATGCGGTAAGTGGTTTCTCTTTAAATTTTTAGATAAAAATTGACAAAAGTATCCCTATTAACATTTAAAAATGGCAAGATTACCCATCTTTGTTTACTTTCCCATCCATGAAACCACCCCACGCAAATACTTGAAGTCACCAAATTTTATAAGCCCCAACATAATGATGTATTATATCTACATAGTTTATCCATTTGGAGAGATGATTTTAAGGCATGAGCCCAAAAATGAGGCAGGTCCAAACCTCAAGTGGACCACACCACTGAAAGCAATTGGGACAATGATGCCCACCATTGAAACCTTACTAGGGCCCACCATGATGTTTATTTACCATCAACCCTATTCATCATAACACAAAGACTTGGATTAAGGGAAAACACAAATATTAGCTTGATCCGAAACTTTTGTGGCCGTGATAAGTTTTCAATGGTAGTTTTCAGATAAATTACCAAACAGATTTTTCAGTTCTTATAAGTACTTAAATTCAGCACTTTAAGTTTTCAGTACTTAAATTAATTTTCAGACTTAATTTTTCAGTTTACCAAACAGCACCTAACTCCACTAAAATTATGAGAGCCGCGGGTGAATATTTCGGTTGTTGTGTTTTTTTTTTTTTTTTGCCTCTGATGTTGGCCTCGATACATCTTGTTGTGTTAGCAATGGCTAGGTCTGGGCTGGCCAGACAAGGCCCAGCCCTGCACGTCCTAGAAAGTTAGTTGGGCCCACACTCAATTTATTCCAGCCTAAAACTTGATCAAATTTATTTCCAGAGGTAAATGTTCATAATCCAACCTTTAATCAGGTGGGCCTCACATGCATTAACAAAAATTCATTCATTGGACCATGATCATAGGATGACGTTGGGGGTGGAAAATGTGCCGAGATATGCTAGGCCCTGATGAATATTTTTGGGCCACCGGATGCTCACTCCTGATGAATGGCCTAGATGTCTAGCCAGTTTATGATAATATTCTACGATGGAAAACGTTTCTTATTTGCTAATGAATGGCCTAGATGTCTTACCAATTGATGATAATATTATATGTTGAAAAATCTTCATCAATTTTTTTTTTTCCCATTCAACTGTCATTTGCTTGATAAGTGGACCACTATAATTTTGCTCACAGCAGGAGCTCTCCCATATGTAACAGATCCGGATTGTGTACTACCCCTGCACTTCCCTAGCTAGGGACGGATAGGGGATCTTAGGATCATATCATTTTAGGTACAAGTGAGTCAAGAAGCAGAGTTGATAATGACACCTACCATTGAAACCTTCCAAGGGCCCACCGTGACCGTTAATTGCCATCCAACCTGTTCATAAGGTCACATAGGCCTGGATGAAAGGAAAAAGGAAATATTAGCTTGATCCAAAACTTATGTGGGCGCAAAAAGTTTTCAATGTTAAGTGTTTAAGCCCCGTTGTGTGGTTCCATTCAACCTTGGAATTACCTTGTTTTTGGGCTTGTAACTTGAAATGATATGAAAAAACGTATGGATGGGATGGATAAAAGCCACACATCACTGTGGCCCTCATATCCCCTTTCCATTCCTAGATAGGGACCCACAATGAAGTACCCAATCCGCGTCCGTATGTAAGTCCTCTCCCCTTCTTCAATATAAGGTGCAAAAATGAGAAATGGATTGCGTAGTGTGCCACACACTGACCTTCGTGGTGTGTTGATGTCGCCGAGTTCTGTGGTTCTACTATGATGTATGTGTTATATCCACATTGTTAATTTCAATAGATTAATTTAGGGTAGCCCAAAAATGAGACATCCAAATCTCAAGTGGACCACACCAAAGAAAGCAGCGTAGATTGAACTGAACTTCTATCATTGAAAACTTCTTGGGGGCTATAGAAGTTTTGGATCAATTTTATTTGTCGTCTTTTTTATTTTTATTTTTTTAATTTACTTTATTCAGTTTTTTGTAACCTCATGAACAGGCCAGGTGACAAATAAACATCATGATGAGCTTTAAGAAGGTTTCAATGGTGGGAATCATTGTCCCACAGCTTTCTGTGGTGTGGTCCACTTGAGCTTTGAATTTAAGAATGAAGCATATCCAAAGCTCAAGTGGACCACACCACATAAAGAAGTAGGAATTGAGCCAACTATTGTTGAAGCCTTCCTAGGGAAACCGTGAGGTTTATCTGCCATCTAACTTGTTCATAAGGTCACACAGACCTGAATGAAGGTAAAACACAAACATCAACTTGATCAGTGCCTTTTGTGGCCCCAAGAAGTTTTCAACACTAGGCGTCCAATTCCTAGTGTTTCCTTCGGTGTGGTCTACTTGAGCCTTCAATCTGCCTTTTATTTATTTTTTTGGATCATGTTTAGATTTGCCTTGTTTTTTGGATCATGTTCTAGAATGATTTGAAAAATGGATGGACAGTGTGGATCTAAGAAATACATCATGGTAGGGCCATTTAAATTTCACATCTTAAGAAATTTCGTTGCTTTCCTTGTTGTGTGGATACTGGATCCTTATGGTATTCGATGGATCGGGGGCCTGTTGAAAGTGAGTAGTTGGGATACTAAGACCCCCAACCTCTCTGATTATTTATATTAAAACTCAATGAACTACAGCCTTTGATTCTAAGGACTACAATACACATGGAAACTGACTAGAAAGAAAAGATCAAGACGATCCACTAGATCAGGGCAGATCATGTTTTCGACGTATGTGGACCAGATGTTTCTTCTGCTCCTTTAACACTCTCCCTCAAGCTTCGGCGAAAAATCTCAGAAAGGCCAAGCTTGGACGAAATAATCCGATGACGATCTTTAGGTAGTGCTTTAGTAAACACATCAGCGAGTTGGTCAGTAGATCTTCGGTCATCTTTTAATCTAGCCCCAATCAGCATCAGAAAAAGCAGAAATATTTAGATCACCATGATTAGAATAAAGAAGACCTTTGCCAGGAGAGCCTTTGAGATAACGAAGAATCTGAAATGCAGCATCTAGATGTGAAGCTCGAGGTGAGTGCATAAACTGACTGAGGACACTTATTACATGGGAAATATCAGGACGAGTAATTGTGAGATAAATAAGTCGCCTGATCAGTCGTTGATAAGGTCCAGGATCAGAAAAGACCTCACTATCATGTGAGGTAAGCTGATGGGTAACCTCCAGTAGGGTGTCAAGAGGCTTACACCCAAGCATACCTGTCTCAGTAAGTAAGTCCAGCACATATTTCCGCTGACATAAGGAAATCCCATGTCGAGAACGAGTGATTTCAATGCCCAAAAAATAACATAAAAACCCCAAGTCTTTCACCTCAAAAGCACGGGAAATGTGAGATTTGATGTTGACAATTGCAGTAGCATCGTCACCCATAATAATAATATCATCAACATAAACAGAAACAATTCTAATCCCACTGTCTGTGCGTTGCCAAAAAATTGAATGGTCAGAGCTACACTGTTGAAAATGGGCATGTTTCATGGCATGCGTAAATTTGTCAAACCATGCCCGTGGGGATTGTTTGAGACCATAGATCGATTTGCGAAGGCGGCACACTTTCTTTTCCTCCCCCTGACGATAAAAACCAGGCAGAAGGCTCATATAAACTTCCTCATTGAGGTCACCATGTAAGAATGCATTTTTTACATCAAGTTGATGAAGGGGCCAGCCCAAATTTGCAGCGAGAGATAAAAGAACCCGAATGGAATTCATCTTTGCTACTGGAGCAAAAGTTTCAGTATAATCGATACCATAAGTCTGGGTAAATCCTTTAGTAACAAGGCGAGCTTTGTATCGATCGATTGAACCATCGGGTTTATATTTAATAATATATACCCATTTACATCCCACTATGTGCTTGCCCTCAGGAAGAGTAACGAGGTCCCATGTATGAGTCTTTTCTAATGCAGTCATTTCTTCCATCATGGCATGTTTCCAGTTTGGTTGAGATAAGGCAACACACCCTGGTGGGAATGGAGGAAGAGTTGACACTGGCAATAAAAGACCTATATGTAGAGTAAAGAGAAGCATAGGAAACAAAGTGATGGATATGATGAGAGGTTGAATATAAGATACCGTTATTGCTTGTAGATGTAGGTCCCACAGCAGCTGATGATGGTGATGGTAGTGAAGATGTATTCCGCATAGAGGTAGGCGCAGAGGTATGAGAACACAAATAATCCTGTAGATAAGAGGGTTTTCTAATGGGACGAGTGGAATGCCGTGAAATGGATGGAGAAGGAGGCGGCGGCGGTGGTGGTGGCAGTAGAGTAGGAGGTGGAGGCGGTGGAGAGGTAATTGGGACAGAAAGAGGAAGAAGACGGATGGGGGACGGGGAATCTAAGAAAGGTGAAGGGGTGACAAAAGAAGAAGAGCTTGAGGATTTTGGAGAAGAAAATTTGAGGGACTAAAAAAAGTGGCATCGAGGGTGACATAACGTCTGCCAGTGCTAGGATTGACAAATTTATAACCCTTTTGGGTAGGAGAGTAGCCAACAAACATGCATAGAATGGATCGAGGAGACAATTTTGTGCGGGAGGGAGAGAAATCATGCACATAAGTAGTGCATCCAAAGACATGAAGGGGAATAGTAGTAACATGATGTACCTTTTTTAAAAAATAGATTGGAGTCTGAAAATTGAGAACAGAATGTGGCAATCGATTGGCCAGGTAGCAAGCAGTGAGAACTGCATCTCCCCAATAATGTTTGGGAACATTCATCTCGGTAAGAAGACACCGAGTAATATTGAGAAGTTGTTGATTTTTTCTCTCGGCTGTCCCATTCTGCTGAGGTGTCGAGGCACAGGTAGTAGTAGATTCAATGCCATTTTGGCGAATATAATGGAGAAAAGAAGAGGAGAGGTATTCACCACCATTATCACAATGTAACATTTTGATTTTGGCACTAAATTGATTGACCAACTAAGAATGAAAGTATTTAAAAATATCAAACACTTCGCTTTTATGTTTTAGGAGATAAATCCAAGTCATCTTGGTGGTAGCATCCATAAATGAAACAAAGTAACGAAAGCCCAAAGAGGAGGGAATAGGGGATGGTCCCTACACATCAGATTGAATATAAGAAAACATGGGAACCGATTCTTTATTTAAAACCAGAGGAAAAGAGACACGTCTTTGTTTGGACAAAGCACATGTACTACACTGAAAAATAGTATTGTTTTGCTTGGAGCATAAAGAGGAAAATAAACTACGTAAAACTAGAAAAGAAGGATGGCCATAACGGCAGTGCCATCGATAAATATCCTCACGATCAATGGAAATCTGATGAGCAGAAGCCTGGAGGTGCACACCTGCATCAAAATGGTAGAGACCACCTTCTTCACGACCACCACTAATCATCTTCCGCGTTCGGAGATCCTGAAATAAACAATGAGAAGGAAGAAAGATGGCAGCACAGTTAAGTTGTTTAGTCAGGGTGGTCACAGAAAGTAAGTTTGAAGCAAGCCTAGGAACAAGAAGATTTTTGTCAAGGGTGACATTAGATGAAAGAGGAATGAAACCCATCCCAGTGATGGGGGTAGGATTTCCATCTGCTAATTTAATAGACCCTAGGGAAGAACTGGAGGTAAAGGTGGAAAATAGATGAGACATACCAGTCATATGGTCAGTGGCCCCGGTATCAATGACCCAGGGTTGAGACGAAGAAACAGTGGTGGATGTACCTTGTACAGCCGGACCGGAAACAGCCGAAGATGTAGAAACAGATAAGACAGCTTTCTGAGCCGTGAGGCGTTCATATTCTTCTTGGGGAGCTTGGACCATGATGGGAGGGGGCCAGAAGGGGCTTCTTCATATTCTGTAGCAGATAAATAGGCGCCACGTCCAGTAATCGAGCGACCACTCCCACGAGAAAGACCCCCACGCATGGGAGGTCGACCATGAAGTATCCAGCAAGTATCAACCATATGATTTGTGTGCTTGTAATGAGTGTAGAAAAGGTGATGTCGGCCACGACCTCGAGTGCCACGACCACGGCCACGATCAGAAAAAAATGAAGAAGAGGTATCAGCCTGTAAGGCGGACTGAGGGTGGGAGACAGGAGAAATCATGACCTGTTTCCGTTTTTCTTCTCGGGCAAGTATAGCGTAGACCTGGTTCAAGGTCATAATCTCAGCGTCACGAATAATCTGCTGTCGAAGTCCATCATACTCGTCTTTAAGACCATCTAAAAATTTGAATATACGTCGACGCTCTTGACGTTTCTTGATTAGAACCACATCTTTAGCACAGTAAGTGTTTTCCTCATCATGATACGCTAGTTCTTCCCATAAACTTCGTAGTTTAGCATAATATTCAGTGAGACTCTTGTCTTCTTGTTGAAGGGATGCAATTTCCTTTTCCAATTAAAAGATGCAGGACATATTATGTGCATCACTGTATAGCTCTTTGACGGCATCCCATATTTCTTTTGACGTCTTGAGGAAGAGAAGGCCACTGCGAACATTATCATCCATAGAATTCTACAGCCAGGACATGACAATCATGTCGTCTGATTCCCATTCTGCCTTTTTCGGATCATCTTGAGGACAACGAAGTGACCCAGTGATGTGGCCAAGTTTCCTCTTGCCGCCAATAAAAATACGGACAGCCTGTTGCCATTGGAGAAAATTTGGCCCTGTCAGAGGAGAAGAGGTGATCCGCAATCCAGGATTATCTGAATGGCGAAGTTCTATCTCAGAAGATGCCGACGATTCAGTAGCCATGAGATAGAAAAAAATAATAAAGAAAAGTCAGAGAAAATTCGTGGAGAGGCAAAAGAGTTAGGATACAGATCCAACTTTTTTTTTTGGAAAGTATGTGGACCGGTTGGGATATGAGAGGTCAGCGTGTGGCGGGCTGAAGACGGCCGCGTCTTAGGTAACAGCAACACTGGTAGCGGCAGCGGCAACGGCACCAGCAGCGGCACCGGCAGCGGTAGCGGCAGTAGAGGCTGCCGTTGGCGGTGGCTTGGACGGTGGAGGCGTGGGCCGTAAGGCTGCAGCGGCAGCAACAGTGGAGGCCGTAGGCGGCGTCTGTGACGGTAGAGGTGTGGGCGGTAAGGCTGCTGTGGCAGCTGCAGTGGAGGCCGTAGGCGGAGTCGTGGACGGCAGAGTCGTAGGCGGAGACGAACGACCTTCTGATGATCGTGGAGGAGAGAGACAACGGGTTGGGAGATGAGTGATTCCACCTCTGATGACGCTGGATGGTGGAGGAGCGGTTCCACCTCTGATGACGCTGGACGGTGGAGGAGAGAGACGTCAAACAGGGACGGTGGACAGACGCTGAAGCGGTGGTGGACAATGGACTGTGGCAAGGTCGTTCATCTATAGGGTAATGAGAGGAGAGGAGGTTGCAGGGTATGGCTAGGGTGTTGAGATGAGGGCATTGGGAGGAGGGATTTGAGAGGAGGGCTAGGGCATTGAGAGGAGGCTAGGGTTTCTCTGATACCATGTTGAAAGTGAGTAATTGGGATACTAAGACCCCCAACCTCTCTGATTATTTATATTAAAACTCAATGAACTACAGCCTTTGATTCTAAGGACTACAATACACATGGAAACTGACTAGAAAGAAAAGATCAGGACGGTCTACTAGATCAGGGCGGATCATGTCTTCGACGTATGTGGACCAGATATTTCTTCTGCTCCTTTAACAGGGCCTTCCACACGGGTTTGTCTCTCTTGAGGGCTTTTGCATTTGGTGAGTGTTTGAAAAGAGTTTATAGAAGACTACAGTCGCCACTAGTCAGTTACTTCAAATCTACAGTCAGCTAGATCCTGTAGAAATATTTAAAATTGAGAATCCGAAAATCTTTAGCCTTAAGATAACTCTTTGATTTGTTGCCTGAGACTCGAAGTAAGGACTGCGGTTTCGGAGAGAGAAGATGTATAGTCTCTATTTTACAAGATTAACTAATTTTCAAGGATTAGTTCCGATTCTTGCGCTTTAATGAATGTTTTGTGTGAGGAATGATGTGTTTAATGCATCGTCATTGTCAAGCAGTGTCTCGGGTTTGGCAAGCCTGCCCTGACTCACGTACTTGACGAATGGAGCAACTAGTTGGCTCGAGTTTTTGATGGGCAGGATTCGAGAAACTCGGCAAGCCTCAGAACATACACTTGAGTAGACTAGGTGAAGAAGTTCTATGCATGAGATAATATAAGATGAGAAAGGGGGTTGAGAAGGGAGTAGATGTTGCACAATGCTAAGGTAAGAAGTGGATGAAGCTATTTAAAAATTAGACGGTTGGATGGACAGTATTGTCGCAAGGATTAGATCAAGCCAGCGGTCTGGATTTGAACTTGGATGGCTTAGGGGACTAGGACCATGCTGAATTAAGGCTAGATCCTCTTACTCACTCTCACTCTCCTTGGTGGAGGGATGGGATGATTAAGGATTTGATGAGAAGAGGAGTTGTTGGCTAATTGTTCATCTTTCAAATGAGAGAATGATGGATTATTTATAGCCTTCCAAGCTTGGGTTTTTCCGTAATTATTGACGACTTTAGGGGTAAAAGTGGACTTGAAGGTGTTGACATTGTCACATGGCATCATCTCATGAGGGGCAAAATGGTGATTATGGGCCACAAGAAGGACAAAGTGGTACTTTGGCACTCACACGTTCTAAAAGTTTGCAAAATGACACATGTCATTGGGAGGTGCCAGTTGTTGAAAATGGGGGAAAAGGAAATGCATTGGGTGGCGGCTAGGCCGCCGCCCAGTGCACGGTTCTCCCCCTATTTTGGTTGGGAATCTTTTACAGATGCGGGGATGTTTTGGTTGTTGTAGAGTTTACTCTCCGTTCGTATTGCGGGCCTTGTTGGCTTGGGCTTGACTCTTCGGATCTAACAAGGTGAGTCGGCTATGTTGATTGGTTGGGCTAACTTGGTGAGTTGACTTAACGAATTGATTCGTCAAGTCAACTCATTGAGTTGACTTGTTTGGGAGTTTTGCTCGATTTTCCTAGGGGTTGCTCCTAGGGTTGAGATTTTAGATTCAGGATCTTGAATTAAGGTTCGACTCAGGATTTGGATTCGGGTTAAGGGTATGTATTGGGGTTACGGGTGTGGATCACCATCCATCCTATTCGTCCAATTTTTAATCAGTTTGTCAGCTTGGAGTGGAGTGTCTACAAATGCCCTTCTTTGGCAGAGGTTGCATACAATGGAATACAAAAAAGAGTGGACACCCCACTCTCACTAGTCAGTCATTAATTGTGGTTTGGATTTGTTGCTTGCCTTTGTGTCTGTGTCAACTGATATATGAAAGTAGATCACTCGCACATACCACAGGGGTTTGGAGAAAACGTTGCGCTTGTTCCTGCACTGGCTGCAATATTGGTGACCAATCGTAACCTTTTCACTCCCGATTGGTACTAACATCGAAAAAGTATAGTAGAGCCCCTGCGCTGCGCTTGTTACCTAGATCTGCCTCATTTTTCGGCTCATGACCTAAAATGACATGGAAAAATGAATGGACGGTGTGGATAAAATCCATACACCATGGTGGCCCTCAGAGCCCTAGCCTGTCTCGAGCTCGGGACAGGTGGGGGAAGTACCTAATCTTCTCGGGGTTAGTGTGTGCATATCGAATGTTGAGGAAAAAAATATATGAGGTTGACGAAAACTTAATTTTGTGGCCCACAAAAGGTTTTTAATGGTCATTAACCACTGTTACTTATGGTCTGGTCCACCTGAAAATTTTTATCTGCTTGAGTTTTTGTACCAAGGCTTAAAATAAGCTGGAAAAGTAGATGAACAGCATGTATATGAAATTCATATATCGAGGTGGGCTCCTATGCTCACCCATCCACATTGAACATCCAATCTGTTGATAAGGTCATTTAGACCAGGATGAAAGGAAAAAACAAATATAAGGTTGATGGAAAACTCTTGTGGCCCACAAAATGTTTTTAATGGTCATTAACCACTGTTACTTATAGTGTGGTCCACCTGAAAATTTTCATCTCAGTTTTTATACCATGGTCTAAATTAAGCTGGAAAAGCAGATGAACGGCATGGATATAAAATTCATACATCGAGGTGGGCTCCTATGCTCAGGGTCCCACCCACATAGCTGGTTCTGGGGTCTCACCCGAGTCGCGCCCCTGTTGCGTATTCGAGCTGGGGTAGCAGGCAAGACACAGCCTTCCATTGGATTGATTTAATGGACCCTGGCTTTAGATGAAAGATGCCCTTAACCCAATTTCAGATCAAGGCGGTTAATTTCATTGGTCCTGAACCATGTATGAAAGATGCACATTGAAACGTTTTTTTTTTTTTTTTTGTGGGATTTTGAAAGAGAGGGACAGTTATCCTCTGTGGGCCCCATCAAGCTGTATATGTAACTCACTTCAATAATGGAAACAGTGTAAAATTCCTTTTTTCTTTGATTCTTGTTTATCTTTTCCCACCCTTCATCGCATTGAGCTAAACATGCTAAACGTGGTTAATGGATTTGATGAAAGATACACATCAAGGGTTATACCGCTCACTAATGCGCAGGTGTTGCAGACATTCCGGTCCTCATGGTAAAGTCAAAATAACCAGATTTCGGTAAATCCCTCTCTCTATAGCACGGAAAACTTCCGTGCAAGGTTGTGATTCTGGGAAATGACCCACCCATGACAATCACCCCAGGATGAATGTCTTGGATTGATGCATCATCCTGACACGTCTACGTTGGAGGGATAGTTCAGCCATATATATTTCAGATTTTACTGCTCCACGGTATCATCTCATAGTCTCTGATCTGGAGAAGTGCTTTGTATGGCCCATCGTGTTGTGTACATCCCAAAAGTCAGCCCGAGCCATAACTTAGGTGGGCATCACAAGGAAAAAAAACATGTAAAATCATAACCAAAACCATTGATTTTCCTTGTGAGGCGCACCTGATTAATGGTTTGGATGAGACTAAAACATCATGGTGGGCCCACACAAAAAACCCATGGTCGGCATCCTGTCTAGGGCTCTCAATGGAGCGGGTCAAATCCAAGATCCGGAGTTGAATCTTAAAATAGGTCCAATTTATTAAATGGATTGGATTTGAATTCACAAAAATAAATCCGAATCATATTCGGATCAGATCCATATAAATTCGATCGCATCCCCTAAAATGGCAAGCAATGAGAACCTAGATTCAGATTTTGTGAATCTGGCATGGGCAACCCTGACGAGTTTTTCTCTCGTTAGGTTAGTTAAGTTTTGTTTCGATCATATTAATTTTACTATTTTAGTTAGAGTAGGAGCCCAAGGTTTAGTTTCTTATTTAAGTGCATTATAGGTGAGACACTGATCGACCTTACCATGCCCTCGCCCTACGTCACATGGGGTGTTTTTTGTGATTAAAGGTTGGATTATGAACATTCAGGAAATAGGGATTTGATTAAGCTTTGGACCGGGACTAATTGAGTGCGGACCCAACCAATTTTCTAGGGCATGCAAGGCCTAAACTTGGCCATTGCCATACAATTTACATGACATGAAGTTATCCATCGAAACACCGGCCCTCATCCATGACTCAAGTGGTAGACTGAATGAAAAAAAAAAAACACCTTAACCGATCAAATCTTGCAGGATGGTTCTGAAAAGGTCAAGGGCATCTCTATCATCGACCTGCATGCCTCCATGGAGCCGCTCCGCCCCGCTCAGCCCACTTGCCGAGGAGGAACCATCTCCTCTCACGATCGTCGGAACAATCTCCTCCTCAGAAGACATGGGCACCATCTCCTCCATCTCCTCCGTAGAAGACATGGGACCACGTGGGATCCTCTTATCCGATATCTTGATCCTATGGGCATGAGGCCTTGGTGGCACCGTAAACCCTAACTCAGCCTGTGGCTCGCTGCTCCCATCGCAGCCGTAGATTGGAATAACATCCATCTCCGTCACCTCTTCTTTACACACTAGGCATGTGAATAGGTTCTTGTGGTGTATCCAACGGTAGAGACAAGGCCAGCAGTAGAGGTGGCCACACAATGTGAGGACAGGATCTATCGGGGTTTCTAAGCATATTTTGCAGTCGAAACAGCTTTGAAGCTTTTCCGCCATGTTTAGATAAAAAGATTGGTTCTACTTTTACAAAACTGAGGATTGTAGATTTCAAAGCTCGATGCAGCGAAGAGAGAATTTTGAAGAGAGGTTACTCTTTTTGTAGTTTCCTTCCTATACGAAATCACTATACTTACAGTGATCGTAATCCTCCGAGTCTCCGACTATTTTAAGCAAACACCCAAGTTTTTTAGGCCCACTATATTGTATATATGAAATCCACTCCGTCCATCAGATTACAACCATTATCTTCATCGTACATACAAAAAGATGAAGCTGACAAATGATAAAGGTAGGTCACATCAATGGTAAAAATGTAAAATTATGCCTAAAACCTCTAATTTCTTGTGTTGTGGCGCACTTGAGTTTTTTATCAGGTTGATTTGTGTATATCGCCTTCACCCTTGTAATTCACACCTGATTAACGGGTTTTGATGAAAGATACACCCCATGGTGGCCCCACTGACAAACGTAAGGTTGGCATCTCAGAGACATTGTCCCTTGTGGTGTGGCCCACATGAGTTGTATATCTTGTTGATTTTTGGGGCTATGATGTATAATCGAGGGACTCGCCTGATGGACGGAGAGGATTATACAACATGGTTTGGCGGAAAAAGGTTGGGTGATTTATAAGGGAATCGTATTGCGTGCCGAGTAAACTCAGTTGGGCCCACCTAGAATGTATGTGCTTTATCTTTTCCCTCTATATGTTTTTTCAGCTCATTTTAAGGGTTGAGCCCAAAATTTAAGCATACCCAAATCTCAAGTGGACCATGCCACGGGAAACCGTGGGAATAATGATTTCCACAGTTGAAACCTTCCCAAGCCTTAAAGTGATGTTTATTTGTCATCCAACTTGTTCATAAGATCACATGGATATGGATGAAGGGAAAACATAAATATCAGCTTGATCCAAAACTTATGTGTCCTCCCAAAATTTTTCAATGGTAGACATCCAGTTCACACTTTTCTTGTGGTGTGGTCCACTTTAGATATTGATATGCTTCATTTTTTGGCACCATACCTAAACTTTTCTGTTAAGATGGATGGACGGAGTGGATAAAATAAGTAAATCACTGTGGGCCCCACAGAGTTTACTCCGCACGCTACTCAGTACGCAATCCGCTTCCATTTATAAGGTTCCCACTTGATTAAAGTAAAAACACTAAAAACTTAGCCTGAAATGTAACTTTTGTCACTGTATAATTAATGTTTCCACTTGTGTACTCACTTGAGTTTTAGATCTATCTTATTTTTGGCGGTATGTCACAAAACGGATGAACGGTGTGGATTCTAACAAACATCACAATAGATCACACTTAGCATCCAGCGCAGGCTTTCACAAGAAATCCGCGTCCTTTTCAGGCACTTACCGGACGCGGATTAGCTACTAAACTTGACACGCTACTAAAGTGACATCACCATGTTCTGTGAGCCCCAACAACATGATGTATATGTTGTATCCACACCATCCATCCATTTGGAGAGATCATTTTAGGTCATGATCCAAAGAATGAGGCAAATCCAAAGTTCAAATGGACCCCACCACAGAAATCAATAGGGATAGTGACACCCACCATTGAAAACTTCTTAATGCCTGCCATGATGTTTATTTGAGATACAAGTGGTCTATAAGTTAAAAAAGACATGGAATAAGGTTAAAAACAAACATCAGGATCGAATACTTCCGGGCCCAAAGAAGTTTTTAATGGTAGGCGTTCAGTCCCCACTGTTTTATGTGATGGAGTCCACTTGAACTCAGGGATCTACCTCATTCCCTAAAATGATCTCTCCAAATGGATGTACAGTTTGGATACAACACATACATCATGGTGGGCCCAAAAATGTAGTGACGTCACTTCAATAGCTACACTTACACCTCTACGCTATTCTCTCTATGAAGTCCCCCAAAACAACTGTATGTCTTCCCGCATCCACCTAGGTCGGTGGATGGTTAACTGTGGGCCCTCTTTGATGTAATCAGCCTTAAATCCAAATTATGGGCCATAAATGTTTTAGATCAAGCTAATTATGTGGTCCATCTAGGTATTTGTGACCTTATCAATAGGTTAATTGGCTGGTAAATTAATACTCTGGTGAGCTCCAAGATGATTTTAATGATGGGTATTTAATCACCATCATTTTTTTGTGGTATGGTTTAATGGATATGCTTCTGTTTTGGAATCATTCTCTAAAAAAAGCTATAAGCGTGGATTTAAGGGGATCCACCCACGCCCCGTCTAATGTAGACGTGGTTATCCTGCTTAAGCTTTTCACCGGAAGTTCCTGCGCTATGTTGTTAGGTGGGGCCAACTATGATGCTTGTGAGAAATTTAATTCGTCCACTTGTTTTCTGAGTAATTCATTTTAAGACATGAGACCAAAAATGATATGCTAGGCAGGTCCTACCTTGATGTTTATGAAAAATCTAACCTGCCCATCTGCTTTTTGAGTTCATTTTCGAATGTTACTAAAAATGATGCGGATACAAAACTCAAGTGGGCCATGACAGAGTATTGATGTAGGGCACATATTGGGTACGACCCCCACCAGGATGTGACGATCCTGTCAAGGCCTCTGTGGGGCCCACCATGATATGTATTTTATCCACGCCCGTTTATTTATTTTAACAAATAGTTTTAAAGCATCATCCAAAAATGTTGTTTTAGAGCATCATCTAAGGCCCAAGTAGACCACACCACAGGAAGAACTGGAGATAATGGTGCCACTGATTGAAACCTTCCTAGGGCCCACAATGTTGTTTATTTGCCATCAAACCTGTTTATATGCTCACGTAGTCCTCGGTGAAGGTAAAACATAAATATCAGTTTTAGATATCAAGCCTGTTTATACGCTCACATAATCCTGGATGAAGGTAAAACATAAATATCAGTTTTGGATATCAAACTGTCCTGGATGAAGGTAAAACATAAATATTAGTTTGATCCAAAATTTCTGTGGCCCGCAAGAAATTTTCAGTGATAGGCACCTAATCTACATTGTTTCATGTTGGTGTGGTCCGCTTGAGCCTTTGATTGGCTTTATTTTTTGGGATAATTCCCTAAAATTAGGTTTCAAAATGGATAGACGGCTTAGATAAAACGCATACATCACAGTGGGGCCTTGATAGCCCCTGACACTCTAGCTACGTCCTGGCGGGTGTACTACCCAATCCGCGCCCATTGATGTATGTATTTTGTGATTACCTTTGAAACTGGAAGCCTGGAACGGCCGAGCCGGCCCACAGGCCCTCTAGACTCTGGAGTCTAAGCCCGGCCTGATTTTCAATTGGGCTCATTTTGTAAGCCCGAGCTGGATCCTCAAGCCAGAAATGCTATCCTAAGCCTGGCTCTGGCCAGCCCGGCCCATTGATAGTCCTATCTGTACATACATATTATGACACGTCAAAGGACTCGTGGACCATCTGTTTTACATCATTAAGAGTACCATTAGACCATCGATTTGATTTCAATTGAACTTCTCTTAACCATCCAGTTTGGAAGAACTAATTTGGAATTAATCATCGACGATCCAAAACCACACAATGGGTGGGGGACTAAGAAGTGGAGTGGTCCACCTAAGACTTGGATCAGCTTCATTTTTTGTATCATGACTTAAAAGGAACTGTCAAAATGGTTGGGCGGTGTGGATTTAAGTAACATACATCACAGTGGGCCCCACAGTCAGGACCCACCTTGGTGGATCCTGGTCTCACCTAATCTCCTCCGTGTGGACGCAGATTGCCTGTGACACCCCATCGCATGAGCTTCCTGTGCGAGGAAGCTAAGTAGGGTCCATCGTGATGTGAAATCCACACCATCCAGCCGTTTATTTCAGATTACATTAATACATTAATCAATGGACCGCCCAACAAAAAACACTGAGGATTAATAGTCCACCATTGAAACACTCGTGGGACCATAGAAGTTTTGGATCAGGCTAATAGTTTAATGTTTTCAGTTCATCCCGGTAGTATTGACCTTATGAATGGTATGGATTGCATATAAACATCATGGTAGACCGAAGAGGTTTCAACAACATGCATTTTCCTACTAGCCTTTTCTTGCCCTGTGGCCCACTTAAGTTGCAGATCTGCCTCATTATTGGGCCATGTCCTAACATAATTCGGAAAAACAGCTGAGCGGGGTGGATTTTTCACAAACATCTGTGGTAAAGTGGATGGAAGGTGTACAGCAAATACACACATCACTGTATGACCCACAAATTAACTAAAACAGTGGGCCCTACCAAACAGTAGACCCCACAAGCAGTGGACATCGGTGGGCCCCACACGTAGTGGACAACGATGATGGGCTTCACAATTAGTGATTTTAATTGAAAATCTTAAATTAAGGATTTTAATTTCAAAAAATTGGAAACCCTTAATTAGGGATTTAAAAACAGTGGGCCACCAAACAGTAGACAACGATGGTGGCCCCACAAGCAGTAGACATCGACGGTGGGCCACACAATTAAGAAATTTAGCGATTTAAATTGAAAATCCCAAATTAGGTAAGGATTTTAATTTCAAAATCTCTAATTAGGGATTTATTAAATCAGTGGGCCCCACAAACATTGAACAACGAATGGTGGGCCCCACAAGCAATGGAGAGAGAGAGAGGGAGAGAGAGAGAGAGAGAGAGAGAGAGAGAGAGGAGGTTACCGGAGGTGATGCCAGAGATCAACCTTTTCGGCGTGTGGCGTAAGGCGGTGACAGACAGACATGGTTAGGTGGTGGCCAGACGGTCGGACGGTGGTGACGACAGGAGAGAGAGAGAGAGAGAGATGGATGGGCGCTGGAGTCGTTTCGATTTAAAATATAACATTATTACCGACGAAAATTTTCGTCGGTAATAGTTTTGATAAATCATCGGTAAACAGATTCAATAATATTTGGGCCCACTCATGCTTTATCAGCCTTATCCACTTCGCGCATACGTTTTTAAATACACTTATTAGTTACACCCATAACAAAAATTATAAATCAACATCCATGATCGACCACATACAGTGAAATAATATGTCCACCGTTCATTTTGTCCGACGATGAATTTATTTCGTCGGTAAAAACTTTCTTTACCGACGAATGTTTTAGTCAGCTAAAGACTTTTTACCAACGATATTATATAACATCGGTAAAAATAGCCTCTCAGTTGTCACAAAGGGCACCAAGGGAAGGTTATAAACCTTTTGCCGATGAACTATTTATTTTGTCGGGGAAAATGAACTTTATCGACGACAATGATTGTCGAGAAAATAGTTTTCACCCATAATATCGTCGGGAAAAGTATCGTCACCGTCGTTGTAAATTATGACGAGAACATATTTGGTGGTGGCGGGAAGGATGTGTACCGGCGAAATATTTATTTCGTTGGGGAAAATGATATTTACCGACGAAAATAATTTCGTCAGAAAAAAGTTCGTCGGTAAATAACTAATTTCTTGTAGTGAGTGGAATCCAATCCATCCATTATCCTTAGGATTTCATTTTAGGCCATGGATGGAAGAAAGATCAACATCTGGGCCACAATACATGAAAACATTTAGTATGGAATGGTCACTATTACCATTTTTTAGGTATTGTGGGCTACACATAGATTAGGTCAGCGTCATGTTATCACCTTTCGATACAAATAAGGGGCTACAAAGAAACTGAACGGATTGGATCTACTTTGAAGTGGACCCAATGATAGCTCACATCCACATCATTGCCTCGGGATTGAAGGCTATGTGACTTCTTCTTCACTTAAATTCCGTACCAGTACAGGATCCAAAGTAAGAGTATTTTCGTCCACAATAAAATTTAAAAGGTACCAGGGGGCCAGTAAGAGAAATAGTTTGAGCCAGAAATAAGCGGAGAATTTCGCCGTACAAGGGGCCCGTATGGTCAAAATCCCTATATCATTCGACAGGTAAAAGCCTGAGAAGGAGTCAAACAGTAGTATACGATAAACTAGGGGTAAAATTGGCTTTTCCGTAGTTAATGACTCCATCCCTGTAGTATCCATCATTGTATATGAAATAGGTAGTCTAATTTTGGAAAATAGTTTAAAAGCAAAGGTTTTCGTCCCCCAACATGCTGTATTTACTTTATTTTTAACTTTGAGAAACAACCAAGGCTTTACCGAGCATGTCTGCTGAACAGAAAAGGGGATTGTTATGCGTATTTCACTAACAATATAGAATAAGTATTATAAATTGCAAAAGTATTTTTTTTATATTTAATTCTTTAGTCCCATATATAAGATGGAATGGGAGTTGAATGGAGGTTTATAAGCCTTTGTCCTCCATAAATTCTTATAAAGTGTGTTGGATTATGGCCAAGCTTGCATGCACGCCGGATCTTAGATCTTATATAGGGAGTTAACTAGGATGGAAATAGCTCTACATAGGGGCTTTGTGTTTTATCCATGCTATTCATCCATTTTTCTAGATCATTTTGGTATATTGGGCCAGTGAGGCAGATCATCTGATGCTCAAATGGACCACACGACAACCTTCCTAGGGCTCACCTGTTGTTTATTGGTCATCAAAACTATTCATAAAATCACATCGGCCTAGATGAAATCTTGATCCAAAACTTTTGTGGCTCTCAAAATGTTTTTAATGTGAGCGTTCAATCTCCACTTTGTGGTCCACTTGACCCTTGGATCTATCTCTTTTTTGGATTGATACTATAAAATGATATTTCAAAATGGATGGACGGATGGGCCTTGTTTAGATGGATTATCGTCAGGTGCGGGACGGAATCCACTTATGCCTGGAGAACAGAGACTGTGGACTGTGGTCCCTCAGTACTGAATCTTTTTGTAGTTCACGTTATGGCCTGCGTGTGATTTTTTAATCTTTTAAAGGTCCGATGACTAACTAGGCAAGGCATGGATAGCCTGATTAGCTAGGTAATTGGTCAACGGGTCCAGTCAGGCCTGGACCATGTTTCTTACACAACAGGCTGGGCTGGTCCTGGTCATGGGTTGTGGGCCATCTTAGTTCGACCAGTTAACAATCGCAGTTTTCAATGGATAAGACCATCTACCTAATCCATTTTTTAGACTATGGCCCCATAAAAGCCATATCTCCTCAAGTCAACGATCGAATGCACTAAAATGTGATAGCTCATGTGGTGATTTAGCTAGGTTGGCAAATGAGCTAGTCTGGTTTAATTGGGCTGTACCTCTTAACAATATTTAGGCCACTATTTAGGACTCATAATTTGTCTGGACCTGCTTATTTCATCAGTGGGCTGAGTATATAAATATTGGGCAGAGCCCCTGCCTGGTGCTTATGCAAACAGTATTTTTTTTTAATTTTTTACATGCACCCACCCACACCACATGATCCCTAGTCTCAGTGTTGAAACAATCTCTCTACCACTGAGCAATGGAGCCGGACCATGTATATGGTCTACTACGCTTTGCCTCATCAAGCATATGTAATAAACAGTCTTTCCCTTTTAAGTAGGGTTCGGCTAGCCTTAGACCATGGGTCATTCAAGTATGAAAACGCTAGCACAGTTGACGTAGGTAAACCTGAGTTTTGGATGAATATACGGCAGTGCACCTGATGGACGGGGTGGATCTCATGCACGTTGTCCCCATGTGCTGCTGGTTTAGGCAGCATCCACGCCTGGTGTAACTTCTTCAAAACAGGACACAAAGATGGACAGTTCCAATCATCAACAAAGCAGAATGAATTCACTGTATTTGTTGCATGGGATGAATGGGGTCCACTGGGTTGGCCAGGCTCAGAGAATGCAGTCTACAATCTACATAAGTTGGCCGGGCCCGCTCATACTGGGATTAAGCCAAGGTATGACATTAAAGCCCGTTTATTTACTGGGACAGGAGTGGGCTGCTTCTAGACCAATCTGGCCCGTCTAAGGTTTCAAGGGCACTTTTTTGTAATATATAATGCATGGTGAGCATATGCCAAATGAATAACTTGGATTGGACATAGCTTTTTCAAGGTGGCCCCATAAAGAGTGGAGCAGATCTTTCATTCTGCTTAGAGTTTTCAAGGTAGCCCATTAAAAAGAAAAAAAAATGGGGACAATATAACTGATGGTTTAAGTTGAAATTTGCTGATAAAAGTGCCAAAAAATAAACTAGTTGGTGCACATAAAACAAACTATGAAAGATAACGTGCTGGATGAAACAAAGTACAAAAAGAAACAAAAAAAGATAAATAAATAAAAAGAAAAAAAGAAGAAGAAGAAGGTCCAACAACTCATTTCTTACTGATCTGTAGCTTCGCGGTGGTCATGGTAGAACCATGGTATTGAATGTGTCAGTGGCTACATTCTTACTGTTCCCAAGAACCAATACATCTTTCAACACAATCCCATCATGCACCTCCACCTCTCGTCCAATGCCTACCTCTGAAACATGGGTCCACTTACCCACCACCGATCCCTGCCCATAACAGATTTCTTTACAAACCCAGCCTCCTTAACAGTAACACCATTCATCAGCGATTATGACGCATGGACCGATATAACTCTCAGTGCCGATAGTGGCAATTTCATCAATGCGAACAGGACCAACCACCTTGAAAGGCTGCTCCTCTTTATCTAATTTCATGTCCTTTATACCCTCCATCACCACATTTTTAAAATCTACGTACATTGCATAAGTAATTATGGAATAAGTAATTATGGAATAGAGTTCTCCTATTACTACTAAGCAACAGTAGGAGACCTTCGATAGAAGTTACGAACTTTATAAAAGGAGTCTTGAAGATTGATAGGTTAAAGAGATAGACAGTAGCACTTCGATTGGCCCCACGAAAAGATTTGTTGTATCCCTCTATGATACATTCAATTAATCCTGTTTGATCATTTATAAGCACCAACTCTCCAAGACGATCAGATGGTTGATCAACCTGCAATCATGATAGTCATCATATGAATGTTAAGATTACAATGTTATGGATGTCATTGTGTATAAGTCATGACCGAGAAGACACTTCTTTAAGCTAAAGGAACCCAAGAAGACTCTTCTTTAAACTAAATGAATTCAAGACTAGTTATATTACCTTCTTAACGAGCATAGTCGCCATATGATCATGGCGTTCATGGAAATCTAGCATTTCTTGAAGCCGTAAATCACGGACGACATCCCCCTCATTAAAAGGAACAAGTTGCTCGCCTCTCCTTCTATCAACCATTTTTCTATCTTCTTCCACCATTTCCAATTGAAACATGGTTATTTACCATCATAATATGAGATCTTAAAACCCAACTTTAGTCCAGCATCTTTAAAAAATGATTTCTTACTGTTGATCTAAGAACAAAAAAAATACGAAACCCACCCACACCATTTCAAATACTCAAAATTCAATAAAATAAATACAGTAGATAAAGGAGAAGTAGTAATATACAGCTTTATGGTCATCAAAGACCACCATGACTTCTTTTATATGGGCTAGCTTCTGTCAGGCATTCTAGGTGTGGCCCCAGTACCCATTTGAGCTCAAATTCACTATGTTTGGTAGGCAACAGGTGAATGATTGCCTTCATCTTGGGGTGAAGATAGCTAGAAAGGAAAGAAAATAAAAAATAGACTGAAAATAAATAAAAATGAGAGGTTAAGGTGAAATGATTGAAAATAAATGAAAGAAGAGGGGGATTATATACAGCTCGTCAGCCTCTCTGGACAGAAGGTCATGTAGGGCTCCAGGACAGGACGAGAACGGTTTTAGAGCTCCAGGACAGGACGAGAACGGTTTTAGAGCTCCAGGACAAGAACGATTTTAGGGCTCCAGGAGGAGAACATGGTTGCATCGGCTCTCTGCCTCTGGAGAGAATGCCGTGGCTATGAAGGGTAATTGGTTGCGGGTGTGCTTGTATGAGAGAATGTCGTGGCAACGAAGGGTTAGTGGTTGCAGGCGTCGCATGCGTACGGCAAGGAAGATGGGCTGTACCTGGACGCGGATTGCCTGCCAAAGCCTTCGCAAGCATTTCTTGCGCTCAGAATCTAGGTGGGGCTCACCGTGATGTTTGTGATAAATCCATGCCGTCCAACCGTTTTGTGAGATCATTGTAGGCATTGGGACCAAATATGAACGGTATCCAAGACTCAGGTGGGCCGAAAACGTGATGATTGAAGTTCCACAGTTGAAATGTTCGTGGGGCCACTGAAGTTTCGAATCAGGATAATATTTGTGTTTTCAGTTCATCTCAGACATACCCCCAACTCTCCCCACGGTGGAACGATGGTATTGAATGCGTCAGTGGCTACATTCTTACTGTTCCCAAGAACCAATACATCTTTCAACACAATCCCATCATGCATCTCCACCTCTTGTCCAATCCCTACCTCTGAAACATGGGTCCACTTACCCACCACCGATCCCTGCCAATAACAGATTTCTTTACAAACCCAACCTGCTTAACAGTAACACCATTCATCAACGATTATGACGCATGGACCGATATAACTGTCAGTGCCGATAGTGGCAGTTCAATCAATGCGAACAGGACCAACCACCTTGAAAGGCTGCTCCTCTTGATCTAATTTCATGTCCTTTATACCCTCCATCACCACATTTTTAAAATTTACGTACATTACATCAGTAATTATGGAATAGAGTTCTCCTATTACTACTAAGCAACGTAAGAGACCTTCGATAAAAGTTACGAACTTTATAAAAGGAGTCTTGAAGATTGATAGGTTAAAGAGATAGACAGTAGCACTCTGATTTGCCCCACGAAAAGATTTGTTGTATCCCTCTATGATATATTCAACTAATCCTGTTTGATCATTTATAAGCACCAACTCTCCAAGACGATCAGATGGTCGATCGACCTGCAATCATGATAGTCATCATATGAATGTTAAGATTACAATGGTTATTTTATTTTAGGGATTACAATGTTATGGATGTCATTGTGTATAAGTCATGACCGAGAAGACGCTTCTTTAAGCTAGAGGAACCCAAGAAGACTCTTCTTTAAATTAAATGAATTCAAGACTAGTTATATTACCTTCTTAACGAGCATAGTCGCCATATGATCATGGCATTCATGGAAATCTAGCATTCCTTGAAGCCGTAAATCACGGACGACATCCCCCTTATTAAAAAGAACGAGTTGCTCGCCGATCCTTCTATCAACCATTTTTCTATCTTCTTCCACCATTTCCAATTGAAACATGGTTCTTTACCATTATAATATGAGATCTTGAAACCCAACTTTAGTCCAGCATCTTCAAAAAATGATTTCTTACTGTTGATCTGAGAACAAAAACAAATACAAAACCCACCCACACCATTTCAAACACTCAAAATTCAATAAAATAAATACAGTAGATAAATGAGAAGTAGTAATATACAGCTTTATGGTCATCAAAGGCCACCATGACTTCTTTGATATGGGCTATTGCCAGGCTTTCTAGCTGTGGCTCGAGTACCCATTTGAGCTCAAATTCACTACGTTTGGTAGGCAACAGGTGAATGATTGCCTTCATCTTGGGGTGAAGATAGCTAGAAAGGAAAGAAAATGAAAAATAGACTGAAAATAAATAAAAATGGGAGACTAAGGTGAAATGATTGAAAATAAATGAAAGAAGAGGGGGATCATATACAGCTCGTCAGCCTCTCTGGACAGAAGGTCGCGTAGGGCTCCAAGACAGGACGAGAATGGTTTTAGAGGTCCAGGACAGGACGAGAACGGTTTTAGGGCTCCAGGTGGAGAACTTGGTTGCATTGGCTCTCTGCCTCTCGAGAGAATGTCATGGCGACGAAGAGTAATTGGTTGCGGGTGTGCTTATCTGAGAGAATGTCGTGGCGACGAAGGGTTATTGGTTGCAGGCGTCGCGTGCGTACGACGAGGAAGATGGGTTGTACCCGGACGCGGATTACCTGCCAAAGCCTTCGCAAGCATCTCTTGCGCTCGGAATCTAGGTGGGGCTCACCGTGATGTTTGTGATAAATCCATGCCGTCCAACCATTTTGTGAGATCATTGTAGGCGTTGGGACCAAATATGAACGGTGTCTAAGACTCAGGTGGGCTGAAAACGTGATGATTGAAGTTCCATAGTTGAAATGTTCGTGGGGCCACTGAAGTTTCGAATCAGGATAATATTTGTGTTTTCAGTTCATCTTAGACATACCCCCAACTCTCCCCACGGTAGAACGATGGTATTGAATGCGTCAGTGGCTACATTCTTACGGTTCCCAAGAATCAATACATCTTTCAACACAATCCCATCATGCACCTCCACCTCTTGTCCAATCCCTACCTCTGAAACATGGGTCCACTTACCCACCACCGATCCCTGCCAATAACAGATTTCTTTACAAACCCAGCCTCCTTAACAGTAACACCATTCATCAACGATTATGACGCATGGACTGATATAACTGTCAGTGCCGATAGTGGCAGTTTCATCAATGCGAACAGGACCAACCACCTTGAAAGGCTGCTCCTCTTAATCTAATTTCATGTCCTTTATACCCTCCATCACCACATTTTTAAAATCTACGTACATTACATCAGTAATTATGGAATAGAGTTCTCCTATTACTACTAAGTAACGTAAGAGACCTTCGATAAAAGTTACGAACTTTATAAAAGGAGTCTTGAAGATTGATAGGTTAAAGAGATTGACAGTAGCACTCCGATTTGCCCCACGAAAAGATTTGTTGTATCCCTCTATGATACATTCAACTAATCCTGTTTGATCATTTATAAGCACCAACTCTCCAAGACAATCAGATGGTCGATCCACCTGTAATCATGATAGTCATCATATGAATGTTAAAATTACAATGGTTATTTTATTTTAGGGATTACAATGTTATGGATGTCATTGTGTATAAGTCATGACCGAGAAGACGCTTCTTTAAGCTAGAGGAACCCAAGAAGACTCTTCTTTAAACTAAATAAATTCAAGATTAGTTATATTACCTTCTTAACGAGCATAGTCGCCATATGATCATGGCATTCATGGAAATCTAGCATTTCTTGAAGCCGTAAATCACGGACGACATCCCCCTTATTAAAAAGAACGAGTTGCTCGCCTGTCCTTCTATCAACCATTTTTCTATCTTCTTTCACCATTTCCAACTGAAACATGGTTCTGTACCATCATAATATGAGATCTTGAAACCCAACTTTAGTCAAGCATCTTCAAAAAATGATTTCTTACTGTTGATCTGAGAACAAAAACAAATACAAAACCCACCCACACCATTTCGAACACTCAAAATTCAATAAAATAAATACAGTAGATAAATGAGAAGTAGTAATATACAGCTTTATTGTCATCAAAGACCACCATGACTTCTTTGATATGGGCTATTGTCAGGCTTTCTAGCTGTGGCTCGAGTACCAATTTAAGCTCAAATTCACTACATTTGGTAGGCAACAGGTGAATGATTGCCTTCATCTTGGGGTGAAGATAGCTAGAAAGGAAAGAAAATGAAAAATAGACTGAAAATAAATAAAAATGGGAGACTAAGGTGAAATGATTGAAAATAAATGAAAGAAGAGGGGGATCATATACAGCTCGTCAGCCTCTCTGGACAGAAGGTCGCGTAGGGCTCCAAGACAGGACGAGAATGGTTTTGGAGGTCCAGGACAGGACGAGAACGGTTTTAGGGCTCCAGGACAAGAACGGTTTTAGGGCTCTAGGAGGAGAACTTGGTTGCATCAGCTCTCTGCCTCTCGAGAGAATGACGTGGCGATGAAGGGTAATTGGTTGCGGGTGTGCTTGTATGAGAGAATGTCGTGGCGACGAAGGGTTATTGGTTGCAGGCGTCGCGTGCGTACGGCGATGAAGATGGGCTATACCCGGATGCGGATTGCCTGCCAAAGCCTCCGCAAGCATCTCCTGCGCTTTGAATCTAGGTGGGGCTCACCGTGATGGTTGTGATAAATCCATGCTGTCCAACCGTTTTGTGAGATCATTGTAGGCGTTGGGACCAAATATGAACGGTATCCAAGACTCATGTGGGCCGAAAACGTGATGATTGAAGTTCCACAGTTGAAATGTTCGTGGGGCCACTAAAGTTTCGAATCAGGATAATATTTGTTTTTCAGTTCATCTTTGTAGGAATGACATTATGAACGGTATGGATGGCATATAAACATCACTGTGGATCCCATAGAGGTTTCAACGGTAAAATTTTCCCTACGCACCTTTTGCTTTATTGAGGCCCACTTGAGTCTTGGATCCCATTCATTTTTGGTCCCAACGCCTAAAATGATCTCACAAAACGGTTGGACGGCAGTAGATTTCTTACAAACATCACGGTGGGCCCACCTAGATTCCGAGCGCTGGAGAGGCAATCTGCGTCCGGCTGTACCCAACTGGAGACCGACAGTGCTATGTGGGGGCCAGCGTGGTATCCATGTTTTATCCCCGCCGTTCATCCATATTTCAGGTCATTTTATGCGTTGAGCCCAAGATTTATGCAGATCCAAAGTTCTAGTGGACCATTCCATCAGTGGTCTGAAAAGAACCGTTAATTCAAGGAAAATGAGGAACTGGAAAAATCATAAAATTTGGACGATTGGACTTGTCCAATTACTAGTAAAGTTGGCCTGGCACGTCCACTTATAGTGTCCTACCAGACGAACGGTTCCGTTTTCGTTTCAATTCTTCAAATGTGCGCTGCGGATGTCATGAATTCATGGGACAGGTTGAGTAGCGAATCTCGCTACTGAAGTGACGTCACCATGGTCTGTGGGCCTCTGCATGATGTATCTGTTGTATCCACACCGTCCATTCATTTGGAGAGATCATTCTAAGGCATGACTCAAATAATGAGGCAGATCTAAATCTCAAGTGGACCCCACCATAGAAAATAGTGGGGACAGTGGCATCCACCGTTGAAAACTTCTTAGGGGCCGCAAAAGTTTTTGATCAAGCTGATATTTGTGTTTTCCCTTCCTCCATGCCTGTTCGAATTTATGAACAGGTTGGATCTCAAATAAAAATCATGGTGTGCCTAGGAAGTTTCCAACGGTGGATGTCAGTCCCCACTGTTTTCTGTGGTGGGGTCCACTTGAAATTTGGATATGCCTCATTCTTTAAGTCAGGCCCTAAACTGGTCTCTCCAAATGGATGGACGGTGTGGCTACAACATATACATCATGGTGGGCCCACAGAACATGGTGACGTCACTTCAATAGCAAGATTTGCTACTCAACCTATCAGTAGCTAATCCGCGTCCCTAAATAATAACCTTCTCTTCAGCAACGCATTCACACAGGTAACTGTACCGCACCATCCTTGATGCCAAAATAGCGCCTGTATAGGACATCAATACCATTAAAACGGACGGTAGGCATACCAGAAGACCACACTTGTACAAAATCAGGCTGATGATTCACTGGCCAGGTGGGCCGCAGTTGTATGTGTTGAAAAAGTTTGTTTTGAAAACAATTTTAAAAGAAAAAAAGGAGTTTTTTTTTTGTCCTATATCGGATGGGAGAAAGATTTTTTTACCTCTTTATAAGTAGGGTGTTGTGCACCTTACTTATTTATGGTGGAAGAGAGGGAGAATGGTGGCCGCACGGGCACGGGCTCGGGCTCGTGCTAGGTGCGAGGGCGTGGGCACGTGAGGCAGTGTGGCTGTAGAGGCGCTAGTGGCGCACTTGGCACTTCACACGTGCGCAGATGGGTCGCGACCTCGCGGACAGGAGCGAGACTGGTGCGAGTTGCGGTGCGACAGAGGCTAGGTAGTAGGTCAGGTGGTTGTGTTCGGAACAGAGGAGGTGCTGTGGGTAGGAGGTCTGACAGAGAGACCTCTCTGCTTTTTATAGAGAGCTGCAGGGCTAATTAGAGGGACCTGTGTAACTGCTCATGCAATAACGGTCCATACCATGCAGTAACAGCTGCATGTGGCTAGCTCAACAGTCAGAAACGGCTAGTGCCATTATGGCTCTGGACCAAAACTGCCAGCCACCTTGCCTATATAAACCGGATAGGTCTGGTTCATTCCAACACAACAACAGCAAACGCAACCATCACTATTGAACCAGCACCCATCTGAAACTATTAGCCTCTCGGTTTGATTAATTCAAACCAAGCCACTTAGACCAGTATAGTGGTCTACTGCTACAAGAAGAAGACCTCTATTCTTGTTCTTTCTTTCTTTTCTTCATCTGCTAGAGTGTGTTACTGAGTTCCATAGTGGTTCTTTCATTTTTTGCTGAACGCAGAACCACATAAGGCTCGTCGTATCCTGGAAGCAATCCGCCTGCAACCTATCAGCAGACTCAAAATAATTTGAGTAGGGGCGAATTACGCTTTAAGGACAACGTGTTTTTTCACGTGCTTCAGCCTGTCCTTATTCTCAGATTTTCCAATTTATTTATTTTTTAAAGATCAGAAATTTCTCAACAATCTTAAAGCGTAATTTTCTGATATGGAAACCGAAGGAGTATCATCAATCAAACTGATGAACCAGGATCTGATTCGTCTGGACCGGTTCGATGGAAGTAGAAAGTACCTAAAACAAGAATCCCGAGAAGAACGGTTCCCTGAAACCCAATAAAGGAAAATTCAAGAAATCACAGAAGAAGAACGGAAAGTTCAAAGGCCCTTGCCATGTCTGTGGGAAAACCGGACATTACGCTCGAGTATGCCGTCTTCGAAAATCGAAGAATGAGGCAAGTGCAGTTGAAGAAGACATAGTTGCCATGATCACTAAGGTAAACATGATCCAAGGCAAAGTACCCGATTGGTGGTATGATACAGCAGCCACAGTCCATGTAAGCTATGACAGATCAGCCTTTAAAACTTATGAGGACATGACCGATGGTCAAGAGGTCCAAATGGGTAATGAAGTCCGATCGAAGGTCGTAGGTAAAGGAACCGTGGAACTAGTCTTTACCTCTGGAAAGAAAGTGATCCTAACTAATGTACTGCATGTCCCTGACATGAGACGAAACTTAGTTTCTGGGGATCTTCTGGGAAAACCTGGAATACGGGTAGTGTTTGAGTTGGGAAAACTGATTCTATCCAAGAATGGGAATTTCGTTGGTAAGGGATATGCTTGTAATGGGATGATAAAATTTTTCTTGAATGAAAGTAGCCCTTCTGCGTATATGATTGAATCTGTAGCATTGTGGCATGATAGATTAGCACACATAGGTTATAGTACCTTAAAATTCATGTCTAAGAATGGCTTAATCTCATACACAGATAGTCAAAATGATAAATGTGAAGTGTGCATAAGGTCCAAATTTACGAAGAAACCTTTTCTCAGTGTTGAGAGATCATCTCAAATATTGGACCTAATACACACTGATATCTATGAGTTAAATGACATTCTTACACATGGAGGAAGAAGATACTTTATAACCTTCATCGATGATTGCTCCAGGTATGTACAAGTATATCTTCTAAAGAACGAAGATGAAGCACTCAGCATGTTCAAGATATATAAAGCAGAAGTGGAAAATCAACTAAACAAGAAAATAAAAGCTCTTCGTAGCGACAGAGGAGGAGAGTATTTTTCAAATGAATTCTCTAACTTCTATGAAGAACATGACATAATACACTAATGCACTGCGCCGTACACATCACAACAAAATGGTATAGTTGAACGGAAAAATAGAACCTTAGTAGAAATGGTTAACTCAATGCTAATACAAGCAAAGTTGCCACTAGGACTTTGGGGAGAAGCACTTCTCGCAGCGTGCCACATCCTAAATAGGGTTCCTTCTAAGAAGTTTAACACTTCACCATATGAGGTATGAAAAGGTAGGAAACCTAATCTAGGATATCTTAAAGTGTGGGGGTGCCTCGCATATTGTAGAATGTCTGATCCCAAAAGAACTAAATTAGGATCCAGAGCTATTAAGTGCGCCTTTGTAGGGTATGCACAAAATAGCAAAGCCTATAGACTCCTAGACTTAGAGTCTAATACCATCATAGAGTCTAGAGACGTTGAGTTCTTTGAAAACTCACTATCCTTAGAGTCAAAGGATAATGAAATCCAAACTCCAACAGAGAAACCTATGGTAGAAGCTCAACATGAAGTTGAAGCTCCAATAGAACCACGTAGGAGTCAAAGGGTAAGAGTAGAAAAGAGTCTTGATCCTGAACAGATAGACTCTCAACGTATCTCTTTTCATCTCGTAGAAGGAGATAGAGAGAATGTTATTAGAAATATACTTATAGTTATGACTATAGAAGATGATTCAACAACCTATAGAGAAGCTGTAACTTCTAGAGATTTAGCTTTTTAGAAAGAAGCTATCAATGATGAGATAGACTCGATTATGTCAAACCAAACCTGGGAACTGGTGGATCTACCTCCAGCTTCTAAACCTATAGGGTGTAAGTGGGTATTTAGAAAGAAATATCACATTGATGGAACTATTCAAACCTTTAAAGCTAGACTAGTAGCTAAAGGGTTTAGACAAAAAGAAGGAATAGATTATTTTGACACATACTCACCTGTGGCAAGAATAACTTCTATTAGAATTATGTTTGCTTTAGCATCCATACATCAGCTATATATACATCAGATGGATGTAATGACTGCTTTCCTAAATGGAGACCTCGAAAAGGACGTATACATGGAACAACCTGAAGGGTTCGTTCTGCCAGGAAATGAGAAGAAAGTCTGTAAACTAATTAAATCATTGTATGGACTAAAACAAGCACCTAAACAGTGGCATGAGAAGTTTGATTCTAAAATACTTTCTCATGGTTTCATGCATAATGTAGCAGACAAATGCATATATTCCAAAACAAGTAGTAACTACATAATTGTTATTTGTTTATACGTTGATGACCTGTTAATAATTAGTAACAAGATGGAAGGTGTAACTGAAACAAAGAAGTTTCTGTCTTCCGTATTTAAAATGAAGGATCTTGGACAAGTTGATACCATTTTAGGTATTAAAGTAAAAACTCATAGTGGGGGTTATGCGCTATGCCAATCTCATCATATTGAGAAAATAATAAACAAGTTTAAACACCTAAATATTAAAGAAGCTAAAACCCCATTCGATCCAAGTATCAAGTTAAATGAAAATACTGGAAGAACAGTTGTACAATTAGAGTATGCGAGTGTTATAGGAAGTCTAATGTATGCAATGCAATGCACTAGACCAGACATCGCATATGCTGTGAGTAAACTGAGTAGGTTTACTAGTAATCCCAGTGTAGAACACTGGAAGCTAATAGGAAGAGTACTTGGTTATTTAAAAGCAACCAAAGACTTAGGGTTATTTACTCAGAATTTTCAGCTGTACTGGAAGGATATACCGATGCAAATTGGATATCGAGTGCAGGTGACAACATATCCACTACTGGATGGGTTTTCACCTTAGGAGGTGCAGTTGTATCTTGGGGATCCAAGAAACAAACCTACATAACTCACTCAACTATGGAGTCTGAGTTCATAGCCCTTGCTGCAACAGGTAAAGAGGCTGAGTAGCTTAGGGATCTTCTTTTAGAAATTTCATTCTATGCGAAGCCGATACCAGTTGTTTCGCTACATTGCGATAGTGAAACCACATTGGCTAGAGCCTACAGCGGCATGTATAATGGAAAATCCAGACATATAAGTCTGAGACATGACTATGTAAGACAACTGATTCAAGATGAAATCATTGCAATATCTTATGTAAAGTCGAGTAATAACTTATTTGATCCTTTTACTAAACCTCCAACGAGAGAGGTAGTAAGGACAACATCCAGAGGGATAGGGTTGAAACTCTTTTCAAGAGATTTCACCAATGATGGAAACCCAACCTAAAATTAGAAAATCTCTATATAAGGGTTCAATGGGTAAAAACAAGTCACTGATACGTGAAAAGTTTCAGCACTAAATTATATATATATATATATATATATATACCTCATCCAGGATTATAGTGCTCGTCGTTACAGACAGAGAGTTGAGTCTTAGAAACTCTTAATGCAGTCCAGTCTTAAGGACAAGTGTCTGAAAGTAACGGAGACACTGGAATGACTTTACCTATATGAACGTAGAGGTGGTGCCGCCTCTCATGAGAATGAGAGTTTTCTCGGGATCGTTCATGAAACAGGATAAGCACAAGGCCATTAAATGTGCTGAGCAAGAACTGTGGGAACTCTAATAACACTTAGAAAGTATGTGTGTGGTATTTCCGGTCCTGTTATATAAAAATAACTGGTTCAAAGCTGCGGCTACCAGTAATTTTGATAGGTCTTTGAAATACTTACACTAAGGAAGGATTCAAATCGAAAGATATCTTTCTTTATGTATAGAATCTTTATACTCTGGCAGACATCGTTTTTATGTTTTAAATTATTTTAAAACAAGTGGGGGATTGTTGAAAAAGTTTGTTTTGAAAACAATTTTAAAAGAAAAAAAAGGAGTTTTGTTTTTGTCCCATATCGGATGGGAGAAAGATTTTTTACCTCTTTATAAGTAGGGTGTTGTGCACCTTACTTATTTATGGTGGAAGATAGGGAGAATGGTGGCTTGCGTGTTCCAGTGCGAAGCACTGGAACACCGCGCACGGGCACGGGCACGGGCTCGGGCTCGGTCTCGGTCTCGGTCTCGGGCTCGGGCACGGGCACGGGCACGGGCACTGGCTCTGGCTCGGGTTAGGTGCGAGGGCGTGGGCACGTGAGGCAGTGTGGCTGTAGAGGCGCTAGTGGCGCACTTGGCACTTCGCACGTGAGCAGATGGGTCGCCACCTCGCGGACCGGAGCAACACTGGTGTGAGTCGCTGTGCGACAGAGGCTAGGTAGTAGGTTAGGTGGCTGGGTTCGGAACAGAGGAGGTGCTGTGGGTGGGAGGTCTGACAGAGAGACCTCTCTGCTTTTTATAGAGAGCTGCAGGGCTAATTATAGGGACCCGTGTAACTGCTCATGCAGTAACGGTCCATACCATGCAGTAACAGCTGCATGTGGCTAGCCCAACAGTCAGAAACGGCTAGTGCCATTATGGCTCTGGACCAAAACTGCCAGCCACCCTTGCTTATATAAACCGGACAGGTCTGGTTCATTCCAACACAACAACAGCAAACGCAACCATCACTATTGAACCAGCACCCATCTGAAACTATTAGCCTCTCGGTTTGGTTAATTCAAACCAAGCCACTTAGACCAGCATAATGGTCTACTGCTACAAGAAGAAGACCTCTATTCTTGTTCTTTCTTTCTTTTCTTCATCTGCTAGAGTGTGTTACTGAGTTCCATAGTGGTTCCTTCGTTTTTTGCTGAACGCAGAACCACATAAGGCTCGTCGTATCCTGGAAGCAATTCGCCTGCAACCTATCAGCAGACTCAAAATAATTTGAGTAGGGGCGAATTACGCTTTAAGGACAGCGTGTTTTTTCATGTGCTTCAGCCTGTCCTTATTCTCGGATTTTCCAATTTATTTATTTTTTAAAGATCAGAAATTTCTCAACAGTATGTTGAGTCAAACCGACGGTAGTACATTTATTCCAACGTTATGGCCCACCTGATGAGCGTAACAGCATGATGTTTTCCCGGCTCATCTTCACGGTGCGGCCTACTTTTGTCATGATACTGATGTCCTGCAGCATGTTGCCGGGAAAGGTGGAACAAGTTGTGATACAGTGCCATTATGTTATCAGTTTTCACTGACTATTTAAAATTGATGAGCCGTCCAACCAAACTCTCATTAGTTTTTAACCGTCAATCCATGACCGGATGACTAGACTTAGATCATCTAATCAAGGAGTGCATACATGCCAGGGCCCACCAGATTAATGCTATGAGTCTCTGACTCGTAATTTCTACGGGCGCTGTTTTCGACTCTGTGGATGACAAATGGTCTCCAGTAATCTCTGGCCCTACATGTGGCGGACACGGATTGCCATGCGAAAGCCTTGCGCAGGCATCTCCTGTGCTCAGAATCTAGGTGGGGCTCACTGTGATGTTTGTGAGAAATCTACGCCGTCCAACCATTTTGTGAGATCATTTTAGGCGTTGCGACCAAAAATGAACGGGATCCAAGACTCAAGTGGGCCGCACTAAAGCAAAAGGTGGGTAGGGAAATTCCGACCGTTGAAACCTATATGGGGCCCACAGTGATTTTTGTATGCCATCCATACCGTTCAGGGTATGGTTTTGGGCTAGGTTTGATGATTGAACTAGGTTAGGGGTATGTGTAGGGTGAGCTTAGCTTAGGATTGGGTACAGGGATTATGTTTGGCCATGTGAGTATCCATCCAAACCGTTCATTTTCGATCAGCTTGTCAGCCTATGGTGGGGTGTCTACAGATGTCTATCTTTGGCAAAGGTTGCATGCAACCGAATGCCAAAGTGAGTCGACATCCTACCTTCCTTGGTCAAGTTTTGGATGTGGTCTGGATTCGTTACCTACCTTTGTATCAACGTTAGATGTTTGTCCGTAAGTTAACAACTCTCACATGCCGCGAGGGTTTAGGGAAAATGTTGCGATATTTGTTCCTGCATTGGCTGCAATAATGGGCCGCCAATCATTACCCTTTCACTCCTGATCAGTACTGACATTGGAAGGAAATAATAGAGCCCTTGCTCTTTCTACGGCCTGATGAGGATACTGCATTGTTATAAGCTGGATTGTCCATTGCTTCCCTAGATCTCCTAAGTACTTATTCGCTTGATCTTCAAAAATGGTTAGCTAGCCCTATGCTTTCTGTGGCCTTACGGGGACACTACGCCAACTTGGAATTGATCAAGTTCTACAAGTATCAACTCCTAGGCATGTTCGGGTGGTTGTTTCCATGCAAATTGCTGACCCGCGCTTCTTTTCCCTAGCTGGAGGTGCCCTAAATGGTAGGTTTTTGATTTACTCAATTGCATGGCTAAGATGGAGGGAACGTGGTACCTTCGAATTGCCAGCGAGACGGCTAGGTACGGAGAATTTCCGTTTCCGGAATGACAGCCGCACGGGGCACTCTTTGAGCTGATTAGGTGCATTCACACGTGATAGATAACACGTGAAACGAGTTGGTATATGATCAGAAACTTCAGGCCTACAGGATGGACGGGCTGGATGATCACAGTGATCATGGATAATGGCCCACGGACGAACGACCGATCATAAGTCCGTTTGAAACGGACGTTGTGCGGAAAGAAAGGAGGAGAAAATCTTCCTCTTTGAGAAGGAACGGGGCAGTGCCCGATTGGCTGAGGTCAGGGGCTGGTGCGCCTCGGGTGTGCGCACACTATGTACACCCATCCCTCAAAAGTGGAGTCCACATGAATTTCTCGCAAAATCCACGCCATTCATCATATTCCCTTGACCCTTCTAAGACATTACTACTGACCTGTAATGAGGAAGATCTATAATTCATCTCGGTCATGACAATTGTAGTCCACTGATTTTGAAACGCATTGATCAACTAGACATCCTGACTTCAAGACAAATTTACATCGACCCTGATAAACGATGATGAACAGAACCAACTATTCTTTTGATAGTCCATCCGTGTAAACCAAATGGACAGTTTGGATCTCTCATTAGATCGACGAAAGTGGGCCACGCTTGCATGAAAACGGACAACCGTCCGTTCAAAATTTCCTCATCAGTGGAAATGAAAATGAAGTGAAGAAAAGATTCTTCTTTTTCTTCATTCAACGTGTCACTTCCCCTAACCAGCACTTATGACAAGGTGCACCTTGGGTGCACCTCTATTAATGCACATGCACAATAATGTGGGATCCACGATGAAGCTTACTGAGATCCACACCATCTATCCAGTACACCATCTAAAGAAAGAAAAAAAACAAAAGAAAAAGAACAAAAAAAAAAGAAGATAGATCTAAAGCTCGGGTGGTCGACATTAAATATCTTTGTGTTTAAAACTTGAATATTAATGGTCCAAAGCATCCTAGGGAGCCATTTGCATGATCCAGGCTTCCTATTTACATCATGATTCTTAGAAGTTATATTTTTAACATTAGTTTATTATTATTATTATTATTATTATTATTATTATTATTAAATTATAACTAATGCATTTATCTTACTATACACCGAATTATCAGGTCATTAGCATGATAATTTATGTTTATTTGCACATAAAATTATTTATATCATTTTAATTCCATTATTATTAGTAATATAATAATTATAATTTATTATATATATTAATTTAGTTATTAAATGCTTATAATTAACCCAAATTAATAATTTAACATGAAGGGGGTTGCTCGATGTTCTTTACGCACTTAATAATTAATATAATTATTTATTTATTTAATGGTTTTCATGCTTAACGGATGATTTTTGGCAATTTTAGCAATTGGATTGTTTTGAAATTTAACTTCAACTGGAGCATAATTATTATTTATGTGAGCTTAAACAGTTGGGTTTAATGATCTCACTATCCAATTGTGACGATCAAGTGGTGGATCGGTAATTTGGGTGTTGTGGACCCAATGGACGGCGAATCTTTCTATTCGAGTTTTGAAAATGATGACGTACGGTTTAATTTATTTATTAGGATGTTTTTCAATGTTTTGTCTACGTTGGATTCCAAAAAGACTATCTTCCGTGTGGCCTTTTTAACTCTTCGGCTTTAACTTGTGCGTGAATATGTGATTTTATGACTTATTCAAAGAAAGAAAATTTTAAGGGAACACTTGAGTATTAGAAGACCGAGGTGTTACAGCAGGGTACAAAGTATTGAAGAGCTGCAGCCATACATGATGATGAGGGTGATAACCAACCGATGTCTTTTAGTTGTACGAGATGTCAAGGAAATTAATGAGTTGTGTCATTTTACGTCCAGCGGGCTAATGATAGGCGGACACGTGTCGTTAATTAAATGCGGTGTGCCTTTTCGCATCCGAAGCCGAACGAGGACTCACCACGCGTCAGCGACTGAGCAAACACGATGATTGCGTATAAAGCCTCAAATCTCCATCTTTCTCTTTACTGGAAACCCTACCGTTCACGCCTTTTTTTTTTTTTTTTTTTTTTTTCCTTCAGCCATTTCCTTAGCTGTTTTCGGAGCTTCTTCACTATCTTAGGTATTCTTCTTCCCTCATCCTTCGTTGCTTCTTTCTTTCCTGCTTTCTCTTATATCGAACTCCGACACAGAGCCCGCGATGCCGATAGGAGAAGATGCCCCTGAAGAATCGTCTTCTTCAAATTCCCAAGGTTGTAGGAAGAGAAGGGGATCCTCTTCCTCATCTGCCTTTGCTACTAAGGATTACCCTTCTATTCTTACGACAAGGGAGCTGGAACAGATCTGAGTAAATTACGGTATCCCGGAGGAAATCAAAATACGACTGTCGGGGAAGGATGAATTCGCCCATAATCCTCCAATGGGGGAAGTAGCTATATATTCCTATCTCTTCCCCCCAGGCTTTAGACTTCCCTTGGATCCTTTCGTCCGGGGTTGTGCTGCTCAGGTTTAATATCGCCCTTGGTCAGTTAATGTCAAATGGGTGGAGGGTATTGCTTGGAGCGTTTGCTCTCTGGCACGAAGTGGGGAATGGAGAGCTCACTGTGGGTGAATTCCTTCGGATGTTCGTTCTAAAAAAGTGCAACGAATATCTCGGATGATACTACCTTGCGTACTAGCATGACAAAAACTTCATCGTTGGAAATCATCTGGCAAAGACCGTAGGGATAAATGGATTTTTGTGTCTAGGCCCTGGGTTACTATTAACCCAGATCGAGGTTGGATCCCGGTCCCTCGAGCTTTCAGCATTGAAACTCCTCTCTCCAAATTTGACTTGAGGGAAGGGATCATGGCAAGGATTATCAAGGCACAACAGGTGCATGAAGCTGTCCAAAACATTAAGTTCCTCCAACCTTCAGTTGTGGCCAATGCAGGGCTCATCCCCACCCCTACTGGGTAATTGCCTTATGGACTGTAGCACATCTCGCTTGTTTTTGCCTTGTATATTGTTTGTTGATATTCTTTTGAACTTTTCAACCATGGATTTTAACAAGTTGGAACATAAGAGGAGGCTACTCGCTCAAAAGAGTAAGCCTTCCAAAAGACAAAAGAAGGGCGAGTCGTCTTCCGCCTAGGGGGGTACTTTAGGTGCCCACTTAGAAGTTAGATAGGTTGCCCTGAGTGCACTTACTACGCCTCGAGTGGCTCTTTTAGAACAATTTCCCCTAGGCCGAGTGTCCAGGGCGCGGGTGCCCCATCTGTGCCGACTTCTTCAAGCCGACTTCTGCCAACCCCCGCTATGCCGATTGCGAGTTGGCCCCACTAATGCTGATTAGGAGTTGGCCCCCATCTGCGCCGAATCTACCCACTCGGAATTTTTGACCCCCCGAGTGATCCTCAGGTTGGGCCTCGGGCCCTCCTTCCTTCTTCTGTATGGGGATTCAGGCCAGGGCCCTCTTCCTCTCCGGCCCCAATAGTTGGGAGGGATTAGAAAGCCCCCTAGTTATCACTCCTGCCCCCAGTTTCCAGGAGCCTTATGCAATTCCAGACCATTTGGTCCGGATCTGCTAATATCTTTTTACCCATGCCGGGCTAACAATGCTTGAGCCCGTCAATTTTCTAGAGCCTAAAGAGGCTCTGTCCGAGTAGTGAGGAGGATGGATCCAGGTACATATCCGTATGATGCCTTCTAAGTTTTTTAACTTATTTCTTCCTGCTAATCACTTTTTGTACATTTTTCAGGGTATGGATGTTGCCTTAAGGACCCATTAAGATATCCTCGATGCTCGGACCTTCATCAATCACCAAACCGGCTAACTCGTTGAGGCCGAGAGAAAACTGGAGTCTGTCGAAGTTAGCTTAAAGGAAAGAGAGAAAATCGCCCAATGCCAACAGGGCCACATCCGCAACTTGTAGATGGATCTCGATGTTGCGGGAAAGCGAGCGGCCAAGTATCAGACCCTCTATGAGGGCTTAAAGACTGAATGCCTCCAGCTCAAGAGTCTGAAGGTATTAGTGCACTTTTCTGTGGCATGCTAGTGCACCTTGTTTGTCAATTACTGAGGTCAATGAGTCTAGTGTCGGTTGAGCTTAATGAAGATGAAGACCAATGACTCAAGATGGACCAGCAGCATCAATGAAGAAGAAACAAGTAAAAGAGATACCTTGGTGTGCCTTAACCTTGAACCTAACCAAAACCATAACCTCTAGATGACCGTGACCATTAGGATACTCTTAATCATTTTAGATTGGCCTTCGGTGTCCCTAAAAGATCACCTATCAAAAGCCAAGAGGTTGCATGATCAGTTGCAAAACACAGCTGAGAAAACAACAGTTTTCATGCACTAGACTGGTCGTTCGACCGATTGGCGACCGTCTGTTTTAAGACAACAAAGAATCCTGTCCAGGCCATGTATTACGACCGGTCTCCCGACCGGTCGGCAGAAGACTAAGAATGGACAACAAGCTTCATTGAAAATTAGTTGTCTTGGGGCTTAATTCGATTGGTCGCCCGACAGGTCAAGGACCCCATCCGACCGGTCAGTCAACCAATCGGAGAGAGCCATTTTATAGCCGTTGGGGAGTTTTCTATTTAAAGGCTTGGCTCGCTTTTAGGGGCAAGGAGATAGATTTTGAGAGGATTGAAGCCACCATTGTTGGAGACCATTCGAGGGTCAATTCCTAACAATGGCAACGCATCTTCCTTGTAATTTTACACAAGAAATGAGCATTCCAAGCTCATAAAGAAGATAACATTCATCCCCTGTTGATTTCTAGAGTTTGGATCTTCCTTGATAGTCGTATCCTTATCTAAAGCTCTAAGATGAGATTGTTGTAGGTGAGCAATTCTAGGCAACCCATTCCTATTAGTTGTAGAGTTCTCAAACTTACCCTCCTATCACCTTGGGCATCTAAAAGGCATCACAAGCAAGGTGTGTAGCTGAGGCATTGGCGACGCAGTGGCAACACGATTGGGAGAGCAAGGGAAGCTGATTAAAGCACGGGAGAGCGGAGATGAAGCAACCCAAAGCAGCGTTGAACAATAGGCTCATCTGACAAGTAAGGTTGTCTTTGTTGAGAGTCAATCCACTTAATTTCCTGTGGGAGTTGAGTGTAGAGTTTATTTGTCAAACTCGAATTATGGTCGTTTGTCGATCATTGACTTGTTTGTTGAGCCTAAAACTTTAGAGACATTGGCTGTTCCTTAGCTCTTTTGTCGGCCTAAAGATTAGGGGCTGTTTGGCACTCCTTGGCTCGTTTGTCAGGGCCTAAATAAAGTCCTCAAGGGGGAGCCTCTGACATATGAGTGAATGTGTGTCGGGTTGAGGGTTAGCCTTGTCCAAAACTCCGTGTATGGTTGAGAGGTGAACTGGCAAAACTTTCATGTAAAGGTTGAGATGTGAACCTCATTTAAAACCTTTGATAGTGAATGCTAGTGTACTTAATGTGGTTGAGTACTTAAACCGGGAGTGGAGTAGACCCAAAGTCGAACCACTATACATGCTTGTGTTTGTGATTGATTTGACCACATTATTATCTTAGCATTGTATACTTAATTGTTTAATTATGAATGCTTGATAGGAATATATGTTAGGTACTAGATAGGCACATCCACACACAAGATGTACTTTTACTAAGTAGTGTAGACTTGAGCTCATCGATCCATTCTCATAAGTCTACATAGGTTACATAGATTAGGAGTTTGATTTGTTTAATCATTTGATCATTTATGCATGCTTAGACTAGGTTTCTTATTGCTTAAGCAATATGTTAGTCTTGTAATTAGACCAACTTAGGCTTGGAAGCCGAAGTGTTCGTGCTTACTTAGTATAAATTGTTAAATTGCATAAGTAGGCGAAAAGAATTACAAAAGGTCTTAATCATCCCCCCTCTAGGCTTAGCCATAATACTAGTTGCTCTACAATCTTCCACACGCATACGCCTATACAAGTATGTTTATTCAATTGGTATCAGAGTGTGTTGCTCTTCAAAGGACTTAACCGTCTAGAAGAAGATCTGATACCAGAGCACTAGCATAATGTCGAACCGAGATAAGAGTACCACCAACCGTTTACCATTCTTTGATAGGTTCAACTACACCTATTGAAATGCTAGAATGAAAATTTTTTTACGATCTATGGATCGTCCCGTGTGGCTAAGCACACAACGTGGATATGCATTGCCCACTGAATAAGTGGAGGTTGATGAAAAATACATTTGTCATTCCCAAAGATGATGAAAAATGGAATGACAGTGAGAGAGCTCAATACATGGCAAATGCCAAAGCTCTCAATACGATTTGCTGTGCGGTTTCCCCAGAATAAATTTCAGCGCATTCTCACATGCGTAACCCCAAAAGAAGCGTGAGATATACTTGAGGTTACCCACGAGGGAGCTAGCACAGTAAGACGCTCGAAGCTTCAGCTCTTAACTATAAAATTTGAAAATATAAAAATGGAAGAGTTTGAAACTTTCATGAAGTTCTACACCTAATTATCTGAGATTTGTAACTCCATATTTGCCTTGGGGAACGGATTTCGGAAGGACGCATATGTACAAAAAAATACTTAAAGCCTTAAAATAATATGTGAAAATAGATAAACTGCGTATATATACATAAAATATATCAACATGGGCCCAAACGGTATGGGTAACACCCACTAAGCTGTTACCCGGTAATAGCTAATCCGCTCCCAACCCTCAGGTATAGTAATAGTCTCCAACTCGTGTTTTAACCTAAGCCTAAAACACCCAAGTTTTTTAGTTGATATCCACTCCGTTCATCAGGTCACAACTGTTATGTTTATCGTTCATGATGAACCTGTAAAATGATTCACATGGGACACACTAATGGTAAAAATTTAAAATTGTACCTAAAACCTATAAGTTCATGCGTTGTGGTCTACTTGAGTTTTGTGTCAGGCTAATTTTTGTATATTGCCTTCATCTTTTTAATTCACAGCTGATGAACGGGTTTGATGAAAGATACACACGATGGTGGTGTGGCCTACATGAGTTGTATATCTGGCTGATTTTTTTGTCGGAACTGACCTGATGGATGGAGTGGATGTCACACATATAGCATGGTTTTGCCAGAAGGTTGGGTGAATTATGCCACTTGGTTGCGACCAATGTGGGTGCGACCTTGGCTGTAAGGCCCACCTCGATGTATACATTCTATATCCATGCCGTCCATCTGTTTTTACAGCTTATGTTAGGGTATGCTTCCAAAAATGCAGCAATATAAATTTCAAATGGACCACACCACAAGAAACAGTGATCATTGAATGCCCAGCATTAAAAACTTTCTATGGTCGACCAAAATTTCTAGTAAACATCCAATCTGTTGAAAAGGTCACATGGACGGGAAAAAAATACCAGCGTGATCCAAAACTTTCGTGGCCTACGAAGGGTTTTTAATAATTAATAATCATTGTTTCTTATGGTGGTCCACCTGAAATTTGTATCTCCTCGTTTTTGGGACTATGCCCTAATATGCTAGGAAAACAGATGTACGGCATCTATATAGAATGCATGCATCGAGGTGGACCTTACGGTCAGGGTCTCACCCACATACCTAGCCGGGTCGTAGTACCCTAAATAGAAGCATGTTCTGTTAATCCCTTTTAGGTGGCATCTTGAAAGAGAGGAACCCGAGTCCTCTCTGTGTCCCACCGGCTATAGTGTGTAAATCATAGCTGTCCATCAAGTGGGAGCCCTCCTTTAAACCGTACATACAAAAGACTAGCCGATAGAGAATTTCAATAGAGTACAACAATGTAAACAATGCAGAATTGCTTCTAAAATCTTTATGTTACACGCAGTGTGGCCCACCGAAGTAATTTTCCATCTTGTCTTCATATATTCACTTCATCATCGTATTTTTCCAGCTTATCTTTATTTTGTTATGAAAAGGATTCACCTGTGGGTACCATTATTCCCATTGTTTCCTGTGGTGCATGTGTTCTACTTGAACTTTGGATATGCTTCATTTTTGGGCGTATATCCTAAAATTAGTTGGCAAAATAAATGGACGGCATGGATATAAAATACACGTGCCCAAAGTGCCCAACACCACTCAATTGGATGGTGTTGGGTCACCAATCCAATCCGCTTCTGCGTTGGAGACCCGGGCCAATCTCCAGGTAGTGCAGATTGTGAACGTGGGATATGCCAGAGATCATGGCAGTACGTTCATGAAATGAGCCACCTACGTTGGTCCCGACCATTGGCTTCCTAACCGCCAGTTTTTCTGGTACAAGTTTGACCTACCTAATCAGCGGGCCAACTTCATTTTGGTCCATGGCATGCATCCTACCTGACGAACGGCTCAGACTGTGACGTTTGTCCGGTTCCTTCACATGGGGCCACTTATTGAATCACGGCTCCTGAATCCTATACTGAGAAATGTGTGCAAGGAATTCGTGTTACCTGTAGTCATTTGGCCTTGAATAGGATGGATTCCTACCATCTAATTAGACAACCTAGGCCTGTATAACTCCTTATTCATGGTACACGTTGTTAATGGGTAATTCCAGACATGTCCTCGGATGCTTACGTGGAAGGCTTATGATCGTATATTCATGGCCCAACTAAACCAATTTATTACAAGCATTTGTAACGCTTCAGTGAAAAGGGCTGAGCCCTTGCTCTAACTCTCTTAACAAATGGCCGCCCAGGTCAACGAGCAAAGGATATCTCCAAGGACCTATCCTCCGAGCATTATGAGAATGTCTCCTCCATCACAATCTCAAAACTCCATCGCAGTGGTCTCTGGATATCTAGTAAGAATTAAGCACCTCTGTAACACCCCGTATTTACCATATAAATTAAGTAATTTATTTATCTATTTATTTAATTGATTTTATTATGCTATTTGAATTTTAAATTTGAAAAAATCATATCTAATCATCTACTTGATAATAAGAGGGAGTTCTATTTACAAAAGTTGCTTGGATTAATATCTGGAACTAGTGTAGAACCATTAGATTCCACGAAACTTGTTGGTTTTCAAAAATGGTTTATCCGACACAAAATAACTGTACACATCGAAAATCAGCTCTCCTATCATTGTACAAGTGCCCAAATCAGAAAATGGTCAATAGACTGCCCACCTTAATTCGAACTCAACCCAAATTTCACTTCGATGGCTAAAACGACGTTGCTGATGCATCTAGCAGTCAGATCATCCCGACCCACCTCAGTAGACCCCACTTGTGGAGGGCGTCCGTTGCACGCGGTTTTCATACCGCGTGCGCACGACGCACGGCGCCTCTCCTCCGTCTTCTTCGTTCAACAGCAACAGCGGATAGCGTTCCATGTCGCCTCCCACAGGGATTCCATTTCCGGATCCGCTCCGTCCATTCGATTCATAGGCCATTCAAACATACTAGGTTTGAATATCTCCGCCCATCGTCACCTGTCATGGACGCTCTGAATCACATCTATAGCGTCTTGTGGACCCCACCTATCTTTCCTACGGTTCCCATGCGACAAGGATCTCAAGCAATGGGATCCGCTCGGTCTCCTTCTTAAACCGGGAGACCGGGTTCCGTCCGCACGCACCGACTTTCCATTCACCGACTGAGGAAAGTTATAAAACCGTCCGCCCGCCTGCCCGCTCCCCCCTTCTTCAGTAACACGCGCAGAGAGAGAGAGAGAGAGAGAGAGAGAGAGAGAGAGAGAGAGAGAGAGTCATTTGTGTGTGTGTGAGAGAGAGTTGTTTGTGAGGAAGAAAGAGGGCCCACGGCCCTATTACTGTTGCTGTTGGGAAGTTCCTCCAGCAAAAAAAGAAGAACAAGAAAGAGAAAGAAGAAGAAAGGAAGAAAAGAAGAAGAAGAAGATCGAGTTAAATCGAGTCGATTCGGTTGAGAATCCGATTTTGAAGAGGTAAGTGCATCCAAATCCGTGTAATTGCTTCCTAAATTTACTTCCATACTCTAGACTTAGGTGAGATCTAACCCTAGGCGATTAAACTATGAAAATCATACCAAGTTATACCCTAATCGTGTGATTTACGTTAAACGATTATGATCGAACCTAGGAGGGATCACGACTCCAACAACATCTTGAATCCACCAATATTAGAAGTGAGGATTTCCTTCAAATGCTAGTTACACTAATATCATTTTATTCAATAAATTCATGATTAGGACTTAGGGATTGTATGTTGTTATGTATGGACCATGTGTGATGGAAACTCTTCCTTGTTCACATTAGATGATGTACTGAAACTTCTGGATGCAAACGCACTAAATTTTTAGTTGCTAGGACCAATGTTATAGAATACATGTCTCCATGATGATATACTCATTTATGAAAGGCTTTACTATGAGCTTCATGTTTGAATTATGTCTCTTACAGTTCATGATGTACTTGATGTATATGGTGTGGTATGATATGGATTCATGTATGAGAATGTTCAGTCAATGGAAACCCTTTACCCCATGGATAGTATGATGATGATGGAGTTATAAAGATGAGTTAGATGGAATGTTTGGGCAAAACCCATGTATGTAATGTTGATGAATGCCCTATGGACCAACATAGAGTTTGATGTGATGAATCCTTGAGGGGTTAATGATATTTGTATGCCATGCGTCTTATCTTGACTAAGATGTGTACGCTCTCTCTACCGTTGTTCCCTGTTAGGAGGAAACGGCTATTCCATGTCATGATGGACCATGGGATGGCGTAAAGAGTGACCGTTGTTCATGAACATCACTAAATTGGCTAGATGTGAAACTACTTAAGTAAACGTGAAATTAAACATGCATTCATTTACCCTTGGGGGTATTATCTAGTTTGGTGCATGGGAAGAGTGGAATTGGTCCCGTCCTAGCTAGAACCTCTGGCGACTAGTAGCTAGCGAGGAGAGTGGAATTGGGCCCGTCTCACTTGGTCAGGGTGCCTTAGCCAGAGCATGCATATCATGCATAGCATTAAGAAAGATTTTCACATGTGTGTTTTGTATGAAATGCGTTCACCCTATTTAGATATTATTGTGCTATTCTTGGTGGGTAATCCTCGCTGAGTTGATCGCGAGCAACTCACGTCCTCCTGAGACGGTGTTTTTAAAACACCACCAAATGTTGCAGGTGACGATCCAATAGGCGAACCCGAACTGCAGGGCGAGGAATACAAAGGCTCATGGCAGCAAATGTCGGACGATGAGGCTGATATGGCGTGAAGATGTTTCGCTTAGTTTCTTTAATAAAGCAAATTTATTTTCTTTTGAACATGTAATAAGTTTCTTATGGAGACAATAAGTGAAACGTTTGACTGGACATGTTTTATTTATTTTACATTTGATTTAGAACTTAGAATAGAAAATTTATGGAATAAGAATTTTAATTTCTGTCATTATACTATGAATGCCAAGAAGATATGAAATATCGGTAAGTGTGTAGAAATGTATCACTAACACACATGAGTTAACACTCGAAAACTTGACCTCTTTTGTCGTCCACAAGAGTTGAATTTTCAGGGCATTACAGCCTCTAACCCTCTGCGATTCGATAATTGACGGACCATGTGTGTTCAACCTCTGAACTCTTATTGCATCCGAGCAGCTAGTCGACCCCAAGGCCTCGGTACATTGGGAATATACCGCGCAAGATGTATTAGCTATCAAGACAAGATAACTCTGAATCCTGAGATACGCGGGATCTCCAACATCTATCTCCAGTGCATGATTAATCCCTTCCAATTAGGAAGCCCCATCTGGATAGTATATCAACTAGATACATATCCCAAAACGGCATGATTAATCCCTTCCAATTGGGAAGCCTCATCTGGATAGTATATCGACTAGATACATATCCCAAAACAGGACCTATGGATATGATGCCATAGATTATGAACGACCTGTGAACATTCATCATCTATAAAAGGACCATACGGTAAAACTCTAAGGTGAGCAATACGGAACCAAACATATACAGCAATCCTGTGATTATTATTAAGTCCCTATTTGGCTGACTTAAGCAACGGAAGATCCTTAGCCGACATGACCGGCAACCCCTCACTTGTCTTTGTGTCTGTATATCCACACCACTCATAAGGAAGCCCATCACCTAACAAAGATCTACTGTCGATCCGTTCAAATCATTTGTTACCAATTTTTTAGCGTTAACACACGTGGCAAAATTATACATAGATCAAATTATATTGTTGAAGGGTGGACCACCACGTTGATGGACCATATGAAGAGATAGGCTTGGGTACCAGATGATAAAAACTAGAAAAAAAAAATTGTTATTTGAAATATTGAATAATTTCTTATATTATCGTTGAGTATAGCTCGGAAGTTATACAGAAGACCTATAAAATAGAAAGATTACAATGAAATAAAATTTATTCTAAATTAATTAATTATACCACAATCAGATTTCGATAAAAAAATTAAAAAAGGGAAATAATAATAAAAATTATATTGGAATCATATAATAGAAGAACGAACGGGGGCTCTAGGGCCACCATGATGTATAAGCTTTTATCCACATTGTCAGTCCATTTTTTCATAGAGACCAGCTCTTCCCGTTGAAAATGAGCAGAGAAATCCTGCATGTCACTATTCTGATTGGTCCAGCTCAGCCTGATTGTGACAGAACTGAGCAGCTCTGACACAGTCAGGATGATTTGGACCTGCTCGTTTTCAGCAGAGGATCCGGATTCTTTTTCATATCATTATAGGGTACACGCCCAACAATGAAGCAGTTCCAAGGCTCAAGGGGACCACACATTGGGGATTAAACACCTATTATTGAAAACTTTTTGAGAGCCACAGAAGTTTTGGATCAAGCTGATATTTGTGTTCTCCGTTCACCCATGTCTATGTGACCTGGTGAACAGGTTGGATGGCAATTAACTCTCACGATGGGCCCTGGTAAGGTTTCGATGGTAGGTGTTATTATCACCGCTGCTTCCTGCGATGTGGTCCACTTGAGCCTTGGATCTCCTCATTTTTGGGCTTCTTCCCTCAAATGATATGCAAAAGTGGATGAACGGTGTGGATAAAATACATACATCACGGTGGCCCTCAGCATCCCTATTCGTTCCTAGCTAGGGATGAGACGGGTAGTACCCAATCCGCATCCCATACGAAATTCAGAGGGGTATACCCCTAGAAAAGGAATGCGTGGTTCAGATCCACAGCCTGCATTAACTTACAAGTAAATGGTCAAATCCTAGCTCCGACCGTACATGGGGCCCACCTTGATGTTTGTGAGAAATCTACCAACATGGAACCAAAAATGAGGATAATCCAAATCTTAGGTGGGTCAAACGATAGGAAACAGTACTGGGGATTGAACGCCTATCATTGAAACATCTTAAGGCCATCGTGGTACTCACTTTGAACATTTGATCTACCTATTTTTTAGATCCACGCCTTAAAATGAAATGGCAAAACAGATGGACAGGAGGTAGATTCTCACAAAAATAAAGTGAGTTAGGCCTCACTATGTCAATTCATTGCATGCCTTGGATTATAGAGTAGCTGGTGGAGTAATAACTCCACGGCCGGTAGGGTTGCCCATGCGGGATGACCAATTGCATGCAGTAAGATCTGGGCTTTGTGTAATTGTTTCCATCCAACCCCATTCTGGCTTCTCCCATCTCACAACCTTTGTCCTTTTCAACTTTATTCTAGATGGGCCGCACCCACTATTTGCAGCCCATACGTTGCAAGAATGAAACTTGAGGTCACATTGGATCTAGGCCGTAATTTGTTTTATCCAACGGCTAATTCTTTCAGTCAGTACTTAATTTTCACTTGCTTTTCTTCAAATCTTCGTGCACCCTCCTTTAGTTTTTTGAATTTTGAAGTACTACATTGGACATTGGAGACGTAAACAAGTGAGCATTGAGCGACATCAGCTGTATGATGCTTCATTGACTACACGACTATTTGACGCTATTGCCTCTCATGGACCACCAACAGAGATGACTAATTAGCAAAATGCACATTTTCTATGAACACAACCCTAATATAAAACCCAACTGGCAAGCTCCCCTTGCACATTCCTCAATTGGAGCCTCTCATCTAGTGGGGGCCGTCATGACAATGCGCGGACATGGAGATCAAGGTCTAATTCCATTTTCTTGTATGCATGCAAATGTATCTAAAGTGATGAGCGGACTAGCATGATTTTGTGGACAGGGTATGTTCGTTGTGGTCCCCACCTGAAGAATGGCCTGGATAGAATTTATTAGACTAAATTTGTGATTGATTGACAATAAAGGGCCCACCACTCCTCGGCCGTAAATGAGCCTAGCGTCTCTCTCAATCACATCTCCCTCACACTAGGCATTCCTTCCTATTAGAGCTGTACATGAGCTGGGCCAAATTGAGCTTTTCACGGTTTGACTTGGTTTGGTCAGCAGTGACTTGAGTTCGAGCTTAGCTCGGCTTGGTCCTCAAGCCCAATTGGTAGTCTTGGCTTGGTTTGGTCGAGCTTTCGAGCCTACTCGAGCTTCAAGCTTTGGAGTCACCATCGAACTTGGGTATTGCCAAACAAGGTTGGGGACTGCCGGAATGGGCATTGCCTGGGGCTGGAGGAAGGTCAACTGTCGGACAAGGGCGGTTGGCTGTTGGATCGGGGGGGGGGGGGGAGAGAGAGAGAGAGAGAGAGAGAGAGAGAGAGAAATATCAGAGGGTCGTCGTTCTCGTGGAGGCCGGACTGCCTAAAGGCAGTCAGGCAACCGCGAGCGAGGGCGACTAGGGTTTAAGGGGGGTGGGCGAGAGAGAAGGGGTTCGAAGGCGGGGGGGGGGGGGGGCAGCATGCTCGAATAAAAAGCTTATATATATATATATATATATATATATATATATATATATATATATATATATATATATATATATATATATATATATATAATATTTTAAATATTGAGCCTATGTGCATGAGCCGAGCCGAATCGAGCTCAGGCCAGGATCGAGCTTGGTTTAAATTTTCAACGAGCCCATAAAATAGGCTCGGCTTGGCTTGGCTTGTTCAAACATATGAGTAGAGCTGAACCGAGCTTTTTCGAGCCAAGCCAAGCCGAGCGAGCTTTTTGAGCTGGCTCGATTCGTGTACATCTCTACTTCCAATCTAAATTGCATTCACTTGATGTGAGGGCATGTCCAATCAAATACTACACTTAAAACAACTTGAATCTCTAGGTGGGCCTCTCCCATGTGGGGTATGGATCCCATGGTTGCATGGGCATATGTTACATATTTGGGCCATTCATCAGGTAGTGAGTACCGTGGGCACATTGTAGACTAAAAAACAAACAACTCCATTGAATTACTAACTAACTACTTTCTAACCACTCATCTTCTTTTATGAAAGTTTGGGATGATAAAGACAGGCTTTAATTGGACGACAGACCCATGTCAGATATGGGCCCATGCAAAGTATTGGGTCTTGCATGCGGTGAACTTGAATCTATAGTTGGAATAACTAGATGTCAAGACAACATTCCTCTATAGTAACTTGAAAAAGAAAATTTATCGGCAATAGCCAGAATGCTTCAAGGTGGAAGGCAAGAGAGCACATGGTTTGCAAATAAAAAGAAGAGTTCGCATGAGTTGAAATAAGCATAAAAGAAATGATATAAGAAGTTTGACCCATTGAGGGTTGTCAATGGATCGGATTTAGATTGATCGAAATTGGATCCGATCGATTAACGATTTACATGATCTAAATCCGATCAAAATTTGATCAGGATCACTAGTGTTTGATCTAGATCAAATTTGATCGAAATCGAATCCGATCAAAATTAGTACTTATTTATGTAAATCCAATCAAAACTAGTGTTCTTTTATGTAAATCCAATAAAAAAAAACTAGTACGACCTAGGTTTTTTTTTTTTTTTTTTTTTTTTTCTTTCTTCCTTTTATACTCCTATAATCGGATCATTTCCGGATCACATCTGGTCGATTTGAATGCGATCCGATTAATAAATGGATAAAAGATTTTGATTCGAATCCGATCCGTTGATCGGAATCCGATTAAATCAGATAGGATCGGAATCTGATTAAATTAGATTGGATCTGGATCAGATTCATGATCCGCGCCGTTGACAGCCCTACACTCATGGTGGATCATAACTACCTTGGATATCTAGCAGATCATTGTGTATATACTGAGAAGTTCTCCCAACTGGATTGCCCGGAGTGAGGTTTCACTTCCACGTCTGCAGTGGAATTCCAGTAATTGCAATCCAATCCAATGGTCCATCCAAACACATTCACATTCATGCCAAAAATATTAAAAATAATAAGTCAAAATAATTTAGATAAAAAGAAAAAAGTTAATCCTTCTCCTTCCAAACAGGCATCTCTGGTGCTGTTATGGTTAACTCACCGCCCATTACCCGGTCTGACAGCCTTTTCAAGTACCTCAATCGTCCATCGGAGTAGGTCCAAGAGATTGATTTGAGATGAATCTCTATCCTCTCCCCGTCTCATCCATCGGATGAAGTCTTTGAGATTGATTAGAAAATCTCTATCCACTCCTTGAACATTCATGAGATTGATTATAACTGAATCTCTATCTTCCCCTTGCATGTCCGCCCTGCCCCGCCTGCTTTCGACTCGTCCCACAACATATTCAAGCACCACACTCATCGCTTGGATTACTTCCGACGCGACAGGGATATCAGCTGAATCTATATCCTCCTCTTGGGTGTCTTCATGGAGTCGCCCTGCCGGGCTCCGCCTGGGATTCTGACCCATCTCCACCTCAAAAGACCTGGACCCACGTTTGATACTCTCATTCGATCTCGGGGGCACTGCAAACCCTAACTCAGCGGGACTGCGGCTGTAGATCTGTGTAACATCCATCTCCGTCAGATCTCTTCTACATACCGGGCATGTGTGTTCATCTTTCGATCGGACTATGGTGGACTGTATCCAATGGTAGAGACAAGTCCCGCAGTAGAGGTGGCCACATGATGTGCGGATAGGATTGTTCGCAGTTTCCAAGCATATATTGCAGTCGGAACAGCTCATATCTTTATTGGAAGATTAAAAACTAAAAAGATGTTGCAGTCGGGTGAGAAGAGCAGTGCAATTTCAAGAATTCAATGGGAGGAATATGGTAATTTTATAGTTTCTTCTAATATGGAAGCTTCCATTCTCACAAGGAGACTGGATTAGGTACTGTTACCCGGGTAACACGTTAATGGGCGTTTCCCTAACTGTGGGGTCCACCTTGATGTGTGTATTGTATATCCACGCCGTTCATCCGTTTTTCAACCTCATTTTATTGTTGGGTTCCAAATATGAAGAAGATTCAATTCTCAAGTGGACCACACCACCGAAAAAAGTGGTGATTGAATGCCCACCATTAAAAAACTTTCGAGGGCCCACCGTAATGTTTATTTGCCATCAAACCTATTGATAAATTGTTGGATGAACGGAAACATAAGTATCAGCTTGATCCAAAACTTTTTTTTGCCCTCAAATTTTTTAATGGTGGGCATTCAATCGCTATTGTGTGTGGTCTACTGAGATATAGATCTACTTTATTTTTGGGATCATGATAAAAAAGGATATGGGAAAACGGATGGACGGCTTGGATATGAAATAAATATATCAAGGTGGGCCCCACGGTCAGAGAAACACCCGCCAATGTGTTATCCGGGTAACGCCTTGTTATTCTGCCAGATTTTGAAGCGTGAAGGGATACGGCCACGGGGGCTGCGAATTAGGTGTTACCCCGGGAACAGCTTAGTGGGTGTTACCCCTACCGTATGGCTCACATGGATGATATTTTGTATATCCATTCCGTCCATCCGTTTCTAATACCTATTTTAGTATGAATTCACAAAAATTATGCAGATCCAAATCTCAAGTGGACCATACCCCTAGAAACCGTGTGATTGAGTGCCCCACCATTAAAATTTCCAAAGATCCCATCTTAAGGTTTTGGTAGTGTTTATTTACAATCCAAACCCTTTTTAATGTCAATAATCTGTTGATGAAGGGAAAATACAAATATCAGATTGATAAAAAACTTTTGTGACCCACAAAACATTTTTAATGGTTATTCATCACTGTTTCAAGTATTATGGTCCACCTGAATTTGTATCTTCTTAGAGTTTTGGAGAACATCCTAATATTACATGAAAAAAAGGATAAACGTCTTAGATATATAAAAAATACATCAATATAGGCCCCACACGGTAGGGGTAACACCCACTAAGATGTTCCCCGGGTAACACCTAATTCGCGCTCGCACGGGGACGCGGATTTCCTGCGCACTTTCGCAGGAACTCGAGAGAACCTAGGTGGGGCCTATAGTGATGTTTTCTAATAAATCCACCCCGTCCATCCGTTTTGGGAGCTCGTTTTAGGACATGACAACAAAAATGAACCGGATCCAAGACTGAAGTGGGCCGAAAATGTGAGGATTGAACATCCACAGTTGAAATATTTGTGGGGCCACAGGAGTTTCGAATCAGGCTAATATTTGTGTTTTCAGTTCATCCCGGTAGTTGTGACTTTATGAACGGTATGGATGTCATGTAAACATCACTGTGGACTCCAGGGAGGATTCAACGGTAGTAATTTCCCTACCCACATTTTCCTTCAGTGAGGCCCACTTGAGTCTTGGATTTGGTTCATTTTTGTTCTTAGGTCCTAAAACGAGCTCGCAAAATGGATGGACGGAGTGGATTTATCAGAAAACATCATTGTGGCCCCACCTAAGTTCCCAGCGCAAGTACTTCATGCACAAGGCGGGCCCTATAGTGATGTTTTCTGATAAATCCACCCCGTCCATCCGTTTTTGGGAGCTTGTTTTAGAACATTAGAACAAAAATAACCAGATCCAAGACTCAAGTGGGCCAAAAACGTGAGGATTGGACATCCACGGTTGAAATATTTGTGGGGCCACTGGAGTTTCGAATCAGGCTAATATTTGTGTTTTCAGTTCATCCTAGTAGCAGCGACGTTATGAACGGTATGGATGTCATATAAATATCACTGTGGACTCCAGGAAGGATTCAACGGTAGTAATTTCCCTACCCACCTTTTCCTTTAGTGAGGCCCACTTGCGTCTTGGATCCAGTTCATTTTTGTTCTCATATCTTAAAATGAGCTCCCAAAACTGATGCACAGGGTGGATTTATCAGAAAACGTCACTGTGGGCCCCACCTAAGTTTCCTGCGCAGGAACTTCATGCCGAAGCCAGAAATCCGCGTCCCGGCCAGGGCCCACATGGAAGCGGATTACGTGGTGTGAAACACACGACCGACCTCCATGATGTGTACGTCACCTGTAGGCCCACCATGATGTATATGATGTATGTGTTATATCCACATGTCCATCCATTTTAGGGCTGAAAGTCGGGCAGGTTCAACCCGCCGACCCGTGACCGACCCGACATTGGGTTGGGCTTGGGGAGGAAGTATCGAACCCGATCTCAAGCTTGGGCTATGAAAACACCAACCCGATGAAGTTTGGGTCGGGCTTGGGTTGAGATCACAAGTTGCCCAACCCAACCCGAACCCGAACCCGAACCCGAACCCAAACCCGATCTATATATAAGTTACTTATAATTTTCTTATACTTTAGTTAAGTAAATTTATTAGTTTATATTACTTTAGTAGGAAAAATTATAATGTTTGAAATTTGATATGCTTGAATTTAAAGTGCTTGAATGTTAAAGGAGTAGTTATCTTGTAATAAATGCCATAGGTATAAAAAAATAAAATATGTATGGAAGTATAATAGACTAATGTAATGACGAAAATATTAGCATGTATCAACTTGACCAACTCGGTTAACCCGACCGAGCCCGCTTGAGTTGGGCTTGGGTTGAGAATTCCCAACCCGAGGTTGGGTTGGATTGGGTTAGGGTTGAGGTATAGGAACCTTGGGTTGGGTTAGGGTTGAGCACTAACCCACTTGACTTTCAACCCTAATCCAACCCACCTGACTTTCAACCCTAATCCATTTTGTGAGATCATTTTAGAGCATGGCCCAAAACTTAGGCAAATTTAAAACTCTAAGTGAACCGCATTACGGAAGCAGCAGAGAATATGAACGCCTACCCTTGAAAACTTCTTGGGGGCACAGAAGTTTTAGATCAAGCTTATATTTGTGTTTTCCCTTGGTCCAGGTATTTTGACCTTATGAATAGATCGGATGCCAAAGGGACATCACTGTCCCACTGCTTTCTATGGTGTGGTCCACTTGAGCTTTGGATCTACCTAATTTTGGGTGAATGCCCAAAAATGATCTCGCAAAATTGATGGACTGGTGGATATACAACATGCATCATGGTAGGGCCCACAGAACTTGATGACGTCAACACACCATCGAGGTCAGTGGTATGTGGCACATCACGCAATTTCCGGACATGGGGCTTTCTTACGCTGACGTGGAGGGAATGACTTCATACATATAAGATCCATTCCGTCGATCGGGCTATATTTGGAGCGGGCCCCCGAAAAAAAAAAGCTATTCACGAGCAACAGTTGAGATGGGAAGTCCCACCATTGAAAATTTCCAAATTGCTGTGGGGTCCACCAGTAGTGTGTATATCCCATCCAATCGATTCATCTGGCGCCCCATGTAAGGATGAATGGATTCCCGTAAAATCAGTATATTCCTGGACTCATGTCGGCTAAAGCACATGAATTTAGGGTTTTTACGCATGGATTTACACCGATTCCTATGATTTGTCTGACATAAGTCTTGGATTTCTCTGAATTTTAGTATCCATGGTGAAATGCAACAAGGAATCAGATGGACGGAAAGGATCTGATGATGTCCCACGTAGCTATAAGTTACCACGGTTCCGGTCGTCTGATTGCGGGCACAAGACAGGCTAGCGCCGGGGGGGGGGGGGGGGGGGGGGGGTCAGTGCCACCTTAAAATGGCTAGTCATTGTTGAGGGGCCTTTTCCCAATATATAGCCCAGTAACCTCCTCAGCCTCTAGCCGATATGGGACAAACCCAACAATCCCCCCCTCGACAGGGGATAGGGGCTCCCGAGCACTGCCCTTCCGAGACTCTCGGGCACTTGGCTCTCGGACACTGCCCCCTCACTCGTGGGCTTTAAGTGTGGGCTGATAGGGGCTCCCGAGCACTGCCCTTCCTGAGCTCTTGGGCACTACCCCCCTTCGCTCATAGCTTGGGCATGGGCGCCATCACATACTGGTTTGGCTGGGCCAGCTTTGATACCACTTGTTGAGCCGGTTCCACCTCAAAATGGCTAGTCCTTATTTAGGGGCCTCTTCCTAATATATAAGCCAATAATCTCCCCAACCTCTAACCGATGTGGGATAAACCCAACATTATGTTCATCATACATCTGAAAAATCATCCTAATACAGAAATTTGTGGAAACCCAACATTATGTTCATCGTACATCTGAAAAATCATCCTAATACAGAAATTTGTGGAAACCCAACATTATGTTCATTGTACATCCGAAAAATCATCCTAATACAGAAATTTGTGGGCCACAGAGTTTGTTCCCAGTGGTAATGCGCATGTGATTAACGGGTTAGATGAAACTCACCGTAGTGGGCCGCACACACTAACCTATGGTTGCGATGCGGTTGGCATCCTGTCTAATTTTTCCATTAGTGTGGCCCATCTGAGTTGTTGATGTGGCTGATTTTTGGCTTAGGGTGGTAAATTGAGTGCTGCACATGATGGATGGAATGGAAGGTATACACCGAGGGCCACCGTCCGTCCATTTTCACAGCTCATTGGATGTCATGATCTTGTAGAGACCCTACCCCGAGCTGACAAACTAATCGGATTGGATCGAATCAAACCAAACTCATCAACCTAACTTACTCCACTCAATCAATCCAATCAACTCAACCAATTCGGCTCACTAAATCAAACCTAACTATAAACTCTACATCTAATCTTAGAATTCCAGAGCCTAAAAACTCATCGTTGTCTCGACTATCAAGTCAACCCACCAACTTCTGTAGTCAACTCACCTTATCAAATAAATTCCAAAACCAACCCAAAACCAAGGCCAAACCAAGAGCCCATGTAAGGATGAATGGATTCCCATTGTCTCGACTATTAGTGCCACCTTAAAATGGTTAGTCATTGTTGAGGGGCCTTTTCCCAATATATAGCCCAGTAACCTCCTCAGCCTCTAGCCGATATGGGACAAACCCAACAATCCCCCCCTCGACAGGGGATAGGGGCTCCCGAGCACTGCCCTTCCGAGACTCTCAGGCACTTGGCTCTCGGACACTGCCCCCTCGCTCGTGGGCTTTAAGTGTGGGCTGATAGGGGCTCCCGAGCACTGCCCTTCCTGAGCTCTTTGGCACTACCCCCCTTCGCTCACAGCTTGGGCATGGGCGCCATCACATACTGGCTTGGCTGGGCCAGCTTTGATACCACTTGTTGAGCCGGTTCCACCTCAAAATGGCTAGTCATTATTTAGGGGCCTCTTCCTAATATATAAGCCAATAATCTCCCCAACCTCTAGCCGATGTGGGATAAACCCAACATTATGTTCATCGTACATCTGAAAAATCATCCTAATACAGAAATTTGTGGAAACCCAACATTATGTTCATTGTACATCCGAAAAACATCCTAATACAGAAATTTGTGGGCCACAGAGTTTGTTCCCAGTGGTAATGCACATGTGATTAACGGGTTAGTTGAAACTCACCGTAGTGGGCCGCACACACTAACCTATGGTTGCGATGCGGTTGGCATCCTGTCTAATTTTTCCATTAGTGTGGCCCATCTGAGTTGTTGATGTGGCTGATTTTTGGCTTAGGGTGGTAAATTGAGTGTTGCACATGATGGATGGAATGGAAGGTATACACCGAGGGCCACCGTCCGTCCATTTTCACAGCTCATTGGATGTCATGATCTTGTAGAGACCCTACCCCGAGCTGACAAACTAATCGGATTGGATCGAATCAAACCAAAACTCATCAACCTAACTTACTCCACTCAATCAATCCAATCAACTCAACCAATTCGACTCACTAAATCAAACATAACTGTAAACTCTACATCTAATCTTAGAATTCCAGAACCTAAAAACTCATCATTGTCTCGACTATCAAGTCAACCCACCAACTTCTGTAGTCAACTCACCTTATCAAATAAAGTCCAAAACCAACCCAAAACCAAGGCTAAACCAAGAGCCCATTTAAAATTCCGAAGATACAACAATTTAAAACCAAGGGAGTAGAGCCTCCACACACTTGAGAGAGCTCATTTGCCAAAGCAGGGAGTCCCGTATGGCATAGTTGGCACCCTGGTGTCCGCGCACCATGTGGTAGTCAAGGAGAGGTGCTCCTTTTGTAAGGCCTAAATGTGTGGCAATGCGAATTGACTCTGGTACCCTCTCTCTTATACCAAAATTACTTTCTGTGTCGTCCAATCTAGTCATTGAGATGTTACCATATTGCAATCTCAAATCCATACCATCCAAACCTTTTCTAACCCTAAAGATGTCAAGATTTACCAGAAAACCAGCCTTGGGGTTATAAATTGTCATTTCCTCTTCTCATTTCAAGACACCTTCCTATTTCCAACACCTTTTCACCCCGAAAGCCCTATAAGCCTCTCACACACCTTAGCCATTGTAGTCATCCCATCCCTCTACTAAGGAGAGGAGAAAGCAATAGAAAAGAGTTTAGCCTAGGTCAGCCTATAGCTTAGCCTAAAACCTTAGTCACATGAGCAACCAAAGTCTCAATCTAAGCCGCTTAATCCAATCCTTGCAACATAACTATTCACCTTGCTATCTAATCTAACATCAGTTTCATATAGTCTTGCATAAGCCGCACCCATTCTCCTTTCAACCCCCCGGCTTGTCACATCTACTAGCATAACATTCCGTACATAGCATTTTCACTCGAGCCAGCTCAAGTGTATAATCTATGGCTTGCCGATGAATATATGTAGTTTATTATCCATGCCATTCATCTGTTTTTTCCGTATCATTTTAGGGGTTGAGCCTAAAATTGAAGCATATCCATTCATATTATGGATTCTATGCTTCAAGAGCCTTTATAAGAAATACTTGTTCAACGGATGATTGTGGATGAAGATGGATTTGGAACTCATATTCGGATCCACTTGAGAATTGGATATGCTTCAATTTTGGGCTCAACCCCTAAAATGATCTGAAAAAACGGATGGATGGCGTGAATAAACCACTAACATTAATCGGTGGGCCCAACAAAGTTTCGGTGGAATCCTGACTATGGGCCCACCTTGATGTATGTTCCATATATCCAAGCTGTCCATCTGTTACTACAGCTCATTTTAGGGCATAATCCGAAAATGAAGCAGATCTAAATCACAAGTGGGCCACAACATCGGAAAAAGTTGTGATTGAATACCCACCATTAAAAACTTCTTGGCGGCCACGTAATATTTATTTTCCACCCAACCTGTTGATAAGGACGTAAAAGCCCTGGCTGAAAGGACCACACAAATACCAGCTTGATCCAAAACTTTTGTGGCCCCAGAATTTTTTAATGATCAATCACCATTGTTTCCTGTACCGTGGTTCACTTGAGATTTGGATCTGCTTCGTTTTTGGGTTCATGCCCTATAATGAGCTGTCAAAAAAGAAGGACGGTGTGGATGTAAGGCACATACATCAAGGTGGGCCCACAGTCAGGAATCCACCGTAGCCGCGTCCAACTGGTGGGTTTTTACCCCTATGTTGCATTGCATCATGTATGACAATATGAACCGTTCACATTCTGGATTCTATACTTCAAGGGCCTTTCTAAGAAATACTTGTTGAACGGATGATTGTGGATGAAGATGGATTTGGAACTCGTATTCAGATCCAACAGTCAAAGGTCAGGATCATCGTGATAATACGATCCTATAGTAACCGTAATTCAATCCAATAGTCCATCCAAACACAGCCATATTCATGCTAAGTTATGATCTCCTTAAAAATAAAAATAAAAATGATAAGTTAAAACAATTTAGAAGAAGAAAAAAAATAAAAATCAGATAATCCTTCTTCTCTACGTCTGAAAAACTCTGCCATCCAAACGGGCTCACTCCCAAAAATGAGCCGGCAGAATGGATGGACGGTGTATATAACACATACATCACAGTGGGCTCTAGAGGTTTTGCACACTCCATATTTTCGTACCTTGGATTGGTTGATACTGTCACCCCATGCTCTGGGGTTGCTGCTGGAATTACAATGGTAGGTAATAATGACTTATTTACAACCAATAATCATAGTTCTAATTTAAAATGGAATTACAATGGTAGGTAATAATGACTTATTTACAACCAATAATCATAGTTCTAATTTAAAATGGAATTACAATGGTAGGTAATAATGACTTATTTACAACCAATAATCATAGTTCTAATTTAAAAACCAAGGTCCTAATTGGTCAAAGAAAGAGGCCCAATCTTGATTGTTTGATGTACAATGGGGTCCAGCAGAGGTAGGATGAGGATTGATCACCTTCCTATCTCACATGAACTGAAAACGACTCAAGGAAAAAAAAAAAAAGTAGCAGAATTCAACATATTTCGATTGATCAATTGATTGATGTCAATTGCTTAAAATTCGTCCAGATCGCAAGTTGGTCACTGGACATTCTTGGAGATATTTTGGTCACCTGACCTACTCCATAGATTGACGACCGATTGCCCGAACTCTTGGGTTGGTCGACCGACGGACGATGCAGACTTGCGTGAACTTTTGCATTTTCTCGTGATTTCTTTCATTTTTTGAATAAGAGTCTTTATTAGGTTTTAGAATTTTGCTTTAGGCCATATAAGCCCTCTTAAACTCATTGTTAAGCATTCCTTTTTATATTATTAATAAAATTTTGGGACAAAAAAGCCTTGTGGATTCGAGGTATATATTTATCCCTTAGAGAAAGATGGTGATTGACCTAATCACGTCCTCCCTTACATCAAGTGGAATCAAAGCGAGGAATTTTTCGTAGGACGGTGTTTCTTAATAAAGGTTTGAACAAGAATCCTATGGACGGTGCTCTTGGAAATTATCAATTAATGGCAGCGACTTTCGAGTCGTTCCAGCAGGAGAATCGGTAAGCCATGCAAGGGTTGCATGCTTCTTTCAACTGTATAGCGGAGGCCATAGGACAATTTCGTGTTTGTGGCGATGATTTGCATCCGATGGGTGTTACAATTTGAGATCGGGTGGATTGGACAAATTGAGCTTTCAAGAGGATGGCTGATCATCTTCCTAGCTTTAATGGCTAGATTTATATTGAGGACTGGCCTTTTGAAGTCGAACGCTTCTTTTATTACATACAGATCCCTAAGGAGAAGAAGGTTAAGTTCGTGGCATACAAGTTAAAGGGCGCTGATTCGACTTGGTAGGGAATTAGTTCAATGCGAGTGGACGCGACAGATGAAGGCACCAATCCGCACGTGGTTGCGAATGAAACGACAGTTGCTGACACTATTTCTATACAGTGATGATGAATATGTACTATCCTAACATTCTCACAATTTGTGGTAGGAATCCTATTATTTTGAGATGGAGTCACGATAGAATGACGAATTTCACGGTGGTGTGTAGCCTCTGCGGAAATGGAAAACCAACCCAAAACTTGTGGACAAGTGTGAGATTATGTCGGATCATCTAACATGACACCCTATGCTATATGTGGAAGCTCGGCGGAGTTGTTAGAATTATGGCTAATCTTAGAGGGGGTAATTAGGACCTTTTGAAATTCATTTATACTTAATTAACAATTTAATCTAAATAAGCAAGAACACTTCGACTTCCAAGTCGTAGTAAGTCCAATCACATAGATTAGCTAAGATATACAATTAAGCAACCTAGTATAAATGCATAGATTAACAAATGATTTAACTAATCAAGCACCTAATCTATACAACCTATGTAGACTATATGAGAATGGATAATATAAGTTCAAGTTTACACAATTAGTGAAAATATATCTTTTGTGTGAGTGCCTAATGTACATTCCTTTTAAGCATTCGTAATTAAGCAAATATAATATTAGAATAATAATGTGCTCAAATACATCACAAACAAATTAAGCATGTATAGTGGTTCGACTACTTGTTTACTCCACTCGTGGTTGATGTTTCTAACCCATGAGAACACCGGATTTCACTAGGAAATTTAAATCAGGTTCCTCCCAACCTAGGTGTTTTAAACCGATTCTGCCCTACCGAGGTGTTTAATGGTTCCACCCAACCAAGGAGTTTAATTAACAAGGTTCCTCCCAACCTATCACGGAGATTTTACTAGTTCAGTTCTCAACCAAGATGTTTATAAGTTCCATCCAACCTAAGAGTTTACAGGTTCCTCTCAACCCTTGGAGACTTGATCAAGTTTGATTCTAAACTCTCACACTTAATCCTCCACAAGGAAAGAGTGCAACTGGACTCTTATAATAACAACTTACTTATCGGATTGAGCCCCTTTTGTAGGGCCACTTCGGATTGCTTCTTCTCGCTCTCCTGTGCTTAAATCAGCTCCCATTTACTCTCTCGATCTTGTTGTCGATGCTTTGTCAAGGCCTCAGCTTCAACGATCAACCACCTTGCATGAGATGCTCCAATTAAGATGCCCAATGTGCTAGGAGGTAGGTTTGAAATCTTTACAAGTAATGGAAAGTGGTTTCCTAGAGAATTTTACCTACATTTGATATCTCTATAGAGTTTAGATAAGAATTTAACTATCTAGTTCAGGTTCTAAATTCTAGAGATCAATATAGACAAATTCATCTTCTAAATGAGCTTTGAATGCTCCATTTTTATGATAAATCATAATGATGATGACTTGAATGGGTTAGGATTAGAGCCTCTAAAGGTTTGTAATAGTGGTGACTTCTAAAGCATTCAAATTCCTCTCTTAAGCTTAAAGACCAAGTTTTCCCTATTTATAAATGAAGCTCCAATGGCTATAAAATGGACAAAAAATGATTGGTTCAATAAATTGAGCACATCTTCGATGGATAGAAAGCTCCAGTTCGATGGATTGAAATCAGAGTTTGATGGATCGTAAAATTGTCCAAAGAGTTTAGCAATGTTATTGGACATATTTTCAATGGATCGATCATGTCTACGATGGATAAAAAACCTCACTTCAATGAATCAAAAGGTGTTGTTCGATGGCTCATAAAACTGTCTAGAGAGTTTAGAATTGTTGATGAATCAAACTGGTCTACAATGGATCGAAGTTCCATCAAACTTGAACTTCGATGCATCAAAGTACAATTGAATGTTGTCTGGGCTAGTTTGTTTACTGCAGTTTGCACCTCTTTTATTAGCTTAACTTATCATATTTTTCTAAGTATTCTAAGGCTAATGAAGATGACTAAGGGTTTTACCATGTGGTCTAAGTCATTTAGTGGTTATGGTTGTTTTGGTTATAAGGGTTTTACTTGTTTTGTCCACTTAAATCTTCGGTCTTCAGCTTATAAATGCGCAACCGACATTACAACACATGGACGCACATGATTGACAAATAAGGTGTACTAGTATGCCACATAAAAGTGCATTGACATGGTAGTTTTCTGTAATTATACAAAATTTCGCCACAAAATTTGAGGATGATGTGTTGGTTCCGGATGGATGTAATGGAGAATCAGATGGGACTAGGGCTGCACATCTGCCCCGTTAAGCTGCCCAACCCGCCCGACCCGACCCGCTAGAAACCCGATCCGTCCCGACCCGGCTGAGAAAACGGTCCGGTCTCGAGTAGATGCGGCTGGACCGTTTTTAATTTAGGTACGGTTTAGGGTACATGCCAAACCCGCCCGACCCGACCCGTACCCCGACCAGTGTATACCCGACCCGTTCCGCCCGACCCGAACCGCCCCGTTTATACTAGTTTATTGCTTTTAGAAATATATATGTAGCATTATCATTAGGTTGAATGGTCAATAAATATTAGGGTGGACTCTAGAATCTTTTAATGGTGGGAGTTCAATGACCACTGATTTTTGTGGTGTGGTCTACATAAAGCTTTTATCTGCTTCCTTTTCGGGACTATGTCCTACAATAATGTGGAAACATAGATGGATGGCATGGATTTACAATATATACATTGAGGTGAGCCTCATGGTTAGGGTCTCACCCACATGGCTGGTTCTGGGTCTCACAGACTCTCACCCAAGCTGTGCTCATCTCACACTCACAGGGAGTGGATTAGGTGACATCCGGGATCCACCAAGGTAGGTGGCCCCTGACTATGTGTCTTAAATCCATATCGTCCAACTATTTTGAAAGATCATTTTAGGATATGATACAAAAAATGAAGTTGACTCAAATCTTAGGCGGACCACACCATAGAAACATAGTCCTAACCCGATCCGACCCGACCCGACCCGATTTAACATATAGGGTAGGGTAGGGTTAGGGTTGACCCTTTTACAAGTAGGGTAGGGTTAGGGTTGGGTCAGCCCAACCCGATCATGACCCGGACCGAAACCCGGACCTTTAAATATATTTAGGTTTGGTCCAGGGTTGGGCCCAACCCGACCCTAACCCGACCCGTGTGCAGGCCTAGATGGGACCTTTGAAGTGAAGTTTAATAATATTGGGGGTGATCACTTGACTGATGTTGAAGAAATCCATATTCCAAAGCCTGACGAAGCTACAAATGAACTACAAAATCCCAAAAGGCTGCAGGACACCACTGATGTGATGCTTGAAGAACGCCATGAAAAGGTGGGTGCAAGTGAGACTGCCAAAATTATAATTGAAGAGGAGGAAGAAAACCCACAAAAGAATATTGATGGCCTGTCCAATATACATACATTAAACAAAGGTGGGAAGATCGTAAAAGCCGTTGATTTGGTGCCTGAAGCACAGTGTCATGAAATAGTCATCACAATTAATGGTACAGATTCGACACCAACAAAAAACAACTATTCTCAAAAAACAAAATAGAGCCGCTGAGAAGAGAATAGAAACCGTAATAGAAAATTCGATAGAAGAACTGAATGAATCAGGCAAGGTAATTAGCCTATTCGATCTACCAGAGAGATCTAAGAATGACAATAAGAAGATGCCTGCAAACTTGATGTAAGAAATGCACCGTCCAAAGAGAAACTCGAGGATGATTTTTATTTTTTTTTTATCAAGTGGAGGAGTCTGATGGAAAAGAGAGACCAACTGATGTAGAACGAGGATCTAGCACCTTTCTATCTCACATGAACCGAAAACGACTCAAGGAAAAAAAAAAGAAAAGAAAAAAAAGAGTAGGAAAATTCAGCATATTTCGATCAACCAACCGATATCAGTTCTCTGAAATTCATTTGGATCGCAAGTTACTTGTTGGACACTCTTTGATGTAGGACGGGTCGCTGACTATTTCATGGGCCAGATGGACCAAAAGAAGATCGGACGGGGCCGAAAGTGATCCGGACCGTCAGGACCGTGAATCGGTCGTATCTCACAATCCGGAATGAGTTACGGGACGTATAATATATCAATTTGGGGTATCTCACAATCCGGAATTTAGGGTTACTATGCCGGGTTGCCCAATCCGGAATCGCGAGAATCGACCGTATCGACGGTCATTAGGCTAGTTTATTTTCGTTTTTACTATTTATAGTAAGTTTTAATTCGATCATAACTTTGCATCCGTATGGTTTTAGAGTTAGTGCCCAACATGAAAAGGGCTTAGAATATTTCGTAGAACAGCGTGGTTGAGGCCGTTTGAAAACTTTCTATTTTTGGCCGAAAACCAAGAGTTCTAGTAGGATTGAACGACTTCTATAAATAGTAAGTTTACTATTTATAGTAAGTTGCGTTTTCTAGGAGTTTTAGTTAGAGTTGGATTTTGATACTTTACCTAGGGTTTAGTTTCCTATTTATATGCATTGTAATTCCGTTTTTATTCATTCAATTATCAATTATTCAATTATTCGGAATTTATTTCCTCTTTTTTTATCTTTTATTTCTTCTCGTGGATTCGAGAAACTATCGGTTAGGGAGACGGTGATCGACCTACCACGTCCTCCCTGCGTCATTGGTATCAGAGAGAGGTTTCTTCCTCAGGACGATGGCCTCTAATGAAGGGTTGGATTCTCATCCTAAGGACGGTGCTCCAAGGGACTATCTAACGGCGACAGCCTTCGAGGCAGCATTCGAAGCAGCACGACGGGAGAACCGGTTGATCCTGCAAGGTATACAGGCGACCCTCGACCAGATTGCAGCATCGCTAGCTCCTCTTCGAGCCCAAGGCGACCAACAACCACCAACAGTTGTTATACGGGACAATCCTGTTGTCCGTAGAACTCCCCAGGTGGATAACCGTAGGGTTACGCCAGACGATTCAGAACCAAGCGATGACGAGGTCGAAGACATGTTCGTACGACGACCGGCGCTAGGGAATGAGCGTGTGGAACGAGCAGAACGAGATTATCGGGGCAAAGCTGATCTTCCTAGCTTTAATGGCCTACTTCGAATAGAGGAGTTCCTCGACTGGCTGGCAGAGGTCGAGCGATACTTCGACTATATGGACGTACCGGACGACAAGAAGGTAAAACTAGTTGCATATAAGTTTAAATCCGGTGCTTCAGCATGGTGGGAAAACCTACAGGTTTCCCGCACCCGTCAGAATAAGACACCCATCCGAACATGGCCTCGGATGAGACAGCTTCTTAGAGCTCGATTCCTCCCTAACGACTATGAACAAATTTTGTTCCAACAATACCAAAATTGTCGTCAGGGAAATAGAACCGTAGCCGAATATCTTGAAGAATTCCAACGATTGGCTACACGGAATAATTTATCGGAATCAGAGGCACAACAAGTATCACGATTCATTGGTGGGTTGCGATTTGCAATCCAGGATCGAGTCCAGATGCATCCCGTTTGGACGTTGAGTGAGGCCAACCAATTGGCCACTCGAGCAGAAACACAGTTGTCACGGCCCCCTGCTCGACCCTATCCAGCAACACGAAATCCCAACACCGGACCCACTCAAGATACAACGTTGGCCAAAGGCAAGGAACCTATAGGAGGGCGTCCTCAACCTCCTACGGTCACGAACCGGGACTGGGGAAGCGGTTCCTCAAGACCTCAACGTACAGCTCCCACTACAGCGGGTTCCAGCAGGATCCCCAATCCATATGGTCGGCCAAGACCAGACCATTGTCTCCGTTGTGGCCAACCAGGTCACTGGTCGAACGCTTGCCCTCAACGCCCTGCAGCACACTTAACTACGAATGAAGGCGGCGTGGAAGGTGAGCCAACAGAAGATAATCCTGAATTGGAACAGGCCGAAGAGGGGGACACAGAAGATGTCGATTGGCTGACTGAAGATCATGGGGAATCGCTAGTAGTAAGACGACTACTTTACGCCCCCAGGAAGGAAGTGCACCCACAACGACATAATATTTTTCGCACAAAGTGCACCGTGCAGGGCAAAGTCTGTGACGTGATCATAGACAGTGGGAGTAGCGAAAATATTGTCTCGAGAATTATGGTGGATAAGTTACATCTGCCTATGACGAAGCACCCTACCCCTTACTCTATTGGCTGGATCAAGAAGGTGAACGAAACCAAGGTAACTCATCAATGCATTATTTCGTTTTCCATTGGTAAAAGCTATAAGGACGAGGTCCTCTGTGATGTGGTTGACATGGAAGCCTGCCACATGTTACTTGGGCGGCCATGGCAATCGGATCGAGATGTGACCCACAGTGGACGGGAAAACATATACATGTTCACCAAGGATGGTCGGAAAATTGTTTTGGCCCCTATGACACCAGACAAACACCCTGAAGCTTCTAAAGTGGAGGGGAACTCTCTCCTTACCATTCGCGAGTTTGTTAAGGAATCAAAGGAAACGGGCGAGATTTATGCGGTTATGGTAAAAGGCGAGGAGCCAGGATCCTCTAATATTCCTCAACGCCTTAAACCGCTGCTAGAAGAATTTCGAAGTACTTGGCCTGCAGAGTTACCAGATGAGTTGCCTCCCATGCGAGACATACAACATCACATCGACCTTATCCCAGGGTCCAGTCTACCCAACCGACCGCACTATCGGATGAGTCCAAAAGAGTGTGAAATTCTACAGGGACAGGTGGAGGAACTGATCCTTAAGGGTCTTATTAAAGAGAGCATGAGCCCGTGTGCCGTTCCGGCACTCCTTACCCCAAAGAAGGACGGAACATGGCGTATGTGCATCGATAGCCGCGCGATCAATAAAATAACAGTTAAATATCGATTTCCAATACCGCGGTTGGATGACATGCTGGACATGCTCGAGGGCTCCAAGGTGTTCTCGAAACTGGACTTACGGAGTGGATACCATCAAATCCGTATTAGGCCAGGTGACGAGTGGAAAACGGCCTTCAAGACCAAGGAAGGGCTATATGAGTGGCTGGTTATGCCCTTCGGTTTGACCAACGCACCAAGCACCTTCATGCGTTTAATGAACCAAGTGTTGAAGCCGTTCATTGGCCGTTTCGTTGTCGTTTACTTTGACGACATTCTAATATACAGTCAGGATGAAACGGAGCACATGACCCACATCAGAAAAGTGCTACAAGTGTTGGCCGACAACAAGCTATACTTAAATCTGAAAAAGTGTAGCTTCTTAACTGATCAATTATTGTTTCTGGGGTTCATCGTGTCGTCCACGGGTATCCGAGTGGACGAAGAAAAGGTACGAGCTATTCGGGATTGGCCGACTCCGACAAACATTCATGAGGTACGAAGTTTTCATGGGTTGGCGACCTTCTATCGTCGATTTGTGCGGAACTTCAGCAGTATCGTCGCGCCGATTACCGACTGTATGAAGAAGGGTCCGTTTCAATGGACCGAAGGGGCTGAGAAGAGCTTTGCAGAAATTAAACATCGGTTGTCCACTACCCCGGTTCTGGTACTCCCTAATTTCGACAAGCTATTTGAGGTAGAATGCGACGCATCTATTGTCGGCATTGGGGGAATCCTTTCTCAGGAGGGCAGGCCGGTTGCCTTTTACAGTGAGAAACTCAGCGACGCACGACAGAAGTGGTCGACCTATGAACTTGAATTATATGCGGTGGTTCAAGCACTGCGCCATTGGCGCCATTATCTTATTCAAAGGGAATTTATACTGTACACTGATCATCAGGCCTTAAAATTTATCAATACTCAGACTAACGTGAATCGTATGCATGCTAGATGGATTTCATTTTTACAGGAATTCACGTTCGTTCTGAAACACAAATCAGGGCAGCAGAACAAGGTGGCGGATGCACTAAGCCGACGTGCATCCCTTCTTATTACAGTGAGCAGTGAGGTGATCGGGTTCGACTGCCTCAAGGAACTTTATGCCGACGACGAGGATTTTGCAGATGCATGGAAAAAGTGCCAAGAGGGTCACCCGAGTGATCTCCTAATTCAAGATGGTTTCCTCTTCAAAGGAAATCGACTTTGCATTCCGCAGAGTTCGTTACGGGACAAGATTATTATCGAGCTGCATGGCGGTGGCCTCGGCGGTCATCTAGGACGAGATAAGACTCGAGCGATGGTGGAAGAGCGGTATTACTGGCCGCAACTTGCTCGTGATGTTGGCAGGGCGGTACAACGATGTCATATTTGTCAAACCGCTAAGGGACAATCTCAAAATACAGGTCTTTACACGCCATTACCCGTGCCAGATGCCCCTTGGGAGGATTTATCTATGGATTTTATATTAGGGCTCCCACGAACACAACGCGGCATGGACTCAGTGTTCGTGGTGGTAGACCGATTCTCCAAGATGGCACACTTCATTCCGTGCAAGAAGACCTTTGATGCGATACATGTTGCGAACCTTTTCTTCAGAGAGGTTGTGCGACTACATGGTATTCCTAAGACGATCACTTCAGACCGGGACACAAAGTTCGTTAGCCACTTTTGGCGAGCCTTGTGGAATCGGTTCGGTACACGACTTCACTTCAGCAGTGCTTATCATCCACAAACAGATGGACAGACTGAGGTCGTCAACCGCACATTGGGAAATCTCATCCGTTGCCTTTCAGGTGACAAACCGAAGCAGTGGGACATGGCCCTGGCTCAAGCAGAGTTTGCATTCAACAACATGGTAAACCGATCGACAGGAAAGTCTCCATTCCAGATTGTTTATGGGTGCGTGCCTCGTCACACACTCGATTTGGTTCCCCTGCCCAAGCTTCCGGGCATGAGCGTTACAGCTGAACATATGGCAGACCGAATCATGGACATACATGCAGACGTGCGCAACAAATTACAGGCTTCGAACGAGAAGTACAAAGAAGCGGCCGACAAGCATCGGCGCGCCAAAGTGTTCGAAATAGGTGATCAGGTGATGGTCCACCTACGTAAAGAGCGATTTCCTACCGGGACCTACAACAAGTTGAAACACAAGAAGATTGGACCGGTACCGATCATTCGCAAGATCAATGACAATGCCTACGTTGTTGATCTTCCAGATGACATGGAGATTTCAAGGACTTTCAACGTGGCAGATCTGTACGAATATCATGAACCAAAGCTGGACGAGAACTCGGGGTCGAGTTCTTTCGAAGTGGAGGAGACTGATGTAGGACGGGTCGCTGACTATTTCATGGGCCAGATGGACCAAAAGAAGATCGGACGGGGCCGAAAGTGATCCGGACCGTCAGGACCGTGAATCGGTCGTATCTCACAATCCGGAATGAGTTACGGGACGTATAATATATCAATTTGGGGTATCTCACAATCCGGAATTTAGGGTTACTACGCCGGGTTGCCCAATCCGGAATCGCGAGAATCGACCGTATCGACGGTCATTAGGCTAGTTTATTTTCGTTTTTACTATTTATAGTAAGTTTTAATTCGATCATAACTTTGCATCCGTATGGTTTTAGAGTTAGTGCCCAACATGAAAAGGGCTTAGAATATTTCGTAGAACAGCGTGGTTGAGGCCGTTTGAAAACTTTCTATTTTTGGCCGAAAACCAAGAGTTCTAGTAGGATTGAACGACTTCTATAAATAGTAAGTTTACTATTTATAGTAAGTTGCGTTTTCTAGGAGTTTTAGTTAGAGTTGGATTTTGATACTTTACCTAGGGTTTAGTTTCCTATTTATATGCATTGTAATTCCGTTTTTATTCATTCAATTATCAATTATTCAATTATTCGGAATTTATTTCCTCTTTTTTATCTTTTATTTCTTCTCGTGGATTCGAGAAACTATCGGTTAGGGAGACGGTGATCGACCTACCACGTCCTCCCTGCGTCACTCTTGGAGCTGTTTTGGTGACCCGACCTGCTCCAAAGGTCTACTGACCGATCGCTCAAACTTTTGGACCGATTGACCGACGGACGATGCGGACTTGCGCAAACTTGCACGTTTTCTCGTGATTTCTTTCTTTTTTTCCGGTAGAACTCTTTAATTAGATTTGAGGTTTTATTAGGTTATATAAGTCATTTTAAACTCATTGTTAAGCATTTTTTTTTTTTCATATTATTAATCAAAATTTTCAGCTGTTGTCATTTTTCTTATGTGACTCTGAGAAATCTCTGGTGGACTGTCGACAGCCTTATGGATTTAAGGTATTTATCCCTTTGAGCTCATCACGTCCTCCTTGCATTATGGTACGCCTGCCTGTGTTCAAGGAATCGTCCTGCCTCGCTCTGCTTGTTTGCTTGCGAAAGTCTGATCCAACATCCATCTCCGTCATATCTTCTACACACCGGGCATGTGCATCCATCCTTCGACTGGATTAAGGTGGACTGTGTCCAACGGTAGAGAAACGACCAACAGTAGAGGTGGCCATACGATGTGCGGACAGGATTGCTCCTGGTTTCTTGCAGAGCTCATGTTTGTGCAATTGTGAGGGAATTTTGTGGGAGGGGTATGGTTTTATAGTTTCCCACCACTCTGTCCAGTTGAGATGTGCGCGGCGTATGTATGAGGATGAATGGATTCCCCGAAAATCAGTATATTCCAAGACACATCCCATCTAAGTCCTGAATTAGACCGAATTACCGTTTCCCATGATTTGTCAAATCTAAGTCTTGGATTTAACTGAATTTTAGTATCCATGGTGAAAATATAACGGAGAAGCAGATGGATGGAGTGGATCCGATCAGGTTGTCCGCTTACCTACGCAAGACAGGCTAGCTCTATACCGGAAATAACATAGCTACGTTGTTTCTATGGCACCCACTCCTTGTGGAAGTAGGGCGCGTTATGTTCGTCGTAAATCCGAAAAATCATCCCTATCCAAACGTATGTGGGGCCACAGGACGGGTAACAATGTAAAATCACGCCTCTAATGGTGATGCACTCCCACACCATAGTGGGCCACGCACATGAACCTATGGTCGTGGTACGGTTGGCATCATGTCCATTTTTCCATGAGTGTGGTCCATCTGAGTTGTTGATCTGGCTGATTTTTAGCCCATCGAGCAGCACATGATGGATGGAATGGAAAATATACACCGAGCACGGATTGTATGCGACGTCTGGCCGGAAAATAGGCCAATCCAAAACTCAAGTGGGCCACAAGAAAAAAACTCAAATGAGTCACAAACAGGAAATTAATGATAGGGAATGATTTTTTTTATTTTTTTATTTTTATATACAGAAAGGTGAGAGCACAACCTTAACATTATTAAGATAAAAAGAACCACGTGCACAAGCAATTTGGGTGGGCTCCACAAAAATCCGAGCCTCACATATCATATGAAATTTACAAATTAAAGCCACACAAACTAGAACTGACTCTTGCACAGAGCAGCCCATGCAGACTACAACATATCAAAAGAGCTCATCCTGCTAATAGCAGCTCCAATGGCAAAACTCCAACTAGATAAGGTGCCATCTGACAATCAAAAACCAGAAAAATTTGCCTGTAAACCCGGAAACATAGCCAAGCCTGGAGAGATGTGGGGAGACAATTCCAGAGAAGCTGCATGACACATGCAAACAAGCAGCCTACATGGCCTTGGCTCACATCACCAGCAGGAAATAAAAACCCAATAGTTTGGATGGCACATGCTGTTGGAAATTAAAGCTTGAAAAACTATCTGAATTATAAATAAAATTAAAATAAGGAAATGAGAAAACTTATCGATTTGTAGAAGTCGAGGCGTGATTTGGAATCACTGGGCTTGAAATCGAATTTGCCCTCCTTGGACCGCGTCCCAAGTGCAACAGGAATTTTTTGGACAATCGACCTCCAGGATACAACGACTATCACCCGGTCCCAGCGGTGCACTCACTGTACATGGGCTCGAACCATTTGTACTAATTTTTAAAGCAAAATTTTCCATACTTTTAAAAGTTGATAAAGAGAGTCTATTTATAGACTTTGAGTGGATACCCTTAAGGGTGTAGAGACACCCTTTCATAAAGGGTTGTGACGGTTGGGTTTAAACCCAATTAGTGCATCTCTTGAGATTGAAAAAACACAACCTTTCAAAACAAAAAGTGAAGGGATGCAACCCTTTGAACTTACATGAAAAGACACGTTTGCCTGTGCACGCATGCACACACCTGCGGCCATGGCCATGGCCCGGCCCGACGAAAATTTTGAAACACTAATTTATTTTTAAAATAACTTAAAAATATAACAATCCCCCACATGTTTCAAAATTCAAGACATTTCGGGTTAAGCTAGAAGAGTTGTGTAATAGTGTCGATGTCTATCCGACTTTAATCGACATTTAGAGTAAACAAGATAGGTTTACAGGAATCAGGTGACTATCGGTCTTTAACCTGACCCTTGAAGTGTAAACGGCTATACATGCCACTCACACAACTTTTCCGCTACAGCTGGTTCTGCGGTTTGGTGCGTTTCGGCCATGCACCTTTACCTGGATTTTCATGAGCGCTCTAGAGAATAGCCTAAATATCTCATAGGAAGCGGCCTCCACTCCCACACTCATATAGGTGAATTCCATCAAGTGTACACAGCAACTGGATACACCACCAATCCTGGTTATGGATTCATTAAGAGTTCAAACTCATCCTCCCAAACATTGCCGTTTGCACTGCATACATCTCAGGAAGGGGTAACTCTCTGCAGTGCTTCCCAGTCTCCTAGTGTCTTGTTGTTTACCCATTGAACCTATCGCATGGGATCTCCACTTGTATAGGTTGGGTTGCCGACACTGGTAGCTCATATTGTTAGGCTCAACCCCATTCCTTTCGATGTTTCCATGACTAATCCTTTAGATAGTCCTTTGGTCAGAAGAACCAGATATCGTCATTACTTCTTCTTTGGGAAAAGAAGTTCACGACCTGTGAGTCTTTTACCTCCGGTCCTCCACGGGCATGCTTTGTTCGGCTTTTGTCCATTGCAATTTTTTTTTTTTTTTATTATTCATTGTCCTCTCGTAGGGGTCTGGCCCTTGTCTTAGTCCCAGTATGGTTAAACATCCTTTTGGACCAGCTACTAATCATAACAATCCCCCACATGGTTGAGCATTGAGCATCCTTCTCGGAATGCCCTCCACATTTTGACCATCAACCTGTAAGGTATTAGTGGCCGACAGATCTAGCCGACGATCAGGACCATCATTAACATACCTTCACTTTACAATATTAAAGAGTCAACGATCAGTTGCAACCTCTTCAACGACTCATATATCAAGCCAACATATATTAAACTCTTTTCTAACATCACAGAGTTAATAACTATGACTTCATCATGTAACAAATATTTCAATGTTGTTACTGTCCATTACTTTTATTTTGGTAGCCGTTGTATCCCCAGCTATAAATATAATCTTACCTTCAACCAACTGGCCGCAAAGCCAAGCGAGCATATCAAATCTATAATGCAAATGTTGAAGCAATTCATCATGCATACACATATCAAAACTAAACTAAAGTATCATCTCCATGTAATTGCATGCACCATAATCCTACCACATGAAGGCTTGTTGGTTTATCGACTAGTGACTAGAATTCAATATAATCAATAAATTTTCAGCAATTGAATATGGAGGAGAAAAGTCCAAATCCTTCATTTTCAATTCATATCAAGTATCTTAACCAACGGTATAGTCACTGAACAATGGGCCCCATAGGTATAGAAGTTTTCCCATTAGAAACTTATATATTTGTTAATCATGAAACCTATATATAAGACAATATAGTTCATCAAATAAATAAATGAACTTATAGCTGCACACATGAACACCAAAATCAATTGTCCAAATCTCTTGAATTCAAACAACTGACATTTACTTTTTGAGCTATTCATATTATGGCCAATGATAATATCATTAAAACAAGCAATCAATTTAATTCTCAATCACATTAATCTGGCTATCTCAAAGAATTGGTATTTAAGACGCCTTGTTACCAAGACTTTGAGCACAAACATCCTACATGTGCCAACACAACGCATGCGCATTGATCCATAACATTCATCACATAGTTTCCTTGGCACAAAGCCTCCAGTCTAGTATCCTGGCATCCATATACACCCCCACAATTTCAGATCTCGCCTAATAGATATATCCAGGCTCACCTGATAAATCTATCAATCAAACAACTGTGGCTAAGGAAAACCATCATTGGAATTATCATATAAATCGAATGGATCCGACACACGTGTCTTAGGTCAGCACGTGACTAGATGGAAACAATCCTATGTTCGGGCAATACCGAAGGTGCATGTAATTGATCTCATAAAACAGGCAGATACACTTATATAAAAGCAAAATGTGAGCAGTTTATAGTGATAAGTAGGCCCATCTTCCCATACTCTAATGGAATGGAAAGAATGGAAGGTTAGAGCACAGATCCAAATGTTAGGATCCTCCAGCTTGTCAAAGCCATGGGAATCCTTTATCCACTGGTGGAATGATCATATTCAAGGGTCTCAGACTCTCATTCAATGATCATTGGACCCCACTAGCACTAACTACTTCAGTATACCATTCATGTTTGATGTACCGCAAAGAATGATCTTGATTGACATACATGTCTACAATAGGTGCATTGACTGAAAAAATAAAAAATAAATAAAACACTGGACCATCAATCAATGGCACCAACAAAACCTTAAGCTTTATAACTGAAAATACTGATTTTTAGGTTATCACAATACAAAGAGAGGCCCACCTAATGAATATTTAATATCGAGAACTGTGTTAGGTCATGACTCATTGGTCTGTATTTGTGCATTGTGGTGCTTTCCTAACCATTATTATTATTATTATTATTATAACTAAGCAAAATGACATGTTTTGTACCACTAAAATGGTAGATCTCATCTTTCCATCATCAGTATTTCCTGGCCATAAAGCAAATCATTAATCTAACCATCCATTTGTAATCCACAAGATGGACGGATAAGACTGTCCAATGGAAATTATATTGGTAATACACACATCATTCATAATAGATAAACTTCAACAGTCCTGATTACCAAATGTTGGGCCCACCTGTGTGGCTATGGGCTAAGCCATCATCAAAACATACAATCGATAGGGCCACCAAAGGGTCACATGGTTCAGAGGACCCATTCCATGATGTTGGCCCCACAAAGAATAGGTCATAAATGGTCCCTTTAATGAATATTCCGCAACGATACACGTCCACTGATCAAATGGCTAGCATCATTTATGGAAATATCAAAATTTTCCAATGAACCACTCATTATGGGATCCACCTCTTGAATTGTTACCCAATTTGCAGACTATGAACACACCAAAATAGCCAACGGATCACAGAGATTGAGTTCCCTTCAATGATTCGTAATCCAGCTACCCACCAGACATTTTCAATCAACCAGGAGGTTCCAACATGTCCATTCGAAATGACCAAAATACCCCTTGAAACCACCAAAACACTTTTGTAATCTAAGGTAGCATCGTGTCTCCCAAACGTCGTTTTGGTAATCTAACTTCTCATGATGACGTGTCAATCGACATCAGATTGTATGCTATCAACGGCCACTTTCCCATCCCTACGAAAACCAGCCGTTTCTCTTCCATTTCCTCCACCAACACTGGTGCCTTCCCCAACCCCGCATCTGCGGCCCCGGCATGAATCCTTTGCACGAATGACAGGATTCGTTGCAACTTCAGAGATGGCGTGCACTAGATCCCGACGGGAGAGGCTCCATTTTCCGATGAGGAGAGTGAATTATGGAGATCCGAGCCACACGCATGTGATGGAAAAAAAAAAACGAAAAGAGAAAAGCCGTTTTGTGAAGTGGAGCAAGTTTCATCAATGGCTATGCTCAACAGATCCATGGTTTGGATTAGTTAATCATGGGCCCCATTTTTCAGAATTGAAAGCACTGTACAAAGATGTGGGCCATGAATCATATAACTTGGAAATTCAATTTCATGATGTTGCGTCATCACAATAAGACAGATGTGTCTCAGTGATCAAACATGAAATAATAGCCGTCCAATCGTTAGCCTAAAGATTGGAGGGTTAAAGAATAAAAGAACTAGCAAAATGCCCACAAGAATAGAACGGGTTCAACTGGACCAGTGGGAATTTTGGAGATAATGAAGTTGCTGCAGATTTTATTTTTATTTTTATTTTTTTTCTTTTTCAGATAGACCTCATTAGTGTATTTGCCATGACCTGTACATCAGGCCATTCCAGTCATTAAATGAGAGCCATACGTACGTGCCAAACAAGGACCATTTACCATCCACTCATGTTAGGCCCATCCTATGATTGGACCAGCCGTGACTTGGGCCATTGCTCATACAAAGTGGTAACAGATGAACGTCTCATATCTCATATGAACACGCACCACAAATATTTATTTATTTATTTATTTTTATAACGTAGATTACTTGCTACATGTGATGATTGATTGCATCAAAATACTAATAGGCCGTCTTGTGGATTACGAGTACTAGGTGATTTTGGATAATTTAATTGATATCATACTTCCAGATAATTTTTCAAAAAAATAAAATTCGATTTCAAGATTGTTGGAAATTAAAGCTTGAAAAACTATCTGAATTATAAATAAAATTAAAATAAGGAAATGAGAAAACTTATCGATTTGTAGAAGTCGAGGCGTGATTTGGAATCACTGGGCTTGAAATCGAATTTGCCCTCCTTGGACCGCGTCCCAAGTGCAACAGGAATTTTTTGGACAATCGACCTCCAGGATACAACGACTATCACCCGGTCCCAGCGGTGCACTCACTGTACATGGGCTCGAACCATTTGTAGTCTTAACCCGAAAGACAAGACACTTAAACTAATTTTTAAAGCAAATTTTTTCATACTTTTAAAAGTTGATAAAGAGAGTCTATTTATAGACTTTGAGTGGACACCCGTAAGGGTGTAGAGACACCCTTTCATAAAGGGTTGTGACGGTTGGGTTTAAACCCAATTAGTGCATCTCTTGAGATTGAAAAAACACAACCTTTCAAAACAAAAAGTGAAGGGATGCAACCCTTTGGACTTACATGAAAAGACACGTTCGCCTGTGCACGCATGCACACACCTGCGGCCATGGCCATGGCCCGGCCCGACGAAAATTTTGAAACACTAATTTATTTTTAAAATAACTTAAAAATATAACACATGCATATCAAGGTAGACCCATGAAGGTTTCAATGGTAGGCACATCCCTCCTTACTTTTTTGGCCCACATGAGTTTTGTATCCACCTCATGTCATCCATCCATTTTACTAGCTGAAGTGGACCACACGGTTGAAAGTTGAAACATTGGTAGGGCCCACAATGATGAGTAAAGGTAAAACACAAATATGAGCTTGATCCAAAACTTCTACAACCCCCAAGAAGTTTTCAATGATAGTTGTTCAATTCTCAAGAACAGATGAACGGCATAGATAAGACACATACATCATAATGGGTCCCACAATTTTGTGCACTCCACTTTTTCCTGCCTTTGCTGTCTTGCTGCCGTGATAATGGCTTATTTACAACCAATCACAAATGATAATTAAAAATCCAAACAGACCCTAACGGGTCAAACGAGTTCCACACTTCATACTCTACTTGCCTGTCTTCCTGGAATCGTTCTGACCCGCCCTGCCTGCTTTCGAGAGTCTGACCCATCTCCACCTCAAACGACCTGGGCCTACGTTGGATACTCTCATCCGAGCTCCCACTACGGCTGTTGATCTGAGTAACATCCATCTCCGTCAGCTTTCTTCTACACACTGGGCATGTGCATCCATCCTTCGAACGGACTATCGTGGACTGTGTCCAACGATGTGCGGACAGGATCGTTTGCTGCTTCCAAGCATATGTTGCAGTCGGAAGAGCTCATTTCGAATGGGTATGCAGAAAAATTTGAGAATTTTGTGGGAGGAATGGTTTTATAGTTTACTCTAATATGTGAGTTTTCCATTTTTACAAGGAAACGTTCGTTGTGGGTGTTCTAATTTTATTAGGAAACGTTATCCTTAGATACGGAATGAGTTCATCTATATAAGATCCACTCCGTTCATGTATATATGAGTTCATGTAAAAATTGCTGATGGCGCGGAATGTGAGGATGAAGGGCTGGATTTGAGTGAATTTTATTATCAATGGTAAAAATATAATGGAGAATCAGATGGACGGATTGGATGTGATGCTTGTATGTCCCACCTAGCAATCAGTTAGCTCAATCAGGTTCTCCTTGTGTGTACCCAAGACATGAAAATAACTACGTTGTTGGTGTGACATACACTCCTTGTATAAGTAGGTTTGCCTTATGTTCATCGTACATCCGAAAAATCCTCTCGATGCAAAAGTCTGTATGGGCACAGTTGTGGTTTAGTTGCAAGTGGTTTGAGCCTGTCTATACATTGAGTGCACAATTATGAAATTTTTTCCTGTCCGGAGGAAAACTTAAGTTGAAAAGATGACAGTGACCATCATTATCTGTAGGTTAATACAAAACAATGAAAAGAAAAAATTTCAATAAGTCGATGGATAGGGTTACAACTGAATCTTAATTATGGTTTAGTCTGCAAGTGGTTTAAGCCTGTGTATGTTGGTGGTTCAGACCTTTTGCTTCTCTACTGAACCATCCTTACGAAATGAGTTCGTTTTGCCTCAATCCGGACTCAAAATCGGTTGTGTATCGCAGCTAGCCCACATGCTGAGTGATCCATGCTATGAAATCTATGCCGGAGGAAAACTTAAGTTGAAAAGATGACAGTGACCATCATTATCTGTAGGTTAATACAAAACAATGAAAAGAAAAAATTTCATGAAGTCGATGGATAGGGTTACAACTGAATCTTAATTATTGAATATTAGTTTATCTAGAATAGTAGAATAAAAATGGACGGTTCAGATCATGGTACCATCTCAGCATGTGGACCCGTAGGTGGTGACGTACATCGGATGCTGAGTTACGACAGGAGGCCAAAACAATTTTTTTTTTTTTTTTTTTTTTTTTAATGCATTTGCGTTGAAGCTTTTCTCTGGTTTTGGTTATTGGAATGATTTCAGGCTGTTTTCTATACTTTCTAAGTGGTAGTGATTTTTGTTCGTTTGGATTGTAATAGCTCTGAATCGAAGATGCTTATATTTTTTCTCTTGGGCTGAGTGGGTATGGTGATTTATTTAAAAGGAATTAAGCAGCTATTGGAATGCACCTCGTCCGTTCAAATGTGCCATCTCATTCCATTGATCTGCCCCACTAGCAAAGAATACAGGACATGAACGGTTCAGGTCATGTTAGAAACATATATACAACGGGTGGAAAATGTTCCAAATGTGGTATGGGGCAACGGGGCGCGGATTAGCTACTGACAGGTTGGGGAGCGAAAAACGCTACTGAAGTGACGTCAACATGTTACGAGGACCACAACATGATGTATGTGTTGTATCCACACCGTCCATCCATTTGGAGAGACTATTTTAGGGCATGACTCAAAGAATGAGGCAGATCCAAATCTCAAGTGAACCCCACCACAGAAAACAGCGAGGACAATAACATCCACTGTTGAAAACTTCCTAGGCCCACCAAGATATCGATTTGAGATCCAACCTGCTCATATGTTCACACAGACATGGAGGAAGGGAAAACACAAATATCGGATTGATCGAAAACTTCTGTAGCCCTTAAGAAGTTTTCAACGGTGGATGTCATTGTCCCCACTGTTTTTTGTGGTGGGGTCCACTTGAGATTTCGATCTGCCTCATTCTTTGATTCATGCCCTAAAATGGTCTCTCCAAATGGATGGACGGTGTGGATACAACACATACATCATGTTGGGGTCCACAGAACATGGCGACGTCACTTCAGTAGCGCTACTCAACCTGTCAGTAGCTAATCCACGTCCGGGGCGATGTGGACCAATGAGTGATCACCACATGCCATCACTACGGGATCCATGCTGATCTCACAAAATAGATGATCAGTATGGATATAACACACACATCATGATAGGGCCCACAGAACTTTACCACATCAAAACACCACCGGGGTCGGTGGTGGGTGTAACACCACGCAATCTGTTCCTGTCAAAACGTGGAGTGGGTTCGTTGCATTTAAAAAAAAAAAAAACATGAATGCTTTCGAAAATATTGCTATCCAAATATTTTTATTTGGATGTTTGATGCATTTGCATGAGAAAGAGATAAGGTGAGATGGATGGCAGGGTGGAGCTTTTCTCTGTTTTTAGTGACCCAGATTGAATTAGGGGCCACCAGGGAAATCGAGTAGAGGCTCGATGAACGCATGCATCCGTATTGCATCTTACATAACCACCATTTCATGATTATTGCTTGATGGACAACCTACATATATACATAGCCATGATGGGCTCTGCGAATTTATTCAGCTATGAACTTGGTGCATTTATTCAACTGTACACATATTTAGATTCATAAGGGTCCATGGATTTGGATCCATGACCCATCTTGCACTCGGCATTATTTGATATAATAATGATAATAATAATAGATAAAAAAAATTTCAAAATATCTTGGAAAATAGGTCAAGGGCCCTCTTGGTGGCTAGGTCCAATAGCAATGGTGTGAGCCGCTAAAAAGAAAAAGAAAAAGAAAAAGAAAAAGAAAAAAAGACCAGAAATAGAATTGCTACAGGACCCATCTTGCATTGGGCCTTATTTGGAAAAAAATTTTAAAAAAAAGTTATAAATTTTTTCAAAACATCTCCGGGAATAGATCATGGGCCCACTTTGTGGCTAGGTCCAATAGCAATAGTGTGAGCCACTAAAAAAAAAAAAAAGAAGAAGGGAATATCCTAAAATAGGATTGCTACAGGTCCCATCTTGCACTGGGCCTTATTTGAATAAAAAAAAGTGATAAAAAAATTCAAAATATCTGCAGAAATAGGTCAAGGGCCCAATGGTGGGAGCCAGTAAAAAAAAAAAAAAAATAATATGGAGATGCGGGGTATCGATCCCCGTACCTCTCGCATGCTAAGCGAGCGCTCTACCATCTGAGCTACATCCCCAACCTTAATTAATAACTACTATTTTGAAGAGAATCTGACACAAAACATAAGTGTATGTGGGCCCACCATGATGTATGTGTTTTATCTGCGCCATTCATCTATTTTTTTTTAATTTTTTTTTTTACCTTATTTTATGACATGAGCCCAAAACTGAGGTACATTCAAATCCCAAGATCGGATTGTTTGAACAATCCTAACCTGATTGATGGACGCTTGTCTGTTTAAGTCGGACTTGCATATTTTCATTTCTAACCTTCAATAGACGTCCACCAAACGATTAGTCAGTGAAGCAAACAATCGTAATTTTTAATGGTACAACTAAGTTTTTTTTCTTATTTATGTAGAGAAATGCTCTACTGCTCTCAGATAAGTTATAGTGCTCCTAATTTCATCAGTTTGTTTACACTATTGTATTAATGGTTGTGAACAGTCCTGTAAGCGTAGAACAGGTGATGTAGAGTAGGTTGGAAATGCATTCTTAGCAACACTGGACCAAAAAAAGCCTGAATGGAAGTAGGAATAGTTCGCTAGATCTGGGCCAGACCTACGTATGGCATGATGTAATTAGGCTGCAAGCATGATATAATTAAGCTACAGACATGTCCGGTTTGAAGAAATTAATTTCGGATAGAGAGAAATTGTTGTTCAAAGTATGGATTGTAAATTAATTTTGATTTTTTATCTAGCCAATATCACAAAACGGAGTCAACCCGACTAGCATAGTAGGTCGAGGCCAATTGTTTTGCAATAAAACGCATGCTTCCTGTTCAAAATTATAATTTTAGAAAAATTTACAACTTTTAAAAAATTTATTTTTATCATCTCCTTATTTTATTCTTATAGTTTTAGTTCTATCTTTTTTTAAAAATTGCTTGTAAATACTCTGGTGAAGTTTATTTGGACATTTTTATTTTTGATAAATTAAGCATTGGAGAGATATTTTTACTGCTTTGGATAATTTCGTATTAGGGTTTGAGTTTTCTTTACTATTGGTATAATCGAAAAAATTATACACACATTATTTAATAAAATTATCCAAATTTTCTCTCTTAATTCTTGTGGACTAAAAACTATCTTGATAGATTGAAGGCCTTAATGTTACTTTGAGAAGATGGTATTCTTAGTGCCATTATTTTAGCCGTTCTCTAATTCAGCGGATTTCAGCCTTTTCCTATGGAAATTCTTTTTTTCATTCCCTAGATGAATGGTTATGATTTTATAACAAAAGTGATTCTTTAGAACCATCAGCAATCCATGATTCTTGTGTTGTTTGTGAGGCCTCATGAGAATAAGGAAGCATTGTTCGGTGCATGTAGTCGCCCATGACTGAGATAACCGGACTCGAGGCAAGGCTAGCAAGATATACTGACCCAAGCCAGCCTCTTAACACTATCACCTAGGTCAGCAGATCCGGTCAGGCCTGAACCTTGTTTCTTAGATGTCAGGCTGGGCTGAGCCTAGGCATGGGCTGGGCCTGGGCGGGCATGTCCCAGCCGAGCTTGACACATTTGTTGGGTCACACCCAAAAGGCTAACCTATATTAGGTGAAGTGGCCCATTATATACGAAGACAAACCCTGCCCTCCTCCCAACCAATGTGGGACAAACCAACACCATTTACAATCGTAGTTTCCAATGGCTAAGATCATCTACTTAATCCATTTTTTGGACCATGGCCCCATCCAAGCCATATCTCGTCAGATCAACGGTCCAAAGTATAAAAAGTTGATAGATCATGTGGCACTGTCAAACTGCGATTGACAGCTAGGTTGGTAAACTTACATATACGTGTGGATTCAAGTCCTCCCTTATCAAGGGGATTATAGCAGCCGTCCAAGGTCAGGCCGGAACCATAGGTGGCGCCATGGTAAGAAACTTACACTGGGGCGGATGATCCCAACCGTCAAGATCACGTGCACACGAATGTGGACAATGGAAAGAAACTATTCATTCTCTGGCCTTCATCTCCATTAATCAATGATTTATGGTCCAGATCATCCTTCAAGCGTGATTATTGGACCATGGGCCTAATCCAAGTACGAAAATGCTAAGGTAATTAATTCACCTAGGTAAACCTGAGTTTTGGATGATTATGTGGTAGCGCAACTGATGAGCGGTGTGGATCTCATGCAAGTTCCCCCTACATGCTACTGGGTTAGCTGTATCCACGTACGCCTCGTGTAACTTCTTCCAAACAGGACATGGAGATGGACGGTTCTAAAGCGGGCGAACATCGGCAAAGCAGAACGAATTCCCTTAATGCGTTACATGGGATGAATGGGGTCCACTACATCGGCCAAGCTGAGAGATGGGCCAGCTGGTGTGTCGGGATTTTAGGCCTGACCGGCTTCATATTGGGCTTAAGTTAAGACTGGTTTAAAATTAAAGGCCGTTAATTCACTGGGCATAGTGCATAGAAATAGAGCGGTATGCCTATGGTCAAAAGACTGCCCATCTATTTTTCCAACCAAGTGTGCTTATTAGGAGATTTGGGCTCTTTATCCAATGAGTCCTCTTCACCTTGAGAAGTACTAAGGATTCTCAAGGGTGCAACAAATGTAGGGTTAAGTGGAAATCGAAAATAGAGCGAGCAGATGGGAACGATATTACTTACCATTAACCAGTATTGTCTTGTTTAACTGAGCAAGCAAGGAAAGGGCAATCTAAAGCTACAAGCATTTCAAATGGTCTGCGCAAATAAATGGGTGTAAGCAGTGGAAAATCATTTAACGCAAGTGTACTCTCGGTTCGCACATAGACCCAGACCTAGACCTAAAGCCCAGCCCAACACTAACGAGCAGGCACACGTGTGATCAATGACACACGTGTGAATAATGGGACAGATTCAGGCTAACAACGTAACCCCCTATCTCAAGCCCCATGTAAAAAACCTTTTGCCCTTTATGCCTTTACAACTTGGGACTAAAGGGTAACACTAACAGTATGTGATAAAACGTTTCCAAAATAATAACATTGAGGGGTTCTAAAATTTGAAACATATTTGATTTAAATAAAAAAATAAAAAAATAAAAAATAAAAAAACATTTAAAATACAACAACATATACATCGTAATCCCATAATTTTGTGGGCTCCATCTTTTCCTGCCCGGTTTTTTAGACCAAAAGAAAAAAAAAACCCAAACTCGATAGCTGTCACCATTTACGTAGAGGTTGCTGTCATAATAATGACTTGTTCACAACTAATTATAGTTGAAATTCAAAAGCCAAACATGCCCTAACAGGTCAAACAAGGCCCAGTCTCTATACTCTACTTGCGTATCTTCATGGAATTGTCCTTCCCCGTCCTGCCTGCTTGCCAAAGTCTGACCTCCTCCGCCCCGCCTCCTTGCAAAAGCCTGACGACCCATCTCCACCTCAAAAGACATAGACCCATGTTGGATACTCTCATGATCCGAGCTCGGTGGAACCGCAAACCCAAATTCCTCAGCAGCTCGCCCGCTGCTTCCACTGCGGCTGTTGATCTGCCAAACATCCATCTCCGTCAACTCTCTTCTACACACCGGGCATGTACACCCATCCTTCAATCTGGCTATGGTGGACTGTGTCCAATGGTAGAGGCAAGGCCAGCAATAGAGGTGGCCACACGATGTGCGGACAGGATCGCTAATGGTTTCTAAGCATACGTTGCAGTCGGAAGAACTCATATATGTGCAATTGTGAGAATTTTGAGGGAGGGGTATGGTTTTATAGTTTTCTCATACGTCAGTCTCCCATTTTTACAAGGAAACGTTGTTTCAAGATTTTCCAAGTTCAATTAGGAAACGTTATCCTTCTGCAAGAATTTCAAGCGTGAAGGATACGGGCCTTTACTTACGCTTACGTGGAGGGAATGACTTCGTGGATACGGGCCTTTACTTACGCTGACGTGGAGGGAATGACTTCATGCATATGACATCCATTACGTGGTAAGCTACGAGAAACAATTTTTTCATGAGTGCGGATCGTCTGTGTTGAAGGCGCAAGGAATTCCAGCGCCATTGCTTCTCATTTGTCCACGTCATCCCAGAGGACTTTGGCTGACGAGATACGCGGGATTTCTCTCTCCCAAATACAACGCGTGCTACACAACATCATTTTTAGCGTGTGTAACTTCTTTGGGTCACACAATGATTTATGTTTCATATCCACACCGTCCATCAATTTTTAAAGATGATTCTAGAGCATTAGCCCAAAATCGAGGCATATCCAAAATTCAAGTAAACCATGTCAAAGAAAGTAGCCAAGATTGAATGGAAACCGTTGACACCTTCCTAGGGTCTACTGTTACGTTTATTTGCTATCTAGCCTTTTAATAATGTTACACATACATTCATGAAGGGAAAACACAAATATAAGTTTGATAAGAGCCTCCTATGGCCCCAAGAAGTTTTCAACAGTAGACGTTCAATTCAGACTGTTTCTGTAAGGTGGCTCGGTTGAGCTTGGTTCTGCCTCATTTTTTTGTCTAGTTCAATAAAATGGTATGAAAAAATGGCTGGACGGTGTGGATCTGATAAATACATCAGGCCCACTGAAGTTTCACATATAAATACTTTCCGTTTTCTTCTCTCACCGGAATGTGCTGCACCACGAGAGCATATTAGGTGAGACCCAGGCCTCACCTAAGACCGTACGGCCCTTACAGTGGTGCCCACCTTGTCATGTATATTCTATATCCACCCCGTTCATCCGTTTTTCCGGATCATTTTAAAGAATTATCCCAAAAATGAAACAGTGGTGGCTTACCATTACCTATGCCTTAGGAAACAGTGGTGACTACCAATAACGGGCCACAAAAGTTTTGTATCAAGCTGATATATGTTTTTCCTCTTCATCCAGGCTTATGTGAACTTATCAACAGATTGGATGTCAAATAAAAACCATAGAAACATTAAGATGATTCCCAAGAAGTTTTTAATAGTAGGACGTTCAATCACAACTTTTTCCTAGAGTATGGTCCACCTGATGATTGGATATTCTTAAATTTTAGCAGAATGCTCTAAAATAATCTGAAAATTCGGATGTACGGAGTGGATGTAGAATAAACAAATAAAGGTGGGCCCCACGGTAAGGGTTGCACCGTCTTGGGTGATGCCCGGTCTAACCTAATCCGCTCCCCTGCATCACACAGCAAGCGCCGGAGGTGTGAAATTTAAGTGGGCTCCACGATGATGTATTTGTTAGATCCACACCGTCAATTCATTTTTTCATTTCATTATAGGCTATAAACCCAAAAACAATGCAGATTTAAAGTTAAAGTGGACCACATCATTGAGGACAGTAAGAATTAATGCTACCATTGAAAACTTCTTGGGGCACATAATGCTCTTATCAAGCTGATATTTTTATTTTAACTTCATCTAGGCATGTGTGATCTTATGAACAGGTCCGATGGAAAATAAGCCTCGATGTTGGCCCTAGAAAAGCTTCAACGGAAGTTTGTTCAATTCCGACTGCTTTATGTGATGTGATCCACTTGAGGTTTGGATGTACCTCGTTTTTGGTATCATGCTCTAGATTTATCTGGAAAAATTGATGGACGGTATGGATTTAACAAAAAATTCATGGTGGGACCCAAAAAAAGTTTCACATGTTAAAAGTGGGTTGTGTAGTTAGCCCTGTATGTGGAAGAGAAAAATCCGGCGTATATTAGTAGATGGAGTCATCGAAAATGACGTGAACTAATGAGAAGCAATGGCGCTGGAATTTCTTGTGTCTTCCACACAGACTATCTGCACTCTTTTTTCATTATTGTTATTTTTTTTTAAAAGAAAAACCTATTATTCACACTACTTACAACTTCCGGCAGGCCCCGCCCTAAAAAAAGACCAGGCCTGCCTATCGGAATCCCTAATGACAGCGGGTGGACCTTTTGAGAAAGCAAAAACCAGTCGGCCAGTTGAAAAAATAAATAATAATAATAATAATAATAATAATAATAATAATAATAAATCAGTCAACAGGAAAAGAGCCCAGCCCATCCTATCCAGGAAAAGATGCCCCATTGTGATTCGAGGCAGCCCGTGCATTTCCTGAAAAATATGGAATCACTGCGAAACAGTTGAGATGGTACAGGAAACAGTTGAGATGGTACATCCCACCATTAAAATTTTCCAAATTGCTGTGGGGCCCACCGTGTCATGTATACTCCATCCAAAACGATTCATCTTGGGTGTGGACCTATCTATCTACATTACATGTGGTTGGGTTCTCCACCAATGTTAACCATCCAACTAGTGGGCCTCATTAGAATAGACAATGCTTTAACATCATACTTATTAGAAGAACATAGCCAATGCATTACTTATCTTTACTATGCATCACTTAATGATAACTGTCAACGTTCTCGTTTTTCCTTCTCACTGTAGATTTGAAGGCCACCATTTAGATGGCTAGGATCATTTAGTCTATTTTTATCCATTTATAGTGGGTCCCACTAGATACAAAATCCAGATTGATGGATAAGAGTAACATGCTTAATGTAAGGATGTGGGCTCTGCTATATTTCTGTTCTTCCGGCTCTATAGAATCACGAGAACGATGTGGCTCTGCCATATTTCTGTTTTTGGGGCTCTATAGAATCACGAGAATGTTGTGTTTCAAATGAGTAGGTAATTTTGTAAGTGGGGTTTCTTATAGAAGGCTCGGGCCTTCAAGAGACATGAGCATGCCGGGCCGTGGTATGTGCTTGTGTGTGTGTGCACATGTCACACCCTGAAAAGTGTCCACACTTAGGGTCTACGAAGTGATTCTCCCATCTGTTTGTTCTCTGGTTTAAGCCTGTGTACAAATTTAGACTTCGAGTGATTTGAGCCTGTGTATGTCAATGGCTCAGACCTCACCCTCCTTACAAAATGAGTTCATTTTGCCTCAAGCACGGCTCAGGATCCATTTTCTGACGTGGCCCACATGCTGAGTGGTCCATGTTATGAAATCTATGCAGGGGGAAACTCCCTCGGAAACTTAAGTGGAAAAGATAACCGTGACCATCATATCTGTAGGTTAATTTAAAACAATGAAAAGAAATTTTTTGATGGATTGGATCCAATTGTAAAAATCAATTGATAGGGTTACAACTGAATCTTAATTATTGAATATTAGTTTAGCTAGATTACTAGAAAAAGAAATGGACAGGTCAAATCATGGTACCATCTCAGCTTGTGGGCCCAGTGATGGCGATGCACACTGCATCCTAAGTCGTGAGAGAGGCCAAAACGAACTTCAACTATATAACAGAACTCATCACTTCGCAAAACATTGTTCTGAATTTAAGAGGCTTCTGCTTTTTCTCTTGATTGAGTTCGTCGGGTGTTTTGTTTATGAGGAAGCATGGAAATAGGAATGCACCTCGTCTATTCAAGTGGGTCATGTTATTCTGTTGATCCGCCCCACTAGCAGAAAATACAGAATATGAACGGTTCAGATCATGTTAAAAATGCACAACTGGGAAACCGTCTTCCGTTTCGTACTGTGGTATGAGGCAACTTGCCCAATCGAAACCCTAGCACTCATCAGGTGTGCCATACGCGGACGTAAGAATGGAAAAGGGACAATCCAACAAAAGGTGTGGCCCACGTGAAGCGTAACCTGCTGGCTTTTATTATTATTATTATTACTAAGTACAGCACATTCACCAGCAGCCCATTCGATATGATTATGAACGTCCTAGTTCTCATAAACTTGTGCACACGTACACAGATAGGTCCTTTCAATTGGGAACAATGTAAGAGCAGGATGCCCTTCCAATGTGCAGTGCCATTGTAAGAAACATTTTTCAAATTTATTCAACTGTTAATTAATATGAATACCGGGTAGATACCTTGAATCGGCAAGGTGCTCTCGAATTCAAGAGAAGATAAACAGAAATAATTCTTGAGAAATTTAAAATAATAGTATTAAATGATGAAAAACATTTTAAATAAAGAAGGGTGAAATTAAGACTCATAATCAACTCAAATACTCTAAAAAACGTAACTTATCATCAATACCAAACTTATTATTTATAGCCTACGTCTATTCAAAACCTTATTTTACTAACAATTCTAAGCTATTTTCATGACATTATTGAGGACGTCATTCGCTAGGGCACAATTGGATTGAGATTTTGACATTTTTGTTGAGTTTGATCAATTCCTCTTCTGACATAGACTCTGATCACTTTTCAAGGAGTGCACCTTCCAAACCTTACTGAACTAGAAGGCTTTCCATCTCCACCTTCCATAATTCGAAATTGTTTATTTCCGAAAAACTTCTCTACATCAAACTTCATTTTAGATGCCATTGATACTTTGAATTCAGATCCAATCAGCTACCCAACGATATTTCTGATACCATTTGTTGAGAACTTGTAAAAGCACATAGTAGAATCAAGCAAAGTAAACACAATTACACAAAGCAAATCACACACAGAGAAAATCTTATTTTTACGTGGAAAAACCATTACGAGAAAAAACTACGGCACAAACAATCACTATGAAAACCAGAAGTTACAAGAGACGATCAACTCGAAACAAAGCCCCCAAGAGAAAACTCAAGCTCTCTCTGTGTGTCAAAACTCTCTCCAAACCCTAATCCCATCTTAAAAACATATTAGAATAAACCCAATCTCGACTATATCTGACTTATATAGCCAATAACAAAAAATAGAAACAAATCTGCGCACTGCACAAAACAATGTCTGACCCCGTCGAGCATCGGACCTCGTCAGGTGGCCAAAGTCTGTCCAGAGAGTTCTGCATAAAAACCAAAGAGTTTCGGTCACCCAAGCCTCCAAGTTTAGTCGTCCAAACCTGTCCAAAAAATGTCCAAAGTCCAATCTGTAATATACGAGCATTTTCTATTGCCTGACCATAGCGATCAGTCACCCGATAGTCCCCTGACTTGTCCAAATTGAAGGCTCTATACAACAAAGTCTAGATGGCCACTGTCATGAGACACATGTCACAGTATCTCACTCACGTAGCAAGTGCCTCATGATCGAAAATGGGTACCGACCAAATCATGATCGCGACGAATGATGGATTCAACTATGCATAAATGCATCACAAAAAGAATTCCTCATGTTTGAAATCACTTGAGTTGACCGAGTTTCACAGCGTATTACATACATTCGTGTAAGAAAGAGATAATAGTCACAACACATGGTGTGACGAGAGGAATTCTCATCCACGTAGTAGTTGTAGGACATGCGCACAACCGATGGCCAATCCACGATAAATGATTAACACAAGTGACGTTGCATGGAAAGCCATAATTGTCTTCGGACTTAGACGGCACGTCAACAGATGTGAAGAGTGGCTATTAAGATCTCTCTAGCTACTACCTCAAATCTATAAATAAGATAAAAATTGAGCTCCAAGCCCTCGCTAACCTAATACAAATCAAATCTACAACATAATATTATCCATCTTATTTTATCTTAGTTTATCCTAGACTATGAGTAGTGTAATCCAACCTATCTATGCTGTAATGATGGACAGGCTTAAACATATAAAAGTAGCGTAATCCCATCTGTTTACGCTCATAAGTTGAACCGACTTAGTTTAAGAGTAATATAATTTCCTTCCATTTATGCCAAGAGTTGGATTGCAAGAATAATTATTGCTTTTCTTTTCGGTGGTATAATTAATTCCCTTCGTACATGCCTAAGTCACTAGACCAAGGAAGACTAAGTTCTAGAACCTTACAATCCACGCCACAGACACTTGATCGCTGAGAAATATCTATGTATACTTTACTTGCTTTTTATTTCATTATGCAATTGAGTTCATTCTCTCTTACATTGCTTAAATAAAATAATCTCTACTATCATTGTGAGAAAAAATCATTTCAACTAAAAGGAAAAAAAATCCTTTCAGTTGCAAACATAAATTTTATAATAAGTAGGAAGTTTTATTATAAAATTCCTTCTTCTTTTTCCTTTCCATATGAAAATAAAATAACTGACGATTAATGAGAAAATAATGATTTCTTTCATCGTGGGGCCACATAAGTAGATGGTCTGATGATGGGCCCATCATGTGTCGGGTGATTACTTTAATGGGCTACTAGTATTAATAAATGTACCATGTGTTGGGGACTGAGCAAGCGCTTACACGACTTGTTTGGTGCAGAAGCAACCTCAAATAAGATCACACAATGCAGTAGGACAAGAAAAATACGAGCAATCATAGAGAACCTAATGATTTTATGTGGAAAACCCCTTGTGGGGAAGGGGGAAAAAAAAAAAAACCATTGCACCAAGCAAGAATGAATCTACTATGAACTGAAAGTTACAAGAGATAGACAACTTACAGATTCGAAAACCCTCGTCTTGAGAGACGAAATTCCCTTCAAAACCCTAGCTCTATATCTAGCACCATGTAATAAATAACCCATGTGTCTCGCCTGCTAACCCAGCTAGAAGACGACTTGGCGTTTCAACAGCAAATCTTAGGTTTGAAATGCAAAGGAGACACACTAACCCCACCAGTGAGTGGGTGCATAGTGTGGCTAACTGTGTGGGAGCGTTGCATGACTAACAAAAAATACATAATAAATAACCCTAATCCCGCAATAACCCAGTTACAAAATTAGAAACAAATCCCATGTAATTACGCAAACTTATGCCTATAATCGATTGATACGCTCGATCGATCAACAATGATTAATGATGCTCGATCGAATCAACAACCCCAATCAAACATGCTCAAAAGTGTCAAGAGAGCAAACTTGGTTTTTCTAAATAATCTCGATCAATAGAGCCTCGATGTTCGATCATCAAAACTGTTAAAAACCAATCTAATTAATTTAGGATTTTCTCATTCGATCGAAGCTACTCTTCCATTGATCAAAACCCCCAGTTTCTGCATCAGATTGAAGGCACCAATTTCAACCCCATGAGTGGATGGTTTTGATCATCGATGTGTACATTGGAATGCTCAAATGGTAGACCGACTGAAGATAACCTCATTTCAACACTGAGGTTTTGGTATCGATTCTCGAGTGGGGGGTGGCTAACATTGCGGTGTGTGTACTAAACCCCCCCCCCCCCCCCCCCCCCCCCCCAAAAAAAAAAAAAAAAATTGTAAATTGGAATGCAGTTCATGGAAAAAGAAGGGTTTTCAATGGCTACATTCACCGCTGCAAAATTTATTATCAAAACCATCCTTTTAGTATGATAATTTGGTATTAAACCATTCTAGTTAGTGCAAAGATAATGGACGGTTCAGATTATCTGATAATCTCTTCTGAAGAAGGCAGATACCTCTTTCTAACCTATGTGGATGTAGCTTCACTTTACAATGGAGGCCTCTACACTGGAAATGGGCCTATTTGAAACCCGTTTCCTAAAAACGTAGTCCCAGGGGCCATTCATGATGTGGTATACCGTACTTGATGGACCAAGGGTTTGGTCATCCAAACCGTTAATCTGATAGGTCCCACTATAGACGAGGAATAGTATGGCAATGGAGGGAAGAAAAAGAAAGAAAAAAAAAAAAGAAGAAGAAAGAAATGGGCTGGGTCAGGTTCTAACACACCAATATGGCCCATCCTAGCTATTGGACCTCAAAAAAGAGAGATGGAGATGCGGGGTATCGATCCCCGTGCCTCTCGCATGCTAAGCGAGCGCTCTACCATCTGAGCTACATCCCCACCGTTGACACCTGCATTTAATTATAATATCCTGATTAGTTTGAGGCCTGTGGTACGATTCAGTAAACTGTGTGGGGCCCACCTTGGATGTGTAAGTGTCTTATCCACGCTGTCAGTTCGTTTTTCCAGCTTATTGTAGGGCACGAGCCCAAAATTGAAGCATATCCAAAGCTCAAGTGGACCACACCACAGGAAACAGTGAGGATAATGATGTCCACTGTTGAAACCATCCTAGGGCCCACAGTAATGATTATTTTTCATCCAACCTGTTCATAAGATCACACAGACATGGACGAAAGGGAAAACACAAATACTAGATTGATCCAAAACTTCTATCGTCCCCAAGAAGTTTTCAACCGTAGGCCTCCAATTCTCACTGTTTCTAGTGGTGTGGTCCACTTGAGCTTTGGCTATGCTTCAAGTTTGGGCGCGTGACCTATAATGAGATGATAAAACGGATGGATGGCGTGGATAAGAGATATACATAAGCATGGACCTCACAGAGTTCAGTACGCTATAGGTACCGATTCAGTACGCAAACTGCTTCCAACACAGGTGGGCCACACTGTTGGAATCAACAGACAGCCAGCCGTTCGACTCAACATACAGGCTAGGCCCACCTGGTGAGTGGATCAACTCAATTTTCGAGAAAGATTGTCTTTATGGTGGGCCTATTGTTTTCATAGTACTGATTTCTTAAACACTGCAGTTGAACAGAATCAATATTCACATATTGAGGGTTAATAGACCCAACCTCTGATTCATGGACACTTGTCTGTTGAAGTAGGACCATTATATATTTTCATTTCTAACCGTCCAATAAATGTTCACCAATCAGATAAAGCAGCTAATCAACCTTGGTTGATGAGACATATAAATTAGATCCCACTGTTTGGATGGTTTTAATTTCTGTTATTTATATTCCAAGTATGCAATTTCTAAATAATTCATACGTGCATGCATAATTTATAAGTGAGTGCACTAACATCTGAGCTACATACCCACCGTTAATGGACACAGTTGGCGTGCCATCCTCACTGTTCAATGTGATTAGTAGATCAAGATGATGTTTTGTTATCTTGTACGAGCACACCTGATGGATGGATTGGATTTCACACATCTCACATTGTAGACACCCGATGGTAGGTCAATAAGTTGATAAAGGTTGGACAGTTTAGATGGATGATCATACCATTAATCCAATCCTAATCCAAACCCTAATCCTGCCCTAATTCAACCTAAGCCCTAACCTAAAACCCTAAAACACTAGAATTCAGAAACCCTAGGAGACCCGAAAACCCAACTCACCTAGTCAACTCATTGAGTCACACTGAGTCCACTCACTGGACAAAATCCAGCCAACCCACCTAGTCAAGCTAAAGCCCAAGTCTACCCAAAACCAAGTCAAAAGCCCAACCCATAGGCCCACCAAAGATCTACAGAGGAGACAACAAACGAACCTTGCGAAAGTTGAAGTTCCCACACTTATGTAGGAGACACCCTGTCAAAGCAAGGACTATGTGGCTCGGGTGGCGGGTCACCTGTTGCCTGCCACGTGGCACTCACCGCCCTTTGGCAGAGTGTCTCTCAACTGTGGGAGACTCCGCTTTTTCACCTCCAATACGGATGGTAATACGAAAGGTCCCCGGCCCTTTGCCCCTCCTTTAAACCCAAAATTATTATTTTACCAACCCATCCAACCAGCCAGATTGTGCAACGTGGCGATATAAGATCCCAATCATTGCACCCTATTTTAACCATGGATTTCTAGGGAATTACCAAAAAATCGAGCTGGGGATAATAAATAGCCCCCTCCCCTTCCAATTTCCATCATCCACAATCATTCTCAACACTCTAATTCATCCCCTAGCCTAAGCCTTAGCCACACCCTCCACCAAGGAGAGGAGAGAGTATGAATAAAGGGAGTCTAGCCTAGCCTAGCCAGGTCCTTAGCCTCCTGAGAAAATCAAGTTCCAAGCTAAGCCACTCAATCCAACCCTTGCGACATAACCGCTCATCCAACCGTTCAATTCTTGGATTAACCTCATCAATCTAGCATTAGCATTGTGCAACATTTATTTCCTTCTCAACACCCCTGCTTAGTTTATTGCATCGAATCCATCATATCGTCGACTTGGGCGTATGCTCCGTGACTTGTCTATTTAATCGGATTTTGCTCATCAGAAACTCAGTCGATTAATTATATATTGTCATAAGCATCGCATCATCCATACCACATTGAGTCACTCGATCAGTTCGAGCGTATGCACTGTGGCCTGCCGATTTAATTGGATCTTACCCACCAGAAACTTTGACTGGTTAACTACATTCTTTTACAATTACACCATACATATATACATCATTTTATTAATAGTGTGTAAGAGCTAATCATAACCTTCAAGAGTTAATCTAATTCAGTGAAGTAAAGGCCATACATTTGTACAGGCAGAGTGGGTGCCTAACACCTTCCATCTCTGTAACTGTGGTCCCTTACCCTGAATCTTTAATCGCAGGCCTAAGAGTCATTTTAACATTGAGAATTTTTTGATACTCTTTCCTAACGTTTTTATAGGATCTAGCCAATTATAGACGTTGAGTAATTGGCTAGTGGCGACTCTAGTCAAATATCACATTATTTAAACCCTAAACTACACAGAACAAAACCCCTTGAAAGAGGCAAACCTGTGTGGAAAAATAACGCGAACCAGCGTCCACACACATACGCAACATTGTGGGCCTCACAAACTGCAGAAAACGAGAACATCGGCTTGCCTATAACCTATCCTTATAAGAATCCCTACAATCCTAAGCTCTGTGGGCCCACCGTGATGTCTACATTATATCCAATCAATTAATCCACATGCCAGCCCATATTAGGATGTGATCACAAGAATCAGGCATATGCAAAACTCAAGTGGGCCACACCATAGAAAATAATGAGGATTGAGAGTCCACAATAAAATCTTCGAGGGGGTTTAGAGTTTTAAATCAAGTTGGTATTTATGTTCTCTTATGCATGATTACAATTAACTTTAGGAGACCATTGGAGTGTCCTTAGACACCCAAATGAAATCAGGTCACATCTCAACTTTATTTTTTTATTGGACTCTTGTATTTATAACTTCCCAATATGAACAAGTATTTGAATTTTTTTCTCCCAAACTTCATCTTCATCATGTTTGGTGCATTGTTACCATGTAATGTCTTTTAAGCCGTTTGGGCCGATTGTGTTGTTGATCAAGTGCCTTTAATCATATGAAGAGAAGGCTATTTTTAGTCGACCAAAGCCTCTGTCAATTCGACTGAAAATTCTGGATTTATCATCGTTGCTCATTGTGATGTTTTGCACATTTTTGTTTGATACTCAGTTTGAACAGGGGAAGTCGGTTTTAGTCAATGCGACTAAAGGTCCACTCGGTCCAACTAGACGAATACGTGTAAGTTTCTAGAAAGTGCGGGTTTTATTTTCTAATCTTGTTCGAGAGTATATAAGTATTTCTCTAATTACGATTAGGGAGAACTTGGTATAGTAGAAGAGAGCCTACATGATTTCTAAGGTTTGGAAGGGGAAGTTTGGGTTTCTCTACTGTAAGTTGTTACATCTCTTGTAACATTCTAATTACAGTAGATTGATCGTTGCTTTACGTCATAGTTTTTTTCCCGCAAGGGTTTTCCATGCAAAATCTCTTGTGTTCTCCGCGTTTACTGGGATTTTTCATTCTCTATTACTTGTTAGATTTGATCTGAATTTGCTTCCGCTCCCAACATATATCAAGCCAGGTGTAAGCAGATAAAACCATCTTATCCCCTCAGCAGTAACCCCTTTCTTAGGCCTTACCTGTAGCAATATTTTTTAGTCCCTAAATAGGAGGGTTGTAATTTCCTAACAAAAGTGATTCTTTAGAAATGATAAGCAATCCTTGATTGTCCCTAACAAAGTAGATGGATCAAATTTTGTTATTTGGACCTCATTTTGTGCAACTGTTCTTGAGTGTCCATATTAAAAGCCACTGATCAAATGGTTAACATTCGTCAGATTGTTTTAATGTTTTCATCCTAATCAATGAAATATGCGCTGCACCTAATCAATGGTCTTAATCAATGTATTGGACTGTGTAAGTGTCTAGTGCAATTAGAAGTGCTACCGCCTGTGGCTCTTTGAGAGTGCTGGGGCATTTCTAATTAATGCAAGTCCATTGTCTAGGGTGCCCATTGTCTTCAAACTTATTTCAATTGAGTCATAGTTACATATTTCCAAACCATCTCTACGAGAAGGTGTTTTTATGGACGCGGATTGCATACTAACATTGCCATTAGCGAGCCCTACTAGATGTGGTCCATCCATTTTGCCAGCTCATTTTATGATATGAGTTGAAGAATAAGGCAGATCTAAATCTCAGGTGGACCAAACCACAGGCAACGGTGGTGATTGAACACCCACCATTAAAAACTTCTTGGGGCCACAAAAGTTTTAGATCGAGATGAGATACTTGTTTTTCCCTTCATTCATGTCTATGTGACCTAATCAACAGGTTGGACGACAAATAAACATTACAATGGGCCTTAAGAAGTCTTCAATGCTGGGCGTTTTAGCCATTTTTTTTTCCTGTGGTGTAGTCCACCTCAGATCTGGATCTGGCTCATGTTTGGGCTCATGCCCTAATAACAATCTAAAATGGATAGACAACGTAGATAAACACATACATCATGGTGGGGCCCATAGAGCACTGTCCTGGCAGTGCCAGTATGCCATCTGCATCCATATTTTTATGGACCCCTTCCATCAGTACACAATTCTCAAGCTTAACGCCATGTTCTACTTTGCAATTCGATTGGGCCAATGATCACGCATGGCCTAACAATATTGCTGTCCACACCAATGGTTGAACTCTCATTGATCAAAACATTGCCATCCATCTTGAAGTGGGCCTTGCCTTTGGAATGGGGTTGGGAGTCATACACTTGAGAAAATTCATCATGACCATTTTAAAACCCAGATTTTTTAGATCCATGTAAACGTAATCCAACGACAGAGCATAGAGGTGTCCACCTTTGGCTAGACCAGGAAGGATAGCATGTGTAGAAGATGTGAAGATCAAATTGGGTGTGTTCAAGATGTCGAAGAGATAAACAGAGGAGATTGTCTTGGCCCCACAAAAGAGGAGGTTGACTGCTCCATGAATTTCTCAACTCTTCCTGTTTCATCTTCTGTGATCACAACAACATCAAGAACGGATGGACGGTCCGCCTATAACCATGATCTTGATCAGATAAATGTTAAGATTGTAACAAACCATGTTCATGAGAAAGCAAGCGTTAGATGATCCGATTCAAATGGTCAGATCTGGGCCTTTTCATGGACCCATACAATCCCTAGTGGGGCACACCTGAGGGGATGTCCAAGTTACCATTATGTCTGGCCAAGCATTGGGTGGAGATGACTAGATGGTATTTGCACCATACAAATCAATAGGCCCACACTAGCTTAGGGAGTTGAGAGGCCAACAAGAAGGTCATTCCTGATCATGTGGTGGGCCCTGATACCTGTACCTGATCTGATCCACTTTTCAAGATTAACTGATGAATTCTAATGATCTCCCTCATTTGCAATCACTAGATGCTAGAGATCACCAACATGTGTTGGTCACATTGGACCCACATGCAGAGTTGATCCTATGACAGCAGTCGTCCATGTTCTGGCCGGAATTATAGGTGCGCCATGGTAAGAAAGTTACAATGGGTGGATGATCTAGACCATCAAGATGTATACACGAATGTTAGGCAAAAAGAATGTACTCAACATCTAACATTCTTCTTCATAAATCAGTGATCCGAATCATCATTTGATGCAGGGAAGAGCCTGAAAAAAAAAATTGAAGAAGATTACAGTCTTCCTCAAGTAATAAAGTCCTTGAATCAAGGTAAGTTCTTAAGTCAGACAAGGGGAGAGAGAGAGAGAGAGAGAGAGAAGAGAGAGAGAGAGCTCAAATATTTTTATTGAGTAATTATCTAAGATTGTTCGATTACATCAGTTAATGTAACTGGAAGACCTAAAACCCTAATTCGAAATAACCTATAAAAAAAAAAAAAAAAAAAAAAAAAAACCTCTCAAAAAGACAAAATTAGCCAAAAATATAAACATCAAATAAACTTTACTGGAGCATTCCAGACATTATTACAAGCAATTTTAAAAAAAATAAAAATCTTAAAACTATAAGAATAAGTAGATATTGAAAATAGAAATTAATAAAAGTAGTAATTTTTTTAAATCTTGATTTTGACCTTTATTTTTTTATGGGTTAGTTCACACACCCCATTGTTAATACACCCACCCACCCATGTTAGTCACATCACAATGTTAGCCACCCCCACTATGGGAATCGATGTCATGACCTCGGTGTTAAGACGAGGCTATGTTCACTTAGTCTGCCCTTGGAGCTATGGACCTGGGTGAAACGAGTGTTTCTCAAATAATGGACGTCCACGACATTGACCTTGAAGCCACCATTACATATAGATTGATAGGTTGTGTGTTCCAGTAACGATGCCCAATAAGAAGTAATTATTGTTTTACGATTAACACTTCGAACGACAATTTCTCCATATCTGGAATGAATCTCTTTAAAACAGACATACCTGGGACCCAGTTACGTCATGCCCTACATGGGACTGGGTTTGGTTTTGATGGACTACTTTTTCTTTTGGTCTAGTTGTGCAAAGAATGCATCTGTGACACATCCCACATTAGTTCCTTCCACTTAGAAAGAATTCATCCTCGTGTTATTCAACAGACTCAACTCATGATATTTATACAAGTCTGCCACATTGAAAGTCCATAAGATCTCCATGCCCTCAGGAAGATCGATAATATAGGCATTATCATTAATTTTTTTAGTATCAAAATAGGGTTATTTTCTTATTCATCGGCCTGTTATATGTCCCAGTCGAAAACCTCTCCTTGTGTAGATGAACTAGCACATTATCAACCACTTCAAACACCTTTTAGAGCTAAAGTTTATCAGCGGTTTCTTTATATTTGGCATTAGACTCTTGTAAATTCTTTAGAATGTTCGTAAATTTCATTTTTTTTTTCCTTTATAACTAATACATAGATCTCCCGTGTCTCTTGAGACTACCCCTCCACTTTAAAAGTCTTAGGTTGGTTCTTCGTTCTCATAAAGGACAAGGATAATCTTTTTACTATTTTTAACAAAAATAAGTATATTATCTCAACCTCTATGCATGGTATCAACATTGTACTGCCATGGTTGACTAAGTAATATTTGACAAGCTTCCCTATCGACAACATCGCGCATTATTTCATCCTTATATTATTTACAAATGGATAAGGGAAAATGACATCGTTTAGTTACCTTTGTTTCATTAACCTTCTTAATTTATCCAATCGTGTATGAAGATAGGTGTTTTTCTGTCTTCAATTGCAGATTTTTCATCATAGTCTTTGACATGATGATGTTCTCACTATTTTTGTCATTTATGATCAAATCACAAATCTTTTTGTTCACGATGCACTTCATTTGAAAGATATTGTGCGTTGTGAATCCATTTCTTTCTTCGACGTGTACAACAATCTCGTCACAATTAGAATTGTGGCCTGTGAATCACCATTATCAAGTGGTGGCCCACGATTCGCCACTGGTGTCTTATTACGAATATGATGATCGTGAGCTCCATCACTAATCTCAAGTTGCTCATTATTATAAACATGGGTCTATCTAAGGCCTACATCAACCTTTTAATCGTCGCCTATAGTCCTTGCATGGCTCACAACTTCTCCTACTGAAAAGCTTCAAATGTCACCATTGTCAAAGGATTGTTCCCTGAATTACCATCCATGGAGTTATTGATCGAATCATTGTTAGAAGCCATTGAATTGAAGAAAAGCCTTGCTATTATACTAACTGGCAGAGGAAAGAGCATGAAAAAACAACGAAGAAGATCAGCATCTTCCTCAAGTAATGAAGGTTTTGAATCCACAAGAAGAGAGAGAGAGAGAGAGAGAGAGAGAGAGAGAGAGAGAGAGAGAACTCAATTAATATTTTATTGAATAATGATCTAAGATTACTTGATTACATCACTTCTATAGGAAGACCCAAAACCCTAATTTAAAATTATCCAAAATAGCAAAAAAAAAAATCTCCCCAAAGACTAAATTTGTCAAAAAATAGAAGCATTAAATAAATACTATTGGAACATTCCCGACATTATTACAAGAAAATTTTAAAAAGACAAAAATCCTAAAACTACAAAAGTAAGGAGAGATTATGAAAATTGAAATTATCGAATGTAGTAAATTTTTAGCCCTGGAGAAGAGCGTTTCTCGTGAAATGGACGTCTGTGACCTTCTTTAACCTCAGAACCACTATTGCGTAGAGATCGATTGGTCAGGCATTTCATGACAATGCCTGAATCAAAAGTTACGACTGTTTTACAATTGATACTTTAAACAGTAATTTCTTAATATCTATAAAGAATTTCTTCGAACTGGACACGCCTTCATGCCCTACGTATGATCCAGTTCCAATGGACTACTTTCGCTTTCGTTTGGGCTTCTTTTGGTCAAGTTGTGCTAAGAATATGGGTGCACACAGAATCAGTGGAACCGGTTAGTTCGGTTCAGTTTGGTCGAGTTCTGAAGTGCATCAATTCCGGTTATGAAAATCAAAGAACCAGTTAGTTTATTTCGATTCTCGATTTGGGGTTCTGTAGAACCAAACCGGACCAAAGAACCAAACCGTGGAACCGGACCACATAATTGAACTGTGGAACCGAACCCTGGGTGTTCAACCCTCACTGTTTCATGTCAAGTAGTCCACTTGAAATTTGGATCTATCTAATTTTTTTTAATGTGGCCCACCTAAACATTGCTTGACAATGAGGTTGGATGGTGTAGATCTAACAAACACATCAAGATATGCCCATGGTGGGCCCTGATGTATTGATGGGCTAGATTATTAAAAAAAAAAATAATTATGCAATTGGGCTGGATTATAAAAACAAACCATATAATTGGGCTGAATTATAAAAAGCCCAAAACTATACAACCGAACCGAAACCGAACCAGTTTTTTACGGTCCAGTTCCGGTTTGTTTCTAGGGTGCAAACAGTTCAGTGTCCATTCTAGTTTTCCTGAGATCATTAAGAACGGTTCGGTTACGGTTTCACCCCATCACTGGACTGAACCGGACCGTGTTAACTAGCATGTCCTACAAGCGTGATGGGGCCATTTGGAAGTACAAAAAACGCTTGACTCACATAGGTAAACCTGAGTATTGGACGAATATGTGGCAGCACACCTGATGGACAGGGTGGATCTCATGCACGTTCTCCCCACGTGCCGCTGGGTTAGCAGTAGCCACGCCTTGTGTAACTTCTTTCAAACAGGAAACGGAGAAGAACTGTTCCACCTCTGCATCTGAGCCCCATCTCAACTCTAGCGAACATCCGCAAAGCAGAACGAACTCATATTGTTATGTGGGATGAGTGGGGTCCACTATATTGGCCAAGCTGAAAGAACGTAGTCTGCAATGTACTGGGCCTCGAGTTAAAATAGTGGGCCCAATGTAGGCATAAGATTAACCCCTTTAATTTTTTATTGGGCCAGACTGAGCTACTTCTAACAGCCAATGGGCCTAGACCAATCCGGCCCATTTAAGATTTCAAAGGCATTTTTGTAATATACAATGCATGGTGGGGCATGCCAAATAAATAGCCTGGATCTTGCACACATGGACGGCTGAGCTCGAGCTGTACATGATCATTACAGACCATGCTCAGGCACTCAAACCGGTTTTATTTTGCAGTTCGAGAAAACCGTCATCAGCATGCATTGCCCGAGATCTTGATCATGTATAGGCCAACATAGCCAACCTCACTTATGGTGGGGCCCTGGGCCTTAAAAACGATGTGTGGGCCAGCCAGTGGGCTTAAAAAAGAAAAGAAAAAAAAAGTGGAGATGCGGGGTATCGATCCCCGTACCTCTCGCATGCTAAGCGAGCGCTCTACCATCTGAGCTACATCCCCTTGATGAATGTAAAAACCCATGTATTTGATAAATTGCTAATGTTCATCCACCATATGGCAATTTAATACTAGATCTAATCCATTGATCACAAGAATTAGGTTGGTCCAATAATCAAATGGACCACAGTTAACAAAACAAACATACGGCTGAAAAAAAGTTTGGTTGAAGTTTTCTTTAACTGTCCAACTATTTCTATCATCATGGCCCACCTGAGGAGAATGTCTGCACTGTCAGAACCACCTTATGGATGGTTTGGATATAACAGTACCGGTCATCCATGCTAGCTAGCAAGTGTGGTGACCTGTGCATTAGCAACTTGTTGTGGGGCCTAGCAAAGTTCCCAAAAATATTCACATAGGAGGAAGATGGCAATCATCCTTGGCCTTTCTATATTAAGCGAGGCCTGGCTTGCATTTTGGACGGTTTAAACTTGAATTATTTGCATTCCATGCATGCAATTTCTAAATATACCTTATAATACCGCCTGCACATCATCCATGTGGACCACACCACATGAATTAAAAAGTTTTAAACATGATTTTACACCGCTCCATGTGGTGTGGCCCATCTTACGTTTCAGATAGTACATGATTCTAGAACTTGGTGAATGCATGACTCAATAAGCTAACCACTATTATATTTTCGCATCTTATTCCAATATTTTTACATTTTCTCCCCTCACATCAGTTGGGAGGGGGGCAGAATTTGTTTTCATATATTTTGGATTACTCGGCCTAATAGGTTAGCCTTTTGGGTGTGACACAAAAAGATCAAGGGAGATGATGCCACCAGGGAATCCAATTCTCACCAACCAAGAGCAGCCAATTAAAGCCTAAAATGTGGCACCCTAAGTTGTTTTATGGAGATCAAAAAAAAAAAAAAAAAAAAAAAAAAAAAAAAAAAAAAAAAAAAAAAACCAACCTCATAAACACAAGTTTTGGTTGTGCTCGGATCCCCCATGACACCCAAAGTTAGCTATAGCAAGCACACAACCGCTAAAAGTGAAGCTAACATTGAGTGCATGGTCTTCCAACTCCCAACTTCAAGTGCAATAATGATTCAGGGCTTTAAAATTCCTCAAAAATCTTTAAACCCCATAAAGTAGGAACTACATGAGAGTAGGGGAGAAGTGTGCCTAATCCCTTCCTTCTCCATCAATAAAGTTTTTATTTGAAATATCCAACAACAAATTTATAGCATAAGCTTAATCTAAAATCTTAAGTGATGTTAAAGAGAGATAGCTAAAACCAATGTGAGTTGTTGACTTAGAGAAGGGCATGGGAATGTGAAGAGTAAGAACCTTGAATCCACAAGGTAAAAAGAGAGAAAACTCTCATAATTTTATTAAATAATCATTTAATATGTATTTTTCTCAACTACACAATTAATAAAGAAAAAATAAACTAAAATTAGTTATTATGAAAAATAATAAAATTTTAATCTTAATAAAAGCTCTAATCCTAATAAAACTCTTCTGAAGCCTAATCTCTATAGTAATAACAACAGCAACAAAAAAAAAAACAAAAAAAACAAAAAAAAAATTCTAAATAAACTTTTGCTAGATAAATCTAATATGATTATAAGTAATTTCTAAAAAAAAAGAAAATAATTTAAAGCTCTATAAATAAATAAATTCGATTGAGCTTAGAATTAATAAAAAATAGTATTTCCCCCCTAAAATCTTGTTACGAAGCGCGCGTTTCTTGAGTCGGTTCACCTTGGATGGTGTACTCCAATCAAAATTCATATAGACCTTCCAGCTTTGATACGTACATAAAAAGCTATATACAATTTATGATTCACATTTTAAATACCAATTTCTTTTTATCCAAAATAGAAAGTGATGGCCATTTTCAAATAACAATTTCTTTCTATCTAAACTGAAACTCTTCCATCCAGACGTGCTTGTGGCTCAATTAAGCCATGCCCTATATAGAGTTAGGCTAGATTTTGACAGGCTACCGGTGATTCAGGCTTCTTTTGGTGTAACTGTGCTAAGAATGCATTTATGCCATGCCTAACATCAATTGCTTTGGACAGTTGATCCGGACTGATGGGAGGACCTTTTTCTATCATAACCAAATTGGGCCATTTGTTTATTTGAGCCCTTGATAGTTGAGTGAGAGCTTCCTTTCTGCCCGGATCTTTCAAGGCCGACCATAAAGAGTGAACTGGATCTTAACGGATGCTTGGGATTGAGATTCAACAATCCAAGTGTCCAAAAGCAAGTGGGAGCACTTAAAATTTATACATGCAACCATGTTGCAATTTCATGACCCGTGAACTCGATCCTTTTGATGGATCTTGACCCCGACCCAGTCTACACCAGCAGTTCAACCTACCAGTCCACCCACCCAGAGAGATATATGATCAACGCCTGAGATGTGGCAGGTTGGGGGGTGGTGTATACAGACCATCCATATAGTGCATTCGGTACGTGAATGGCCTACCGTAGAAAATTGCACGTAAATTACAATATTGACCATTTTTTTTACTGGTTTGATGTTGACAGTCAGCCATTTTCATTTTTCCCGTCAATTTAATGACCTCCACGTGTACAACGTACAGATTCATCAGTTTGCTGTTATTCTTTAGCCATCGGCCATCTACATATAAGATCCACTAGATGGACGGTTTGTATCAGGCATGGTTTTAAGACCCAGACGAGTCTGATGCAACTCACCCGAGTACGCTTGGACTCAGGTAGTACCCGATCCGGTTGAAAAAACGAGTCACCCCTGACTTAGGCGAGTCGGTGACTCGTCTCAGGGCTGAACGGGTCAATATGAGTCATCGAGTTTTTTAACCATGGTTGGGTATCGTGGTATCGAACTGAACCGGGTACGAACGAGTCTGAGTTGACTCGGACGAGTTACATCAGACTCGTCCGACCTAAAAGCATGCCACAGATACGTCAATCTGGCCCATTCAAATCGTGGGCCCTAATGTAGATAGCATAGGTCATCTACTCCTTCGATCAGTTGCAGACATCATGCTGTACTGGGTCAAAAAACAAGCCCGATTCACAGCTAACGTGGGCCTCACTGCGGCGAAGAATGGGGAGGAGATGCCAGCCTTTAGAAGTAAATTTTCCATTGTTGCCTCATGGTGTGGCCCGCCTGAGATTTTAATCAGGATGATCTTTGTTGAACGGTGAATATAAGGGTCCAAACCTGATGGATGGAGTTGATGCCCCACACACAGAATAGGGTGGACCCTACACAGCTGGGGTGGAAAAGTCAGCCCTATCATTAATCAAGCGGCCCACGCCATACAAAACAATGTACAGCCATTAATAAATAATAAATAGGACATGTCTACACTCTACACAGAAAAACACCCAAGCCATGTGGGGTCCACCATGATGTGTACTTACAATCCACTCGGTACATCATGATAGAACCATTTTTTGAACTGTACACACGAAATATAAACCCGGTTCAGAACTTACGTGGGCCAGACTAACTGGAACAGTGCAAAATTCCCACCAAAACCTCTGAGTTCAGATGCTGTGGCACACCTGAGATTTTTATAAGACTAATTTTTATATTTTCTCTTCATCTTGATGATTTCGACCTGATTAAAAGGTTTGATAAAAAAATTTAAAAAAAACGCACTACATGGTGGTCCCAACAAACAAACCTATGGTCAGCATGCCATTCACAATATTCCATGTGGTGTGGCCCATTTAACTTATTTATGTAGATGATTTTTTATTTAGTGGCCTAAAATCGAGGATAGATTCCGATGCACGGAGTCGATTTTAAATTCACAACATGACGACCCCACAGAGTTGGTTGTTTTGAGCAGTGAGCAGGCGTGGAGAAGATTCCGTCTGCTCAAAAGGAGAGAGCGGAATCCTCCACAACCATATTTTACGCAGTGTGTAAAACACCCATGCTCAGTGGGCCCGCCATTCTGACTATGTGAAATCCACTTCGTCCATCACGTTCGGTCCTAGTTGCTAGTCCATGAAACTAAAAATCAGCCAGATGTACAGCCCATGTGGTCCACACATTCGAACCTAGCAGTTTTAGCCGCGATTTTACATATTTACACTATTATTGGCCACTTGAGTTGTTCTAGGTATGATATTTTTCATGTACGGTGATCAAATGGTTTCTCACATGATAGACGGGGTGGATTTCACAAGTAATGATGGTGGCCGACCAATGAGTGGATCAGCCTGACTTTCATACCAGGTGATCATAATGGTGTGGCCCACCTCTCTATAGATTGGGATATTCTATATATGTGATACGTTGGGAGAGAAAAAGAGGGACCCAAGTCAAATCCGGCTGCATTTCACCATTCAAAACAACCTTTCAAAGCGTTTGAATACTCCATTGAACGGTAACAATAAGACATTTTCTGTTCATGACTGTCTCTTTCAACGAAACTGGCTGACTCTTCAACGACAAAAAAAGATGGCCCACTTGTATGAAGCCGCCATCCTCAAAAGACTGGTATTACAAAAAGGTACACTTTGGGCCCCACCATAAGGAAAGTTGGGACAAGCCTACATATAAATATCTCTTACGAGTGGACAACTAAACCTGGAAGGTCATCTCTTGTGCCCCCACTCTAGAGCTAAATATACACTGGAATGTGGTGTACAGAAGCTTCATTGTCTATGGTGATGGTTGATGAATCACATCCGACGGTTTTGATGATCCGCAAACGTTACGGGGCAAGACGGTTGAGAGATCTCACCAATTGGATGGTTAGGATCATTCAGTGTCCGGAAGATGCTTATCCACAGAGAAGTTCGTGTCACTTCATCCGATGGATGGCCCATCAAGTGAGTGACCGTCTAGATGATGGAAATGTACTCTGATTGGAACGAAGAGATAGTTTATACACTGAGTTTCCATGTATGGTTTGGTGGGTACGTAAGCCGAGTAAACTCTAGGGATAATGACGTCCACCGCATAAACCTGCTTAGGGCCACAGTAGAAATAATGACTCTGTTAGTGGGCAACGCACCCACTTGGTTAGTCATACGACGCACCCGCCCATCCAAGAATGGGGTTAGTGTGTCTCCTTAGCACTCGAACCTGAGACCTGTTGTTGAAACTACGTCTTTCAGCTGGGCTAGCAGGCCAGACACATACGAAGATACTATTTATGTAGGACGTCAGTACTACTAAAACGGTAGGCCCACCAGAAGACCACACCATGTACAAAATCAGGCTTATCAACTGACTAGGTGGGTCGCACTTGTATGTTAGTCAGACCGTCAGTTGTCCATTTATTCCAAATCTCTGGCCGACCTGATGGGCGTAGCGACCTGATGTTTTTCCCGGCGCATGTTGGTGGTGTGGCCTATACTTTTTTCATGTTACTGGCGTCCTATACGTTCTCATTTTATATTTCAAAATTGGTAAGCCGTTCAATCACACTTCCATTAGTTTTTTAACCGTCACTACATGACCGGATGGTTAGAGACTTAATTCATCAATTCAAGGAGCTCATCCGTGGTTAGGGCTGTAAATGGGTCAGCGGACCCTATGGGGTACCCGGACTCAATCCATTTAGACCTGACCCAGACGCGACCCATTTGTTAAATGGTATGGGTCTGGGTCCAAGATCAAACCCAATTGCTAAACAGGTCTATGTCTGGTTTCCTTTATATTAGGCCCGACCCGACCTGAACCCATTTAGTAAGTGGGTGGGTTTGGTCTATGTTTCAAGGGACCCATCCAACTGAAACCCGTCCAGACCTAATTTTAAGCCTTGTAAAATGCTTGCATACTTGATCCAGACCCGGACCCATTAGACCTGACCCATTTATAAATGGGTCTGGGTGGATCTCCCTCTACCAGACCCAGACTCATTTATAAATGGGTTTGATGGGTTGACTCGGACCCGACCCAGACTCACCCATTTAGTAAAAGGGTCTGGGTCTAAAATTTGGACCCAAACCCTTTTAGTAATTGGGTAGGCCTGGTTTTGGCTAAACTCGCCCCGAACCCGACCATTTGCAGCCTTATCCGTGGTAGATCCCACCAGATAAATGATCCGAGTCCATGGCCCATATCTCCAAGGGCGCAGTCTGTGACCCTCTGTATGCCAAATGATCTCCAGTAATCTCTGGCCCTACATGTGGTAGTACTGATGCCAAAATCCATGCATGTCATCCATATGTGGGCTCCTCCACTGATGACCCATGGTCAATCTTGTAGGAAAAACCTTGCGAAAGCACAGAGTTAAATCAAACGATCACTACACGCATGCACACAATCAATTACAGAGAACGATCTGAATTTTATGTGGAAAACCCTTGCAAGAAAAAAAAAACACGGCACAAAGTGACAATATCCACTATGAAACTCATAATATTAGAGAGTGTTACAACCCAGAAGAAATAAACCCAAGAGAAAAATCATTCTCTCACCCAAAACTTTCCTTCTCTCCCCAATAGTGTAGAACATGTATTAGTAATAACACTAATCACGTTTGCACCCTTTAAATAAGAGAAATTTGAAATTAGAAGCAATTAGCGCAAACTATCAGGCTCCAGGGTCAGGCACCCGAGCCCATCGTTGGTTGCCCGACGGGCCCAGGTCGGGTGCCTGAAACACCCCAAAAACGTCAAATGAGTTTTGGCATTAAAACTAAAATTCACAAGCGAGGTCCGGCACCAAACCTTCTGGTCAATCGCCTGAATCCCCACAATTACAGGTAGTTTGAAGGCTCCACCAACAAATCCTAACTGTCCCATTTGTAACCTTTAAACAAGCAAATTCTATAAAACAGTCAATGGTCCACTTTCAACAAGAAAAGCATATTATTTAGAGCTAATTCTAGCCAATCTTGATTGATTTTCAACCACGAGGCATCTATGACATGGCCCACCCATGAATGGTCCGGATACAACCACATTATCGTAAAGGGCCTGGGGTTTTGAGACAGACTGCCTACGTGGCACCTTGTGAGAATAATTTTCAGATGTTTCCTTTATTTTCCCCTTCTCTTGCTCAATGATGGATTCCTGCACACAACACAGTACAAACGCCAGCGTTGTGGGGTCCACCATAGGTTACGTGTCACATCCATTCCATCCATCAAGAGACCCTTCTCATTTCGCACGGTGTTGCCAGTCTTAGTTTTGGATTAGACTAATTTCTAGAGGGTCTATTAATCTCAGTGAGGCTAATCTGATGAACGAGTCGGATGGAATATAAACACACCATGGTAGGGCCCATACATAGACCTATGGTTTGTGACCCATCTCAACTGATCCTGATCCCTGTGGTGTGGCCATCCTAAATAATGGAACGTGCTGATTTTTTTCTCCCGAGGGCTTAACAGCAACACTCAGACCTGATGGACGGAGTGGATAAGCCATCAGTCCATAGGACACATGATAAGGTGATATGAAAATCGGGTCCGTCCATTTGTAAGGCCCTGGCAGGGATGGTGTACGTCTCAAAGTTACTCTTGTGAGACGATCCTATTCATTTGATCTGTGGCCATTAAAGCGACGGTAGAAAACGAAAGTGACCATTTTGGAATTGTTTGACCTTGTCATTCATAGGAATGGACGTGGTTCGAACCTTTTGCACACAGAATTGGCATTATCCTGCCGGTGGGTCTCACTATTTCAAAAAAGCTGATGTAGAGTTGCTAGCAATAATGCACCTAAAAATGACACGTCAAAACTACCACAGTACTCGACCTAGGATCTACACACCTATTAATCCAGACCGTTGGTATGTTGGGCTCTGTATGGATCGACTGAAAAATGTCTGAATATGAGCGAATAAAGAAAATTCGGTAATTGTCTACGTCCCAATCACGATGGCCAAAGATTCGACGGTTAGGATTTTCAACCACCTATTGTAAACCATGAATGAATTTTCCCATCTTACACTCACCACAATCAAGAGCGTCCAAATTGTGGGCACGCATGGAGCGTTGACGGAAATCCATCTTCATCCATATTCATCCCAACCGTCCTATTGATGGCCATAAAATAGGTTGTTAAAAAGATAGTCAACGGTCTAAATTCAATGGGGGGAAAATCAGATGGTCAATATTGTCCCACCAATGTAATCTTCAAACCATGCTCCTTACAGTATGAGGCCTACTATTTGGGCGTCCGCAATTGCTTGAAAGTAAGCAAATTGCAACATGTACGGCTGCTCCCCAGTGAGTGGCCATCTGGATCCTCCTCTACCCAAAGTGATGTAGGATAAGAATCTTCTAATCGAGGGCGTGGATCAAGCACATTCCTATCACACATGGACCGGACAAAGATAAAGGAAAAGTCAATAAAAATTGGCAATTTTCATATGGCGTAACATTTTCTGAGATGCTCATGGATTTCGTCAAAACTGACTTCATGAGGTCTGGGATAATTACAGACTCTTCTTCCCTCTCCTTTATGACTGGGGTATTGATTTCCTCCACCTCCTCAGAATTGTGAACAACATCTGAGATAGCAATGGACTGTATTTCACGTTCAATTCAGTCCACACGATCGTCTCCATGAGCAGGCTGTTGTATGATGATGTCTTCAACCTCTTCACCGCTAGGATCTCAATCATCTGGTATAGCCCTGCGGTTATCCACCTGGGGTGCTCTACAGAATAGAGGGTTGTTCCGTATAGCGATCATAAGTGGTTGATAGTCACCTTGGGCTTGGGGCAAATTTAATGCCACTGTGATGCGATTGAGGGTTGCCTATATAGCTTGCAAGATCAACCGATTCTCCCGATGCGCTGCATTGAAAGTTGCCGCCATGATATAATCCCTTGAAGCACCGTCCTTAGGATGAAGATACAACCCTTCATTAGAGGTCATCGTCCCGAGGAAGAAATCTCACTCTGATACCACTGACGTAGGAACGATGTGGTAGGTCGATCACCGTCTCCCCACCTGATAAATACCTTGAATGCACAAGGTGTTCTTGAATCCACGAAAAGATAAAAAGGAAATACTTCTTAGAAAATTTGTAATAATTGATTAATTAATTATAAAATCATTTCTAAAATGCTTTAAATAATAAACTAAACCTTAAGAAAAAGTATTAGACTCCAACTACAACTAAAACTTTTAAATAAAGAAAAATTAAACAAACTAAAATTTGAAATTATTAAAAATAGCAGTTTTTTCTTAAAATCTCGTTTTTTTGCTATAACAGCGCGTTTTCTGACAAAATAGATGGAGTGAGTCAGTTCACTCCAAAACAAAATTTCAGTTGGAATCCATAAATTGTGCGTTCCGTAACTTCTCTCGAATCAAAAGTTATGGCCGATTTACAGTCCGCCTTCTTTTGATCCACCCATACGAAAATTGTCGATTTTTATCGACTTTTTCTTGATCTTTGTCTGATCCATGTGTGATAGGAATGTGCTTGATCCACGCCCTCGATCAAGGGGTTCTTGTCCTACATCACAAAGGAGCCTATGTAGCAAGTACATGTGACATCGGGGTGGGTGGGCACATGGACATTAGATGTGGACAGCCAGTCAATCCCCAATAATCGTCAATTTTACATGTTGCCAATCCTAGGATCGGGCCCATCATATCTTTGGTCCATATCACATACAATGGAAATATCGACGGTAGAATATATAGAAATGAACCGGGGAATTGAGGTACATTAGTGTCATTCTCTTATAGATAGATTTGCCTCTATAAGGATGAATCCTGGATGGATGAGTCTTAGCAACTTTCTCGGATACAACAACTCTTCTTGAAGATTAATGACTAGCAGGATCAAATGTACATATGATCACACAGGGGACATAAGGAGAGAAGATAGTTTTTCTGTATTTTGAAATGTACATGCATAAAGTCATTAGGAGGGGGGGAGATAATTTTGTAAACAAAAGGCTTAGACACCACACATTGCCTCACGACAACCATGGCCCAAAGCGTGCTAAGTTGTTCACAATATATATTTTTATTTTCAACACAAATTATAAAGAAATGAATCTCATATAAATGTTTTCTCACCTCACTTCTTATTCAGTACAAGAATAAAAAAATATCACTACCAAATCAAGGTAAGAAAAGAAGTAATATAAGACCATTGTTGGTTCTAATAAAGAGATGTAGCCGGAAATCTAAAAACAGAGTAAGAAATAATAAATTCGGATCCATAGCTCAAGTGGTAGAACGAGTGAATATAATCTTGTCTCAACACTGAGGTCATGGCATTGATAACTAGAGTGGTGGTGGCTAACATTGCAATGTGACTAGCAGGGTGGGTGGATGTACTAATAGTGGAGTGGGGTGGATGTACTAACCCCTCCTATATATATATATATATATATATATATATATATATATATATATATATATATATATATAAAGAATAAGAAATGATAAAAAGTAATATGAAGAGCAGGCACGTTACATTCATTGTCTTTAAGACATATTTGACCCTGCAAGAAGATCTTTGATTGACTGAGTTCTAACAAGCCTGCTTTCAGGATACAACAACCCTTCTCCAAAATGAATGGCTTCGATAAAGTGTACTTTTGATATCAACCACATGAATTCAAGACTACTTATACTAATTATTTGTCCGAAGAATTGTTTGTAATGAAAGATTAGAAGGAAAGAAAAGAGATAAGAATTTTTTTCTAAATGAATTTTGAAATGAGAAAGAATAATCTCTATATATAGAAAGTTAAAAAGTAGTCGTTGGAACTCTAAGGACATCCAAATGGTGTATTAATGTTGTGTTGATGCATGGCGGCACTATTATTACAGTATCGGTGCATGATGGCTCTACCCATGCATACATGCACGTGACATTATTTTATCTGAAGTAAAACAAAATTGTTAGCATGCATGCACGTGACGTTATTTTATCTGAAGTAAAACAAAATTGTTAGATCAAAGACATACAACATACCACACCTCGTCACGACCATGGGTAACACATGTAAAATTGCTAGCTTGGCATACCTTTATTTTTTAATACAAAAATCAGCCAAGGGTTCTAATATAAAAATTTAGATTTTTCATCTAATCTAAACCTAAATTGGCAAGTGGAAATAACAAAAGTCAAAAATTATATTTTCTAATATTTTAAATCCTCATTTTTCCAAAAAAAACAGGAATAGAAAGAAAAAAAAAAATTTTAACATTTCTTTTTTTTAAATTTATTTTTCTAATACTGCACGTGGCCATATTGGCACGCAGAGAAAGACCCAGTCGCCCAGGCATGAAGTCAAGACTCATGATAAACCGTACAAATCGTATCTACGGGGGGCGCCGTTACAATCCACCGTTTTAAATTCAAAATTCAAAGCTCCTTTGGCGTGCAAGAAACTTTCGCGCACAAGCAGGCTGCACCTCCAATGTACGTACAAGCGACTCAGCCTCCGCGCACACGATCGAGATATCGACAAAAAGCTGTGTGGACCACCATGATGTCTATATAAAATCTACACCGTCCATTCTGATCCTGATCATGCTAGAACATTATTCCAAAAATTAGTCATATCCAAAACTTAAGTTGGTCACACCACGGGAAATAGTAGGGTTAGGGTGGCCCACATTGAAACCTTCTTGCCCCACGAAAACATTTTAGCGGTTTGATATAATATTTTCCCTTTATCCTGATGGGAACCGCTCTCTGAAGTGGGCCCTAGAAGGTTTCAACATCGAAGCTTGGATTAGGTGCTAGCCCCACCGGAAGGCAGTGGGAGAAGGACGAGTGCATGCTAGGTCGGAATTGGTGGAGAGTAAGGGGCTGCACTTCAATATTGATGTAGTGTTGGCAAACTCATCACATCAGTACGGCCCCACCTGCTCTCCACGTCTCCCGCTCGTCCTTATAAGGGTAGTACCTAATCCGAGTCCCAATATTGGGCCATTTATACTATTTACTGTGGGGGTGGCCCACCTGAGTTTTTTGTAACTACCTTATTTTAGTTTTACATAGAAACATGATATGACCAACTGATGAACGATGCAGACGTCATAAAGGCATTACGGTGGGCACCACAGCTTTTCCTTTGCACGAGCTCCCTGCATATTCGCGTCTGGCCCATATAAAATGTACACGCGAGTACAATAGAGAACATACACCAAACTCCCGTATATACACTCCTCTTTTAAATAAGACCACTCGTAAAACACCCGGACAGCTCTCTCACGTAGAAAAGAGCTGCTCGCCTTTTCTCCTCTCCCTCCTCTCTCCACCTTCAGGTATTTTACATCTCCACCGTCAGATATTTCATTCCTCAATCCCAATCGTCCAAATAAATCCAATTTATTTACAATATTTAAAAAAAGGCAGGTATGCTTGCAGACGAGCTTCCCATGACTAACTCCATATTTTCGGATCGTGGGATGGGATGCTGCAACAGCTGCTGCCTTGGGTTTTTGAGGAGACCAGATAAGCCGATCAACGCCGTCGATCGCTTGGTCAATCGTTTCTCTCGGGATTGTACGGTAACGCCTTGTTCGGAAGACCATGATGATGATGGTGATGATCGGTTTTGTGGAGGTAGTGGGAGTTTCTATGGCCAGAGAGATCGGGTCATCTGCAGAGGAGTTGCTGTTAAAGAGACGGGTCGTGTTTGGCGTGGCCGGGTAAGTAAATTGCGATTTTTTTCTGTTTTCTTGCCATGTTCGTTATCTGGTTTTTCAATTTTCGATTTGGGTATTTCATGGCATGGAAGAATTTTCAGAAACCAGGCCCTGACTCGGGTTTTTTTAGTTGACTCAGTTTAATGTTGCTGAGTTGACTCAGGCTCGGGTTGTGACTTGGAACCGTTAGGAACATGTTGATTCTGGTTGTTGTCGCAGTTGGTAATGCATAGCGTGAACTACTGGTGATTTAGTTCGCGTCGGTCTTTTGAATAGTGGGACCCACCTTTTAGTGATGCAGACGGTTCATCTTTTGCATCCCACTGTGGATGGATTATGCTAAAAAGACTCCCAGATTGGACAATCCTAGCCATCTGATTGTTTTCACAATAATGGACGGTTAGGAAAGAATGAACTGACTGCCTGTTCTTGTGCAAGTGGAAAAGGACCACCTGTCTGATGGCTGGGATTGTTTGGTGGATGAGATCTTCATCGCCCCTTTCATTGCAAGTTCCATCAATTAAAGAATCTAGATCACTGAAACACATCCCCCGCCTGTACGGAGTGCTGACACGTACAAAAACGCGAGTGGTAGAGGCTGAGCTAGAATTGTAGTAAGAGGTCCACCTATCTGATGGCTGGGATTGTTCCCTAGGGATCTTCATAGCCCCTTCAATCGTCAGACCCCATCAGTTGAAAACAGACCCATCGGATATTTACCTATAAAACCCGTTCTGTCCTGACTCAATTTGGGATTCTCCCAAGTCGCAGCTGAATCAGCCCGACTCGCCCTAGTTAGGGGTGACTCAGGGTATTGACCGATGTAACTAGATTGGGTCCTACCGAGTCGACTCGGACGAGTCTCGTCAGACTCGTCTGAGCCTTAAAGCCATGCCAAAATAAAAACCCATAATTGTTTTTTTTTTTTCCTTTTTTTTTCTAAATTTCAGCTCCATTTTTATGCCGCCACCTATTGTGAAGTGATATGTCGATGTTTTCTTTGTGCAGCATGCAAGTGGGAAGAAGATGATCAACGAATACATGATGGAGAGTAAGATTGGATGTGGAAGCTACGGGAAAGTCGTAAGAATGATCATTTCATAGCTGAGTTCAGATGTTTTTATTTGAAATTTTGAAAATAACAACTTCGCAATGTTCTTGCATTGCAACAGGGTTTATATCGAAGCAATCTAAGCGGAAAGCAGTATGCTATTAAGGTTTTCTTCTACTCCTCCTGCTAGCGTGTTATCACTTGTTAGCAAAGTTTTAAGAATCGGTGACTCGAACCGACTCATTCGGTCCTGAGTCGAGTTGTAACTCAGCTGAGTCACAGTCACCCCACATTTTCAATGCCAACTTCTGGTGTCCAAATGGATTGGACTCGACCGAGTTTGAGTTGGCTTGAGAAGAGTCGTCAATCCTTGCTTGTTAACCCACATGGGGCCCATCAATCAAAGGGGCCCATCAATCAGTGATCTAGAATGTTGATCTAATGGCCCCAACCCTGACTTGATGATCTTGACCCTCGATTTGATGCGACCCAGCTCGTAGTCTCCTTGGTATAGGTTATGGTTATTTTCAATGGAATATAATGAATTGTCCACAATAGATTAAATGGTATTAGAGCTATATTTGTTGTTAATTAATATCCTTCTAGACTAGGCATTGTCTTCGACATTTCTGACCCTTGGATCTTTGGGCTATTTCTGTTGGTTGTGGTTCATTGCCTTTTCTTCCTTCTTTTCTGTTTTATTAATGTTAATTGTCTATTTGTAGGCTATAGATTGAAGTATTAGGATCTTCCAATTTGGGAGGTTTTTGGGTCATATCAGATTAACGGTTTAGATCAACAAATCATGGGCCTCAGATGTGATACATTAATCGTAGAAACAAACATCCCAAAAGTAAACTGATGTGAGTTCTAGCTGTTTTATTAATGCCAATTTGTTTGTGATTTCAGGCGTTTTCGAAGTCCCGTTTGATGAGGGTACGAGTTGCACCGGCTGAAACGGCTATGACAGATGTGCTCCGGGAGGTGAGAGCTTCCCTTATTTTTTGATGGTCGATTATATGATGCTCTGGCTGCCTATGACACTTGATACGCAGGCAGTCATAAATTGTACACATGGTATATTGACTCAAATAAAACTGGCTAACCTCTGATTGGTGGACACTTATTTCTAGAAAACCGTCAGATATTTTCATTTTTAACCATCCAATAAATGTCCACCATTAATCCAATGGTCAAAGAATGAATTGAGCTTAATTTTTTTTATTAATTTTTTTTATTCATGATACATGGGCACTAGGTAAACGATTTAGTCTGACTACTTATGTGCCATGACTACTTGTGTGTCATGTGTGCAATTTTAGTTAATTTCCAAGGGCACGCGCGCATATCATCCAACACTCCCTGCCAGAGTATAAAAAAAAAAATTCCTCTCTTTTCTTTTACAGGTTTCAATCATGAAAATGTTGGGACATCCAAACATAGTCAATCTACTTGAAGTGATCGATGACCCAGAATCAGATCAATTCTACATGGGTAAGTAATCACTCAGTTCTCGTTTTCTTTTATTACTTATGCCTCAAGTTGCATATCTTGGTTTTTGCTTATTAAGATGAAGTGATTAAGTAACTTTAAGGGGGCGTTTGGATCGTAAGTTATTTAAGATAAGCTACTTATGCATCAAGTAGCTTATCTTGATTTCTACTTATTAAACTGAAGGGATTAAGTAACTTTAAATAAAAAAAGTTACTTATAAGTGATCATAAGCCAAATTTATTAATTATCTAAAACAAGTTACTTTTCTACTGCTGTAATTAAGTAGAAAAAGTAAATTATTTGGTGGTATCCAAACGGGGCCTAAACTTTTGCTAAACAATCAAGAGATTTTGTAAAGGCAAACCTCCAAACAACTGAGAAAAAACTAGGGTGACAATGAGTCCATGATCATCACTGAGACAAGTTCCATTGGACAGTTCTGGAGTATGTGGATGGCGAGCGGATATGTGATCCTTCCGGAACGCCGGGTGGGATTGGAGAAAGATTGTCTAGAAGGAACTTGAGGGACATAATCTCTGGGCTCATGTATCTCCATGCTCATGTGAGTTTTTTCAGTGTCCAAGTTGTGCTTTATTTATTTATTTATTTGAGAAGTAAAACAATGTATATATATTTTCAGCGAGTTCTTTGTTAGTCTGGCCGTGCATGACACTTGATACTCGGGTGACATACAATTCGCTCAAACAGGCTAAATTGTGGAATCTTAGATTGGTTGCACAATCCTAACCTCTTATTTGACATTCGCTTATGAAAATAAGACCATTGGCCGTTTCATTTTTAACTGTCCACAAATCTGATAGTACTAAGATAATAAAATAAATGCAGTTCTTTGTCTATATTACATCTGAACTTGAATGCATAAATCAGACTGTTTAATTTGAATTGGTATATGCTTTGTATGTAGTCTCAAAGTAATTTATAAGTGCCTGCATATCATCACCACATTTTGCCAGAGTATCAAAGTTTTTCTCTCTCTCTATATATATTTTTTTCTCATATGGACTACATATCTTACTGTTTACAGAATATCGTGCATGGGGATATCAAGCCTGAGAACATTTTGGTCACCAGAAGTGGACGGGTGAAGATTGCTGATTTCAGTGTTAGCCATTCTTTCCAGGTGGGACCCACTTTCCCAATTTTATGACGTGGTGTCAAACGAATTTTTGAGAATTGAATGCACGTAGCTTAGTTCATGCATCACTTCCAAAAAAAAAAAAAAAGGATTCTGTTAAACAAGTTGCCCTATGACATGAACATTTTCTGTCTTTTTCACCTAGGTCTTATGCATATGAGACATTGGTACAATAGGGTGTGTTGCATGTTAATCTGACCTGCAACCGGTTGTAATATTGCCCATGATTTCAAGATTTTTTTTTTTTAATTTTTTCTTCATTTCCAATTTCAACGAATCAATTCCAAGAAAATTGTGATTTGTTCTTGTAGGATGATAATGACGAGCTTTGGAGATCGCCGGGGACACCACTTTTCACTGCACCTGAATGTTGTTTGGGTAAGAGGCTCTTATCTAATGAAAGAATTTTACAAATCTGCAAAATTTTAGTTAAGCCCATGTAGATTCAATGCTTCAATTATAAGATATCGAGCCATTGACATCTAGGTCTGGCAATGGACTGGGCCCAGCTTGACACTTAGCTCCAAAGCCAGCAGAACCCGAAAACATTTGGTTGGGTCCGGTCCAGACCCAACATAGCCTGGCTCAAAAATTGATTAAATTCCTATTTCCAACTTGAATATTCCTAATCTATCCATTGAACAAGTGGGACACACATGCACAAAGAAATAAGCACTTAAGAAGAACCAAATCAACAGTCTGCATTCAAGATGCATGGGTTGCCTAATCAAGGATTAGAATGGCATGTACATGGGACATAAGATATGTATGTATGAATTTAAGTCGAGCCAGTCAAAAATTATTTGAGCCCAAGCCGGCTCGAAAATTGATCGTCCAAAGCCGGACGGGCTCTTTAGGGTGGGCAGGTCACCAGGCCCTTACTAACATGATTTTGGGCTTTTCCAAACAGGTTTTAGTTATCATGGTAAAGCTGCCGATACTTGGGCTGTAGGCGTCACATTGTATTGTATGGTACTAGGACATTGCCCGTTTATTGGTGACAGTCTACAGGATACATACGACAAGGTATTTACCGTTCCGATGATTCTCTAGGGCCCGTTTGGGCACATAAAAAATGCAAAGCGGGACATGCCTAGCACCGAGAATGAGCATGGATCAATGCCCATTTGTTCCCATTCTCATTTGAGGGTACACCCAAACAGTCCCTTGACCACCCTTTCTACTCATGTTTTGATCATGCATATGTCTACTGTCCGGGTTTTGCAGATAGTTAGTAGTCCGTTGCCTCTACCGGCAGAACTCGACCCCGAGCTGAAGGATTTACTCAGAGGAATTCTTTGTAAAGGTCTGATCCATTTTCGCACTGCCGTTCTCTTGTATTAAACAATCCTACTGTTTATTCCTGAGGTACTATCAGATGTCGTAAAATACCACTTGAGCTATGGAATCCAATCGACTCATTACACCCACCCTTGTTAGTCACATCACAATGTTAGCCACCCCCACTATGGAAATCGATTGATACCATGACCTCAGTGTTGAAACGAGGCTATCTTCACTCAGTCTCTGCCACTTGAGCGAGCTATGGACCTGGGTGTCCATGTCGGGAATCACACCAGGACCTCTGAAACAAGGTTATCTTCACTTAAGTCTACCACTGTCCCAAGGGTATGGGTGTGTGTAAATCACAGAACTCTAGTGAGATGTTTTGAGAAAAGAATAAAAGGAATTAATATTCATTTGAATTCCTTTATTGCAGATCCAATGCAAAGGATCACCTTAGATGCCGTGGCCCAGCATTCTTGGGTGATTAGAGAGGGTGGCCCAGTCCCTCGGACATCATGTACATGCAAGGGAAGTAGCTTTCGGAGAGGAAATTCCTTCAAAGCTCAACCAGATTTTGTTGATTCTTTTGATTTTGAATAATTCTTTTGCATGTATAATAGTTATTTTAATTGAATCAGCTATTAATTTTTTAATCTCATTATTTGATGGTCCACCCAAATGGATTGATCGACGGTTGAGGAAAGTTGAGAAGAAAATGATCATGGTCCACGTTCAACGATGTTAATTACAGAAGATTGTGATTTTTCCTATGGCCTACCCTTGTGGTGGCCCATTAGACCAATGGCTCTGATTCCTCCAAACATAAGCCATGTTTGGAGTGGAGACGCTGGACCCCATTAGGCATTTGGTTTTGCGTGTGGCCATGGATGGATGGTTAGGATCTGTTTGGTTGCCATGGTGCGAAACTACACTGAAAGAATTAGAGCTGACCTCGGGCTCGACCCAGACCCGATAATCTTCATCCATGCATAGAGTGATTGTTACCATTGATTGGTGGCATTTAAACCTTCAATCAAATATAAAAGTAAAAGAAAAATCTATGGTGAGGATCATTCATTGAGTGTGATATCAGAAGTTGGCCTATCCATGCTAGCACCCAGCCGATGGACGGTTCAGATAATGTCTGTGGCTACCTGTGGGCACCAACTGACATTGAAGGCAGATGATTGACGGTCATGATCATCACTCGCTAACTGTGATTTTGGAGGATTATGCATCCACACTAGTGCCGAGCTGATGGATGGTTCTGATGGTCCATCCGTGCTGCATGAGGGCCCCAACCAGTCACAAAGCACATAAGTCAAGACAGGTGTAAGACATTGCTATTAGTATAAAATTACAAACATCCAAGTAGATTTGAGCAGTTAAGACGGATGCAGTTAAGACGGATGCGGATTAGCAACTGACAGGTTGAGTAGCTATCTCGCTACTGAAGTGACGTCACCAACTTCTGTGGGCCCCACCGTGATGTATATGTTATATCCACACCTTACATTCATTTGGAGAGATCATTTTAGGGCATCATCTAAAGATTGAGACAGATCCAATTCTTAAGTGGACCCTACCAAAGAAAACAATGGGGACAGTGATGTGACCATTGAAACCTTCCTAAGGCCCACCATGATGTTTATTTGAGATCAAACCTGATCATAAGTTCACGCAGACATGGAAGGAAAAACACAAATATTAGCTTGATCGAAAAATTCTATGACCTAAGAAGTTTTTAATGGTAGGGGTATTGAGGTCCACTTGAGCGTTGTACCTGCTTCATTATTTGGCTCATGCTCTAAAATGATCTCGAAATGGATGGACAGATGCAACACATACGTCATCATATGATGGGCCACAAAAGTTCGTGACATCACTTTAATAGCGAGATAGCTACTCAACTTGTCAGTAGCCCCGTTCTGTGGGCCTAACCATGATATGTGTGTTGAATCCACATCATCCATTCATTTTGTAGAGATCATTTTAGGAAATGAGCCAAAGAATGATGCAGATCCAAGTCTCAAGTGTACCTCACCACATAATGCCTACAGTTAAAAACTTCTTTAGGCCATAAAAGTTTTCAATCAAGCTGCTTTTGTTTTCCCTTATTATATGTCCTTGTTAACTTATAAAATGGTTAGGTCTCAAATAAACATTATGGTGGGTCCTAGGAAAATTCTAACGGTGGGTGTCACTATTCACACTGTTGGTGGGTCCACTTGAACATTGGATCTGACTCATTCTTTAGATCATGCCCTACAATGACCTCTCCAAATGGATAGATGGCGTGGATACAAAACATACGTGATGGTGGGGCCCAAAGAGCATGGTGACGTCAGTTCAGTAGCCAGACTCGCTACTGTCCATCAATTTTAGTCTTTGGGCCCCACCATACGTGATGGTGGGGCCCAAAGAGCATGGTGACGTCAGTTCAGTAGGCGGACATAATTCATTTTGGCTCCTACTTGTGTGGTTGATTTGAGCTTTGGATATGCTTCAATTTTGGATTCATAGCGGACATAATTCACTTTGGCTCCTATTTGTGTGGTTAATTTGAGTTTTAGATATGATTCAATTTTGGATTCATACTCTACGAGCTGACAAAACGAATGGACAGCTTGGATAAGACACATACATTATGATGGACGCACAGAGTTTACTCAATACACTTAGAGTACTGAGATACTCAGTCCTCACGCATAGGGCTGTCAACGGGCTGGGCCAGGTAGGTCTCGGCTAGATTTTGAACTATTTCAGGTCAGGCCATATTTAAAACTCTGACATTTCAAGCCCGAGCCTAGCTCATTGACACCCCTACTCATAGAGTTGTAAATGGGTCCGTGGACCCGATGTGGTACCCAGACCCAACCCATTTGTTAAATGGTACGGGTCTAAGTCCAAGAATAGACCTAGTTGCTAAACAGGTCTAGGCCTAGTTTCCTTTATATTAGGCCCGACCCGACCTGACCTAAACCCATTTAGTAAGTGGGCGGGTTTGGTCTATGTTTCATAGGACCCATCTAGCCCAGACCCATACAAACCCAGTTTTAAGCCTTGTAAAAATGCTTGCATACTAAACCTAGACCCAGAAGCATTAGACCCAACCCATTTATAAATGAGTTTGGGTGGATCTCCCTCTACTAGACCCAAACCCATTTATAATGGGTATGATGGGTTGACTTGGAACAACCTAGACCTGCCCATTTAGTAAAAGTTACTGGGTCTAAAATTTATACCTGACCCATTTAGTAAATGCGCAGGTTTAGTTTTGGCTAAACCCGCCCCAAACCCAACCATTTACAACCCTACCTACTCACGGGGCTTCCTCCTCTGACATGACCATTTTGGTTTCCATCAATACAATCCAAACAAACTCAAAGTGAAATGGCTGCATTTTCATTCTTAACTATATATATTGGATTGCAATCCATCACAGTATAATGATTTCTCCATCTATGAGAGTTTTCGGTGACTAGGCCACATACAGCGGGGTCCACCCCATAAGAATGCAGGAGGATCGACTTTATATGCCTATGGCCCACCTTTGAGGATCGACTTTATGTCCATATGGCCTACCTTTATATAGTGTTCCACACCATGTCAAGACATTGTGAATTTTGGACCGTCCTTTTCTCCCAGTGAGGCATATCAGTCAAATGGCCTGGATGGCATATAAACACTAGGGTGAGTTCCCACACAATCAAAGGTTGAATAATCAGAGATTTAAAATAATTACTATACTTTTTTCTTTTCAGGTCCCCTTCATTTATTATTGAGTCCCATCATTTAAATGAATTCGGATGATTACTGAAATGGATCTAACATTTCCTAAAACCACACATGTATGCCGAATGAAACCAATTACAAGTATTTTAATCCATCCGATTGTATTTCCTAACTCACTTGATGTTGAATTGGGCCAAATGAGTGGACCAAGCTTAGTTCAAACCCAGCCTCAAAGACATTAGTCCTAGATTTCAAGCTCAAGCTTGGACCACATGAGGCGCCTAGGCCTGAGTCCATTGTCACCCCTACTGATGTAGAACGGGTCGCTGATTATTTCATGGCCTAGATTGATCAAAAGAAGACCGGTCGGAGTCGAAAGCGATCCGGACCGTCAGGACCGTAAACCGGCCGTATCTCGCAATCCGGAATGAGTTTTGGAACATATAATATATCAATTTGGGGTATTTCGAGCTACTTTAGCCAGCCAACCCCGCAACGCCAGGTTGCCCATGCCGGAATCGCGAGATTCGACCGTATCGACGGTCATTAGGCTAGTTTAGTTTCAGTTTTACTATTTATAGTAAGTTTTAATTCGATCATAACTTTGGATCTGTAAGGTTTTAGAGTTAGTGCCCAACATGGAAAGGGCTTAGAATTTTTAATAGAACAACTTGGTTGGGCCCGCTTGATAACTTTCTATTTTTGGCCAAAAACCAATAGTTCTAGTAGGATTGAACAACTTCTATAAATAGTAAGTTGCATTTTCTAGGAGTTTGAGTTGGAGTTGGAGTCTGATACTTTACCTAGGGTTTAGTTTCCTATTTATATGCATTGTAATTCTGTTTATTAGTCATTCAATTATCAAAAACATTATTCGGAACTAATTTCCTCTTTTTTTATCCTTTTATTTCTTCTCGTGGATTTGAGAAACTCTCGGTTATGGAGACGGTGATCGACCTACCACGTCCTCCCTGCGTCATTGGTATCAGAGAGAGGTTTCTTCCTCAAGACGATGACCTCTAATGAAGGGTTGGATCATCATCCTAAAAATGATGCTCTAAGGGACTATCTAACGGCGACAGCTTTCGAAGCAGCACAACGGGAGAACCAGTTGATCCTGCAAGGTATACAGGCGACCCTCGACCAGATTGCAGCAGAGATATAGCATCGATATCTCCGCTTCGAGCCCAAGGCGACCAACAATTACCAACAGTTGCTATACGGGATAATCCTGTTGTCCGTAGAGCACCTCAGGTGGATAATCGTAGGGCTTACACCAGATGACTCAGAACCAAGCGATGACGAGGTCGAAAACATTTTGATACGATGACCTGTGCTAGGGAATGAGTGTGTGGAACGAGCAGAACGAGACTATTAGGGCAAAGCTGATCTTCCCAACTTTAATGACCTACTTCGAATAGAGGAGTTCCTCGACTGACTGGCAGAGGTCGAACGATACTTCGACTATAAGGAAGTGCCGGACGACAAGAAGGTAAAACTAATTGCATATAAATTTAAATTCGGTGCTTCAGCATGGTGGGCAAACTTACAGGTTTCCAGCACACGTCAGAATAAGACACACATCCGAACATGGCCTCGGATGAGACAGCATCTTAGAGCTCGATTCCTCCCTAGCGACTATGAATAAATTTTGTTCCAACAATATCAAAATTGTTGTCAAGGAAATCGAACCGTAGTCGAATATCTTGAAGAATTCCAACGATTGGCTACACGAAATAATTTATCAGAATCAGAGGCACAACAAGTATCATGATTCATTGGTGGGTTACGATTTGCAATCCAGAATCGGGTCCAGATGCATCCAGTCTGGACATTGAGTGAGGCCAACCAATTGGCCACCCGAGCAAAAACATAGTTGTCACGGCCCCCTGCTCGACCCTATCCGGCAACACGAAATCCCATCACTGGACTCACTCAAGATACCACGTTGGCCAAAGGCAAAGAACCTATAGGAGGGCGTCATCAACCTCCTACGGTCACTAACCGAGACTAGGGAAGCGGTCCCTCAAGACCTCAACGTGCAGCTCCCACTATAGCGGGTCCTAGCAGGATCCCAAACCCATATGGTCGGCCAAGGCCAGACCATTGTCTCCGTTGTGGCCAACCACGTCACTGGTCGAACGCTTGCTCTCAACGCCCTACAGCCCACTTAACTACGAATGAAGGTGGCGCAGAAGGTGAAGTAACGGAAGACAACCCTGAATTAGAACAGGCTGAAGATGGGGACACAGAAGACGTAGATTGACTGACTAAAGATCATGGGAAATCGCTAGTAGTGAGACGACTACTTTATGCTCCCAATAAGAAAGTGCACCCACAACGACATAATATCTTCCTCACAAAGTGCACCGTGCAGGGCAAAATCTATGATGTGATCATAGACAGTGGGAGTAGCGAAAATATTGTTTTAAAAATTATGATGGATAAGTTACATATGCCTATGACGAAGCACCATACCCCTTACTCGATCAGTTGGATCAAGAAGGTGAATGAGACAAAGGTAACTCATCAATGCATTATCTCGTTTTCCATTGGTAAAAGCCATAAGGACGAGGTCCTCTGTGATGTGCTTAACATGGAAGCCTGCCACATGTTACTCGGGCGGCCATGGCAATCGGATCGAGATGTGAGACACGGTGGCCGGAAAAACATATACATGTTCACCAAGGATGGTCGGAAAATTGTTTTAGCCCCTATGACACCAAAGAAACACCCCGAAGCTTCTAAAGTGGAGGGGAACTCTCTCCTTACCATTCGCGAGTTTGTTAAGGAGTCAAAAGAAACGGGCGAAATATATGCCGTTATGGTAAAAGGCGAGGAGTCAGGATCCTCTAATATTCCTCAACGCCTTAAATCGTTGCTAGAAGAATTTTGAAGTACTTAGCCTGGAGATTTACCTGATGAGTTGCCTCCCATACAAGACATACAACATCACATCGACCTTGTCCCAGGGTCCAATTTTTCCAACCGACCGCACTATTGGATGAGTCCGAAAGAGTGTGAAATTCTACAGGGACAAGTGGAGGAATTGATCCGTAAGGGTCTCATTAAAGAGAGCATAAGCCCGTGTGCCGTTTTGGCACTCCTTACCCCAAAGAAAGACGGAACGTGGCGCATGTGTATCGATAGCCACGCGATCAATAAAATAACAGTTAAATATCGATTTTCAATACCGCGGTTGGATGACATGCTTAACATGCTCGAGAGCTCCAAGGTGTTCTCAAAACTGGACTTACAAAGTCGATACCATCAAATTCGTATTAGGCCAGGTAACGAGTGGAAAACGGCCTTCAAGACTAATGAAGGGCTATATGAGCGGCTGGTTATGCCCTTTCGTCTGACCAACGCACCAAGTACCTTCATGCGTTTAATGAACCAAGTGTTGAAACCATTCATTGGCCGTTTTGTTGTTGTTTACTTTGACGACATCCTAATATACAGTCAGGATGAAACGGAGCACATGACCCACATTAGAAAAGTGCTACAAGTGTTGGCTGACAATAAACTATACTTAAATCTGAAAAAGTATAACTTCTTAACTGATCGATTATTATTTCTGGTGTTCATTATGTCATCCACGGGTGTCCGAGTGGACGAAGAGAAAGTTCGAGCTATTCGGGATTGGCCGACTCCGACGAACATTCATGAGGTACGAAATTTCTATGGGTTGGCGACCTTCTATCGTCAGTTTGTGTGGAACTTCAGCAGTACTGTCGCGCCGATTACCGACTTTATGAAGAAGGGTCCATTTCAATGGACCGAAGGGGCAGAGAAGAGTTTTGCAGAAATCAAACATTGGTTGTCCACTACCCCAGTTCTGGTACTCCCTAATTTCGATAAATTGTTTGAGGTAGAATGTGACGCATCTATTCTCGGCATTGGGGGAGTCCTTTCTCAGGAGGGCAGGCCAGTTGCCTTTTACAGTGAGAAACACAGCGACGCAAGACAGAAGTGGTCGACCTATGAGCTTGAATTATATGCAGTGGTTCAAGCACTGCGCCATTGGCGCCATTATCTTATTCAAAGGGAATTTATACTGTACACTAATCATCAGGCCTTAAAATTTGTCAATGCTCAGACTAATGTGAATCGTATGCATGCTAGATGGATTTCGTTTTTACAGGAATTCACACTCGTTCTGAAACACAAGTCAGGGCAGTGGAACAAGGTAGCAGATGCACTTAGCCGACGTGCGTCCCTTCTTATTACCGTGAGCAGTGAGGTGGTCGGATTCAACTGTCTCAAGGAACTTTATGCCGACGATGAGGATTTTGCAGATACATGGGAAAAGTGCCAAGAAGGTCACTCGAATGACATTCTAATTCAAGATGATTTTCTCTTCAAAGGAAATCGACTTTGCATTCCGCAGAGTTCGTTACAGGACAAAATTATTATCGAGCTACATAGCGGTGGCCTCGGCAGTCATCTAGGACGAGATAAGACTCGAGTGATGGTGGAAGAGCGGTTTTACTGGCCGCAACTTGCTCGTGATGTTGGCAGGGCGATACAACGATGTCATATTTGTCACACCGCTAAGGGACAATCTCAAAATACAGGTCTTTACACTGCCATTACTCGTGCTAGTTGCCCCTTTGGAGGATTTATCTATTAATTTTGTATTAGGGCTCCCACGAACACAATGTGGCATGGACTCAGTGTTCGTGGTGATAGACCGATTCTCCAAGATGGCACACTTCATTCTGCGCAAGAAGACCTTTGATGCAGTACACGTTGCGAACATTTTCTTCAAAGAGGTTGTGCGACTACATGGGATTCCTAAGACGATCACTTTAGACCGGGACACAAAGTTCGTTAGCCATTTTTGGCGAACCTTGTGGAATCGGTTCAGTACGCGACTTTAATTCAGCAGTGCTTATCATCCGCAAACAGATGGGCAGACTAAGGTCGTAAACAGCACATTGGGGAATCTCATCCGTTGCCTTTCAGGTGACAAACCGAAGCAGTGGGACATGGCCCTGGCTCAAGCAGAGTTTGCGTTCAACAACATGGTAAACCGATCGACAGGAAAGTCCCCATTCCAGATTGTTTATGGGTGCGTGCCTCATCACACACTTGATTTGGTTCCCCTGCCCAAGCTTCCTGGCATGAGCGTTACAGCTGAACATATGGCGGACCGAATCATAGACATACATGCAGACGTGCGCAACAAATTACAGACTTCGAACGAGAAGTGCAAAAAAGCAGCCGACAAGCATCGGCGTGCTAAAGTGTTCGAAATAAGTGATCAGGTGATGGTCCACCTACGTAAAGAGCGATTTCCTACTGGGACCTACAACAAGTTGAAACAAAAATAGATTGGACTGGTATCGATCATTTGCAAGATCAATGACAATGCCTACGTTGTTGATCTTCCGGATGACATGGAGATTTCAAGGACTTTCAACGTGGCAGATCTGTACGAATATCATGAACCAAAGCTGGACGAGAACTCGGGTTGAGTTCCTGATGTAGAACGGGTCGCTGATTATTTCATGGCTCAAATGGTTCAAAAGAAGACCGGTCGGAGTCGAAAGTGATCCGGACCGTCAGGACCATAAACCGGTCTTATCTCGCAATCCGGAATGAGTTTCAGGACATATAATATATCAATTTGGGGTAGCTCAAGCTACTTTAGCCAACCAACCCCGCTATGCTGGGTTGCCCATGCCAGAATCACGAGATTCGACCGTATCGACAGTCATTAAGCTAGTTTATTTTCAGTTTTACTATTTATAGTAAGTTTTAATTCGATCATAACTTTGGATCTGTAGGGTTTTAGAGTTAGTGCCCAACATGGAAAGGGCTTAGAATATTTAGTAGAACAACTTGGTTGGGCCCGTTAAATAACTTTCTATTTTTGGCCGAAAACCAATAGTTCTGGTAGGATTGAACGACTTCTATAAATAGTAAGTTTACTATTTATAGTAAATTGCGTTTTCTAGGAGTTTGAGTTGGAGTTGGAGTCTGATACTTTACTTAGGGTTTAGTTTCCTATTTATATGCATTGTAATTCCGTTTATTAGTCATTCAATTATAAAAAATATTATTCGAAATTAATTTCCTCTTTTTTATCCATTTATTTCTTCTCGTAGATTCGAGAAATTCTCGGTTAAGGAGACGGTGATCGACCTACCACGTCCTCCCTGCGTCACCTACCATACACAATTTAAGGTTGTCAACTGGTTTGGTTTAGATGGGGTTTCATACTACCATGTCTGACCTGAGGGGACGCAGTTTGGCTAGTGACCCCAACACTAACGAGGTAGCTGGTGTCAAAGCTTTGTGGGCCCTACCATGATGTCTGTATTTTATCCATGTCGTCTGTTCATTTTAGGGCGTGATCCAAAAAAATGAGACATCAAAATCTCAGGGGAACCACACTGAAGGAAAATAACGTTGATTGAATGTCCACCATTAAAAACTTCCTAGGACCCACAGATAATGCTTATTTGCCATTTAACCTGTTGATAAGGTCACATAGACCTGGATAAAAGGAAAACACAAATATCAGCTTGATCCAAAACTTTCGTAACCCCAAAAAAGTTTCAACTACAAGCATTCAATCCTCACTGTTTCTTGTAGTGTGGTCCGCCTAAGATTTGGATCTGCCTAATTTTTAGGCTCATGCCCTAAAATGAGCCGGTAAAATGGATGGACAACATGAATAAATTACATAAATCTTGGTAGGGGTCACAGAGCTTTGACACCAACTATGGAGTCCAAAAATTACAAGAGATGAACCCGAACCCATAACCAATTGGGTAAGGATATCCATCAAGCAGCCATCAAGTCCTTCCACCCTAGAAGCAAGTTAGGTTGGGGTAAAATAAGGGCATTTACATAATGAGGACTGCCTGAAAAATGGATTAGATTTTTTTTTTTTTTTTTGGGTTAGTACACGCACCACGGTTAGTACACCCATCCCCTTATTAGTCACACTGCAATATTAGCTACCCCACTTTGGAAATCCATACCATGACCTCAGTGTTGAAACAAGGCTATCTTCACCTGGGTCTACCATTGTACACATGTGAATGCATGTGGCTTATCGAACATTAATCTACTACAAAATTAATTAATCTATAGATCATCACCATCATCTAAACATTATTTATTATGTAATATATGATTTTGAGAAGGTACAAGTCCAACTGGTTGGACTATAAGTCAAGGTCAGATAAATTCCAACCTTTCATGTATGTGAGACATTTAATCCATCTAATATGTTGGCTCCATCATGAAGATCACTGTTTGCAAAATCAGATCAGATATGTCCACTCGGATTGCATATCAATGGCTATAAATGTTTGTCCATGGTGTGGCCCACATGATGAATAGATATGGCTGATTTTTGCAATACATGACTTTCATTTTGGAGCCAATCCATTGAAAAGATTGGATTTCACACATGCACTTACAATGGTTGGAAGTTATCCGCTAGGTGGACCATACTATGTGGTCCAATCGGTTGGACCTAGGACCTCTATAATACATTCGTGTGTGTGTAATATTAGTGATAAAGTTAATTGAACGCAGCCCAGCGAGGAAGTGGTTTGGCTAGTGACTCCACCAGCCAGTTAGCTAGTGTCAAACCTTTGTAGGCCCTACCACAATGTATGTATTTAATTCACGCTGTTTATCCATTTTAGTAGCTCATTTTAGCGCATGAAACATAAAATGAGGCAAATCAATATCAGGAGATATGGATTGAATATTCCCATTAAAAAACTTCTTATGGCCGACTGTAATGTCTATTTACTATCCAACCTGTTGATAAGGTCAAACATACCTTAATGAAGGGAAACACAAATATCAGCTTGATCCAAAACTTTCGGTGGCCTCCAAAAAGCTTTCAACAGTAAACATTCAATCCCCACCGAAGATTTGGATCTGCCCCACCTTTGGGCTCATGCCTTAAAATGAGGTGACAAAATAGATGGACGGCGGAGATAAACACATACATCATTGTGAGGCCCATAGGGATTTGACTCCAGTAGCTAGCTGGTGTCGGTCACCAGCTAAACCGTGTCCACGCCAACGCAGACCTCGACACAAGTAAAAAAGGAAGAAGAATCCGACCTGATTATAAAACGGTTTTGAAAAACTGGACCCGAGACCAAACAATCCCGTCGGGTCCATTGAGTTACATAGGGTCCGGGTACCCATTTACAGCCCCAAGTTGCGATAACCTGGAAGAGCTTGATTCATAGACACGCACTCAAAAATTGTGGATGTCCAGTTCATGTAAAATCAAAATGAACCATCAAAATAATGAACCATTGTAGATTGGTCATAATTTAATAGTTAAGACTCTAAGTAGAGCCCTTACGGGAAGATTGGCCGACATCAAATGGACGGCTAAACATGAAAACATCAAAGATATAAATTCGACAAGTAAATTTTCATATTTAGAATTTGTCTAATCAATTATATTTTTTGGACATGACATATATAAAATGAGTCCCACTATTTGGACGGTTTATTTGACTTAACCTGTTGATGCTGGAAATTCGTCAACAGATGAAGGTGAAGGTTTCTTGATATCGATGGTCGAATGATGCTGATCTTCTCCTTGAAGAATGGCTGGATCCTGTGGAACACGAAAGAAAGCTAAGGGGGGTGGCTGGGGTCCAGCCGTTAGCCCTCCGATGCCTAAGTCAGTGGGATCTTGAAAGATTGAATATCTATCTCTTTTGATCAGTTTTCAGTCTCGTACCTCAATAATGGAGAGAATGCTCCAATTTATAGACTTAGGTTGCAGAGTCGTGCCCCTCATTTGTTGCCGTGATGCTTGTAGAGGAAATCTCAGATCTCTGAGATTTCCGGAGCTGTCCCGCAATCTTCAAGGATCTTTCGGCGGGTTGGTTAGAGATTTCCCGGATTTCTTTCCTCTTATCACGCACAAACTTAGAGAATTACGGTAACAGAATCAGGTCGCAAAGCGGTCGGCCTGACGAGGTCGTTCACGAGGACTACCTTTCTCCCTTAGATCGGGTCGGTCAGGCCTGACGACCTATGTTTGGGTTGTTCCGTCTGTCATCAGATCGGCTTCGAGCTGAGCGAGCTAAACCGAATCCATCCTCAGGTCAGCTCGTATTCTTTTCGCGATGGTGTCGAGGTCAGCTCGTATTCTTCTCACAACATAACCATTTTCCACGCATTCAGTTTATAACTGCATGTTTATCATATCATAGTCTGCTAGATTATCAAATAACATCCCTTGATCTTTTCGTGAGCGGATTGTGTGTGTCCCTGTCACAAAGATATCTTTTTGGGAGCGGATTGCGCGTCCCGGGCACAGAGATATCTCTGTGACCGGGGCTGTGTGGAGCCATAGAGAGGTCCATGACAAATCCACTCGTCCATCTGTTTTAAAAGACACAATAGGACAGGATTTTAAAACTCAGAAGATACACAACTAATGTGGGCCATACACACGAAACTGTGGGGATTGAAAGCTTGGCGGTGACAGAAGATTTGTATCACGATAATATTTGTTTATCTGAGTGGTAATAATTCTACGTACGGTTTGGATGGCATATAAACATCACCTCCAAGAAGGTTTCAACGGTGGACGTTTCTGTTCCCACTGTTTTGTTGGTATGGCCCACCTGAGTTTTAGATATTCCTGTTTTTTATATTTCTTTTCTATTGTGGTATTTAAAAGCATATGGACGGAGTGGATTTGTCACGAACATCTCTGTGGACCAAACAGCTCCGGCCGCAGAGATAATCCTGAACGCGGATTAGCTACTGACAGATTCTGGCTACTGAAGTGACGTCATCATGTATTGTGGGCCCAACATGATGTATGTGGTGTATCCACACCGTCCATCCATTTGGAGACATCATTTAGGGCATGAGCAGAAGAATGAGGCAGATCTAAAGCTCGAGTGGACCCCACCACTTTTTCTGTGGGGAATGTGACGCTCACCATTGAAACCTTTCTAGGGTCCACCATGATGTTTATTTATGATCCGACCTGTTCATAACTTAAAAAAGATATGAATTAAGGGAAAACACAAATATCAGTTTGATCGAAAACTTCTGTGGCCCCTAGAAGTTTTTAATGGTAGGCGTTTAATCTCAAATGCTTTCCGTGGCGAGGTCCACTCCAGCTTTCGATCTGAATCATTCTTCGTGTCCTAAAATGATCTATCCAAATTGATGGACGGTGTGGATACAACACATACATCATGGTGGGGCCCACAAAATATGGTGACGTCATTTCAGAGCGAGTCTCACTACTCAACCTGGCATAGCTAATCCGCGTCCGATAATCTCTGTGCCCGGATTCACAGGCAATCCGCTCTCGATCTTTTCGGGCGCGGCTTTGGTGGATTCCCGGATCCACTGAGGTGGGTGGATCCTGACTGTAGGTCCCACCATGATATATGTACCTTAAATCTACTCTGTCCATCCATTTCTACAGCTCATTATAGATTATTATACCAGAAATTAAGCAGATGAAGATCTCAGATAGACCACATCACAGGAAACAGTGGTTATTGAATACCAACCATTAAAAACATTTTAGGGACAATCAGAATGTTTATTTTCCATCCAACCTGCTAATAAGGTCAAAAATACCTTAATGAAGGGACCACATAAATATCAGATTGATCCAAAATTTTTGTGGCCTACAAGAATTTTTTAATTGTCAATCACCACTGTTTCCCGTGATGGGTCCACCTGAGATTTGGATCTCCTTCAGCTTTTAGATGATTCTCTATCATGAGTTGTCGAAACGGATGGACGGCGTGGATGTAAGGAACATATATCAATATGGCCCCACAGTCAGGGATCCACCCACCTCGGTGGATCCGGGGATCCACCGAAGCCACTCCCGATCTTTTCCCTATCCGCGTGGCCCACTTTTTCTCCGCTGCTCTCTCGAAAAGACTGATATTTTGGCAGAATGATAACTTGTAGGCACGCATTCAGATGTTGTACACGTGGACCATATATCCATCAAATCACACCGTTGAAATCCTAGGATCCACATCAGATGGGTCAAAGTTTATAAATTTAGACTGAAATAATGCCATAAATGGCCTATTTTTGACCTATGAACCGACGGTCAAAATGTAAGAAATTCAACGGTCCAAGAGCAACAAAAAATATCCATTAATCTCAAGCGTATGCTTATTAATCAATCAAATATTATGGATTATATAGATTTGTTCCCATAAATCGATCTGTACAAATTGAGTGAATCTTATGCTACGTGTACATTTTCTTTAGTCCATGCGTATGAACTAGTACACTCTTACAGAGTACCAAATCACTCCACCTTTGGATAAGCCTCTCACACCGTTTCTCTCCTCCAAAATCAACAACAGACAAAAGAAGAGAAAAGAAAGGAAAAAAAAAAAACCCAATTTCACTTTCACTCTCATCAAAATCAAGAAAAACCCATCGTTCGAATCTCAAATCCAATCCATTCGAATGCCATTATACCCAATTCTCTGCAATCCGTCTTCATAAAATTCGTCCTCTGCTTGTTTTTCCATCTGTTTCCTGAAGAAAAATCTCATTTCGTTCTTTGAAATGGCAGTTTCAGCTGCGAATTCCCATCTTCTCTACAGAGAATTCCATTGCAGAGACCAACAACAGCCTTACAACTTCCTCTGCAATTCGATATCGGTTTACGGGGCTTCGGGAATCTCTTTGGCTCTCGGAAGCGATAGCAGAAAGAGTGAGAGAAGAGAACCGAGAAGATCTGAGCCGTTGAAAGCGGGCGCATTCTGGCCAGGTGTTTCGAGGCCGACATCGATCGAGCTGGAAGCAATCACGAGCATCGAACAGTTCGATCATGTCCTTTCAACCGCGAAGGAGATTTCGCAGCCGATTATCATTGACTGGTCTGCTTTTCTTTTTCTTTTTCATTTCTTCTTGTTGGGGCAGCATTCTACACAGGTGGGGCCCACCTTTTAACGATCAAGACTGTTTGCTTGGTGGGCCCCACTCTTGATGGGTGATGCTGAACTGAAATGCCTGATCACACAATACTCGTCGTCAGATGATTGGTATACAAATGTACGGAACCAAAGAAAACGTAAAGGAATAGACTCATGTGGTTCTCTACCATTTTTAAAATGGTGGTGACTCATCATCCTCACGCCCATTTACAGCTATCCAAACCATCCGAATTGTGGGCCACATTATGGATGGTGCACAGGTCTAAAGCCACACTGATAAAGCAATCATAACCATCCAATTGGTGGCTATCAAATCGATGGTCAAAATAAAAACAGTGATTGGTCCAAATTCCAAGGCTACATGCAGATGGTTTCCGCTATTTTATCAGTGTAATTTTTGGGTTACGGACCATCCACATTAAGTTCAAAATTTTGGACGGTCCGGATTCTTTTACAATTGCGACATATATATGGGTCAGTGCCCCTTTTATAAATGGTGCTAAACTATCGTAGGAGTCTGCTCCATATATGGCTAAGAAATGGACAGGTGATCAGACGGCTGACATTGCTTGCTGAAAATGATCAGTTACCTCTGGATCTACCAGAAGTTTGCTGTCCCGCACCATTTCCCTGTGATGTGTCACATGTGTAGGACATCAGAACCGGTTGAAAATGTTGTCCCTCTTGTGAAGATCATCTCTCTTGAAAATAACACATACGTACTTCTCAGGTGGGTCAAACCATCAAAAATCAATGGAGCTCTGTGCGATCTGACTGAATATACATGTGTGGCCCACTTATTGAATGGATTGCCCTGAGTTTTACTCCAAGAGATCGTTATCACGGATCCGGCATTTTACACGGCCCGGATTGCCTAGTTTTCTAGATATAAGATCTAAGCATGATTTTCAAACTTATGGAAAGCTCAGATCTTAGCCACTGTTTTTCATATCTGTATATTGCTCCACTATCGTATGGAATTAGCAAATTCCGAATTTGGGGTGTTTGGTTTTGATTTGGTTTGTATTTTATGGAATATCAGGATGGCTAAGTGGTGTCGAAAATGCATATATTTGAAGCCTAAATTGGAGAAACTGGCGGCCGAGTATGAGGACAAGTAAGAGTAAAAAATCCATCCGGTATTTTGGCCTAAGAGAGGGCTACTTTTGTCATTTTGCGTAAAGGCCGTTTAAGATAAACAGTAGCCGCACGTGCCAGTTATGCGTCGTGCGATATCATAGCCGCACATCAAGCTGACCACTTTGTGCGGTTGATAGCCTGGCTCAAAAAGAAGGCTGGTTTCTTAGGTGGACCTCAAGTCTACAAAAGAAATCACTGGATAGGAAAGTTAATCAATAGGATCTGCATTCGAAGAGAATGGGACGCCCAGTAGGACGGTGGGGCCCACCTTCCTGATGAACGGCTGGGATATGGTAAAAAATTTTAAGTGATTTTTTTTTTTTTTTTTGTGCTATTTTCTTCACAGAATCAAATTCTATTTCGTGGATGTCAACAACGTACCTCAACCTCTCGTCAAGCGTGGAAACATCTCTGTATGTTGTTGGGCTGATGTCAAAGTTAATTTTTTATTTTCATTTATTATTTTTTTTTTTTGCACAAATACTTCTCTGAATTCCAGGTGGGGCCCTCAGAGATCATTGTGGCCCACTTGATAGGATTCATCCACCATCGATTCTAGATGGTTCAATAATAACCGCGATCGGATGATCAAAGCGATCCGATAAATGAGGATGCAGCATGGAACGTTGGACCGTTTATTTTGGGCTGATGACTTTCAAGACCCATGGATTTGAACACGGCCCGCTGAAGGCCTGTTAAGGCCCAACTTGTGGACCAGTGTTGATACTTGGATTTAGATGGTGGACCCAGTCCATTCTCAAGCCTGCTTACTTAGCTTATTAGATGGGCCCCACTGGGCATAGACTTTCATCCTTAGCTCGTGGGTCCATCTTGGCCCATTTACCCCACTGCGGGAACAGTACCAAAAGGTGAAATTTTGGTACCAGAATTAGAAAACAGGGGTATTTCTAGCAAAAAAAGAGGGTGCAAATAGTCGGTCCTGTTTATTAAATTCTCATCTTATTTTCTGTTTTTTTTTTTTTTTTTTTCCATGGATGGGCCTTCATCAGAAAATGCCAACAATTCAGGTGAGTTGATCATAGAACTTGAATCAGTGGATGAGATTTTTTTTTATCTTTTTTTTCTTTTGTCATTTTTCTTATTGTAATTTAGAAGTAGGAATAAAAAATGGATGAATAATTCAAATGGGTGGGATGCAGCTATGGAAGGATGGAGAGATGATAGATGAGGTGATTGGGGGCCACAAAGCATGGCTTGTGATTGATGAAGTCAAAGAGATGATACAAAAACACTTGTAATGTAACTGCTTTTTACCTTCTTAGATCTTAATCATCCTTATTATTACTAATTGTATGATAATCATCCGTCGCAATTTTGTTGCTACCATTTTCCTTTCCTTGTCTTTTTTTTTTTTTTTTCTTCTTTTAATCGGTAGTATACATTTTCATTAATAATGGATGTGTATAATTGTAAAAGATGTGTTGTATTTGAAAATTCAACTCCTTGGCTATGTTTGGATGCACCATTGAATTGAATTGCAATAATTAGTTTATTAGAAGGGTTGTGACCCATTTGTAGTTTACTTCTTAAAGGGTTGTCAATGGGTTGGGTCCTAAAGTATCGGTACCTGGGCAGATCGGATTCAAGTCTTTCCGGGTTCAGGCCCAATCCGGTTGTGGGATCTTGGATATCTTTCCATCTGTTGTTTCAATATAGATAGGATTCTCTGTAACTAAAGATACAGCTTTTTCTGTATTTATCTCTTCCTTAATTGATGTAAACTATTCTCTATAAATACAATAAAATACCAGTCGATCCCGTACAGAGGAAGAGATTCAAACTTTATGTTCTTCCAAGATTTGATATGGTATCAAAGAGTTGAAAGAATCCAATTTTCATATATATATTGAAAGATCCAAAGGAAGATGCATCTTCAGCTTCTGTCGGCAATTCGATCAAAACCCAAAACTCCATCAATGCTCTATTCAACATCCACCATTCCGACAGCCCCACGGCAGTCCTAGTGTCACCCCTCCTCTCAGGTGATTACTACAGAACATGGCTTCGAGCCATGACGATGGCGCTGCGAGCAAAGAACAAGCTCAGCTTTGTTGATGGGTCGATTGAGGTACCTATGAACCCAAAAGACCTACAACAGAGGGAACGTTGCAATGATCTTGCTAGTTCTTAGATCCTCAATTCTATCGAAAGTGATTTGCGTGAGAGTATATTATATGCGCAGTCAGCAAGGGAAATCTGGTTGGATTTGCAAGAACGTTTCACTCAAACAAATGCCCCAAAGATCTATCAGCTGAAACAATCAATTGCCTCCTTGAAACAAGAGGATTCCTCAGTATCTGCTTATTACACTAAAATGAAAGCACTTTGGGACGAACTTAGCTCGCTCATCTACATCCAACCATGTGCCTGCGGACATGGAAAAGCTTTTGCTAATCGACTCCAACAAGACCATGCCATGGAGTTCCTCCAAGGACTTCATGAACGTTATTCCACTCTTCGTGGCCAGATCCTACTTAATGGATCCTTTTCCCAACGCCACCAAAATCTATGCATTGGTACCTCAAGAAGAGAAGCAACAGGAAATTCACTCGACTTCACCATCTATACCCGAAGCAAGCGCTCTTTCTTTCAATCAAGTTATCCACACAGACACCCATGCCATCACTTCAAGTAATAATCGTCCTGTTATTCCTCCAATCATCCAAATGGAAATGTCACTCATTGGAATGGTGGTGATAATCGTCGCAGGGGGAGACCTCGACCACATTATGACCATTGTGGAATAGATGGTCACACTAAAGATGTATGTTACAAGCTACATGGTCACACTAAAGATGTATGTTACAAGCTACATGGATATCCACTAACACATCAAAGAAATCCTTATCGCAATCTGAATCCTTCGGACATTCCTTTACGATTGGATGATAAAGCCATGGTTTCTGCACCCACCATTACACAAGAACAATACAACAAACTTTTGACAATGTTCTCTTCAGGTAGCACCACTTCAAATGCTAATCTAGCAGGTAGAGACACGGCCAGGTCCATAACTCAAGTGGCAGACTGAGTGAAGATAGCCTTGTTTCAACACTGAGGTCATGGTATTGATTCCCGTAGTGGGGGTGGCTAACATTGTGATGTGACTAACAGGGGTGGGTGGGTGTACTAACAATGCGGTGTGTGAACTAACATATAAAATAAAAAAAAAATAGTAGTTAGAGCTAGCGATGACCATGCCACGTCCTTCTGCTTGGATTATTGATACAGATGCATCTAATCATATGTGCTCCTCACTTTCATTATTTTCCTCTTACTCACCTTCTGTTGTTCCATCCCATGTCCAATTGCCTGATGGATCTCAAGCACAAGTCACTCACATTGGCACTGTTCGACTTTCCCAAACCTTCAAATTGGAAAATGTTTTCTACATTCCCTTCTTCAAGTTTAATTTGTTATCCGTTAGTCATTTAACTCGATCTCTTCGATAGTGATACTCTGTGACATTCTTTCATGATCATTGTGTTTTTCAAGACCTATCAACGAAGAAGATGATTGGACGGGGTAATATTCATGACAGACTATACTTCCATGCTCCTTCTGCACTCCTTGTCACTGGTACCCCCACTATTGATATTTGGCATTGGTGGCTTGGACATCCCTCATCGCGTCATCTGAAAGAACTAGCTAGTAATTTTCCTTCAATTACTTGTCTAAATAATTATGTTTGTGATGTTTGTCCTCAAGAAAAACAAGCTAGATTATCTTTTCCTTCTAGTTCAATTAATACCAATAGACCCTTTCAATTAATTCATTCCGACATCCGGGGTAGTTTTTCGCAACCATCAATAACAGATGCATGTTATTTTTTTACTATTATTGATGATTTCTCCCGTTGCACATGGATTTATCTAATGTCTTTCAAATCTGATACTAAGATGCACTTACAATTATTCTTCGTAATGGTCCAAACACAATTTAATTGTCAGATTAACCAAATGTCTTTCGAAAACAGTGCAATTTTTCTTCCCCAAATTCAAATAATATACGTTCTGATAAAGGGGCTGAGTTTCTTTCCCAAGAAATGCAAACACTCTTTTCTCACCATGGTGTCATTCAGCAACAAAGTTGTGTTGCTACACCTCAACAGAACGGTGGTGTCGAACGGAAAGTACACCATCACCTTCTTGAAGTTGCATGGGCTTTATGTTTTCAAGACAATTTACCTTTAAGCTTTTGAGGAGAATGCATTCTTACCGCTAGAGGTAGGCATCGAGTAGAGCTGTAAAGGAACCAAGCTAGCTCGAAAAGCTCGCTCGGCTCGGCTCGAAAAAGCTCAGTTTGGCATGGCTCATAGGGTTGAACAAGCCAAGCCAAGCCTATTTTATGGGCTCGTTGAAAATTCAAACCAAGCTTGAGCCTGGCCTGAGCTCGATTCGGCTCGACTCGAACCAAGCTCGGTTTGGCTCGAATTAGGCTTGACTCGGCTCGGCTCGTTTACAGGCTCGATATTTAAAATATATTATATATTGTATATTAATATTATTATATAATATATAAAACGTTTAAAATAAAAAATAAAATCCTAAAAGTCGCCCTCACCCACGACTGTCTGACCGCCGTCCGACCTCAACGAGGACCATGACCCTCTCTCTCTCATCTTCTCTCTTAGCATCTCCTCTCTCTCTCTCTCTTCGCTCGTCGCCTAGCCATTCTGACAGTCCCCGACCTTGTCCGACAGCCGACCACCCATCCAACAACCAACCTCCCTCTAGCCGACGAATTCCCCTGTTCGACCGCCCCAACCTCGAAAGCCTAACCTCAATTCGACTCAAATGCCCAAACTCGATAATGGCTTGAAAGCTCGGCTTGAATTTAAGCTTGAAAGCTTGAAGCTCGAATAGGCTCGAATTTGGCTCGAAAGCTCGACCAAACCAAGCCAAGCTTGCAAGTTGGGCTTGAGGACCAAGCCAAGCCAAGCTCGAGCTCAGGTCGCCCGCGGACCAAACCAAGCCAAACTATCCAAAGCTCAATTCGACTCAGTTCGTGTACCCCTCTAGCATCGAGTCGAGTTGGCCTGAGTTTGGGCTGTCTCAGTCCGATTCGGCCAAGGACAGGGCCTCAACAGAGTCGGATCGGATTTGATACCGAGTCATCCAAGCCTAAATTGATCTGAACCGAGTCAGCCAAGTCTGATTTTGATGTAGAACGGGTCGCTGATTATTTCATGGCCCAGATGGAGCAAAAGAAGACCGTTCGGGGTCGAAAGTGATCCGGACCGTCAGGACCATAAATCGGTCGTATCTCACAATCCGGGATGAGTTACGGGACGTATAATATATCAATTTGGGGTAGCTTGAGCTACTTTAGCCAACCAACCCGCTATACCGGGTTGCCCAAGCCGGAATCGCGAGAATCGACCGTATCGACGGTCATTAGGCTAGTTTATTTCCAGTTTTACTATTTATAGTAAGTTTTAATTCGATCATAACTTTGCATCCGTATGGTTTTAGAGTTAGTGCCCAACATGAAAAGGGCTTAGAATATTTAGTAGAACAGCGTGGTTGAGGCCGTTTGATAACTTTCTATTTTTGGCCGAAAACTAAGAGTTCTAGTAGGATTGAACGACTTCTATAAATAGTAAGTTTACTATTTATAGTAAGCTGCGTTTTATAGGAGTTTTAGTTCGAGTTGGATTCTAATACTTCACCTAGGGTTTAGTTTCCTATTTATATGCATTGTAATTCCGTTTTTATTCATTCAATCATCAATAAATCAATTATTTGGAATTTATTTCCTCTTTTTATCTTTTATTTCTTCTCGTGGATTCGAGAACTATCGGTTAGGGAGACGGTGATCAACCTACCACGTCCTCCCTGCGTCAGATTTGATCTGAGTCGGATTGAGTTTGTCAATTAATTCAAAAAAATCTGAAAAATAGCAAAACAAAATCTAAAAATTTTTTAAAAAAATTAGGTTTTTTTTAAATTTATACCTAAACCCGGTTCGAGTCGGATTTCGGATCGAATTTCGAGTCGAGTCGATTCGATTAAGGTGGAATCCAAACTCGACTCAATCTGAATTCGGATCATATCCAGAATATTCGATTCGGGTCCGTTATTCCTATCGAATCGGTTCGAGTCGAGTCTAACCGGTTTGGACGAGTCAAGTCAACCGAGTTGACTCAACCCATGCACAGCTTTACTTACCACCTCTCTCACCAACAAAATGCCAACACCCTTATTATATGGTAAAACTCCCCATGAAGTCCTTCTCAATGAAAAGTCAAGTTACTCCCATCTTCGAGTCTTTGGTTGTCTATGTTTTGCTTGTAATTTTCACATTAAATATAAATTTGATCAATGCGTCGGGCCAGCTAATATTTCCAATAGGAGAGAGAGAGAGAGAGAGCGGGGGGGGGGGGGGGGGGGGTATATCAAACTAAAGCTTATATTTATAGACCTCATTCTTAGAGTAATTCTAAACTAGTAACTGACTTTACTATCGCCTAAGTTATAGTGGTAATGATGTACGCCAAATTACCACGCTCTCTCCTATTTAGAATACTCAATCTACATCCTCTAATCAAGTAGATCTAGTGTAAGACTTTTAAGATTATAATCTTCCTTAGGGCATGTTTGATTCCATATCTATTTACGTACAAATCCCAACGCTCCGATTATGATGCACACTCATGGGTCCAGCTCTATAGCCCAAAGGTAGCAAGCTCTATTTCAACATTGAGATCATGGGACATTGAGATCATGGGATTAGTGTGTGTGTGTGTGTGTGTGTGTGTGTGTGTGTGTGAGAGAGAGAGAGAGAGAGAGAGAGAGAGAGAGAGAGTAGTATGGGTCTTTGTAAAAGAAAACAAAGAGAGAGAGATTGAACGAATTTATCCATGTAAATTTGATCGATTAAACTTAGTTGAAGATATTAGTAAAATATTAATATTTATTAAATAAATATTTTCAATAAAATTCAATCATCCATTCAATCTAGTGCCTTAAATAAGTCTTTTATCTATTATCACCAATGTGCTTCTGACCTAATTGAATATGTGTGTGTAACCTTGATAATGCATATCAAAGTCATGCTACCACCTTTACCTTGTCATGTATCATAGAGTAATAAGTAGTTGTACACGAACCAAGCTAGCTCGAAAAGCTCGCTCGGCTTAGCTTGAAAAAGCTCGATTCGGCACAGCTCGTAGGGTTGAACAAGCCAAGCCGAGCTTATTTTATAGGCTCGTTGAAAATTCAAACAAAGCTTGAGCCTGGCCTGAGCTCGATTCAGCTCTGCTCGAACCAGGCTCGGTTTGGTTCAAATCAGGCTTAATTCGGCTGAGCTTGTTTACAGGCTCGATATTTAAAATAATATCATATATTGTATATTAATATTATTATATAATATATAAAAAGTTTAAAATAAAAAATAAAATCCTAAAAGTCCCCCTCACCTACGATTGTCTGATCGTCGTCGACCTCAACGAGGACCACGACCCTCTCTCTCTCTCTCATCTTCTCTCCTCATCTCCTCTCTCTCTCTCTCTCCGCTCGTCACCTGGCCATTCCGGCATTCCCCAACCTTGTCCAACAGTCGACTGCTTGTTCGACAGCCAACCTCCCTCTACCAGACGAATTCCCCTATTCGACTACCCCAACCTCGAAAGCCCAACCTCAATTCGACTCAAATGCCCAAACTCGATAGTGGCTCGAAAGCTCGGCTCGAATTTAAGCTCAAAAGCTTGAAGCTCGAATAGGCTCGAACAGGCTCGAATTCGGCTCGAAAGCTCAACCAAACCAAGCCAAGCTTGCCAGTTAGGCTCGAGGACCAAGCCAAGCCAAGCTTAAGCCCAGGTCGCTCGCTAACCAAACCAAGCCGAACTGTCCAAAGCTCGATTCGGCTTAGTTCGTGTACACCTCTAGTAATAAGGATGAAAGAGTCACTGACATGACTACCATACTCACAAAGTGATTGGACTAGAACGTTGCTTGTATGTAATTAATCTTGTAGCACGTGTGACTCAATTCACACATCGTAAATGATCAAGCATCCATCATCTTTACAATCATCACACATGATCTATTCGATCAAACAATAATCCATCCCCGCTACAATTTTATGCCTACATGATATGCTTGGGTATGGAGCTAGGGCTGTACATCGAGCCGAGTCGAGTCGAGGTGGGCCAAGCTTGGCTTGACTCGTCTATGCTCTCCTTGAGTTCGAGCTCACCCTCGAGCTTACCATTGGAGCTTGCCTTGTTTGCTAAAACTTTTGAGGCGAGCTAGTAGATCGAGTCGAGGCGAGCTTACCTTGAGTCGAGTCGAGCTTGCTCCCACCTCAATTTATTATATTTTTTACTACAAAATACAAATTAAAAGTCAACAACATTAAGTTCGAGAAGTCACACATATATTAGGGGAGAATGGTATTTCTATGGATGGGACCCCACCATTAAAATGACCTAGCTCTGATCGATTTTTTCTTTGGCCAAGTCACACATGCATTGAATGTAGACCACTAGTAATATTTTATGAACCATAATTAACACAGTACATGCATAGCCCACCACGTGAATGGACTGCCCTAATTATTGTGTGGACCATCTTCATGATGAGGCCCAGCTGATTCATGGATTAGATGCACCACCTCCCTCGTAAAATTGCAATCAATAGCTGCATATGGTGTTTGGTCTAACCATAGCCCCCGTTTTGTAAATATGTATGGTGTGTGGTCTCACCGTAGCACCTGTGTTTGTGTAGCGTGTAAAACACACAACCAATGCGTGCTCACCATGTTTTGTACTTGAAATTACTCAATCCATCAAATATGCTCAACAAGGAATATTTTTACTTGAACAAAATAGTAGGATTAAGAAACCCCCCAACGTGTAAGAGTTTTATATGTCCTAAGCTTGGACCCCAATGTGTGTGGGGAGGAGGGGGGAGAGAGAACCAAGAAATAAGAAGATTAGGGTTTTTTTTTTTTTTTTTAACAAATATCTATATGAAATGAGTCAAGCTCGAGCTTGAGCCGAGTCGAGCTTGAATCGAGTCAAGTTTCGAGTCGAGTGATCCAATGGTCGAACTTGACTCGATTTCTGACTCGAGCTCCTAAATGAAGCTTGGCTTGACTTGTTCTACTGAGTCGAGTCAAGCCGAGGTGAGCTTTTTCGAGTCGAGTCGATCGAGTTTCTCAAGCTGACTCGGCTCATGACCAGCTCTATATGGAGCTGATTATATCAATTTGTGTGAGATCTTATTCTAACAAGTACATCTGTTTGAAACGAATGTAATTACACTATTACATCTCAACATCTCAACGTTATTTTCTTATGGGAACTCTATTGGCTCCACAATGATGTATGCATTATATCCACTCCGCCTATTCATTTTTTTCAAGATCATTTAAGCCTGTAAGCCTAAAAATGAGGCAAAGCCAAAGCTCAAGTGGATCACACCAAAGAAAACAGAAGTTACAATGGTGGTGTCATTATTCCCACTATGCCCTATCATGTGGTCTGCTTGAACTTTTTTTGGCTCAGGCCTTAAAATGATTTGAAAAGATGAATGGACGACATGGATACATCGCATGGGGCCCACGGTCTACCTCATTTCTAAGCCAAGAACTATAAAAAATCAAAGATGATAATCTCATGAATTGATATTTAACTTTGTCATTAATAATGTCAAAATACACTAAAATACAGGTAATTACATAAAGACAAATAGACCCTAAGTGAATGGGCCACCCCATGAAAGAGCTAAATCCCCAATAATCCAATAAATGTGAACTTGTTGGAGAATCATCAGAATTTGTATGAAGTGGTCCATTATTCTCTATCTTAAGAGTTTTTGTACGAACCGCCCTTAAACAATCACCTAAAAGCCGTTTTCATTGTACTCATTACCAAAAACCTTCACTTAGGCTTCATTTAGAAGCACCATTCATTCCACCGAGACAACTTGAAGGAGAGAAATTGACTCAAATTGTATCTTCATCCTTTCAAGTCATCAAACTACAGTTTTGCATCCTTTCAATTCTAAGTCAAAAGTTCTACAATTGAAATTTGGAGCTTAATTCTGTAATATGAAGCAACTACAATTCGATGATAGTCACTTTTTTTAACTAAAATTATTACAAATTCAATTTTATAGTGCATCCAAACATGTCACTTTTTTGAACTCAAATTATTACAAATTCAATTTTATAGTGCATCCAAACATGATAGTCAGTTTCTTGAACTAAAATTATTACAAATTCAATTTAATAGTGCATCCAAACAAGGCCTTAGGGTACAACTCTCTAACATGTTTTATGATTTCTTTAACGGGAAGAGCAATCAATCCTCTTCTTGAAGAAAAAGATCATATATATTCACACAAAATACACAAACATCATTAACTATTGTTATCAAGATGACTTTAAATGGTATATGTTGGGCCACAAATCATCAAGGTTATGCTCAACTGATGGCATCAGAGACCAAATGCAATCAACGGCTTAGATGTAGCTAATAGCATCTCTTATCTAAAACTACTATAATGATAATACAAAAAACACATGGAAGAATAAACAAATACAAAAAGGAATTTGCCCGCCTACGTTTATCACATGTGCCGACATGGAAGATTTGCACAAGATCTGAGCCATTCATCCGGTCGGCCCACCACATACCTTCCTTTTCCCAAAATTCAACGTGTCCTCTTATCAGGTGGGACGATGCACTGACCCTCTTAATCAGGACGCATAACTAACTTTTCAAACCAGCCGCACTACGCTTGGGATCAACGGATGGATTCTTCCTATTCGATAATCGTATGTTTTCCAACGGCAGTGATTCATTTCCGACTGGAAATTCAGAAAGAGCAATGAAGATCCTCCACATGCTGGTGGACCGCAAGATCTTCGATTGGGCCGATGAGCTTGAGAGGATGAAATAAATAAGAGCTTGGAGGAAGATGAAGAGGCCCACCATGATGAGGATACCTACCATATTAAAACAAGAGAAATCTAAGCCGTCCATCATGATTTCCAGAGGACCCCAACTGCGAAATTTCTTCAGGTAAGAGTTGTAATGAATTTTTTTGTTATGTGTGAAACGTTTACATATATAGACAGGAAGCGGATTGCGAACGGAGTTACTCAGGACGCCTAGCGTACTTAGTAAACTCTGTGGGGTCTACCATGATTTTTTTTATTTTATCCACTCCATCAATCCATCTTAACATATAATTTTAGGGCTTGATACAAAAAAATTAAGCATATCCAAATCTCAAGTGGCCCACACCGCAGGAAACAGTGTGAATTGAACCTGTACCATTGAAAACTTCTTGGAGGCCACAAAGGTTTTGGATCAAGCTGATATTTTTGTTTTCTCTTCATCCATGTCTTTGTGATCTTATGAACAGGTTGGATGACAAATAAACATCACTGTGGGCCCTATGAAGATTTCAACGGTGGAAATCATTATTCCCACTGTTTCCTATGGTATGATCCACTTGAGATTTGGATATGCTTCAAGTTTGGGCTCAACCGCTAATATGAGCTGGAAAAACGGATGGACGGTGTAGATAAGCTACATACATTCACAGTGGGCCCAACTGTGTGGGGCCCACTATTATCTGAAATCCAAACGGTGCATCTTTGTAGAATCATTATATCCAACGTACGTACATCGAAATAAGCATCCTGATCAAAAAATCAGGTGGGACAGACCACAGGAAGAAGTGCATATTCACCCCTAAAACCTATATATTTATGTGGTTTGGCCCACCTGAGTTTTTGAATGGTCAGAGTTTTAGCGTCTCTTCATCCAGGTGGGGCACACCTGATGACTGGGTTGGATCGTGTAGAGACAACATGGTGGACTCCACATTCCATTTGGAAGTTTCTACGGTGAGCATAGCCTCCCCAAATGTCCACCGTTGATCACTTTGGTGTGGACCACACGAGTTATATATAAAAGGCTGGATTGTAATATCTAGACATAAAATGGGGAGTGCATCCAATGAACAGATTGGATAGCATTAAAAATCACGGTGGGCCCCACATAAACAGAACATATGGTACCTACCATTCGTTGGTCGCGTCGTAATAATCGTGCATTTTCATGTGCTGGTCTTGATCACCGTCCTTGAGGCCCAGTTTCGCCTCGACGGCTATGATCGTGGACGAAAATGGAAAATCGCAACCGTCTATTCAACGGCTAAAAATAGATGGATGGGTCGAACGGGATGGTCCGTTCTGGCTAGCCGGATTTCTGGACTATGGCCCATTTATAGTGGGTCCTGCAATTTAAATGGTAGCGATCGACCAATTTTAGTTCGTATTCCACATGTACTGTAAGGTGGGCCAGTGGGTCCAACCGCCAACGTGATTGACTGCTCGGATGTCTTGAACCCATGCCAGGTTGGCACGTGTGCATGCGTGTAGAGGTGCGTGTATGGCTAACAAGACTCTTTTATTAGAACATTCGACCGCCCTCGTTTTTTCCCTCTGGTGGTTTGCTTTTCCGTGTTTCTAGAACCTCTGTCATATTCCTAGGTTAGTTGTGCATTCCACACGCGTGTGGGAACCTTTCACATCCACACGCAGCAGGTTTGTTTTTCACAGCGTGACACGTGTATAAGATCTGATCGTTCCATCAAGTGAGATATAATGATTAGATCTTATAACTTAAAGTAGGCCTCTTTAACAGCTCAGATGAACCACAAAAGGTTCGAAACAAATGAAATGGTAGGAAAATCTTTTCTAACCGTAAATTTACATTGTACATTGTGGCCCACCTGGGAATTGGAATTGCCTAAAATTTTAGATATACGATCTAAATATGATTTCCAAACATGTGGAAAGATCACGTCTAAAAAACTGTTTTTCATATTTGGACATGTGTCTGCATGTGGATGTATGTGTACGGCTCCACATTCGTGTGGAATTAACAAATCCCGAAATTGAGGTGTTTGGTTTTGATTTAATTTATATTTTGTTGACTGTGAAGGGGATTAGTTGGTGTTAGATATTAGGCCCGGCAAAATTCAAGATGACTCACCAACCAGCACGAGAAATTTAGTATTCGATCCAACCTTATCATGTCTAGTCACTAACAGATTAGCTTATTAACGGGTCAAATTAGTTTTTCACCTACGAAACTCGTTTAATACGTTAGTAAAAGTTTTTTGATAATTATTTTTAATATGGTAAGAAATCTCTAAGAAGCTAAAACAATTAATAAGACTCTTTCTCACACTTGAGAGTTTTCTCCCTCTTTCTGCCCATGGCCACACTCCTCTCAAGTGATAATTATTTAGGAAAATGACCATTTAAGAAAGACCGTCACTGCACGTGCCAAAATGTCACACTTTGTGCTACATCATAGCCCCATATCAGGCTGTACCCTTTCTGTGGTAGATAGCCAGGCTAAGAAATAGGGGTGTCAATGGGCCGGGCCTAGGTAGGTCTCAGCCCTGATTTTACACTGTTTTGGGCCGGGCCCCTATTCAAAATTTTGATTTTTCAGCCCAGGCCCGGCCCATTGACACCCCTCCTAAGAAATAAGACTGGTTTGTTCGGTGGACCTCGCATGTACAAAAGAAATCGATGGATAGGAAAGCTAACCAATAGGATTTACATTCAAAGTGAAAGTGAGGCCCACCAGCCTGATTTTTGCAATAGGGAATGTAGATTCTGATGAACGGTTTGAATTTCGTAAACATATTTTTATTTTTATTTTTGTTGGGTTTTTCAAATAATTAAATACATCTGTGAATTCCAGGTGGGACCCTCAAAGATCATGGTGGCCCACTTGATAGGATTCATCCACTAATGATTTTAAATGGCCCTATAATAATAACCCTGATCAGATGATCAAAGGCCATCAGGTAAATGTGGGATGCAGAATTGAACGTTTTTTTCCTCTTGGACCGTTCATTTTGGACTCCTTCGGTCATCCGATCATTGTGATTTTGGGGCTATGACTAGTTTGGGGTGGACGAACTCATACTCCGGTCATTATTTCAAGTAAATGGGCCAACCCAAGCCTGGCTACCTATTTTATGTAAGATCTAGATTGTTTGTTATGTGTGCCCCATAGTTATTATGGTCCAGGCTCCAACCAACTGGCCTAATATTTCAGACACAACACAAACCCGGCCTTATTAATAAAATAGGCCCACGTCCAACCATCTGGCCTAATATTGAAGTCCAAGACCGGGATGAAGCGGGCGATAACAAAAGCCAGATGTAATCGCCCGGAACATTGAAAGCCCTAGCATGACCTGACCCGAGTCGGGTTGGATTTGTTCTATGTTTACGCTGATAAGCCTTGAGGACAATTGATTGGAACCCAACATGCCGGGTAACTAACTGGCCGGACCTGGGCTTGCATACACTTAAAAGCCATCTGAAGGCTCGTTGAGGCCCAACTTACAGTCCAGTGTTGATCCGAGCATTTAGATGGTGGATGCGGCCCATTCTCAAGCCTGATGGGCGATCATTTATCATAAAGATGATGAGTTTCAAGAGAATGATTCAAAGTTCTTGCAGAGTGGAACCATGTAGTACCAGACATAAGATAGATTTTTCAAGCAACAAGGATTTTTTTTTCCAATAAGACCGTTCATTTCAGACCTATAGATCCATTCTTAATTCTATTCAAAGCACAGTCCATTCTTTATTCTATTCAAAGATCAGTCATTTGTCTCTGTGTTTTCGTGTAGAGAATTCTTTGCAGATAAAGTATATCTTGCTCGTTTCCAATTTAGTGAATTTGTTATCGCAATTGAATTTGATAGTAGGAATGGGCCAATTTGAATTCAATTAAAACAGAGAATACACGTTTGGATGCATTACAAATCCTAGGCCAATTTGCAATTCCATTGTTGGGATTAGAAGGTGTGAGCTCGAAATTGATTCGATGCAACTCAGATTCAAAATAAATATAATTGCAGTTCGATTGGCTAAGAAGCATCATTTATTTTGGCAAACTACTTCCTATTAAATTGAATGTTTGCAATTCTGATCAAGCATCCCAACGCCACCTTACTGTTTCTTTTTCTTTCTTTTTTTTCTTTTTTTTTCTTTTTATTTTTGGATCTGTTTGCTGTGCGTGAAGTGGATTGTGAGAAATTTGTCATCGGTAAGATTTTAGAAACTTTCTCTGCACACTAAGGTTACACATGTTGTGCCTGTGTTGGCCATGTAATTCGAATAATGTCCACCTTTTTTGTAACAAACATGTGTACAGTTCTAAGCAGGCTTGCTTTTTGGCATGCTACATGTTACGTGCATAAATCACAATGCTCCAATCATAATATATACTTATCTAGTTTTGAAATTGAATGGCTTTTATATCTACAGACTTGATTAATTAAAATCAGTTGAAAATATTAATATTAATAAGATATAAATATTTTTTAAAAAAATTGCAATAAAATTCAATCATCAATTCAATCCAATGCTTTAAGTCTTTTGTCCTGCATACTAATGTGAGATCAAATATAATCTTTCTCTAACCCATTTGATCAAATATAATCTTTCTCTAACCCATTTTCATGACATGATCTTGAATTGGCTACTTCTACAATGCGCTTTGGACCCAACTGAATCTATGCACATAACTTTAAGAATGCATCCCAAAGTTGTCTCACCTTATCACAATTTTGCTATGTCCCGTAGAGTAATAAGGAAGCAAGAGTCACCTACACTTAAAGCAATTGGACGTGAATCGATCCATCACCTATATATTATTGGTCTCATAGCACATTTAACTTGATTCAAACATCGCAATTGATCAAATGTTTGCTGTCTACGCGATCATCACACAAGATTCATATGATCAACTAGTGATCTATCCCTGCTACAAATTTTAGGTTTATACAAGCTGACTGGAAATGGAGCCAATTTTGTTGATTTGAACAAGATCTCATCATGATCATCTCATAAATTAAGGGAGAGGTGCATCTTAATATGCATCACTCCTATTTTGCATACTTATATATTGATTTACGTCCTGCGAGAAGAAGACAGAGCTAGGGCCGTAAATGGTCAGGTTTGGGGCGGGTTTAGCCAAAACCAGACCCGCCCATTTACTAAACGGGTCTGGGTTCAAATTTTATACCCAGACCCTTTTACTAAATAGGCGGGTCCGGATCGGGTCCGAGTCAACCCATCAGACCCATTTATAAATGGGTTCGGGTCTGGTAGAGGGAGATCCACCCAGACCCATTTATAAATGGGTCGGGTCTAGATCAAGTGTGCAAGCATTTTATAAGGCTTGAAACCGGGTCTGGGCTAGACAAGTCCCTTAAAACATAGACCAAACCAACCCACTTACTAAATGGGTTCGAGTCGGGTCGGGCCTAATATAAAGGATACCAAACCCAGACCCGTTTAGCAACTGGGTCTATTCTTGGACCCAGACCCGTACCATTTAACAAATGGGTCGGGTCTGGGTCGGATCTAAATGGGTTGGGTCTGGGTACCCCATCGGGTCTGCTGACCCATTTACAGCCCTAAACAAAGCCTTTAATTGATAAATGTTAGTCACACCTCATCTGAACGCCAATCTAAATATTCATGCACATATATTATCACGAATCGATTACATCTATACATTCAAACTCAAACATTAAAAAAAAAATCAATATAATCTAATGAATAAACATGTAAATGTGCCAATGACAGGCTAATGGGCTCCACAAATTTTAATATAAAGCTTATCTTAGCTTGGTGTACATAAGAGCACATTGTTTCCGTACATGTCTTACATCCGCCAAATGTGACCCATGTGCAATTGTCAAAGTTCAAGTGCCATATGTGCCACTATTTTTCTGTGTCAATGCACACATGCTCTGTATATTCTACATTTGCCACAATCCATTTTAAGCTCCCCACATATGCTATAACCTATCTTTACTCCGTGTTTTAGGGTGCTTGACAAACATGGAATAAAATTGCTAGTTCAATAGATTTGATCACCTGAATAGTCATTCAAGATTGTGACCTAGGCATCCTGTGTTAGATATGACATTGCTTGCATCCAAATAAACCTATGTACACCCAATCTGACTACGTTGGATCTAATGATTAGTAAGTCGACATGTGGCATCACTAATGTAAGGAAGATTAAGACAAGATCCTTACAACTAGCTGATGTGATGACCAAGAGAAGATTGTAAAACTCAAAGAATGTTGTGTCCATAAGACATGTGTCATTATGCCTAAAAAAAAGTTGTATAATAACATGTGACAATGCAAGAAAAGCCATACACTCCATAGTAACCTAGAAAAAAAAAATCACGTTCGCTATTTTAGCTAGCGGTGTTGCTTCTCACGACACATAAGAAAAGGCAATTGGTTGTGCACATATGAATCTATAAGCAAAAAGCTCTTATATGCATAATTAGCTAAGGCAGTGATTAACAGAGATACACAAAACTGTTGGGGTAGTCTTCAAGCTATGCACGAATTGGGTGCTCAAACCGATAGACTGATCGGGCGACCGGTCGGGCGGTGTAACCTAGATGCAATGAAGACCACCCCCCCCCCCCCCCCCCCCCCCCCCCATGGACAGATTTCGTGTGCCCAGACCGATCGGCGACCGGTCTGCAGAGGGCTCTGGCCGGTCAGGCGATCGGTCCGTGGTGAGGCAGCAAAGACATTTTTCTCCCTAAACAGGTGCGTCGACCGGTTGACGTTGAGCTCCAACTGGTCGATAGTCTCCTTGTTGAAGTTGGATTCTTGCGCGGGTTTGTGCAAGAAGTTTCTATTTTCGGAGATTTACTTATTTAAGGAGTTGTAATCCGGATTTAGGTTGTATCCTAAGGTGTCCAAGGTTTCCTAATTGTATCAAGAAGAGGGGAGAGGTGTGTGTGAGAGAGAACTTGGGGTTTTCTCTGTTTTTCCTTGCTTGCGGGCTATCAATCTCTGTAATCTTCTATTATTCATATTGGATCGCTTTGTGCCGTGGTTTTTTACCCGTTGAGGGGTTTTTCCACGTAAAATTCGGAGTCTCTTTTGGTGAATGCTTGTGTGTGGCTTGATTGCATCTTGTGTACTCATTTGATCTCGCATTGCTCCATGCGTTTCGGCGTTCCGCTTCCACTGCCGGTTTTCCCAACAAAAACAACGTTATTGGTAAAGCACATCTGAAAGCAAGCTGATAACCAAAAATTAGATTACATCTCTAAAGATAGAAATATAATCAGCTATGATGACTGGCCGATTCAAAGAAATTCTCTAAACTCTTCCCGAGTTAGAAGTGTAATCAACCATGTGTATTAAGCAGGCCAATCAATCAACAGAAGATCCCAAAGGCCAGTCCCAAGACATGTCTCTAGTGATGCCTTACACATCTATAAATTCAACACATGATGAAGAACTTTAGGCCTCACATCACTCCAATTCAACACAACATTATTTTTCAACTCTACGTACGCTACATATTCTCCATTGACCATGGACACTTATCATTATCCTTCAATCTAACTCAAAGCTAGCACCATGTGTAAAACTAGCCTAGACTTATTAGATTAGAGTAAGCTAGCTAGGCACCTTATGTCTGTAACCATGTTGTTAAACATGAGAAGATCTCCAAGTCTTGATCAGATGACCAACAAGGCCATCTTGTGACATGCCTAGAAGATTTCGTTCAACCATCTCGCAACAGAGTTCAACCAAGTTATGAATAGCTCATTATTTAATTATGATTGCCTTGCCACACAACCCAATAAAGCAACGAACAGGTGGTCATCTCCCAACAACCTCAGCCAAAGAGTTAGGATCAAGTAACATACAAATAGTCATTCCTGCAACTATCTCGCCACAAAGTAAAGACCCGAAGCAATGAATAGTTTGTCACTCTACGGACCTTCTTACCACATAATATTATGGTTGAGTGTCAAACAATCAATCGTTTAAACAACGACTAATTAACTTGCCCACAAAGTTCAGTCGTGCAGAGTAAAGAACATGCTGTCATTTCCTAACGATCATCTCGCCATGAAACCCGCCATATGATGAACGAATAGTCAAAGACCCACTCGTCCTCAGCTATCTCACTACATAACCTAGTCTTGCGCGACGAATAGACAGTTGCCACGATGACTATTCAACCAATAATGAACGAATTGTTGTTTCATAATGACCATCCTACTACTATGCTAGTTGAGCATGTGATCCAGCCTCGTGACCCGACAACCTTCTTCCCTCGAATAGCCTATCATTTCCAACAATTGTCTTGCTATAAATAAATTGTTGTTAATTATCCTTTTTTTCCTTTTTATTTTTCTTTAGTAGCCGAGTCTAGTTAAAACTCTTTTATTTAATTGATCAATCACGGTCTTGTTTATTCTTTTTATTATCTTCTATTGCTAAACAGTGCAAACCTATCGTTAATTTTAAGTCCAATCCTTGCTTTAAAGGGGAAAACTCATTAAAAAGGCGAACCCACCCCTTTGAAAATTGTTTGATTTTGCATAATTAGTGATTGAGTAACAAGCTGACCTTCACATATCTAATCCTAAGCTGGTTCAAGTTGAGTCATTATTGTCTCTAGCATGCCTGGCACACACTTAAACGCATACATAACACATGCAATCAAATTCAAAAGCAATAGAACCCTAAGTGAATGGGCCACCCATGAAGGGCATGGATCCCCATTAATCCAAGCAATGTGAACTGATCAGAGAATTATCAGAATTTGTATATGAAGTGGCCCATTGTTTTCTATCATAAGAGCTTTTGGATGAATCACCCTTAGACAATCACCTAGAAGCTGTTTTCATCCTCCTCTTTGGCAATAAGTTTCTGTTAGGCTTCATTTGTAAGCACCATTCATTCAATTTAGATAGCTCGGAAGAGAAATTATCGTACATCCTTTCACGTCATCAAATTGCATCCTTTTGGTTCCAATTTGTAAGTTTTTCAATTGCACTTTGGAGCCTAATAATGCAATAAGAACCAACTACAATATGGTCATGGTCACTTTTTTGAACTAAAATTATGACAATTCAATTTAATGGTGCATCCAAACGAGGCTTTAGTGCACAATCGATCTCTAACATGTTTTATGATTCATTCCTAGGAAGTCCCTCTTGAAGAAAATATCATATTCACAGAAAATACACAAACATCATTAACCCTTGTTATCAAGATCGACCTTGAGTGGTATCAAGGCCATGCTTAACTGATGGCATCAAAGACCAAATGCAATCAACGGCTTAGATGTAGCTAGCTAATTGCTTTTATTATCTAAAACAACAACTATAATACAAAAAACACATGGAAGTAAAAACAAATACAAAAAGGAATTTGCCCGCCTACATTTATCACATGTGATCACATGGAAGACTTGCACAAGATCTGAGCCATTCATCCAGTCTGCCCCACCACATATGTTCCTTACCGAAAGATGGATGGTGCCCAGCTGAAACAGGGAGTGGCCTGATTTTTGGGCAAGGGGATATATACAAGATGGGGGGGCCACCTATTGAACATGATCCGGATGCATAAACTAATCTTTCAAACTGGCTGCACTACAAGTGTGATCGACGGTCGGATTCTTCATACTCAATGATCGTAAGCATTCCAACGGCGGTGATTCACTTGCGACTGGAAAGTCAGAAAGAGCAGAGAAGATCCGCCGCATGCTGGCGGACCGCATGGTCTGCAATCGTGCCAATCTAGCCCCAGGAGAGAAGATGGCCGATGAGCTTGAGAGGATGAGATAAACAAGAACTTGGACGAAGATGAAGAGGCCCACCTTGATGAGTACACCTCCCATATTAAAAGAAGAGAAATCTAAGCCCTCCATCATGATTTCCAGAGGCCCCCAACTGCCAAAATTTCTTCAGATAGAAAGAGTTGTAATGGATCTTTTGTAATGTGTAAAACGTTTTCATCTGGTTTATATAGTGATGGCATGGACTAAATTGCGCCCGTTGAATGAACGTAACACCAAAGTCATGTTGCCGCCTCATTGACTGCCAATGAACTTCTGGATCTTCAAGTAGTCAAACGTCTCCAATGTCATCCCATGCGTCAATTACCAAACGTTTTAGCTGTGTGGGACCCACTATTTATCTTGAATCCAAACCGTGTGTCTTTGTAGAATCATTATATCCACTGTACGTACAAAGAATCATCTTGATCCAAAACTCAGGTGGGACACACCACAGTGAGAAGTGTACAGTGACGCTTAAAACCTCTATATTCCCTGTGGTTTGGCCCACTTAAGTTTTTGAATGATCAGAGTAAAGGGGTCTCTCTTCATCCAGGTGGGCCCCAAACAAGTAACTTGTTTTAGGTTTCAGAGCTTAAAGACACGATAGCGACAACACAGAAAAAAATAAAAATAAAAAAATAAAAAAAAATAACAAGCTGACGACAGTAGCGTACCTTCAGTTTTCAGGAACTTCAATGGGATGGACGTTATGATTGACTAGCTCCCCACATTCCATTGGGAAGATTTTACTATGGGCTTACCCTTCCCTAAAGTCCCTCACTTGAGTTATGCATCTTGATTTGGTGTCGAGGCATGAATTGAGAACCCCCTTAGGTCCAATCTTGCCTCATCAGTGCTAATGGTCTCACCATGGACTGGGGTGTTCACATCAATTTATACCGATCATGATCATGCTACGGGTATGATCGTGGATGAAAATGCTCAACTAAAATGGAAAATTGTAGCCATCTACGTTCAATGACCAAAAAAGAGATAGATGGGTCGAGTGAGATGGTCGATTCAAGTTAGTGGGATTTGCTGGAATAAGGCCCTTTTATACAGGGGCCTACAATTTAAACAGTAGCTAGTTAACTAATCTTTATTTTCCATCCAACCCGTTGATAAGGTCAACCAGACCTGGATGATGAGAAAATTCAAGGATCAGCTTGATCTGAAACTTTAGTGCCCCAAAGAAATTTTTAATGGTCATTCACTACTGTTTCCTGTGTTGTGATCCAGCTAAGATATGGATATGCTTAATTTTTGGCATCACATCTAAAAATGAGCTGGAAAAGCAGATAGACGGCGTGGATATGCAACACATTCATCAAAGTGGGCTCAACACGGTCAGGGTAACACCCACTAACGTGGGTAACACCTAATCCGCTCCCAACAGCATGACCAAGTTGGTGGGTCAGTTGGTCCAACCTCCAACGTGATTGACTGCTCGGATGTCCTGAACCCACGCCACGTTGGCACATGTGTTATGCGTCGAGTGTGTGTGTGGAGCTAACAAACCTCTATCATTGGAAACTTCCCCATTCCCCCCTTTTTCCCTTTTTTTTATGTTTTTGTTCATTTTCTTTTTGCAGTCTACTTTTTTGTCTTTCTAGAATCTCTAGAAGATTCTCATGTTAGTTTTACATTATTTAAGAAATAGTAATAACTCTCCAAACGTATAGATTCGGGAGTTGGGCAGTGATCCAGACCGTCCAAATCGCTGAAACAATTGTGATAAGAGCATAACCGGAAAATTACACTTGGTAGATCAAATTAACTATTTGGCTTTTCTCCCCTTCAAATTATTGGGAAAATACACAGGCAGCGAAAGCAAAAGCCGAACAACACCACAACAGAATATTGCGATCGAACAAGAAACACAATTCAACCAATCACACGAGCATTCAAACACACAGAAACAATCTGATTTTACGTGAAAAACCCATCATCAGGTAAAATATCACAGCACAAAGCGATCTATTATGAATCAAAAGCTTAGAGACGAACAGCCCACAAGCAAGGAAACCCAAAGAAAACCCAAGCGCGCGCTCTCTCTCTCTCTCTCTCCAAACACTCTCTCCTCTCCAAAATACACTTAGGAAACCTTGAACATCTTAGGATACCATCTAAGTCCAGATTCATGCCATATATATAGCAAATAACCCAAAAATAGAAACTACTTACGCAAATCCACGTGACTGCATAAGAAACCGTATATATAGTCGACCAGTCGAACCATGCAAAAATAGTCCAGAGGAGAAACTACTAAATTCGTCACGTCTGCCTCAACACCAGACCGGTTGAACCCTCTTATCCGACCGATGACAACCTGTGAAAACTATCCAGATACCTACTACCTTCGCTGTCCAAAAATGGACCAGTCAGACACCCCAAAAACAATGACTTTTGAAGGCTCTTCCAACAATCTCCATTAAGGCTTCAAACATCGAATCAAAACCATCATATCGCTTTCTTCATAATCTCAACTTCAACATAGCTCCACCGCTTCTCGTGCCTCCATCAACCCTATCATTGCACTTTCACGCCCTTTACTACTCTTCTCATGTGGCCCTTGGGAACTTGCAGCATACTAGAACAAGAACTCACGCCACCATTTTTCTTTCTTATCGCCTTTGACGAGAGGGCTGAGATAACGGTCTTAACATTGATGGTCTCCCTCCCTACACATAAAAAGTTCATGAATGACTCACATGAATTTGGAAGAGAATCCAATAGGATGCATACTTGATATCCATCCTTCATCGGCTCATCTATCTCCACCAACTTACAAACCAGCTGATTGAACATGCTTAAATAGTCTTCCACATCCGCCCCCTCCGTCATCCTCAAGGTAAACAACTGCATCAACAGATACATTCGATTCTCTAGAGCTTTCTTGACATAGACCTTCTCTAACTTCGTCATCATATCAGCCGCAGTTTTCTTATTCCTGACATTATAGAGGACATTATCCATAAGACATAACAGGATTGAGGTTTTGGTCTTCTTGTCTAGCTTCGTCCATTCATCCTCTTTCATAGGCTTAGGTCGTTTTTCAAGAGCTTCCTCAAGCCTTTGCTGAACTAGGAGGGATTCAATCTTCACCTTCAATAGTTCGAAGTTATTTTTGCCGAAGAACTTCTCTACTTCGAACTTCGTGCTTGATCCCATGTTCTCGTCTCAAACCCGAATTCTGCTCCACCTCAACTTCGGCTCTGATACCACTTGTTAGGAAAACACGCCGGCAGCAGAAGCAAAAGCCGAACAATACATTGCAATCAAATGAGAAACACAATTCAACCAATCACACAAGCATTCAACCACACAGTGACAATCCGATTTTATGTGGAAAAACTCCTCAACGGAAAAATAACCATGGCACAAAGTGATCTACTGTGAATCAGAAGCTTACAGAGATGAATAGCCCACAAGCAAGGAAACCCAGAGAAAACCCAAGCTCTCTCTCTCTCTCTCTCTCTCTCTCTCTCTCTCTCTCTCTCAAAACACTCTCCCCTCTCCCAAATACACTTAGTAAACCTTGGACATATTAGGATACCATCTAAGTCTGGATTTATGTCATATATATATAGCAAATAACCCAAAAATAGAAACTACTTACACAGATCCACATAACTCCATAAGAAATCGATGGCCAACCAATCGGACCACACAAAAATAGTCCAAGGAGAAACTACTAAATTCGCCACGTCTGCTCAACACCCGACCGATCAGACCCTCATGAAAACTGTCCCAATATCCTCTGCCTTCGCTGGTCAAAAAATGGACCGGTCAAGCACCCCAAACACAGCGACTTTCGAAGGCTCTACCAACACAAATTTGAACACTTGCTTTGTTTCCTTTTGACCATCCGTTTCATGCACTTAATTTAGATGGTCAGGATTTCTTCATCAGTGTGAATTTTATATATATGTTCCATCCAAAATGGGACCCACAACTTGGGTGGTCTGGATAGCTGTATATATATTAACTACATGTGAAGAGGACCACTGCCATTTTTTAAACAGTGCAAAACTATCATAGAAGTCTACGATGGAACCGTCTTAGGTCCACGCGTGTGTAAACCGTGCCCATCCTCACGCAGGCACACATGCCAACATGGAACGTAAATGCGACATCATAGCCACACATCAGGCTGACTACTTTCTACGGTACCAGGCTCAACGGTAAGGACGGTTTCCCAGGTGGGCCCCACGTGTACAAAAGAAATGAATGGATAAAAAAGCTAACCAATAGGATCTACATTCAAAGTGGATGTGATGCCAACCAGCATGATTTCTGCAACAGGGAATGTAGACACAGGGCCCTCCTGATGAACGGCTTGGATATCGTATATACATTTTTTAGTGATTTTTTTTAAATCAACAACGTACCTCAAGTTCTGTCAAGCGTGGAAACATCCTCTGTGAATTTCAGGTGGGCCCCTCAGAGATCATCATGGCCCACTTGATAGGATTCATCCACCATTGATTGTAGATAGCTTGATAATAACCGTGATTTGATGATCAAAGCCATCCGATAAATGGAGATGCAGAATGGAACGTTGGACCATTTCCTCTCCGACCGTTCATTTTGCATGACCTTAATCGGACTGCTATAGCCATCCAATTACGGTGATTTTAGAGCCATGACTATTCAGGAGTGGACCAAACCTATACTACGGTCATTGTTGCTAATAAATGGGCCCACCTGGTCAATAACAATTAACAAGGCAGAAAGCATTTGCACCTTCCTTATATGTGTCCGCGCGCGCGTGCAACATCGACTTGGGTACCACCAGAAGTAGACAGTGGGGGTGTTTCTAGCAAAAAATGGGGGTGCAAATAGTTGGTACCTTTTATTAATTCTCTTTTTTTATGGGTGGGCCTTCATCAGAAAATGCCAACAATTCAGGTGAGTTGATCGTAAAACTCAAATCAATGGATGTGATTTTTTTTTTCTCAATTTTCTGTCATTTTTTCTAATTTTAATTGAGTAGGAATAAAATGGACTGAATAATTCAAATGGGTGGGGTTCAGCTATGGAAAGATGGATAGATGATAGAAGAGGTGATTGGGGGCCATAAAGCATGGCTTGTGATTGATGAAGCCATAAGAAATGATACAAAAACACTTGTAATGTAACTGTTTTCTACCTTATTATTATTATTATTAATTAAATGATTATTATCCATCGTTTGTTATCATTTTCTTCTTCTAGTTCTTCTCTTTTTGCATAATGGATGTGCACATTTGTAAAAGATGTATTTGAAAATTCAATTCTTGGGCTATGTTTGGATGCACCATTAAATTAAATTGCAATAATTAGTTAATTTATGACTAGGGTAGTGGGTCAGTTTAACTTCTTGAAGGACTGTCAATGGGTTGGGTCCAAAGCACCAGAACCTGGCTCGGGTTCAGGTCTTTCCGGGTTGGGGTCCTTTCGAGCCCATATCCAATCACCCATTGGGTCCCTCCAATCACATTTAGACCTTAGTGTCAAGATAGATTTCCTGGTCAAATGGGCACTTACATGGTGGGGCTCACCCCATTGATGAACTAGATTGCATATGCATGTGCCATTTTGACATGTGTGGAATGTAAACGGACTCTATTCCTTGCACATGGCTCAGTAAGAATCTCCTTCAGCTGCCAATATATAACTTTGCTATTAAAATTAACTAGACCGGGCCTGTTGTTAAATGGGTCCAAGATGGTTGACACAACCTGGACCCGTCCAAATTTGTTTTTTAACTAGGTCGAAGTGGACTTGACCTGAACCCAACAAGTCGCAATTTTTAGCTGGGTTCAAAATGGTGGACTAGGACCCAACAAAATTTCTAACCAGGTCTGAAACATTAGACCTAAACTCGTTAAAATCAGGTCAGGTCCATCAAGTACCCATGGGTTCAGATATGGTTGACAGCCCTAACTTCCCTTTGGGTCCAACTCCAAATCAACTGATCTCAATTTGGAGCTTAGTTCTTTATTGGTCTGAGAATTAATAACCTGATCTCAGTCCATGAAGAAATCTCAATATGGGTCTAATGGTTGAACAGGGTCCAACATGTCAACCGCGGTCTAATGGGGACATAAGGCGTCTAATAAACTTATCATTGCTTGGTGTCCAAAACAAAGCACATTGTTATGCAATGGCACTGATTTCAAACAATGGAGACATCACGTTGTGCACTACCAAATTGGACGAATAACAAATGCCAATTGCACTTCATTAGCATTCAAAGGTTTGGACTCAAAATTGATACTATGTTAGTTTCAAGTTGGATTCAAAATAAATGTAATTGCAATTTGAGTGCTAGCTAAGAAACATCATTTATTTTGGCAAACTCCTTCCTATTAAATTGAATATTTGCAATTCAGTTTAAGCATCCCAATGACACCTAAATTATTGCCCAACTTCAATGCATCTTCCTCTTTTGGTGGAAAGTGATGAGCCCTAGCTCTTAAGGTGTTGTTTGGATGCAAGTAAAGTTGTGCCTAGCACAAGTTTATCGAGGAAAACAGGTTGTCCATGGTCTATGTCTCATTTATTAAAATGGATTAAGAAATTGAGGACAATGCATCCCTAAATTTGACCATTGACAAGGGCAGTATGTCTTTATTATAAAAGGTGGAATGCAAGTGAAGAAAGCACAAGTGGAAATGATGAAAAATATGTCAATTTTGAAAATTTTTAGAAACAAAATTACCTCAAATGCATAATCATGATTGCCTTCTTCATTTGATGAAACCAAACATGAAGATGAAGAAAAACCTACTAGATATGTAGATTCCCAACCACATGAGAAGAGAACACTATACATACTATAGAAACTTTAGATTTGATGAGCTAAGTTTCTTCAGAGAGAGAGAAGGGGGGGGGGAGCCAACTTTATCATTCTAACCAATTGAAAATATAATATTTTTCAAGAAATGTTCATAATAAAATTCAACTGTCTATTCAATCCATCACCTTCAATAAGTCTCATGTGCATCATCACCAGCACAATATCAAATAGGATCTTTTTTCTAATTCTTTTTTTTTTTTTTACCAAATCTTAATTTAACCACTTTTCCAACATACTTCTACTTCAACCAATTTTGTGGGTATGACCTTAAGAATGCATACCAAAGTCGTGTCACTTCATTGTGTCCTTTCCATGTAGCGTAGAGTAACTAGGATGCAAGAGTACAAGACTGCCGTACTTGCAAAGTGATTGAACAGAAATCAATCCATCACTTATAAGTAATCAATCTCACATCACGTGTAATACAATTCACACATCATGAATGATTAAACATTCATTTGGTTATGTGATCATCACATAGGATCCATTTGATCAACTAGTGGTCCATCCCCATTATAATTTTTAAGCTTACACGGTTAGATTAGGCACGGAGCTAATCATGTTAATCTACATGAAATCCTATCCGGATCATCTCATAAATCATAAGAGAGGTACATCTCATATGCTTGTGCATCTCGATATGCATCACTCTTATGTATACTTGTATAATAGTCTACGTCACTCTTATGTATACTTACAAGATAGTCATGCCATGCAAAAAACAAAGTAAACTTTTAATTAACAAATGTTAGCCACAGCTCATCATGAAAGACAATCTTAATGTCCATGTACATACATTCTCATGAAACAATTACAATTATAAAAATAAATTCAAACATTGAAAAATCTCAATATAATCTAATGAATGAACATGGTCACATGTCAATGGCGGTCTAATGGGCAGCATAAAGTCTAATATAAAACTTATCCTAGGTTGGCGTCCAAAAGAGCACATTGTTCTATACATATATATGTCAAATGTGTCATGTGCAACTGCCAAATTCCAAGTACCATATGTGCTTCCATTTTTCATCATGCATCATATGTCAATGCACACATGCTCAACAAATGCTACATGTACTACTATTCATCTTAAGTTCCTCGCATTTTCCACAACCTACTTCACTCCATGTTCTAGGGTTCTTGACAAACAGAGAACAAAAATAGCTAGTTCAAAACAGATGGACCTAATAGCCTATCCAAAATTGAATGACCTGAGCAACCTGTGTTGGACATGACTTATCTTGCATCCAAAGGAACCCTAAGTGAATGGGCCACCCCATGAAAGGCCCCAATAATCCAAGCAATGTGAATCGCTTGGAGAATCATCAGAATTTGTATGAAGTGGTCCATTAAATTTTCTATCATAAGAGTTTTCGTATGAATCACCCTTAGACAATCACCAAAAATCCATTTTAAACCTACTCATTTACAAAATAACCTTCTATTAAGCCTCATTTAGAAGGTTGGTGGGGGGCTGCACGCACCCCATTGTTAGTACACCCACCCCCTGTTAATCAGTCACACTGCAATGTTAGAGATAGCTTGATGAGAGAAATTGACCCAAATTATCCTACATTCTTCCACGTCATCAAAACTGCAATTTTTCATCCTTCCAATTCCAACCCCAAAGTTTTACAATTGCAATTTGGAGTCTTTTTTTTTTTAATTAGTACACACACCTACACTATTAGTCAGACTTCAATGTTAGCCACCCCACACCTTTGGGACAGTTGCAGACTGAGTGAAGATAACATCGCTTCAACACTGAGGTGTTGGTATATATCTGTAATATGAAGCAACTACAATACGATGATGGTCACTTTTTTTAACCAAAATTATTGCCAATTCAATTTATAGTACATCCAAACAAGGCCATAGGGTACAATTCTCTAATATGTTTTATGATTTCTCTCATAAGCAATCAATCTTCCCTCTCGAAGAAAAGATAATATTCACACAAAATATACAAGATGACCTTAAATTATATGTTGGGCCACATATCATCAAGCTAATGCCATCTTAGATGTAGCTAATATCTTTCATTATCTAAAACTAATAACAATAATACAAAAACAATGGAAGAATAAACAAATGCACAAAAAATAATAAAAAATAATAAATAATTAAAAATTGCCCGCCTACAGTTACCACGTGCCGAAATGGAAGACTTGCACAAGATCTGGGCCATTCATCTAGTCGACCCCACCACATATGTTCCTTTGCCGAAAATCAACCAGTCCTCTTATCTTGTGGGCCACACGTGTACCGAAAGATGGATGCTTAAAATGGACTTAGCCAACGCTCCACATTCACTGTACGTGTGGCCTGAGTTTTTGGAAAGGGAATATACAAGATGGGCCCCACCTAATCGGATGCACTTGAACCCCTTAATCAAGATGAATAACTAATTTTTCAAACTGGCTGCACTACGCTCAGGATCGACGGACAGATTCTTCCTACTCAATGATCGTAAGTATTCCAACGGCTGTGATTCACTTCCGACTGGATAGTCAGAAAAATGCAGCGAAGATCCGCCGAATGCTGGCGGACCGCATGGTCTGTGGTCGGGCCAATCTAGCCTTAGGAGAGAAGGTGCCGGATGAGGTTGAGAGGATGAGATAAACAAGAGCTTGGACAAAGATGAAGAGGCCCATCTTGATGAGTGCAGCTCCCATATTAAAAGAAGAGAAATCTAAGCCCTCCATCATGATTTTCAGTGGCCCTCAACCGCCCAAATTTCTTCAGATAGAAAGACTTGTAATGGATTTTTTTGTAATATGTAAATCGTTTTCATCTAGTTTATATAGAGATGGCTTGGGACTAAAATACGCCTTTGGAATGACCATAACACAAGTTCATGCAGCCGCCTCATTGACTGCCAATGAACTTCTGGATCTTCAAGAAGTCAAACGTCTCCAATGCCATCCCATGCGTCAATTACCAAACGTTTTAGCTGTGCGGGGCCACTATTTATCTTGAATCCAAACCGTGTACGTTCAAAGAATCATGATCCTGATCCAAAACTCAGGTGGGACACACCACAGGGAGAAGTGTACAGTGACGCTTAAAACCTCTATATTCCTGTGGTCTGGCCCACTTGAGTTTTTGAATTATCAGAGTTACGGTGTCTCTTTTCATCCAGGTGGGACCCAAACAAGGAATTTGTTTTAGGTTTCAGAGTTTAAAGACACGATAGCGACAACACAGAAAAAAAAAAAAGTGCCATAACAAGCTGACAAAAGTAGAGTACCTTCATTTTTAGGAACTTCAATGGGACGAGACATTATGATGGCTCGCTCCCCACAATCCATTGGGAAGTTTTTACTATGGGCTTACCCTTCCCCAAAGTCCCTCACTTGAGTTATGCATCTTGGATTTGGTATCAAGGCATGAATTGAGACCCCTCGCCCCAAGGCCCAATCTTACCTCGTCAATGCTAATGGTCTCACCATGGATGGGGTGCCGATCATGATCATGATCATGCTACGGGTATGATAGTTTATGAAAATGCACAACTAAAATGGAAAATTGTAGCCATCCATGTTCAATGACCAAAAAAGAGATAGATGGGTCGAGTGGGATGGTCCGCTTCAAGTTAGTGGGATTTATGGAATACAGTAGCGATCGACTAATGTAGAGTGTGCCGTGAACACATTTTTAACACAGTTAGACAAAAAGAAGTCCGAATGAAAACAAAAGTAGTCTCTTAGAACCAGACCAAATCCTATGTGGGGCATGATGTAATTGGTGTCAAGCATATCCAATTTGAAGAAATTCATTATAGATATGGAAGAATTGTTGTTCTAAGTGTTGATTGCAAAAGAGTCATAACTTTTGATTTGGGCATCCTCACGGAACGCATGACCTTTTTATTTTTATGTAGTGGTGCATCTAGGGTCAACTGGCCAATATTATAGGCCATGGACGTCCTCCATTTCAGTGAGAAAAGGACGTCTCAATTGTCAAAATTAAGATTTTAGAAGAATTTTACTATTTTTAATCATTTTTATTATCACTTTATCTCACAATCTTATAATAATGTTAGAAATGTTCTAATAAGATCTCTTATTTCTTTTAGACTCAAATATTTCCTCATAAGATATTGATTTTTTTTTCTTTGTTGTTTCACTCTCTTGTCTGTGCCATCAACCAAGTACAAATTTCATATGCCACATGTACGGTCCTATGGGGAAGTGAATCAGGTGCCTTAGTGTTACCCTTACCTTGGGGCCCACCTTGATGATGTGTTGTATATCCAAGTTGTACATCCAATTTTTCAACCAATTTTAGGACATGGTCCTAGAAATTTAAGCAAATCCAAATATCAAGTGGATCAAACCACAGGAAATAGCAGTGAGTCAACCATTAAAAAATTTCTAAGGCCACTTTAATGTTTATTTTCCATCCAACCCGTTGATAAGTTCAACCTGGCCTGGATGATGAGAAAATACAAGGATCAGCTTGATCTGAAACTTTTGTGCCCAAAAGAAGTTTTTAATGGTCATTCACTACTGTTTCCTGTAGTGTGATCCAGTTGAGATATGAATCTGCTTCAGTTTTTGCATCACGTCCTGAAATGAGCTAAAACAACAGATAGACGGTGTGGATATGCAACACATTCATCAAGGTGGGCTCCACACCGTCAGGGTAACACCCACTAAGGTGTTACCCGGTTAACACCTAATTCGACCTCTACAACAGGACCAAGTTGGTGGGCCAGTTAGTCCAACCTCCAACGTGATTGACTGCTCGGATGTCCATAGCCCATGCCACGTTGGCACGTGTGTATGCGTGGAGGTAACAAACCTCTATCATTGACTCATTGGAAACTTCCCCATTCTCACTTTTTCATTTTTTTTTATTATTTCGTGGTTCCTCTTCTTTTCGCAGTCTCCTTTATTTTCGTCTTTCTAAAATCTTTGAACTTTTTTTTCTTTCTAGAATCTCTAAACGATTCTTATGTTAGTTTTACATTATTTAATTAAGAAATAATAAGGACTCTCCAAACATATAAATTGCTGAGTTGTGCGGTGATCCAGACCAGTCCAAATCGCTGAATCAATTGTGATCAGAGCATAACCGGAAAAGTTACACTTGGTGAATCAAATTAACTATTTGGCTTTTTTTTCCCTTCAAATTTGAACACTCTCTTTGTTTCATTTTGACCCTCCATTTTATACACTTAATTTAGATGGTTAGGATTGCTTCAACATTGCGAATTTTATATATATGTTCCATCCAAAATGGGACTCACAATTTGGGTGGTCTGGATAGCTGTATATTAACTACAAGTGAAGAGGACTACTGCCATTTTTTAAATGGTGCAAAACGACCATAGAAGTCTAGCCATGGAACCGTCCTTGGTCCATGCGTGTGTAAACCCTGCCCATCCACACGCAGGCACACATGCCAACGTGGAACGTAAATGCGACATCACAGCCGCACATCAGGCTGACTACTTTGTACGGTACCAGGATCAACAGTAAGGATGCTTTCCTAGGTGGGCCCCACGTGTACTAAAGAAATGAAGGGATACAAAAGCTAACCAATAGGATCTACATTCAAAGTGGATGTGATACCAAACAACCAGCATGATTCTGCAACAGGGAATGTAGACACAGGGCCCTCTTGATGAACGGCTGGGATATCTTATACACATTTTTTAGTGATTTTTTTTTTAAATCAACAACGTACCTCAAGTTCTGTCAAGCGTGGAAACATCCTCTGTGAATTTCAGGTGGGACCCTCAGAGATCATCATGGCCCACTTGATAGGATTCATCCACCATTGATTGTAGATAGCTTGATAATAACCGTGATTGAATGATCAAAGCCATCCGATAAATGGAGATGCAGAATGGAACGTTGGACCATTTCCTCTCCGACCGTTCATTTTGCATGACCTTAATCGGACTACTATGGCCATCCAATTACGGTGATTTTAGGGCCATGACTAGTCCGGGGTGGACCAAAATTATACTACGGTCATTGTTGCTAATAAATGGGCCCACCTGGTCAATTACAATTAACAAGGCAGAAAGCATTTGCACCATCCTTAAATGTGATTCGCGCGCGCGTGCAACATGGGCTTGGGTACCACCAGAAGTAGACAGTGGGGGTGTTTCTAGCAAAAAATGGGGGTGCAAATAGTTGGTACCTTTTATTAGTTCTCTTTTTTCATGGGTGCGCCGGTAAGACTCCATTAGGTGGGCCACTACATGATCATCAGTTTAGATCATAATTGTTGGATTATTTAGATTGAGCGATTCAGTAGGGCCCACTATAGTCGTGATCATTGCAAATAGGTTTGGGGCGGGACGCTTGAACCGTGGTCCCTATTCGCAGTTATTAAGCCAGATATAGAAACGTACGGTGTGGAGACTCTAGTGGAGAGAAGTGTGATGGGTAAGCTTCTCTGGCTCTCTTTCCTATAAATATATGTTTAGGTCCCTTCAAAAGAAAACCCTAGTCCCATTGAGTAGTTCTCCTAAAGGTGTAAGGTGCGGAAGATAAAAAGTTCTTTTCAGGCAACACGACGGCATCGGGAATGTCTTCCCAATCAAGTATGGCTTTAAGATTATAATATAGAATCTCCATTGTTGATGTATAAACAATCCTATCATTCCGCAATATCAAGATTAACAGTTGATATCAGAGCCGACTATGCATTAATCTTGGAGATTTTCAGAGTTTTTGATATTGAATCTTCCAAACCCTTGTTGGATGCCATGTTTCGTGCGTTTTTTTTGGATTAGCCCGATATTCAGATCAGGCAGCCTGGTATCGAGAGTCTTCATAACCCTCCCGACTCTTCAACCCTATTCTGTTTGGCATGAAATCCTGCAGCGCAGTGCAATAATTATAGCTGGTTTTGTATCAACCAGTTATTCCACCAGTAGCCACTGTCGGCGACTGCCGACAACTGTAGAACCTGCCATTCGTGATGCTAGCCAGCCGGAACCCATTCGCCATGGCTGCTGCCCGTGGGTGTATAGTCTTGTTGCTGTGCAATCGTATAAAAAAAAATACTTCTCGTCTGGTTGAACCGGCAGCCACGCGAACAGGGTGAAAAAACCCTATTCAGACTACCTCTTCCATTATTGTTTTGGACGCATCGGCTAGGGCCACCGCACCCTGTAGCCATGAACGTTGCTATCGCCGCCTATGGCCCCACATTGCGCAATTGTCCTGTGGCCATGAATATTAGGGGCAGCTATCATCGGTTGGGTTTATGGCCAGCGTGACATACAGATTTAAATTAATAATAATAATAAAATCAAGGACGCTGCCCTGTTTTTTGGTTGAGGTAGCCATTGTCGTCTGTCCTCATGAAGAACGGTTGCTGCCCCATTTGTAGCAGTGGCAGCCATTGTTCGTGATTGACCGTCGTCGATCTTCCAGGCCCGATTCCAACAATCATGGCCGGCTAATGCGAAATTTCTACAATCAGCAACTACATTCGCCGCCCTGAATCAGAGTGCCGACAACCATGGAGGAAACCCAATCTACAATTGATAACTCCATCGTTCTCTCTGCCATTAGATGCGACTCGAATGCCTCCATTAATGAAGGTTTTCTCCTACCGCAGCGGCTATTGCAACTCTGTTTCAACAGGTAGAAGATGTATTGGTGCTAGTATTTGGGTGAGAATGGAAATTTCCATTTTCAGCACCAGTACTCGGCTTTGGAAGTAAATTGCAGCTAGGTTTTTCAGGTGTTTGGATGCAGTTCTAGGCTTGCGAGAATGGTAGTTTCTATTTTGGGATGTGGCTTTCGCTAAGTTGGTTGTAGATGAAAGAGGCATGAGCTATCCATCGGACTGTGAGGGGCTATTTTGTATAAGCAGCGGGCTGAGTATGGGCCCATTTCAAGTTGATTTAGGGCCTGTTCCTTGAGCCTGTATGTTGTATGGATCGGGCCATTGTAATGGGTCTGTTGCAGGTGGAAATTGGGCCCACCGTGCTGTATTAGATTTTTTTTTTTTTCAAATCATTTTAAGACCAGAGAATACAAAACAAAAATGAGACAGATGCTCATCACCATATTGTGAGCTTGGGCCCAGCCCACATCAGCCCATTTCAGTTCGGACCGGGTCGAGCGGGCCAGGTGAAGTGGTCAGGCCCGATCCAGCGGGCCCAGCCCAGGCCTAATCAGTTCGGCCCATTAGTATGTTTTAAGCATGATTTGTTCCAATTTTAGGACACATTTAATCTATTCTAAGCCCTTTTAAGACAGATTTTTGGACCATAAAGATATAAATATGACCATTAACTATTGAGTTCAAATTTGGCCTAAAATAGGGCCATTACCCATGTGTTTGAAGCTGATATTTAGTTGTTGACCATTAAGAGTTTAAACCAACCATTCTTTAGAATACATTTGAGGCTACGGGCAGTCAACATCAACCACGTTTTAGGCCGAATTAGAACTTTTGCAGAATGATTCGTTGTGGGCAGGACTATATGTCAATCCTCGAGTCTAGAAGTGGGGATTGGAACTAGTTGTGTTAGCCACCAAAGTGACCTCAATTTGTGAAGATCTTTACTTCTAGACTTCAGTATATGAAATTCAGTGACTCTCCGTTATAGGATTGTATTCAGTTGCGTTCATACCCAGGCGAGTGGTGGTCAGAACAAAGAAGTATCATCGTTTCGCTAGGTGTGAGCGGGATGAAGTGATTGGTGATGATGATATAGGTTTGAGAGACTCATTTCATCCAAAGATTATGGACGTCTTAGATTTATTTCACTAGCATAGATCAGCTTCATGTTCAGTAGAGCCTCCTGTATGTTACAATTTCGCCCAAATGAGGAATTGTGATGATACGTTGGGCTCTTGCCAGATTTTGATGATTATGGCCCATCATCATTCTGGGTCATTTGATTGAAGGCCCAAATCAATCGAATGTATTTACATGCATAATGTTTGTGGTTTATATTCATGCATTGTTATATGGGACTTGTTTATTAATGTAAGTTTTATGATTTGAATGTCCAGCTATGACTGTTTCCAATATTCCAACCCAATTCAATTCCATACATTTGCTTACTGGGTCCAACTATTCAAAATGGAAGTCATCCGTTGAAATAGTCCTAGGCTGCATGGACTTGGACCTGGCCCTGAAGGAAGTAGAGCCTCCCATTCCGTGTGACTCCAGTTCGAAATCTGAAAAGGCTCATTACAAGGCCTGGACCAAGTCAAATAAGATGTGTTTCAAGATCATAAAGAACTCGATTTCTAAGACCATGCAGGGTGTCATGCCCGACACCGAGAAAGCTAAAGATTTCTTGACTAAAATAGGAAAATAATTTGAAAAATCAGATAAAGCTGAGCTGAGTTCACTTCTACATAAGCTGACTCAAGCCACCTATAGCAGTCAAGGAAATATCAGGAGTACATCGGTGGATTGTCTGATGTGGTGGCTAAAATCCGCACATTGGGCCTTAAGATTGAGGATGAACTCCTGATTTTCTTAGTTCTGAACTCCCTCCCTCCACAGTTCGGTCAATTCCAAATCAGCTATAATATTCAAAATGAAAAGTGAACATTGAACGAACTGATATCTCAGTGCCTTTAGGAGGAAGAGAGACTCAGAAGGTCGTGCAAGACACAAAGTGCGCACCTAGTGACATCTGATCAAGGACGAAAAAGTAATAAGAAAAGGAAGCACACTTCAGGAAAACGTTCTACGGGTCCTGCGAGTGGCAATCAGCCTAACTCTGAAAAAATATTTAAGAAGAAAATGAAGGGTCCTAATAATGGCTGCTTCTTCTGCAATAAGCCAGGTCATCAGAAGAAGGATTGTGAAGGATTTAAAGCATGGCTCGTTTCTAAGGGTAAAAACGGTCGTGCACATCCTTAATAGGGTCCCAAGTAAGGCTGTAATGAAAACTCCATATGAATTGTAGACAGGGCGAAAGCCTAGTCTACGATATTTTCATGTATAAGGTTATCCTGCAGAAGCCAAACCATATAACTCGCATGAAAGAAAACTTGACCCTAGAACTGTTAGTTATTTTTTTATTGGATACCCAAAAAGATCAAAAGGATTCAGATTTTATTGCCCATCATATTCCATGAGAGTCATTGAGACTGGAAATGCTAGGTTTATTGAGAACACTGAAGATAGTGGGAGCACGAACTTAAGAAATATTGTATTTGAGGAAGAGCGGATTGTAATTCCCACCACAATCATTCAGAATAGCATAGTTGTCCGTCCAGCAGTGAACCCTGAGATCACTATAAATGACCATGTAGAACCTCAAATACAACACACTGATGAGGAAATGGAAAACCCAATTCAGAATAATGAGACATTAAGACGATCACATAGAGAGAGGAGATCTGCAATACCAAACGATTACATCATCTATTTGCAGGAGCATGAGTTTGACATTGGGGTTGAAAAGGATCCTGTGTCCATTTACAAGTCGAACAAAGTGCGAATTCTTCTCATTGGTTCGATGCCATGAAGGATTAATTGAAATCCATGAAGGACAACAAAGTCTGGGACCTTGTTAAATGGCCTGAAGGGATTAGCCTGATTGGTTGCAAATGGGTATTTAAAACGAAACAGGACTCTAAAGGCAATATTGAAAGGTATAAAGCCAGACTAGTTGCAAAGGGTTTCACTCAGCGTGAGGGCATTGACTTCAAGGAGACTTTCTCACCTGTATCTAAGAAAGATTCATTTAGGATCATTATGGCTCTTGTGGCTCATATGGATCTGAAGCTACATCAAATGGACGTGAAAATTGCGTTTCTCAATGGAGATCTAATAGAGAACATATATATGTTGCAGCTATAAGGTTTTAAAGCCAAAGGCTCAAAACATCTGGTCTGCAAACTTAAGAAGTCCATTTATGGGTTAAAACAGGCATCACGACAATGGTACCTTAAGTTCCATGAAGTCGTTTCCTCATATGATTTCATTGAAAACACTGCGGATGAGTGCATATATGTGAAAATCAGTGGGAGTAAGTTTATCATTTTGGTCTTGTATGTTGACGACATTTTTATTGGCCAGTAGTGATATTGGATTGTTGCGTGAGACTAAGAAATTTCTATCTCAAAATTTTGAGATGAAAGATCTTGGTGATACCTCCTTTGTCATCGGCATTCAAATTAGCCGGGACAGATCACGTGAATTACTTGGCCTGTTGTAGAGGGCTTATATTGATAGGGTTCTCGAAAGGTTTGGCATGCAAGGTTGTACTCCTAGCCAAGCACCTATTGTAAACTGTAACAAATTTGGTTAATTCAGTGTCCTAAGAATAACCTAGAAAAAGACAAGATGAAAGCTATTTCGTATGCATCAGCAGTAGGGAGCATCATGTATGCTCAGGTCTGTACGCGTCCAGATATTGCTTTTCTGGTTTGAATGTTGGGCAGGTACACTTTCATTGGATAGCTGTAAAGAAGTGTTGCGCTACCTGCAAAGGACAAAGGACTTCGAACTCACATACAGGAGATCCAACCATTTAGAGTTGGTAGGATATACAGATACAGATTTTGCTAGTTGTCTCAACAGCAAGAAGTCCACCTCGGGCTATATATTCATGATGGTTGGTGGAGTCGTATCATGGAAGAGCATGAAACAGTCAATTACGGCATCATCTACCATGGAAGTAGAGTATGTAGCTTGTCATGAAGCCACGAATCAGGCGGTCTGGCTTCAGAGCTTTTTCTCTAATTTACGAGTTGTGCAGATGATCCCGAAATCATTAAAGATCTATTGTGATAGTTCAGCTGCAGTTAACTTCTCCAACAACAACAAGCATTCATTAAGGTCAAAGCACATTGACATTATATACCTTGTTGTGAAGGAGAGAGTTCAGAATCGTCAAGCGTCTGTGGAACTCATCGGCACAAGGCTGATGATAGCGGATCCTCTCACTAAAGGCCTTCCTATCATGCTCTTTAAGGAGCATGTGACGTCTATGAGATTTGTTGATCCCAAGGATGTATTTCAGTAGTGGGAGTTTTCATATATGATCCAATCATGTCCAGACATTTTTTAGAGATATCTTTTATACATTGATGATTCTATTTTTCAATTTATATCTTGCTTCTCCTTCAGTGTGCACATTTAATTTTGAGTAAGCAAGACTTTGGTTTGTGTCTTGGAGACACGTTCAGAAGGACCACCTGAAGATAAGTACGTATGATCACATTAGACATGTAATCTTCATACCACATGACCTCATATCATTGATCCATGTCGTTAAGGCTATTGGTATTTATGATCATGATTCATCACACTTCGAAAATATTAAATGTTGTGTTGACTACTACGATTCAATATCAGTGGTCTTGATGGACCGGATCTGACAAGCGTTGCTCATAATTATCCAACGGTATTGTTTTGAAATTAGTAGCGCGCCTATTAGGAACTTTTGAAACAAATATGTTTTATAAAATGTTTTTTATAAAATAAAATAAAATATTTCGTTTTCCTTCAGAGATCAGTGTAGCCCAAGTGGGAGAATGTAAGACTCCATTAGGTGGGCCAAACATGATCATCGGTTTAGATCATGACCGTTGGATTATTTAGATTGAACGATTCAGTGGGCCCCACTATAGTTGTGATCACTGCAAATAGGTTTCGGGCGGGACGCTTGAACCGTGGTCCCTATTTGCGGTTATTAAGCCAAATATGGAAACCTACAGTGTGGAGACCCTAGAGGAGAGAAGTGTGATGGGTAAGCTTCTCTTGCCCTTTTTCCTATAAATATATGTCTTAATCCCCTCACCAACACACAAGAGAAAACCCTAGACCCATTGAGTGGTTCTCCTAAAGGTGTAAGGTGCAGAAGACCAAGAGTTCTTCTCAGCAACACGACGGCATCGGGAATGTCTTCCCAATCAGGTATGGCTTTAAGATTATAGTATGGAATCTCCATTGTTGATGCATAGACGATCATATCATTCTGCAATATCAAGATTAATAGGGCCTTCATCAGAAAATGCCAACAATTCAGGTGAGTTGATCGTAAAACTCAAATCAATGGATGTGATGTTTTTTATCAATTTTCTGTCATTTTTTCTATTTTTAATTGAGTAGGAATAAAATGGATGAATAATTCAAATGGGTGGGGTTCAACTATGGAAAGATGGAGAGATGATAGAAGAGGTGATTGGGGCCACAAAGCATGGCTTGTGATTGATGAAGTCAAAAGAAATAATACAAAAACACTTGTAATGTAACTGTTTTTTACCTTATTATTATTATTAATTAATTAAATGATTATTATCAATTTTTTTGTTATCATTTTCTTCTTCTTCTTCTTCTCTTTTTGCATGAGTGGAGTGTACATTTTCACTAATAATGGATGTGTACATTTGTAAAAGATGTATTTGAAAATTCAATTCTTGGGCTATGTTTGGATGCACCATTAAATTAAATTGCAATAATTAGTTCATTTATGAGTAGGGTACGTAGTGGGTCAGTTAACTTCTTGAAGGACTGTCAATGGGTTGGGTCCAAAGCACCAGAACTTGGCTCGGGTTCAAGTCTTTCCGGGTTTGGGTCCTTTCGAGCCCATATCCAATCACCCATTGGGTCCCTCCAATCACGTTGAGACCTTAGTTTCAAGATGGATTTCCTGGTCAAATGGGCACTTACATGGTGGGGCTCACCCCATGGATGAACTAGATTGCATATGCATGTAGGGCTGCACACAATTCAATTTATGATCAATTTATTGATCGAATTGAATTGAACAAATCAAATTGAATCGAATCGTTCCCCAAGATCAATTCAATTCAATTTTAAAAAAAAAAAAAAAAAACAGTTTCAATATTCAATTCAATTTCAATTTTCGGTTTTGATCGATCGAATCGATTAATATCAAATTGAATTGAATAAACACTACACATTTATATGCCATTCATAGTGTTGATGAGGTCATTTCTACCTTGGATGAACTAAAACCATAAAAAAAATTAGTCTCATACAAAAATTTTGTGTCCCCACCAATGTTTAAAAGGTGAATATTTAATCCTCACCATTTCCTATAGCGCAGGCTACTTGAGTCTTGGATATACCTCATTCGAGGCCATGTCCTAACATGATATGGCAAAACGGATGGACATGGACCACATGGTGGTTTTCTACAAATGTCACGGTGGCCCCAACTAGATTCTGGTGGACAGTTCTCGTTGGTAATCCGGGTTCTTAGTCGATGTAACTTTGAAACTTTGGTGCAGGGAAAAGAAAAAAGATTCCAAAAAGATCTCCAGGGAACCTTTGACACGAATGGACACCGCTTCCAAGGATACTTCAGTGTGCAAGCCACTATGATGGATTTGCCGTCCATTTGTTTTGACAACTCATCTTGGTGTATGATCCCAAAACTAAAGCAAATCAAAATCTCATGTGGATCACCCAACAGTAGAGAGTGGTGATTGAATGTCCATTATTAAAAACTTCTTAGGGTCATTGGAATGTTTGGTTGCCATCGGACCTATTGATAAGGTCACATAGACCTAGATGAAGGGATCACACAAATATTAGCTTGATCCCAAAACTTTTTAGTCCCCAAGAATTTAAGCGTGGTCGTCTCCATCTCAATTGTTTCCTATGGTGTGGCCCACCTAAATCACAGGTCATCTTAATTTTCAACCTTGGGCCTAAGGTAGACATGGTCTGAATGGATCTCAGATACACATCATAGTTGGCCATATTGTGTAAGTATTGAGATTGTGTAAGTAGGACACAACAGCCATATGGTGTCCTGCTGGAAAAGATCTGTGGGCTCAGCATGAATCTGTGTGTCTTATCCATACTGTCCATCCAATTTTCTAGCTCATTTCACGGCATGAGCCTAAAAATGAGGGAGATCCAAATCTCAAGTGGACCATATCATAGGAAACGGTGGTGATTGAACACCCACCATTAAAAACTTCCTAAGGCCCACTATAATGTTTATTTGCCATCCAACCTGTTGATTAGGTCACACAGACTTAGATGAAGGGAAAACCCAAATATAAGCTTCATCTAAAACTTTTGTAGCCCCCTTGTAAATTTTTAATGGCGGCCATTCAATGACCACTGTTTCCTATGGTGTGGTCCACCTGAGATTTGGATCTGCCTTATATTTTGGCTCATGCCTTCAAATGTGATGGAAAAATGAATGGATAGTGTGGATAAAAGAAACTCATCATGGTGGGGTCCACAAAGCTTTACCAGCAACACACAGTAAAATGTTACTGTGTGATACGTACCCAATCCCACTTCTAAAAATCTGAAATTTTATGGTATGCCTACCCTCATATTTGAGATGGCCCACCGTGATGTGTATCTGAGATCTACTCCAATCATTAGATATGAAATCCCGCCTTACGCCGAAGGCCGAAAAATCAAGCTGACCCATTATTAGGTGGGTCACACGAAAGGTAACATTTTGAAGGGTGAGAGTTCACATGTACACTTGAGGTACTGTAAAATCCAAACCTACAAAACCTATAGGTTTTCAACTTGCAACGTGTGAAAAATTGAATCGAATTGAAAATTACATCAATCCAATTTTATATCAATTCAAAAAAAAAACGGGGTCAATTCCATTTCAATTTGAAATTTCAAAATTAAGATCAATTCAATTTCAATTTCAATTTTGAAAATTTAGGATCAATTCAATTTCAACTTCATATAAAATCGAATTAATCGAATCGATGTGCAGCCCTATATGCATGTGCCATTTTGACATGTGTGGAATGTAAACGGATTCTATTCCTTGCACATGGCTCAGTAAGAATCTCCTTCAGCTGCCAATATATAACTTTGCTATTAAAATTAACTAGACCGGGCCTGTTGTTAAATGGGTCCAAGATGGTTGACGCAACCTGGACCCGACCAAATTTGTTTTTTAACCAGGTCCAAGTGGACTTGACCTGAACCCAACTAGTCGCAATTTTTAGCTGGGTTCGAAATGGTGGACTAGGACCCAACAAAATTTCTAACCAGGTATGAAAGATTAGACCTAAACTCGTTAATATCAGATCAGGTCCATCAAGTACCCATGGGTCCAGATATGGTTGACAGCCCTAACTTCCCTTTAAGTCCAACTCCAAATCAACTGATCTCAATTTTGAGCTTAGTTCTTTATTGGTCTGAAATATTAGACCTAAACTCGTTAAAATCAGGTCAGGTCCTTCAAGTACCCATGCATCAAGTACCCATGGGTCCAGATACGGTTGACAGACCTAACTTCCCTTTGAGTCCAACTCTAAATCAACTGATCTCAATTTAGAGCTTAGTTTTATATTGTTAATGCAAAAGGAAAGTAAGTGCTATTTTGCTCATTTCCAATTTAGTCAATTTGCAATCGCAATTGAATTTGACAATGTATCCAATCGCGGTCACAAAAGCAGGTTCACCTAAGGGTTATGCAATTGGCTACTTGATTTCAATTTGCAATGATGGAGACAATGCACGTTTGGATGCACTACCAAATCGGACTAAAATTATAACTAGGAATGGGCCAAATTGCAATTCCTTCATTAGCATTCAAAGGTTTGGACTCAAAATTGATACAATGTTAGTTTCAAGTTGGATTCAAAATAAATGTAATTGCAATTTGAGTGCTAGCTAAGAAACATCATTTATTTTGGCAAACTCCTTCCTATTAAATTGAACATTTGCAATTCAGTTTAAGCATCCCAATGACACCTTAATTAGTGCCCAACTTCAATGCATCTTCCTCTTTTGGTGGAAAGTGATGAGCCCTAGCTCTAAAGGTGTTGTTTGGATGCAAGTAAAGTTGTGCCTAGTGTTGGTTGTGGACCTTTGGGGGCCCACTTGTGGGCAACCACTTGTGGATTGGGACCCATAGGGAGTGGATCGGGAACCATAGGAAGTTACCGCATCATTTTCCTTCCGGGAATTTGATTTTCAAATTCCGGAGGTGGTTAGATGAGATAAGGATAAACCTTATCTCATCTCACCATCTTATCCCTTTTATCTCTCGTATGAGTATTATAAAAGGGATAGTTCTCTTCCGATACGAATACGAAAAAGAAAAGGATAAGTGATATACGGAGAGAAAAGAGAGGAATAGCCTTTGAGAGTTCATCTGGTCCATATATCAGATCTGAGCCATAGATCTGATCCGGTGACCATCTTCACCGTAGGATCAGAGGGGTGAACAGACCCATTTGTTCCCGTAGCAGATAGGCGAACGGCTGGATCTCACTGTAAATCCTCGGCTTTGCGAAGGTTCTCATCGAGTAGACCGTCGGATCCTGGAGGCCCACACTTCCGCAATTCCTAACAGTGGTATCAGAGCATTTGAACGGCGGATCTCCGATTTAAAAGAAGGAATAATCGCAATCGAGGTAAGTGGCCTTTACCTTAGGATTATAAATAATAATTAATTTTATTTTAATAAAATACAATCGATCATCATAATTAAGATCACCATTTAAATGTTCCTTTTATTTATTGCATTTATTCTAATTTTTTTCTCTGAGGTATGGAGATTAAAAATCTTAGAATAAGAAAAATAATTAAAATAAAAGAGTAGATCTTTTTTTTTTTTTTGATAATGGAAGGTGATCAGATAAAATATGGGTAAGGCCCACAAACATAAGTAGGCGTCAGCAATGGAATATGGACTTTTGCCTGATTCACATGACCCGGCAAAACAATGGCCAGCCGCCCATCCACCGTATCTTCTCTCCATTATTGTTACACCACATGTGTGGTCCAACCTATGAATAAACGATATTGATTTTGGATCAAACCATTGTGAGATTGATGTGAGAATGATACGGTAGAAGATGCTGGCTGATTGCTGCCCATTCACTGTGAAATCCATATGTACCATAATGACACGCTACATGAAGTGGCAGCCATCGCCGCCGCCGCTGCAGCAGGAGCGGCAGCTGTGACCGCCACCGTAGGTAGCAGCCATGGCCGCCCAAAACCTCTCTCGATCTCGCACTCTCCTTCTCTTTTTCCATTTAACAAACCAACGCCGCTCAACCGCCACTGCCGCAGCACAGCAGCAGCGCAAGCCGCCGCCGCCGCTGTCGCAGCAGCAGCAGCGTCACGAGCCTCCGCCGTCGACGCCACAGCAACAGTAGCGGCATCCAACGCCGCAGCCGCAACCATGGCAGCGGAAGAGAGAGAAAGAAAGGAGAGATTGAAAGGGAGAGGGCAAAAGCCCCAGCCATGGCCGCCGCCTGTAGCAGCAGCAGCAGCCGCTGCAAGCATGGCCGCCGCCTCCGCCGCCTGATTAACGCCGCCTCCGCCGCCTGATTAACGCTGCAAGCATGGCCGCCTGATTAACGCCGCCTCCGCCGCCACCTCCGCTGCAAGCACTTCCACACTTCCACAAATCCTGGAGGCTTTTCTCTGAGGTATGGAGATTAATACCAAAGCTGCGGCAGCAGCAGCAGCGCCGGCCGTCGCCTCCGCCGCTGCCGCTCGCCGTTCCAGCTACTCATCTCTCTTATTTTTTAATTTTTTTTGTTGGGCAGTCAGCCACCATGGCTGCCAAGGTTACATGGATGATGGGTTTCATAAAACCCTAAAAGAAGAAGAAGAGGATGAGATAATTGTAGCTTGCAAATGGCCCTTTTTGGGCCAGGAACGGAATTTTTTTTGTGTGGGCCATGGCTGCATAAATTGGGCCTTTTAAGGCCTAACATGACTATAACCCTTTATGGGCCTGACTTGAAAATTGAAATTGGATATGGGCCTATCCTTTTGGGCCATGGCTTAAGAATATTGAGCCATGGCCAAATGGTTGGACTAATGGGCCAATTTTGGAATTGGGCCTTTAAGAAATAAATTGAATTGGGCCTAATTATGTAATTATGGACTATTTCTTTTGGGCTATTCCTAATTAAAATTATTAGGACCATCATTGGACATCCATATGAGAATGGATAGTCTAATATTGGCCCAAATTTGAGAAGATCACTCTTTACCGAAATCATACCACCTGTATCCATTATTTGGGACAAAATTGTTGGACCATTATGAGCTATCCACATGTGATTGGACAACCCATATGGATCCCACTATTATGTCCAAATTTTAGTGGGCCAAATTAGAAGCCCAATTCACTTCCTTTCAAGATTAAGAGTATCTTGTAAAAGGGCCTTTAATCGGCCATTTTTGGACTGATTTAGACCAAGTAATAGGAAGTGACTTGGGGTTTTTCAGCAACATCTAACCAATGGTATGATCAGATTTTGTGATTAACGGTCCAGATCTAAAATTACCATGATGATCGATGTATGTATTAAAATGAAAGAATATGATTTAAATTATGGATTTTTTCTGTCTCAAAATATCTTTTGATTACTTAATGTATATGTGCATGCATTATTAAATATGTGTATGCAAATGAATGAAGATCATGTATATATCCATACGATCACTATTGATCACGGGTCCACAAATGAACGGAACCATCATCAACTATGATGATCAACATTGATGAGAGGATCCATCATCAATGGTGAACATTAATAGTAATGATCGGATCCATCATGAATGGACACGATCAATGGGGTGATTATATTGTCCTTTAATCATAGAACTTCTCTTATTCGTTCAATGGACATGATTGTTTTCTTTAATCTAATGATTTATTCAATTTGACTTTAATTTTTATATGATTAAAAATTTAAGTCATCATTTCATTAGAATATAGATCTTATAATCAAGGTTGTGCATAACCTAAGTGGGAGTTTTATTCATTCCTTAAATGATGCATACACCCATAATGGTGGGTTGTAGGTTATACAAATAGATAGTCGTAAAAGCATCAATTTCATTTTATTTAGAGAACTTGATTGATCTGCACCACCCATACAGGTATGTAGGCTTTCAGATCCCTTATAAAATGGATTGTATACTTTTATAAACTTAAAAGTTTGAATAACCAGTAGAAATTCTGATGATTAGTGCCAATACTTTAGATCATAGCTAAGTAGTGATACGTGATGCGATGTAGAGATGGCCTCTAAAGCATTGATCGCCGATCAACTAAAAGAACAACATTTCGACGGCAACAACTACGAAGACTGGTCCCGCGCAGTGCGAAGCCTTCTAGATGAAGATGACATTTCACACACTCTGGATGGGGTTCAAGAGGAACCCATATTGGCTGAAAATGGAAATCTAGGTGAACATAGGGCCGCGATGAATCGCTATAACAAGTGGCGTAAACAAAATCGCTCCGCCCGTAATGTTATAATTAGCACAATGCACAAAGAACTCATACCCACGTATGAAGTGCATGAAACCGCTAAGGGGATCTGGGATGCACTGGCTAATGCCTATAAGCAGAAGTCAGATACAAAGGTTCGGGCTATGGAATTAGAGTTCCAAGAATACAGGATGCCTGTAGGTTGCCCCATCAAGGATCATATCCGTAAGATGGAGCAGATGATAGGCGCCCTGAGGAATGTAGGGTGCAAACTAACTGAAAATCAAAAGATTATAGCTATGCACCGTTCCTTACCCGAATCATGGGCCCAAATCAAAACGATTCTGAACCATACTGATTCAATCACAACGTTCAGAGACTTTTGTGGCCATCTGGTACGAGAGGTTGAAATGAATGCGATTCAGCCAGGTTCGGCCAAGGCTTTTGCAGCAGAAACCCACAAGCGGAAAGCTAACAAGAGAAAGTTCAAAGCTCGCAAGAAGGCGAAGAAGAACAGTCAGGAACAGAAGACCGCAACGCCTCCTCCAAATCCCAAGAAGGGGAAAGGAAAGAGAAAACCTAAAAAGACAAACATTACCTGTTTCGTCTGCGGAAATCCCGGCCATTATGCCCGACAGTGTGCCCAGAAAAAGACGGTAATTCCTCAGTCACAAGATACTTTGTTTGTAGGCGTTTGTTCTGAGATCCTTTCCGTTGATATCCTATCTAACGAGTGGATTTTGGATTCAGGCGCAACAAAGCACGTGACACGAGATCGTCAAGGACTCGAGGAATTTCGACCTATAGCTACAGGGAGCTACAGGGTGTACATGGGGAATAACGCTGCTGAAGACGTGCTAGGGATTGGTGTTTATCATCTCCGTACGCGCGTAGGGCACACAATAACCCTCCATGATACTCTTTATGCACCGGGCATGCGCCGGAATTTAATTTCTGTTTCTAGATTGTTAGTTAATGGTTTTGACATTCGTTTTTCCGGGACAAGAGTTTCTTTAAGACTAAATAACCTCATCTTTGCATGGGGTAATTTAATTTCAGATTTATTTATTCTAGATGTAGAACATGATAATGCGCCTCTTGCTTTGTCTGCTACATCGAATGAACATGTAGTATCTGAATCTTTAAAATGGCACGCGAGGTTAGGTCACATTGGAAAGGACCGTATGACAAGACTAGCTAGATCTGGTCTGTTAGGTTCATTATCCAAGGTTGATTTGCCATTTTGTGAACATTGTGTGTCCGGGAAGACTTCTAAGAAACCATTCCCTAAAGCGACTAGGTCAAAGGGTTTACTACAGATAATCCATACGGATATCTGTGGACCCTTAAATGTACATGCTAGAAATAGATGCCAATACTTCGTCACATTTATTGACGATTACTCGCGCTATGGATATGTGTATCTCATCTCACATAAATCCGAGGCTTTTGATTGTTTTCTCAAATTCAAAGCTAAAGTTGAAAATCAGCTTGAGAAAAAGATTAAAATTCTTAGATCTGATAGAGGTGGCGAGTATACATCTGAAACGTTTAAATCATACTGTGCAAACGTTGGCATCATCAGGCAATACACTATGGCATATACTCCACAGCAAAATGGAGTTGCAGAGAGAAGGAACAGGACACTATTGGACATGGTCAGATCGATGATGGCATATGCTAATCTCTCTACCACATTCTGGGGAGACGCGCTTCTTACAGCCGTCTACGTCCTAAATAGAGTCCCAACTAAATCCGTTCCTAAAACCCCATATGAGAGATGTGGACTGGGAGGATTCCTTCTCTAGCCGACCTACGTCCTTGGGGATCTTTAGCATATGTTTTATTGCCTACTCAGCATAGAAGTAAACTTGATAGTAAAACTATTGAGTGCATATTCATCAGGTACCCAATGCACTCAAAGGGATACGTTCTAGTTTATGAGGATCGTGGAGGATGGACTGAGATTGAATCTCGGGACGTAACCTTCGTCGAAGACAGATACCCCAGCCGAAAGAAACAAAAGGTTTCCACCGAACTTTTTGAAATTCCCGATATATCTCAGGAGAGTGGGAGTTCTGCTTCTGCAAATGGAGATACTCCTATAGTTCATCAGGATAGTGGGAGTACATCTCAGCAGGCTCCTGAGTTACGTCGAAGTGAAAGAGGTTTGATTCCCAGAAGATATTTCGATATCGATGGTCAATCTTTCTCTTGTGTTGCGGTTGACGATGATGAACCTGATTCTTATCAGGATGCGTTATTATCTCCGAATTCGGCTGATTGGGTAACTGCCATGGACGAGGAGATTGCCTCCATGGAGAAGAACAAAGTCTGGAAACTTGTAGATCTGCCTTCCAATCGCAAAGCAATTGGTAACAAGTGGGTACTTAAGATCAAAAGAAAGGCAGATGGTACAGTGGACAAGTACAAAGCAAGATTAGTTGCAAAAGGTTTTACACAAAAAGAAGGTGTTGATTATGAGGAAACTTTTTCACCTGTTGTAAAATTTTCCTCAATCCGCATGATCTTGTCCATTGTCGCAAGTTTAGACTTAGAGTTATATCAGATGGATGTCAAGACTGCTTTCTTAAATGGTGATTTGGATGAAGATATTTACATGCAACAACCCATAGGTTATGTGGACAAAAAGTATCCAAAGAAAGTCTGCAAGTTATTACGATCTATTTATGGGCTGAAGCAATCTTCAAGGCAGTGGTAGATGAGGTTCCACTTAGCCATCACCACTTTTGGATTCACAATGAGTGAAGAAGATCATTGTGTATACGTGAAACGGTCTGAAAAATCTTTTCTGATACTATCTCTATATGTAGACGATATCCTATTAGCTGGTAATGACATGCATCTATTGATGATGTCTAAAGATTGGCTTTTCTCGAACTTTGAGATGAAAGATCTTGGTGAAGCCAACTTTATTCTAGGGGTTAAAATCATCAGGAACCGTTCTAGGAGATTCTTAGGCTTGTCACAAGCCACTTACATACAGAAGATTTTAGAGCGGTTTAGGATGGAAAATTCAAAAGCTGTTGAAACCCCTATGGATAAAGCTACCAAGTTAGACAGGAAATCGTGTCCCCAGACTGAAGCTGAGAAATCGGCAATGTCCTCAGTACCTTATGCGAGCGCAGTAGGCAGCTTAATGTATGCTATGCTTTGCACCAGACCGGATATTAGCTATGCAGTTGGCATAGTCAGCCGTTACCAGAGTAACCCGGGACAGTCTCATTGGCAAGCCGTGAAACGTATATTCCGCTATATCAGAGGAACCAAGGACTTGATGCTGTGTTATGAAGGCGCGAGTCTTGAGCTCAAAGGATATTCAGATGCCGCCTGGGGTAATGACGCCGACGAGGGAAAGTCTACTTCAGGATATGTCTTCTTGCTTGGAGGGGGAGCTATCTCTTGGTCCAGCAAGAAACAAACATCCACGGCACTTTCATCTATGGAGGCCGAATACATTGCATGTTGTGCTGCAGTTCAAGAGTGTGTATGGGTTCGCAGATTCCTACAAGGATTGGGTGTTGTTCCAGGCTTACATGAGCCTATATCGTTGAGGATAGACAACACCTCGGCCATTGACTTGGCAAAGGATCCCAAACACCACCAGAAATCGAAGCACATTGAGATAAAGTATCATTACGTTCGTGATCAAGTGAAAGATAAGAAAGTTATCCTCAGCTACATTCCTACCAAGGAAATGATGGCTGATCCTATGACGAAACCTATAGCTAGAGATCTATTTCAGGTTCACGTCAGGCAGATGGGATTGAGGAAAGCTTGATTGATATGCTTGTATCATGTATCTTTGATCTTTCATGAATAATAAATTTCATTTTATTCAGTATTGAGCACTTGTTAAACTAGGTATGTAAATCATCAGCATTTTCTTTGAGATCAAGTAGGATTTCAACTATTATCGGCAGGCCGGTTACCCACTCGCACGGGTTGACCAACCCTAAATGTACAAGAGAGGTACACTTGGGGTGATGTTCATACACTGAGGTATGAACCACCCTTTATTGAAAATAATAAAGGATGAGGATGCAAATGAGTTGTATCCGCCTTCAGTCCTATAAGATTGAAGATGAGACTGACAAAGTCGAATAACATAGTCGCACCATTACTCATAATTCGGATAATGTTATGGCCTGAATCAAAGCCAAGTCGTGAGGTTATGAGATGAGTCATACCTCATGTGAGATGACTTGCGTACTGTAGACCCGACAGATACCTAGTATTGTCTACTTTACGGCGTGGATTGTAGCCACGTGCTTGGACCTATTACCTACAGATTGCTTTGATTCGATCTAATCATTGCAACGTGCGAGTAGCCAGTCCCGTAGGTGACTCTTTGTGTCCTTAGCTACCCTCCTCTTGTGTACAGGAGGATGAGATTGAGTGTCGCTACTTTAGTGTACGATGACGAAAGGCCCTTGATTGGCCAGACTCGGTTATGCTAGGAAAGCGGCTTGATCAATTCCAAATTACACACCTGCGTGGGGAAGATCCCGTGACAGCTACACCAAGTTTCTAGAACCATAAATACGCACTTGAAGACTTATCCGCCGGCAGTATCGAGTTTTCTTAGACTTTTAACAAACGATATTCTCTTTCAAAATATATATGTATATATATTACTTTAAAAAGAATTCAAATTGATGTTTGTAGATAACCAAGTTTTTTCAGAATAAACTCGATAAGTTGGATAAGTGCGTATGTTGGCCGAGTACTCCAGATTGGGAGTTAACTCTATCCGGTGTGGTCATGCGGACTAGGACAGGCAATGCAAAGCTTGGGTTATTGAGTGCTAGATAGGTGGTCTCTTAGTACTCAAACACCTGTGAGAAGATAACGGTGTTCCAGCTGGTCCCACGCTTCTGATTCTTTTGATCGTGATTCTTTGGTTTTGATTATTATATGATGAGCTAGATGAACTCTCATGATGTGTCTACCCCACAATGTGATTGAGTGGGAGATGTTGGTTGTGGACCTTTGGGGGCCCACTTGTGGGCAACCACTTGTGGATTGGGACCCATAGGGAGTGGATCGGGAACCATAGGAAGTTACCGCATCCTTTTCCTTCCGGGAATTTGATTTTCAAATTCCGGAGGTGGTTAGATGAGATAAGGATAAACCTTATCTCATCTCACCATCTTATCCCTTTTATCTCTCGTATGAGTATTATAAAAGGGATAGTTCTCTTCCGATACGAATACGAAAAAGAAAAGGATAAGTGATATACGGAGAGAAAAGAGAGGAATAGCCTTTGAGAGTTCATCTGGTCCATATATCAGATCTGAGCCATAGATCTGATCCGGTGACCATCTTCACCGTAGGATCATAGGGGTGAACAGACCCATTTGTTCCCGTAGCAGATAGGCGAACGGCTGGATCTCACCGTAAATCCTCGGCTTTGCGAAGGTTCTCATCGAGTAGACCGTCGGATCCTGGAGGCCCACACTTCCGCAATTCCTAACACCTAGCACAAGTTTATCGAGGAAAATAGGTTGTCCATGGTCTATGTCTTATTTATTAAAATGGATTAAGAAAATGAGGACAATGCATCCCTAAATTTGACCATTGACAAGGGCAGTATGTCTTTATTATAAAAGGTGGAATGCAAGTAAAGGAAGCGTAAGTGGAAATGATGAAAAATATGTCAATTTTGAAAAAATTTAGAAACAAAATTACCTCAAATGCTTAATCATGATCCAATACGAGACATTTAAGATTATAATCTTCCCTAGGAGATGACATCGTACCAAATCTAGAAATGAACTAGAAATGATTCATCATAATCTCTAACCACTTGTCTTGAACTATTGATTTTATCACTCAATTAGGCACGTTTGATTTTATATACGCATGCACATAAATCCCAATGCTTCAATCATGATACACGCTTATCTACTTTTAAGATTGAACAAATTTTATTTCAACAAACTTTATCATTCTAACCAATTGAAAATATAATATTTTTCAAAAAATGTTCATAATAAAATTCAACTGTCTATTCAATCCATCACCTTCAATAAGTCTCATGTACATCATCACCAGCACGAGATCAAATACAATCTTTTTTCTAATTCTTTTTTTTTTTTTACCAAATCTTAATTTAACCACTTTTCCAGCATACTTCTACTTCAACCAATTCTGTGCGTATGACCTTAAGAATGCTTACCAAAGTCGTGTCACTTCAATGTGTCCTTTCCATGTAGCGTAGAGTAACTAGGATGCAAGAGTCACATACAGGACTACTGTACTTGCGAAGTGATTGAACAGAAATCAATCCATTGCTTACAAGTAATCAATCTCGCATCACGTGTAATACAATTCTCACATCATGAATGATTAAACATTCATTTAGTTATGTGATCATCGCATAGGATCCATTTGATCAACTAGTGGTCCATCCCCATTATACCATTATAATTTTTAAGCTTACACGGTTAGATTAGGTACGAAGCTAATCATGTCAATCTACGTGAAATCCTATCCGGATCATCTCATAAATCATGAGAGAGGTACATCTCATATGCATGTGCATCTCAATATGCATCACTCTTATGTATACTTGCATAATAGTCTAAGTCATTCTTATGTATACTTACAAGATAGTCTATGTCGTGCGAAAAGCAAAGCAAACTTTTAATTAACAAATGTTAGCCACACCTCATCACGAAAGACAATCTGAAGTACATACATTCTCATGAAACAATTACAATTATAAAAATAAATTCATACATTGAAAAATCTCAATATAATCTAATGAATGAACATGGTCACATGTCAATGGCGATCTAATGGGCCGCATAAAGTCTAATATAAAACTTATCCTAGCTTAGTGTCCAAAAGAGCACATTGTTCTATACATATATATGTCAAATGTGTCATGTGCAACTGCCAAATTCCAAGTACCACATGTGCTTCCATTTTTCATCGTGCATCATGTGTCAATGCACACATGCTCAACAAATGCTACATGTGCTACTATTCATCTTAAGTTCCTCACATTTGCCACAACCTACTTCACTCCATGTTCTAGGGTTCTTGACAAACAGAGAACAAAAATAGCTAGTTCAAAACAGATGGACCTAATAGCCTATCCAAAATTGAATGACCTAAGCAACCTGTGTTGGACATAACTTATCTTGCATCCAAACAGACCCTAAGTGAATGGGCCACCCCATGAAAGGCCCCAATAATCCAAGCAATGTGAATCGCTTGGAGAATCATCAGAATTTGTATGAAGTGGTCCATTATATTTTCTATCATAAGAGTTTTTGTATGAATCACCCTTGGACAATCACCAAAAATCTGTTTTAAACCTACTCATTTACAAAATAACCCTCGATTAAGCTTCATTTAGAAGCACCATTCAGTCTAGGTTTTTTTTTTTTTTGTGCAGGGGAGTTGGGGGAGTGCACACACCCCATTGTCAGTACACCCACCCCCTGTTAATCAGTCACACTGCAATGTTAGAGATAGCTCGATGAGAGAAATTGACCCAAATTATCCTACATTCTTCCACGTCATCAAAACTGCAATTTTTCATCCTTCCAATTTCAACCCCAAAGTTTTACAATTGCAATTTGGAGTCTTTTTTTTAGTTAGTACACACCCACACTATTACTCAGACTTCAATGTTAGCCACCCCCACACCTTTGGGACAGTTGTAGACTTGAGTGAAGATAACCTCGTACACTGAGGTCTTGGTATATATCTATAATTTGAAGCTACTACAACCAAAATTATTGCAAATTCAATTTACCACGTGCCGAAATGGAAGACTTGCACAAGATCTGGGCCATTCATCTAGTCGACCCCACCACATATGTTCGTTTGCCGAAAATCAACCAGTCCTCTTATGAGCCACACGTGTACCGAAAGATGGATGCTTAAAATGGATTAGCCAACGCTCCACATTCACTGTACGTGTGGCCTGAGTTTTTGGAAAGGGAATATACAAGATGGGCCCCCACCTAATCGGATGCACTGAACCTCTTAATCAAGACGAATAACTAATTTTTCAAACTGGCTGCACTACGATCGGGATCGACGGACGGATTCTTCCTACTCAATGATCGTAAGTATTCCAACGGCTGTGATTCACTTCCGACTGGAAAGTCAGAAAGAGCAGCGAAGATCCGCACCATGCGGTCGGGCCAATCTAGCCTTAGGAGAGAAGATGCCGGATGAGGTTGAGAGGATGAGATAAACAAGAGCTTGGACAAAGATGAAGAGGCCCGTCTTGATGAGTGCAGCTCCCATATTAAAAGAAGAGAAATCTAAGCCCTCCATCATGATTTTCAGTGGCCCCAACTGCCCAACTTTCTTCAGATAGAAAGAGTTGTAACGGAATTTTTGTAATGTGTAAATCGTTTTCATCTATATTTTATATAGACTATAGAGATGGCTTGGGACTAAAATAAGCCTGCGGAATGACCATAACACTAAGTTCATGCAGCCGCCTCATTGACTGCCAATGAACTTCTGGATCTTCAACAAGTGAAACGTCTCCAATTTCATCCCATGCGGTCAATTACCAAACGTTTTAGCTGTGTGGGGCCCACTATTTATCTTGAATCCAAACTGTGTATCTTTGTAGAATCATTATATCCATTGTACGTTCAAAGAATCATCTTGATCCAAAAATCAGGTGGGACACACCACAGGGAGAAGTGTACAGTGACGCTTAAAACCTCTATATTCCTGTGGTCTGGACGACTTAAGTTTTTGAATTATCAGGGTTATGGTGTCTCTTTTCGTCGACCCAATCAAGGAATTTGTTTTAGGCTTCAGAGTTTCAAGACACGGTGGCGACAACACAGAAGAAAAAAGAAAAAAACAAAGTGCAATAACCAGCTGACGACAGTATAGTACCTTCATTTTTAGGAACTTCAATGGGACGAGACGTTATGGTTGACTAGCTCCCCACGTTCCCTTGGGAAGTCCCCACCCAACCCCCCACCCCCGCCCCAATCAGTGCTAATGGCCTCACCATGGATGGGGTGTTCACATCAATTTATACCGATCATGATCATTCTACGGGTATGATAGTAGATGAAAATGCACAACTAAAATGGAAAATTGTAGCCATCTATGTTCAATGACCAAAATAGAGATAAATGGGTCAAGTGGGATTGTCCATTCAAGTTAGCAAGATTTATGGAATACGGCCCTTTTATAATGGGGCCTACAATTTAAATAGTAGTGATCGACTAATGTAGAGTGTGCCGTGAACGCATTTTTAGCACAGTTAGACAAAAAGAAGTCCGAATGAAAATAGAAGTAGTTTGTTAGAACCAGACCCAATCCAATGTGGGGCATGACGTGATTGGTGTCAGGCATATTTGATTTGAAGAAATTCATTCCAGATATGGAAGAATTATTGTTCTAAGTGTTGATTGCAAAAGAGTCATACTTTTTTATTTGGGCATCCTCACGAAACGCATGACCTTTCGATCTTTATGTAGTGGTGCATCCAAGGCAATATAATGGGCTGTGGACGTCTTCCATTTTGTGAGAAAAGCTCGTCTCAATAGATAAAATTGAGATTTTAGAAAAACTTTACTATTTTTAATAATTTTCATTATTACTTTATCTCCAAATTTTATAATAATGTTAGAAATGTTTCAGTATGATCCTTATTATTTCTTTTAGACTTAAATTTTTCCTCATAAATTGAAGGACCAAAATACTTAAAGAAGATACTGATTTTTTTTTTTCTTTGTTGTTTCACTCTCTTCCTTGTGCCATCAACTAATGGCCCGTTTGGCACCATGGATTTGAGGAGAAAGGAGGGGAGGAGAAACTGGTTGCTTTATTATGTTTGACACCATGGATTTGATGAGAAGTGGATTTGAGTGGAATCCAGGAGAACTCAAAAAGGCACTTTTAGCCCCTTTTCAAATCCTCAAAAAAAGGTGGGATTTGAGGAGAAATCCTTCCCAACGTGGGACCCACTGTAATATGTCCCTAACTATGGGACCCAACATTATGTACATTTTCCATCCAACTTGTTGATAAGGTCACAAAGACTAGGATGAAGGGACCACACAACTTTCATTTTAATCCAAAACTTTTGTGCATCATAAAGGTCTCACTCTCCATTTTTTTCTTGTTTTATGGTCCACTTTAGATGTGGATTTGCTTTATTTTTTGGATCTTAGTATAAAATGATCCGTAAAAATGGATGAATGACATGGATTTAAAAATCGAGGCTACTACGGTAGGCATACAATGGGATTAAAATTTACATCGTCCATTCTTTTATGTTTGATTTCTCTCCAAATCTTGGCTGCCAAATAGAAAATCTAGAATTGATAAGAAGTGGAATTGATGAGAATTCATACCATAGAATCCACTTCTCCTCACTTCTCCTCAAATCCATGGTGCCAAACAGGGCATAAGTAAAAATTTCATATGCCACATGTAAGGTAGGGATTACTAGATCAGAGTTCTTATAAGGAAGTGAATCAGGTGCCTTAGTGGGTGTTACCCTCACCTTGGGGCCCACCTTGATGATGTGTTGTATATCCTTGTTGTCCATCCAATTTTTCAACCAAGACTTGGTCCTAGAAAATTAAGCAAATCCAAATATCAAGTGGATCACACCACAGGAAATAGCGGTGAGCCCACCATTAAAAAATTTCTAAGGCCCACCTTAATGTTTATTTTCCATCCAACCTGTTGATAAGTTCAACCAGGCCTGAATGATGAGAAAATACAAGGATCAGCTTGATCTGGAACTTTTGTGCCCAAAAGAAGTTCTTAATGGTCATTCACTACTGTTTCCTGTAGTGTGATCCAATTGAGTTATGGATCTGCAAAAGTTTTTGCATCACGTCCTAAAATGAGCTAAAAAAAACAGATAGACGGCGTGGATATGCAACACATTCATCAAGGTGGGCTCCACACGGTAAGGGTAACACCCACTAATGTGTTACCCGGTTAACACTTAATTCGACCTCTACAGCAGGACCAAGTTGGTGGGCCAGTTGGACCAACCTCCAACGTAATTGACTGCTCGGATGTCCAGAACCCATGCCACGTTGGCACGTGTGTATGCGTGGAGCCAACAAACATCTATCATTGACTCATTGGAAGCTTCCCCATTCCCCCTTTTTCATTTTATTTTATTTTGTCGTGTTTCCTCTTCTTTTCGCAGTCTTTTTTTTTTTCTTTTTCTTTTTTTTCTTTCTACAATCTCTTGACTTTTTTCTGTCTTTCTAGAATCTCTACAAGATTCTTATGTTAGTTTTACATTATTTAATTAAGAAATAATAAGGACTCTCCAAACATATAAATTGCGTGGTTGTGCAGTGATCCAGACCGTCCAAATCGCTGAACCAATTGTGATTAGAGCATAACCGGAAAAGTTACACTTGGTGAATCAAATTAACTATTTGGCTTCTTCTTCCCTTCAAATTTGAACACTCGCTTTGTTTCATTTTGACCCTCCATTTTATACACTTAATTTAGATGGTTAGGATTGCTTCAACATTGTGAATTTTATATATATGTTCCATCCAAAATGGGACCCACAACTTGGGTGGTCTGGATAGCTTTATATTAACTACATGTGAAGAGGACTACTGCCATTTTTTAAATGGTGCAAAACTATCATAGAAGTCTAGCCATGGAACCGTCCTTGGTCCATGCGTGTGTAAACCCTGCCCATCCACACGCAGGCACACATGCCAACATCGAACGTAAATGCGACATCACAGCCGCACATCAGGCTTACTACTTTGTACGGTACCAGGCTCAACAGTAAGGATGCTTTCCCAGGTGGGCCCCACGTGTACAAAAGAAATGAAGGGATACAAAAGCTAACCAATAGGATCTACATTCAAAGTGGATGTGATACCAAACAACCAGCATGATTTCTGCAACAGGGAATGTAAACACAGGGCCCTCCTGATGAACGGCTTGGATATCGTATACATATTTTTTTAGTGATTTTTTTTAAATCAACAACGTACCTCAAGTTCTGTCAAGCCTGGAAACATCCTCTGTGAATTTCAGGTGGGACCCTCAGAGATCATCATGGCCCACTTGATAGGATTCATCTACCATTGATTGTAGATAGCCTGATAATAACCGTGATTTGATGATCGAAGCCATCCGATAAATGGTGATGCAACATGGAACGTTGGACCATTCCCTCTACGACCGTTCATTTTGCATGACCTTAATCGGACTACTATGGCCATCCAATTACGGTGATTTTAGGACCATGACTAGGCCGGGGTGGACCAAACTTATACTACGGTCATTGTTGCTCATAAATGGGCCCACCTGGTCAATATCAAGGCAGAAAGCATTTGCACCTTCCTTGTGGGGGTGTTTCTAGCAAAAAATAGGGGTGCAAATAGTTGGTATCTTTTATTAACTCTCCTTTTATTTTATTTTATTTTTTTACTGGTGGGCGTTCATCAGAAAATGCCTAACAAATCAGGTGAGTTGATCGTAGTAGAACTCAAATCAATGGATGTGATTTTATTTTTTTCTAAGTTTTCTGTCCTTCTTACTATGTTTAATTGAGAAATGGGAATAAAATGGATGAATACTTCAAATAGGTGGGGTGCAGCTATGGAAATATGGAGAGAAGGTAGAAGAGGTGATTGGGGGCCACAATGCATGGCTGGTGATTGATGAAGTCAAAGAAATGTTACAAAAACACCTTCTTTTTTCTTGATCTTTTTTATTTTTTTGGGTTAGTTCACACACCCTATTGTTAGTACACCCAGCCACCCCTTGTTAGTCACATCACAATGTTAGCCACTCCTACTATGGAATCAATACCATGACTTCAGTGTTGAAACGTGGTTATCTTCACCCAGACTGCCACTTGAGCTATGGATCTGGGTGTACAAAAACACTTGTAATAAACTGTTTTTTACCTTCTTATTATTATAACTAATTCAATGATTATTAACCAATTTTTTTGTTATCATTTCTTCTTCTCCTTTTTGTACACGTGGAGTGTATATTTTCACTAATAATGAATGTGTACATTTGTAAAAGATGTGATGTATTTGAAAATTCAATTCTTGGGCTATGTTTGGATGCACCATTAAATTAAATTGCAACAATTAGTTAATTTGTTAGCAGGGTAGTGGGGCAGTTAACTTCTCGAAGGACTTGTAGTGTCACACCCAAAAGGCTAACCTATTAGGTGGAATAACCTCAGGATATATGAAGACAAACCCCTGTATTCCTTGCAGATGGCCCAGTAAGAATCTCCTTCAGTTGCATGCCAATGTCTAATTTTGCCATTAAAATTACTTACTAGACCGGACCTGTTTTTAAATGGGTCCAAGATGGTTGACGCAACCTGGACCCGACTAATCTTGTTTTTTAACCAAGTCCAAGTGGTGGACTTGACCTGAACCCAGCAAGTCTCAATTTTTAGCTGGGTTCAAAATGATGGACTTGAACCCAACATAATTTCTCAACAGATCTAAAAGATTACCTAAACTCATTAAAATTGGGCCAGGTCCATCGAGTACCCATGGCTCCAGATGGGGTTAACGGGCTCCACAATTGATCTCAATATGGGGCTTAGTTCTTTATCGTTAATGACAAAGGAAAGTATCTACTACTTAGCGCATTGCCAATTTAGTCAATTTGCTATTGCAATTGAATTTGAAAGTGTATCCAAACATGGTCATAGAAGCATAATTAATAACCAGGTATCACCTAGGGGTTACAGAATTGGCCACTTGATTTCAATTTGCAAAAATGGAGAATGCATGTTTGGATTCAATACCAAATTGGATTGCAATTATAAGTTTGGGCCAAATTGCAATTCCTTCAATAGGATTCAAAGGTTTGGAGTCGAAATTGATACGAGGTTACTTTCAAGTTGGATTCAAAATAAATGTAATTGCAATTCAAGTGCTAAGAAATATCATTTATTTTGGCAAACTCATTCCTACTAAATTGAATGTTTGCAATTTAGCTCAAGCATCTCAATGACATTTCCTCTCTTGGTGGAAAGTGACGAGCCTTATCTGTTAAGGTGTTGTTTGGAAGCAAGTAAAGTTGTGCCTAGCACAAGCTTACCAAGTAAAATTAATGAGCACAACACATCCTTAAAATTTGACCATTAACAAGGGTTGTATATCTTTACTATAAGCGAGCAAAGCATAAGTGGAAACGACGTTAATATGTCAATTTCGGAAATTTTTAGAAGTGAAATTACTTCAAATGCATATCTATGACCATATTCTTCGCTGCATGAAAACAAACATAAAGATGAAGAAAAGCCTACCAGATATATAGATTCCCAACCACATGAGAAGAGAACACTATACACGATATGGGATCTTTAGATTTGATGAGCTAAGTTTTCTACGAAAGAGAAGAAATGGAGAGAGAGAGAGAGAGAGAGAGAGAGGGGTGTCACAAACTAAAGCCAACATTTAGAGACCTCCATCCTAGAGAAATTCCAAACTAGTTACTAACTCCAGTATTTCTTAGGTCATAATGGTAATGAGGTCCACCAAATTATCAACCTCTCTCCTACTTAAAGAACTCAATCTACACCCTATGATCAAGTAGATCCAATGTGAGTCCTCCAAATCTAAAGTGAACAAAAACAATTCATCATAATCTACAACCACTTGTCTTGGATGTTGATTTGATCACCCCAATCAAGCATGTTTGATTCTATATGTGCATGCGCACAAATTCCAATGCTCCGATCATGATGCAGGCTTATCTACTCTTAAGATTGAACGGATTTTTTCTCCGCAAACTTTATCAATCAAACTAATTGAAAATATTAATAATATATAAATATTTTTGAAAAAATGTTCATTATAAAATTCAATTGTTTCTAAGTCACTTTTGTGACTAAATCTTAATTTAGCCGCTTTTCCAACATGCTTCTACTCTAATCAAATATGTGCGCATGACCTTAAGAATGCATCAAAGTTGTATCACCTCATTACAACCTTGCTATGTAGTGTAGAATAATTATGATGCAAGAGTCGCCCACAAGACTATCGTACTTATAAGTAATTGAACTAGAATAAGTCTATCACTTGTAGGTAATTAATTTTGCATCACGTGTTATACAATTCACACATCATGAATAATCAAGCATTCATCGATTATATGATCATCATGTAGGATTCATCTAATTAAATAGTGGTCCATCCACATTATAATTTTTGGGCTTACACGGATTAGGTATGGAGCCAATCATGTTGATCCACATGAAATTCCATCTTGATCATCTCATAAATCATGAGAGGTGTACATCTCATATGCATATATGTCTCAATATGCATCACTCTTTAAGTATACTTGCATAATAATTTACATCATGCAAAAAAGCAAAGCAAGCCTTTAATTAACGAATGTTAGCCATACCTCATCATAAAAGACAATATGAACATCTATGCACATATGCATTCTCTTGAAACTATTATAATTACAAATATAAATTTAAATATTGAAAAACCTCAATATAATTCAATGAATAAACATGGTCACATGTAAATGGCGGTCTACTGGGCCACATAAAGTCTAACATAAAACTTATCCTAACTTGGTGTCCAAGAGAAAATATTATTCTGTACATATGTCAAATGTGCCATGGGCACTGTTGAAGTTCAAGTACCACATGTGCTTCCATTTTTCTTTTTGTATCATGTGCCAATGCACACATTCTTAGTAAATGCTACATGTGCTACTATCCATCTTAAGTTCCTCACATCTGCAACCTATCTTCACCCCATGTTTTAGGGTTCTTGATAAACATAGAACAAAATAGCTAATTAAAGATGAATGGACTTAATAGCCTATCAAATGATGGAATGACCTAAGCAACCTGTGTTGGACATGACTTATCTTGTATCCAAACGGACCCTAAGTGGATGGGCCACCCCATGAAAGGCTCCAATAATCCAAGCAATGTGAAATGCTTGGAGAATCATCAGAATTTGTATGAAGTGGTCCATTATATTTTCTATCATAAGAGTTTTTGTATGAATCGCCCTCAGACGATCACCAAAAATCCGTTTTCATCCTACTCGTTTACAAAATAACTCTTAAGCTCCATTTAGATAGCTCGATGACCCAAATTGTATCCTACATTCTTCCACATCATCAAAATTGTAATTTTTTCGTCCTTTCAATTCCAACCCAAAAGTTTTTCAATTGCAATATGCTGTATACAATACGATAATGGTCACTTTTTTTGAACCAAAATTATTACAAATTCAATTTATTAGTGCATCCAAACAAGGCCTTAGGTGCAAATGTCCAACATGTTTTATGATTTCTCTCATGGGAAGAGCAATCAATCCTCCTCTTGAAGAAAACATCATATTCACACAAAATATACAAGATGACCTTAAATTATATGTTGGGCCACATATCATCAAGCTGATGCTTAATTGATGGCATCAGAGGCTAAATGCAATCAACGGCTTAGATGTAGCCAATAGCTTTTATTATCTAAAACTAATAACAATAATACAAAAACAATGGAAGAATAAACAAATACAAAAATAAAAAAATTTAAAAAAAAGGAATTTGCCCGCCTACAGTTATCACGTGCCGAAATGGAAGACTTGCAAAAGATCTGGGCCATTCATCTAGTCGACCCCACTACATATGTTCCTTTGCCCAAAAATCAACCAGTCCTCTTATCTGGTAGGCCACACGTGTACCGAAAGATGGATGCTTAAAATGGACTAGCTAGCCAACGCTCCACATTCACTGTACGTGTGGCCTGATTTTTGGGAAAGAGAATATACAAGATGGGCCCCACCTAATCGGATGCACTGAACCCCTTAATCAAGACGGATAACTAACTTTTCAAACTGGCTGCACTACGCTCGGGATCGACGGACGGATTCTTCCTACTCAATGATCGTAAGTATTCCAACGGCTGTGATTCACTTCCGACTGGATAATCAGAAAAAGCAGCGAAGATCCGCCTTATGCTGGCGGACCGCATGGTCTGTGGTCCGGCCAATCTAGCCTTAGGAGAGAACATGCCGGATGAGGTTGAGAGGATGAGATAAACAAGAGCTTGGACAAAGATGAAGAGGCCCATCTTGATGAGTGCAGCTCCCATATTAAAAGAAGAGAAATCTAAGCCCTCCATCATGATTTTCAGTGGCCTCCAACTGCCCCAAATTTCTTCAGATGGAAGAGTTGCAATGGATTTTTTGTAGTGTTCAAAACGTTAGATGTTGTTTATATAGACATGGCATGAGACTAAAATGCGCCGGTGGAGTGACCGTAACAACACGGTCATGCCGCAGCCACGGTGACTGCAAATACACTTCTTGATCTTAATAAAGTCAGAAGTCTTCATTGTCATCATCACATGCCTTAATCACCCTACGTTTTAGCTGTGTGGGGCCCATTATGATCTAGAATCCGAACCGTGTATCTTTGTAGAATCATTATATCCACCGTACATACAAAGAATCATCCACATCCAAAACCCAGGTGCAACATTCCACAAGGAGAAGTGTACAGTGTAGGCCTAAAACCTGATTGGGTTCATGGTGGTGGTCTCCAATTTCCAGATGGAAGTTTCTACGGTGGGCTTACCCTCCCCAATCTCCGCCGTTGATCACGTTGGTGTGGGCCACTCGAGCTATGTATCAGGCTGGAAAATGGGGATGCATCTATTGAACAGGCTGGATAGCACTCACACATCACGGTGGGCCCCACATAACCGAACATCGCCTCGTCAATTGCGCCAACGTGGAACCGATCATGATCGTGGACGAAAATGCTCAGCTAAAATGAAAAATCGCAACCGTCTACTTTCAACGGCCAATAAAAAGATAGATGGGTCTAACGAGATGGTCCGTTCTGGTCAGCGGGATTTCTGGACCGTGGCCCATTTATAGTGGGGCCTGCAATTTAAACGGTAGGGATCGACCAGTTTTATTTGGTATGCCACATGTACTGTAGATTACTATTCAAGAGGTCCAAGTTGGTAGGGTCAGTGGGCCCAACGTCCAACGCTATTGACCGCTAGGATGTCCTGAATCACTGCTCGGTTGGAACGTGTGTACGCGTGTAGAACTTTCCTCAGTCTCCGTTTTTCCATGCTCCTTTTTTTTTCTTTTCTTTTCTTTTCTTTTTTTGACTTTTCATGTTCTCTAATTTTCGCGGTCTACCTTTTGGTCTTTCTGGAACCTCTTATCATATTCTTTTGTTACTTTTGCATCATTTAAGAAACAATAGTGATTCGTATGGCGATCCAGACCGTCCAATCGCTGACCCAATTGTGATCAAGCATAACCTTAAAGTTGTGGTTAGAATGTGAAACTTAACTATTTGACTTTTTTACGTCAAATTTGGATACTCACTATTTTACTTTTGACCATCCATTTTATTGCCGTTATTTAGATGGGTAGGATTGCTTTATCATTGTGATTATATATATAAGTTCCTGTTGTACCCTATTTTTGACCCGGCTCATAGAAACAAATGGGAAGATAATACGTGGAGCCGTAGGTGGATAGTGCAACACGCGTACTAGGCAAAACCACATCAAGTGGATTTGCTAGGACGGTGACAATTAGCTATTGAGCTATTGGGACACATCATTTGAAAGTGAAAGCAGTCGAAGCAAAGGTGGTTGAGAAGAATGCTAGTAGATTTGAAGCGTTGTATGGAAGGTGAAGGATTCTAGGAAGGTTCAGAAATCTAAGAATTGTAACCGTCAAATTAATTAGAGGTCTAGATAGTTTTGATAAATCTATAAATAAGCAATGTAATTGATAAAGAAAAGAAACTCACACCATATCAAACAATAAATTCTATTTATCTTTCTTAACTTATTCTTAGCATAATCTATAATTTAGGAGTAGCGATAATTGCTCATCCATGCTCACTGAGCACCTTAGTTATAATTACTTGTCCATGCTCATTGGGTAACATATCTTAATACAATCAATTCTCTTTCCGTAGAATTGTTTGTCCCAACATCAATTATTTAGTCGTTTGTCACTGCATATCAATAAGTACTCGGAGGAAGTCATTTTTAGTGAAAGTCAAAGTGCAACTCATTTTCGAAAGATGAATTTTACCCTCTATCAATCACCCAATCACTTTGAATTTATTAAGCGAGTGGTTGAGTAGGCGACCAACATTTTCAGGCCTCAATCATATACAGTCGAAAATGACAAACTTGTATAATTTAGCAATTGGGGTCAAAGTTGAACCAGTTGAAATCCAGCCAATCCTAACATGCTCGCACACACTACACTCACGCGTGCGGGGAGCGTTGATCCGATCAAGGACCAACAGTTCCATCCAAAATGGGACCTCAACTTGGGTGGTCTTGATAGCTGTGCATTGACCACATGTGAGGATGGTTACTGCCATTTTTTAAATGGTGCAAAACTATGATAGAAGTCGTAGACAGTTCCTTCTTTAGTCCCCGCGTGTGGGAACCTGGCCATCCACGCAGGCACACATGCCAACATGGAATATAAATGGAAGATCTGAGCTTTCCATCTGTTTGAAACAACGGTTAGATCTTAAAACTCAAAAGATCAAGGATCTTTGCTCCTCCTGTGGGTCACATGAATGTAATAATTAAACTGACGGTTAAAACACTTTATTCTAGCCGTCTATTTGATTGCTATGCTGTGGCCCACATGATATGATAAGTGGCGTGATTTTTAGGCCAGAATATCTCAACAGTCAAGCACACCTGATGGAAAGATCTGAGCAATCACACTTCCTTGTCATCTTGTGCAGGGCTACCATACTTGTGTGGGCTTTAGTACCTCTTTGTTTTTCCTTGTCAGAAGCTTCCTCTTTGAAAATTATGCCATGTACTCCACTGTACTACCAACAACGATGCTCCCGCACATTTCCACAGAATGCATGGGCACATGTTCATTGATCCTAATCAAAATTAAGGGCCCCACCTTAGATGGCCCATCCCCAGAAATTCTACCAATTGAAGTATCGCACTCATTCAATTGATGGCCCACATGTAACCACGTAGACGACTTCAAGACCGATCAGAAATAGGATGGTCGTGAGAGTTCTTCATTGTGCAATTTTCATAGTCTTCGTTCATTTACTTGATTCATCTTTGATCAACGGTCTAGATTATCAAACTTTAAAAGTCATTTGTAGGATTTTGCAACTCGGTGCAAATCCTCAGCAACTAATTCACAAATTTATTACTTCGACTCAACTCAATATTTTAATTAAAAAAATTAAAATAGAGTATTGAGAAATTCTAATATCCCCACCTTTATAAGATATTAGCAACGTTCTTTGATTTAGTGGGCCGTCAAGATTGAGTATGGTAGGGCCAAGTAACGGTGAAAAAATCACCAACAATTCTAACCGTCCGATCAATGGTATAAAAGATGGGCCGTCAAGATTGAGTTGAACAACAAAATAGTTTTAGTCTTCATCTTGAAATGCATGTTGAATAGATCGAACCATGAAATATTTCACCAACAATTCGGATGTTTTCAGCCAAGCACTTTCATTTGGTGATGCTAAAAAGCAGACAATAAATGGCCCAAATTAAAAAGGTAGGCTCATCCAATCAATTTGAATTTTTCACCATGACTTGCTACGGTGGCATGAATGAATGAACGGTCAGGATGGGTGATGGGCCATAATCGATCCATAGGGCCCAATTAGCTCACACAAAACTTTGAACCATACACCACTATCCAAGTTCATATAAGTTCATCCAATGCAACCCAAAACGATCTTTTCTTAATCATCCAAACCATTTAATCTAAACCCATAACTTTAGGAAACCCAAATTAGTAGACCTTCCTAAAAAATAGGAACCTCCAAAATTGGATATCTTTTTGCCCTTGCTAAAATTAGTAGCGGTTTCTAAAAAAGATAAGCTCTAAAAAAATAACTGGCAATACTAAGTCCCCTCATAGAGCCTCCATGTGTCCCCACAATAAATGGTTGTTATCCCGAGTGGCATAAACAGGTTTAAAATAACAGGTGAAAATTGAAATTCTATTTTTTATGATAATTTTACTATGACATCATTTTTTCCATTTTTCATTTTTCCAATCAGCCACCTACCTACTTATGATGAACATTTTCGAAGGGGTTTTTTCAAAAACCCTTAAGATTCTTTTTCACATCATTATCCTTCAACTTTAGCTAAGTTACCAAAGCTATCATTCCTACCATCCAATAAAAATGAGTCATGTATCCCAAAGCATTCAAGAGCCAATAATAATAAGTCATGTGATATTTTGTTTATCACTTATCTACTAATAATAAAAATACCATGACCCTCACATGTAAATACCTCTCTTATTTCTAACACCCAGGCATGAAAGCTATGAGGAGTAGGATGAAAGTCTTAGCTCTCCTGAGGTCTTTTCATTAATAAGAATCTCAAATCTAGGTGAGGAAGCCTTAAAGAAAAGGGAGAGAGCTTGCCCTTTTTCTGAGATCTTTTCCTTCCCAAAGTTTCATGTGAGTAGGTCTTAAGAGTAAAGTATGAATCAAAGAGCTTCAATTACTTTCTATAATAAAGGAGTGCAAGTGTTTTTCTTTCTCCGTTCACATTCCTTATTAGTGCTATTCATCTTGCGATGTAATATTTCGCATAGTAGAGTCAGAGGTCTAAAAGTCCCAATCATTTTGTCTCAATTGGATGTTAAAGTTTTTTCCTCTACTCTAAATACTCAATTAATCCATATTTTACTTAATATTACCTTTTGCTTACTGCATTGCTACATTTTCCTTTGCATGTATCTCCTAGTGTAGTTTTGCTTTATTTTCTGAACCGTTCACTTATTTATTTTCAAGCAATAATTTAAAGTTAAAATCTCAATAATTCCAAATTTCATTAGTAGATATCGTACATATGTATGGACAGGAAAATGTGCGTCACCCCTTCATTCTTTATCAATATCTAACCTGCGGTATATTTCGAGATTTTTAGCTAGTGGCAGCTCCCCATACTTTTACTGTGTCCTCCCATTCTAGAAACATAGGTAATCAAATGCGGATTGTTAAGCTACAGGCATCGCCTGCATATCATCCATCACCCTACTGGAGTATCAAATGTTTTATATTCAACCAATATAAGAATTTATGAATTCTAATACAAGTTAATTACAAATTACATACAATCCCAAATAACAAAAGAATAGCCTCTCTCTCTCTCTCACATATCAACTAATCTTTTTGCATAGCTTTCGAGACGTCTCCACCCCACGATCGCGGATTCCTCGAAGATGGAGATGGCCCACCACCAAGTGGGAAATCCGAAAGCCCCTCAAAAATCTGGCTCATGATGATCGACCGTGCAGCTTTGAAACTCAACGATCTCATCTTGGTAGAGAAGATGTCTGACGAACTGGAGAGAATGAGGATAGACCAGTGCTTGAACAATGACGAAAATACCCCCCTTCATCAGATTGTCGGCTAAGCTACCTGATAAGCCTTCCAACACCATTTTGTAGAGGCAGTAAATTTTCAGAATTCCAAAGGGTAGTTTGGGAAGTCTGGGAATAAGAATACGCAGATTGAATGTGTAAGCAAGGTGAGGGTGCCTTCTTCTTATATAGCTTCCTTCGCAGAGTCGTCACGTGATTTGGCACATCAGCTTTGACCTGACACGTCAGCATGAAAAGGTCTCTTACGCCTGCCAAAAGAGAAAATGCTCCGGTTACGCAGCTTTCCTGCGAAAGCCGAATACTAGCCCATCTTGATGTTTGTAAAAAATCCACCTTGCCATCTCATTTTAAAACATTTGACTAAAAATGAGGCGGAATCAAAACTGAAGTGAGACACACAAGAGGAATAAGTGGGGATTTAGTGACCATCGTTGAAACATTTGCATGGACACAAAAGTTTTGTATCATGTTAGGGTATTTTGTGTTTTCACTTCATCCCCTCAAGATTGAACTTATAAACGGTTTGGATGTTATATAAACATTAACATGGAGTCCAGGGAGATTTCAACGGTAGGAAACTATTTTCCTAGTTTTCCCTATGGTTTGGCCCACTTGAGTTGTGGATCAGCATATTTTTTGTTGCACGTCCTAAAATGAAATCATAAAATGGATAGACGGGTGGGTTTCTCACAAACATTAAAGTGGGCTCCACCTAGCATCCCATGCAGGAACTTCCTCCATAGGCTTTTGCATGAAATCCTCCTGGACCGCATTCTGTGGGCCTCAAAGTGATGTATATGTTGTATCCACACCGTCCACCAATTGGGAGAGCATTTTAGAGCATTAGCCAAAGAAGAGGCAAATCCAAAGCTCAAGTGGAACCCACCCCATAAAACGCTGGGGGCAATGACACCCAAAGTTGTAATCTTTTTTGAGTACCACTATTATGTTTATTTGAGATCCAACCTGTTTATAAGATAACACAACATGTACAAAAGGAAAACACAAATATCAGCTTAATCAAAAACTTATTTGCCTCAAGAAGTTTTTAACAAGCTCAATCCCCTCTTTGGATCTAACTCATTCTTTAGCTCAAGTCCTAAAATGATCTCTATAAATGAATGGACTGGTGTGGATACAGCACATACATCTTGGTTGGGCCCACCGAACTTGTTGACGTCACTTCAGACGCCCCTGTAAAGGGATCTATGTAGCCCACTGTGATGTATATGTTTTATCCATGCTATCCATTTATTTTAACGGATCATTTAAAGGCACGAGGCAAAAAATAAAGGGAGGCAAATTGAGAGTCTCAAGTGGACCACAAACAGGAAACAATAGGGATTGAATTCCTCTAGTTAAAAACTTCCTTAAGGCCTACTATGATATTTATTTGTCATTTAAATCGTTTATAAGGTTACATGGAACTCTACAAGGGGGAAAACATAAATATCAGTTTGATCCAAAACGTGTGCCCTTAAGAAATTTTCCACGGTAAACTTTCAATCTCTACCTGCTTTTTATGGTATAGTCCACTTGAACCTTCAATCTACCTACTTTTTGGCATCATGAATAGATAAACATCATGGACAAAACATATAAATCATATAGTGGCCCCACATAGCCCCTGACAAGGTGTCCATCTCTCTGGCTAGGTCCTGGTGGGGGTAGTACTAACGCGACGTAGATGGGTGAGATCGATCACCTGTCTTTCTCACAAGATAATAATTATGAATCCATGAAACTATCGGAACTCCTTAATCAATCTTCTTTGAATCCACGAGGGAAAACAACTATTTAAAGAGAAAAACAAACCCTACAAAACCCTAGATTCGTAAGAAAAGAATTTGAGTTAAAAACAGAAATAAACTATGCAAAAATAAAAAATAAAAATTCCGTGTAAATCTATGCAACAGAAAGAGCATATTCGTCTGATGAGTTTGAGGCGCTTGATGTTGTTTGGTCGGTTGACCAAAATTAACAACGGCCCAAATCCTACGGGAATCATTGAAAATTTCGTCACGAATCCATCTTTTTCCGATATTTTTTCTTCAATAATGTTTTTGACCTAAGTTCTTCCCCTACATAAGTACCCAAACAGCACCCACATGGCTCAATGCAAAAGCCCCAAGCAAATGTGTCAGAGATGGGCCCACACCTCTGATGAATAGACTGCAATTTAGGATGTTGGTCATACTGACACGTGTCAGTATCTTTTGAGTGTACAGGCCATTTTCGTTTTCTATTATGGGGGAATCCCAGCCGCATAATTATCATGTGGTTAGTAAGGATAAGGACTGGAGTCGGCTATAGATAAGGACTAGAGTGACGTACGCCTCCACCTCCCTTCATTTAAACGGCGGGTTGGTCTTATATGTAATTAACTAATTCGGGCTGTCAATAGGCCGCGCTGGCCCGTCGGGCCTTGGAATTTGGTTTGGGCCCGAATATGGCCCATCCCTGACCGTTTAGGATTTGTTAGAACAATTTTATAATATAAAAGAAACACTCCTTTCTCTCTCTCTCTCCCTCTGAGAAGCAGATTGCGTCTTGCCCCTGCCTGGATGGATTACTGTCCAGGCAGAGGCTCTTTGTGGCCACCGTGATGTAAAGGTTTTATCTACACTATCCATTCATTTTTCTAGATCATTTTATGTGATGGCCTCGGAAATGAGGTAGATCCAAAGCTCAAGTGAACCACACCAAAGGAGGCAGAGGTGATAATGAAATCTACTGTTAGAACCTTCCCAAGGGCCACCATGATGTTTATTTTCCATCCAACCTGTTCATAAGGCCATATAGACATGGATGGAGAGGAAAACAAAAATATCAGCTTGATCCAAAACTTTTGCAAGTGCATGAAATTTTTAATGGTGGCAGTCTAATCCCTACTATGTGGTCCACTCAAGCCTTAGATATGCTTCACTTTTTGTTTCATTTCCTAAAATGATTCAGAAAAATGGATGGACTGTGTGGATAAAACCCATACACCACAGTGGGTCCCCACAGAACTTTGTCTTTGGGGGGGAGGGGGGGGGGACACAATCCGCTTCCCTCCCCCATAAGCAGATTGTGTCCTACCCCTCCCTTTTCCAACCACTAGAGTTGAACACAAGCCAAGCTAGCTCAATTAGCTGGCTCAACTCGGCTCGATTCAGCTTGGTTCGAACCAAGTCAAGCCATTTTTCCATGCTAGAAAGGATTTTCAAGCCAAGCACAAGCTGGCCTAAGCTTAGTTCAGCTCAGCGCAAAGTTTGACACAATCACAACTCAATTCAGCTCGACTCAATTAAATATATTTACGTATAATCTATTTAACATATATGTAATATTAGTTTGTGAAAATAATACATTTTTCTTCAAGCTCACCCTGAGCTTGAAAAGCTCGAGCTCGAACTTGACTGAACCAAGCCGAACCTAACAATCCACAGCTCGAAGGCTGAGCCGAGCTCCAGTCAGGGTTGCCTGCTGGCCGGGCCAAGCCGGGTTAGGCTCAGCTCGATTCGGTTCGACTCGGTGTACAGTTCTACAGTAACCATGAACAGACGGATCTGTGTGGGCCCACCCTATCTCTAACCACGAACAGCGGATCTATGTGGGGCCATCATGATGTATCTAGTTATCCAGGTCATCCATTCGTTTTCTCATATCATCTTAAGATATGAGCCCAAACATGCGGCAGATCCAACGCCGAGTGGACCACGCCAGAGTTAGGAGTGCTTCAACCACAATATACCCTACCATTTGATTGCGCCATTTGAGTGCCACGTGTAGTAAGCTCTAAATACCTATAGACCATCACTCTCAGCTAGAGTACCCGAGCAGCTCGTTTTCTTTTGTCTTTTTAAGGCTGTTAAGAAATCATGGATTGCGTGGGAAAATAAAATAATGTCTCTTGATTTAAGTTTTTAATTTTTTTTTTTTTTTTCTTCTCTTTTATTTGCAAACAGAGGAAGAAAGCGAAGGGAAGACAAGGAATAATGAAAAAACATGACACGGCCAGGATTCAGGAACTTGGAGAACTCGCCCAATTCATGTATTGTTTCCCCCAACCAGGTTTACAACAATTTTGACTCAGTTGGGCATAAAAACCGAGTCAGCTCACTGAATTGGCCAACCTTAATACAGGTCGAACTTTTGGACTCAAACCAAACCTACGGATCTAAATTTTGGACCCAAACCCACTAGTTGTTGGATCGGGTTCAATCAAACATATATGCAGGGACAGAAACACACAGGAATCGCTCATTTATTCGAACAAGAGAGACCTTACTAACAGTAAACCAAGAGATTTTAGATTGTTTTCAGGTCATAAACGAAAACTAAATTGCTTTTATTTTTCTTGGGTTGACAAGAACTTTGATTCAAATGAGACTAGCCACGATTGAACTTTTCCGCTACAAAAGTCCCAAGTAGACTTAGCCATTGAGAAATTATAATTTATCCACCTTCACAACTAGCAATGTCCCAACTTTTAACAATTCGAACCGCTCTGATACCATGTTAAATAACCACTTTCCCTAAAAGCTAGAGCGAATAGAGGATGATGCATCAATGTATAGAAAGGGACTTTAACATTTCCAGTAAATACCCTCCATCATGAAGGTCACCTTGTGCAGAAACAGCACCAACCACTTATTACGTGGGCCACACCATAGTAAACAATGTGTTAGAAATTGATAGATAACAAAACATATAAATTTGGCCCACTTCGGTCGGATCACACATGAAAGGTTAGAAGTTATTTTCTGGGTGGACCGCAAAATTAGGGTCCAGCCGGTTGGACTTGACAACACCTCTTTTCACAAGCCATTGATGGGGATGATTAGCACCGTTTCAACAAATTGGGTGGATGGCAGTTTGTAACCAAAATGCTTTAAAATCATAAGCAAAACATGCAGGCCGATTAGATGTTCAAATCTGATTATTGGAAATTTTTCTCTAATCATTTTCTACCGTCCATTTGCATACACCTGATCATATGCTTGGGAATCATCCGATCAGTTTGATTTCTACAGCATGGCCTGTTGTATTACTGTTGATTCAATGAGAGTGATCATACAAAACCATAGCAGCAGGCTACTCTTTTTTCCTGAAAATGGGTCAACTCAATCCCTTAGGTGGGCTGCTTGTGGAAGATCAACTGTTGCATAAATCAAACCAATCCAAAATCAGGTGGGCCACTAGTGATCAAACCTTAACTAATCTCTGCTTACCACAACATGTGCAGCTATACAACTGGTGAATCCAGACTGTTCATCTGGTGGGAACAAGATTTAAGGTATTGTCCAACAGGGGTACATACTGGTATTGACCCATTAACAATACAGCTGGCCCATGTGATTGTGAACAATAGAAATTCCCACTATAAACATCTCTGCCAGTAACTTCTCTTCCCCATTTTCAGTCCATCAACCACCCTATAACATATGGCTTGTCTTGCTAATCAGATAATAGCCACATGCACGGCACTCAACAGCGGCAAGCTGAAGTTGGTACAACATGATGAACGACAATCAGCCTCTCGCAGCAGGCACTCCAACGCACATCTGTGCTAAATGAACATGGGCCCGCCAGTTTGGAACCAAAACAGGATCTAAGACATTTATATATAATTATTGTTTCAAAGGCAGCAAAGGAAATCAAATGTACAATGGAATACAACATCTTAAAAGGTAGGAAGGTTTCCGGTGTAGATTCACACATTGGTTTTTTAAAAAGATTACAGTCGGAAAGTTCCTCTGAATCAATACCCGCTTGCTTGCTGCAACAACCCTTCTGTACAGAAAACTGCAAAAAAGCACAAACTAAAAGAACAGGGTATAAGTCAGTAGATGTAAGTTTGAATGCAATGTGGTATAGAAGAGGAACAGTTAACTACAACCAGTGTCGCATGTTAATTTCACATGCAACCCAGTCACTCATCCGATCCCATGTATAATGCCAACCCCGCCAATGATATCACCTAGCACAAAAATCAGGCGTCTGCTCATCACATGGGCAGCCCTGTATAAAATAATAATAAAATAAAAAAAAACAACAGTCTAAAACCAAACCTAGCGACAGTCCTATTCAGCACACATATGGGGTCCACCTGATGAGTGGACTGGTTAGATACTTTGTGCCAGGTCATCTTCATGTTGGACCCTACATACATAGGCACATGTGCTGGGTTGCATGTGAAGTTCACATAAGACCTGTTGATAGGTGATCATTCCTCCATGTAAGATGTACAAGATCAAATGGACTAGACCAAATAATCAAGATGGACAACATAGAATCAGTGGATCAATGCAACAACCTATTGTACTGGAGATATTTTATATCCTTTTGTTTTTACACACACTCACACCCACACACACCACCATATGGACACTTGAACCCATGACCTCAGTGTTGAAACACAGTGTCTACCACTGAGCAACAAGTAGGGTCCCAAGGATATGACACTCAGTTTTTCAGTTCTTACAGATGGGAATACATGGTTCAGTCACCATTGGTTTGTTGCACTCTGCTAGATAGACCATGCCCCAAACTTCTCCTTCACAGGATAATACTAACCCCAAACTCAACTCACCTGAATCGATTCAGATCAGACTTCATCTAGACTCAAGTAATACTCGATCCAGTCATGAGTCAGATGAGGCTCAGTTGATCCAATCAACATGACTTGATTTTACTTACAGCAAAATTCAGGGGAAAAAAAAAACGATAAAACTACAGTTAGCTAAACTCCACTAATGAAGACAACAAATCTATACCAATTTTAAATATAAATACCAAGTTATGGCATTCAAGAGTTCCAAAAAAAAATAAGCCGAGTTACCCCACTTGACTCAATGAATATTCGAGTTTTAAAATTATGATTTCAAGCATTCTGACAATGTTTGGGCTGGGGAAATTTTGGGGATGCAAGTAGTCGAGATATTGGGGAATTCTTGAGAAATGAACCTCAAGGCCCCAGTTCTTGAATATCGGAAAGATCCCTCCTTTCCTAAGTAGACATTGACTTTGGGACCCAAAATAACCTTGAGAGCTGAAAAGGGTTACGGATCATCACTCATCCGAACATACAGGGTATCAAAGCCTATGTGATCCGGTTTTGATAACTTCATCATCTACTGCATCTTCTCTCCTCTCTTTTTTTTTTCTTTTTTCTTTTGTTTGAGGTGGAGATCTAAGATCATTGGAGTGCTGATCTACACAAATCTCTCATACTCATCATATCGTTGGTTGCGTAATTGTGGTCCGTGAAGGTATGTGATGCCCTTTTTCACCCAAATCCCTTGTAATGGATTAAAGTAAGGTATCGTACATTTGTGATCAGATTTATGGTCAGATTTGAAAAAGTTTGGTGCATATTGAACATGGTATGACCAGTGTTGAAGATACAGGGCGTGTGTCAAGGTATTGAGGCAAGAACGGCATCAAACCAATTTGTCCATTGGTATACATCGGATTCTAGTATACTTACTAAGTTCAAGTTAAACATTCTTCCCTTGGTAGTTTATTTCATTCCCCTGATACAAAAAATGAAGCCAAGTATTTTTTTCTCCATCCGAGTCGACAAACTTCAGGATTACATCAACCAAACTCAATGGATCGAATTACTTGCAATGGGCTACATCAGTGGAAGTATTGCTCATAGGAAAAAGAAAGCTGAAATATTTGACTTCCCCCAAATCTGAAGGTTCATTGGAATACGAAGATTGGTTAGCTGAGGATGCTTATATTAGAACTCTACTTTAGAATAATATGGAGCCTCAAATCAGTGCAAATGTTATCTTTTTCAAACCGCAAAGAAAGTATGGGAAAATCTAAGAAAAATGTATTCGGGTGAAAAGAACTTAACGCAAATCTATGAGTTGTTTCAAAACATATTTGCCCTACAACAAGGAGATGAGTGTTGGTGAGTACTATTCAGCCTTGAGAGGCATGTGGGAAAAATTAAATGTATACCAGCCCTTGATCACTGATTATGATACTAAGAGAAGACAGAATGGAATTCCATGTGGCTAAATTCCTCTCTAGACTTCGTCCCAAGTTTGAGCCTATCCAAGCCCAGATATTTGGAGGTGGCATCATCTTTATCACTGAGAAATTTACTTGTGGTCAGTGTGCAGTTAGCGTACAGAGTTTGGCTCCTTCAGATCGTTCAGCCCTTGTTTCTAAATCTGGCAAAGGGGATGGGGGAAGTCGAGACTGTGGACGTGGTGGCTGGTTTGGTGTTAGAGATTCAAGGGAAGAAAGGAATAACTGGAGAGTCTCACTACAGATTTCAGTAGTAGTTGTGGTCTTGGTCGGAGTAACCGACAGTGCGCTCATTGTGGTCTTAGTAACCACACTGTTGATACATGTTGGGATCTTGTGGGTAAATCTACTTGGGCAACTCAAGTTCACTCTTTTAATGGTGTCTCATTCAAGTGCTGAAGCAAAGTATAGGTGATGCAGGACCATTGCAAGAAATCAAATATTGTGTGAGATCAATCAGCAAAATTAAATTAATTAATAAAAAATCACGAATCATGCTAACATCGTAACAAATACCAAGATTCTAAAAGGAAATCATGCATAGTTTAAGCCTAAGTTGTCAAGCATCGTCCTACATGATCATTAAACACAGAAACTAGGATCTAATGGATGTAGAGACATCCAAATAGCATAGGGTTAGGTCTATTGTAAGGGGGAAGGTCTAATGCTACCTAGGGTTTGATAGATTTGAGTGTAGGTAAAGCTAGGGTTAGGGAAATTTGGAGAAAAATGTGAAATAGGGGCTAAATTGGGGAATAGGATAAAGGGCTTAAGGGATTTAGGTATTAAGATATGGGAATTAGGGTTTTGGACAAGGGAAAAATGGGGGTTTTAGGTTAATTGAAGGATTTGGGGATCTAGGGTTTGGGAATTTGGAAAATTGAAGATTTGGGGTTTTAGATTATGGGTTTGGTTGGGGTTGAAGATGGATGAAGAAAAGTTGAAGAAAAGTTGAATTGGATGGTTTTGGATGGGAAGGGATGAAGAATGATAAAGTTTTTTGAGAAAATACCTCTTTTGGATGAAAAGGAAGAGAGAAAGAAGATGATAGATGGAAGCCTCACACCTCCGTTGAATGGGAATGAAATCACACCACACCCAAGCTCCAAATCACATGGAGTACTCTTCAAATCGCATGAAAAAAAAAACATAAAGTTTCTTTTTTCAAAATAAAGGCCATTAGGGCTCAACAACCCCTCCTCTTTTATAGTCTCAAGTGCAGATATTTACATGAAGGCGTTCTCAAGAAAGATTTCTTAAGAAAAACTACCGAAACTAGAAAAAAATATAATATAAAAGCTCATAAAAAATGTTCAAACTGTAAATAAATTAAATCCTAAAAAAAACTCAAACATCTAAGTTCTAAAGTATCGATGATCGAGGCGGGCCACGATCAAAAGTGGTCAAATGGCCCAATACGCACAATCTAACGATCCAATCGACATGTGCACTCGATCCAACGGTCCAAACTCCTCAGGAATGCAGCCCACATGCATCTTCCTAGTGTAGAGTCGTTGAAGATGCATCAAATGCATGTGGAGTCTTCAAAACGGTCCACTCGGGCCCACATAGTGGCCATCCATCTAGAGGTAAATTGGTGATGATCTACTCCTCCTCTGGTAGACTCTCAATAGTGCTTTGATGTCCTCATCAACTCTCCCTGGCTGAGAAAGATTAGCCTCTGGTAAAATAAAACTCTAATAATGCTCCAGAATGTCGAGGTCGTGTCGTTGAAGCTCTATCTCTGTGATCTACATAATATCTAACTTTGGCTCGCCCTTCCACTTGATGAGGTACTCCTGATAACCTCCATGTTGTGTGGAAACCGCTTACGCATCCAATATATCTTCAACTTGTTCACTTTGAGTAGGCAAGGAGGGTAACTGTGGCAAAGGTCGGGCTGATGGGTCAGGTAGAGGCCATTGGCTAGAGACTGGGTCATGGTCAATGGGAGGGTCGGAAAATGGATGAGAAGGCGAAGTAGTAGGACTCTTATATCGTTCTAGATCTTCCACATTAAAAATAGAGCTAATTCCCATGGTAGGTGGAAGGTCTACTACATACGCATTAGGACCCAATTTTCTCAATATTTTATATCGTCCCGCACTACGTGCTTGCAACTTCTTGACGGATCCTTGGGGAAACTGTTCAAGCCTCGTGCGAACCATGACATAATCGCCTATTTGGAATTCCTGGAACTTGCGATGAGAATTAGCAAACAATTTGTATTTTTCATTACTTAAGTTAATCCGCTTCCTGGTCTCACTATGCAACTCATGTATGTGACGTGCAAACTCATGGGCAGACTCTGATCGCCTATTGGAGATTGACTCATGAATGAAATTATAGGATGCTCCAATGAAGCAATGAACTCAAAATAAACAACTCTATTAACTAGAACTTGGGAGATTATAATGAAAGAACACTTCTTACAGGTGACATAATTTCTCATTCTTTAGTATCCCACAGACCTACTCTAACTGATAAAGGTATTGCTCCTTGTAAGTGTTATAAACAAGGATAATGTTCAAGCATCCCAATACTTGAGAACACTCACTTTTGATGTGAAGTCTTGAGAAGATCTTGGCATTGGCCATTATATCCAACATGTCATCAAGATGAGAGATAGGGGCTCTAGCCATCACATCCACCATGACGTGAATACGCCGCAAAGTGAACTGACATTAGACTGAGACTTTGTGGACAGCCAGAATGTGCCCACACGTGCACCACATGCCATCATTCTTGGAAGTGAAAAGGGTGAGTATGGCACACAGAATAAAAGTTAAACTCAAAGTCAAACTATCCTGAGTGAAGCTTAGCAAATTGCCTCTGCATTTCTGCATGCTCCGCGAGGTTCACTCAGAAGAGGGGAAAGCTTGACAAAGTTGACACGGGGACGAGATCAATTGTGTGTTGAATGTTCCACTTGGGTCGAAGTTCATCCAATAAGTCATCTAGTAAGATATTGCAAGTCCGCAATCACTTCGGACAACAACTATACGCTAGCCTCAAGAATAACATCACTAGTCATGTGGGTCTCCACCATTGAATCCACACTAGTCTCTTTTTCAAACTCATTCGCATTCATTATGGTAAGAGACTTAGATTGGGACTCCAGATCATTCAAGTCACACACCACAACTGGAAATGGTGCGACCTCAATTTCTTCGACCTTTTCATCACTAACACCCACTCCTTCATGCCCAACAACGACCAGTGAGGCAGTGATGCAACAATTTCTTCCTCACCATCATTATCAATTTCAGGCATCTACTCTCCCCTCTTCATAAACAACCTGTTTAGACCCTTCCAGCTTCTCATTCACTAAGAGATTGTCTCGCTCCCCGGGAAATGTAATTGGTGTTAAATACCTTTCAAGTTGCTCAAAAGCCCAGATTCCATTAGTCACTGATTGGACCACTTCACAAGAAGGTGGCCATATGGATTCTCTTTTTGTATGAAAAGGTGGGACGACTCTTTCCTAAGGTAAGGGCTTCTAACGGTAAGAGATGGGAAGATAACATTTCTTTCAAACGCTCTTTCATCTCATCCCACTGAGATCAAAGCTCCACCCCTCTGCTCAATTCTTCGCTCCAAAACCATCCAAAATGACTTGGCTTGGCCCACCAACTTCAACTTGACGAACCTCACTCGATGGTTGTCCGACATACCATACCAGTCAAGATAATATTCCAAGTCTTCAAACCAATCAAGGAATGTCTATGAGTCCATGTGACCACTAAAATATGCCAAATCGTCAGAGTTTGGCTTTCCATTGGGTCTCGATGGCCACAAGACAATACTAAACAGCCATGTGTATCTTGAGCACCTATACTCCATTCATTACGGGGAGACTCAACAACTAAACTCTAGGTGCAATGATAATGAAAATAGAGATACGGCTAACCTAGACGTAACAATATGGATTCTAGATTCTATATGCAATAGATGTGCTAACCCTAGACACAACAAGATGAAAAACCTAAACTCTAAATGCAAGATGAAAATCCTAGACTTATAAGCCTAGACACGACAATATGATGAACCTACACTCTATGTATGATAACTATAAATACTTTAAACCCTATGGACAGCCCTAGGATGCTTTAAATGAGGCCAAAACTGAAAATCAAGCAATTAGGTGTCTTAAAAATCACTAAATCTGGAAAATTCTAGGGATATAGGATTTTAAAATACCCAAACAGAAAATTCAGCAAGCCACAACAGAAAATTCAGCAACCTATATGTGACCAACATGTTCTACGATGGGTTAGGATTTTCTACAAACACCTATCCTACGCTAGACCTAAACTCTAGTACCAAAATTGATGCAGGACCATTGTAAGAAATCAAATATTGTGTATGATCAATCAGCAAAATTAAATTAATTAAAAAAAAATCACAAATCATGCTAACATCATAACAAATATCAAGATTCTAAGAGGAAATCATGCATAGTTTAAGCCTAAGTTGTCAAGCATCATCCTACATGATCATTAAACACGGAAACTAGGATCTAATGGATGTAGAGACATCCAAATAGCATAGGGTAGGTCTATTGTAAAGGGGAAGGTCTAATGCTACCTAGGGTTTGATAGATTTGGGTGTAGGAAAAGGTAGAGTTAGGTAAATTTTGAGAAAATTATGAAATTAGGGCTAAATTGGAGAATAGGATAAAGGGCTTAAAGTATTTAGGTACTAAGAGATGAGAATTAGGGTTTTGGATATAGGAAAACTAAGGATTTTAGGTTAATTGAAGGATTTGGGGATCTAGGGTTTGGGAATTTGGCAAAATTGGAAGATTTGGGGTTTCAGATGATAGGGTTCGGTTGGGGTTGAAGTTAGATGATGAAAAAGTTGAAGAAAAAGATAAATGATGCTTTTGGATGGGATGGGAAGAAGAAAGATGAAGTTTTTTGAGAAAATACCTCTTTTGGATGGAAAAGAAGAGAGAAAGAAGACGATAGATGGAAGCCTCGTACCTCCGTTTAATGGGAATGGAATCACACCACACCCAAGCTCCAAATCATATGAAGTATTCTTCAAATCGCATGAAGAAGAGAAAAAAACATAGTTTCTTTTTCTAAATAAAGGCCATTAGGGCTCCACAGACCCCCTCTTATCTTTTATAGTCTCAAGTGCAGATATTTACAAGAAGATGCTCTCAAGAAATTTCTAAAGTAAAACTCCCTAAACTAGAAAAAAAAAAAAAAAAAAAAAAAAAAAAAAAAACATAATATAAAGCTCATAAAAAATATTCAAACTAACTATGAATAAACTAAATCCTAACAAAAACTAAAACATCTAAGTCCTAAAGTATCCACAATCGAGGCGGGCCACAATCAAAAGTGGTCAAACGGCCCGATACGCGCAATCTAGCAGTCTGATCAACGCGTGCACTCGATCCAACGGTCCAAACTCCTCATGAACGGAGCCCACGTGCATCTTCCTAGTGTAGGGTCTTCGAAGATGCATCGAATGCATGTGGAGTCTTCAAAATGGTCCACTCAGCCCACTCGGGCCCACGTGATGGTCATCCATCTAGAGTGAAATTGGTGATGATCTCCTCCTCATCTGGTAAACTCTCAATTGTGCTCAGATGTCCTCATCAATAGGGCTATGGCTCATGTGTGAACTCACATGGCTGAAGACATTAATGGGCAAGCTTGGATTTGCAGTAGATACTCCTATGAAGCTATATTGTGATGATCAAGTAGCTTTCCACATTGCTAACAATCCTGACTATCATGAAAAGAACCAAACATATCGAGGTCAATTGTCACTTTATCAGGAAGAAGGTTACCATTAAGGAAATTTGTATGCCATTTGTCAAGTCATGGATCAATTGGCAGATATGTTCACTAAAGCTCTTAGCCATCCTCTCCTAGATTATGTCATTGTCAAGTTGGTCATATTTTTTATATAAATACTCTAGCTTGAGGGGGAGTATTACAGACCATCACTCAGCCATTTTTTGTGTTTAGCTCTCTTCTTCCTTTCATTCCTTCATCTGTTTCTTCGTCTTCTTTTCTTCCTTCTCATCCAAATGAATTGCAAACATGCTCTCAGTCTCAGATAGCAGTGTCAAAGTGTGACTCACCAGCCACCAGGAGACAGAAACCAGTACAACTCACCCCTAATTGTGCCATTTCAATCTGGTGACTCATCCCGAACCTGACCAAAACTGATATGACTCTGGCAAAACGAATTGTATGAATGTATCATATGATAGTTTGAATCATGGTTAAATCTCACACAAAGAAGACTAGGGGTATGGCATGTGAGATGCACATGGTACAATGCGAAGATAAATAGAGATTCTGAGGGAGAGAAATGAGAGAGAGGCAGAGGAAAAGGTGGGGGTTACTACAATTGCATGAATCGTGAAGCAAAGTGGCAACAAATTCAACTGCGGGAGGGGGGAAGTGTTTCTTTCAAAAAATGTAAACAAGTAAAAATAAGTAGAAAGTGGGAGGTGGAGCAAGATTCCTAAGTGAGAGCGGCACCTAGTTACAAGGATCCTGCAACTAAGAGGGTTACAAGTTGCATGCTACATATAGGAAGAGAGATAAAAGGGAACAGCAGGCGACCTATCTCACTGTTTTCCTTGCTATGACCCACACGAGTCCTTGATCCACTTAATTTTAGGGTTATTTCCACTTATTTTTTAAATTCGCATACATCTATCAATTTATGTGAAAATCCACTAGGATCTTTCTTATTTCCTTATAGTTAGAGATTTATCAAAAGAAGAAGAAAAAAAAAACAATAAAAAAAGCAAATGAAGATCCCTGAGCAAGGGCAACAGACTGCAGCAAAGGATAGGACCCAAGTGGCATTATACAATGGTTGGACAAGAACCTTAAAGGAGTACTTTAGAAGTGAGGCCCATCACATCAAGTCTTTGGATCATCAAACCATGGTCCCATTTGTACAAACTGAGAACCCAAACATATTGTACAACATCTTGGGTCAAGTTTCTTATAAGTTATGATAAGTTAATTTGGTTTCAGATAATAATTTCAAACCATGCACAAAAGTTCAATCGCAAGTTCAATCAGACGGGCGTAAACTGCCAACCAGTTGGACCATGGAATCTCAGAAGTCCAATGTGATCTTTGTATGGCCCATATACATACTGCAGATCTCTTTTGGGGGTGTTTGGACCATCCATACAGCACCAAAACCCATTTGATCATTGCACATGTGTTGTATTTTAGTAAGTTTTGGCTTCTAAGGTAATTCCCTAATTAGATTAGGCTAACTCTATTTTCTTGACAGCAAAGTAGTTTTATTATTTTAGTAAACAATATATGGGGACAAATGGTGATTGAGATCTAAATCTTTCCACAGTTCTTTCTCGAGACTTCCTGAGACTGTACATAACCATTAAAAAAAAAACCGTTAGGCCATACATTTGACACACTTGATACATATCGTACATTCATACTCAAATAAAACTTTCGTGTTCTTTTTTCAATTCTGAATCTGTGGGCTGCCATTACTTGTTGTACTTGGCATCCACCAACAGTCCCTTGTTTGGGTCTTCTATAATATTGTGGCATCTTGGAAAGGACAAGTATTCATCACATCATTCTAAAGTTCAAATTCTTTCAACTTGCTGTACCAAGGTGGAGATGGATGGTGTCTAGGCCCGTGAATGGCTTGGGTCAACCCAAGGATACAGACCTGAAACTGAGATCCAGGTCTGGGAACATGTTTGGGTCCATCAGATCTCATTCAAGTCCAATTCCTGGGATCCGGCTACTAATCAGTCAGATCCAGGTCCAAGTCACCGTGAGACCCTTTTTTCCCTTAAAGATAACCACCAATTTATTAAAACCAGACAAAAGAAGAAACAGAAGTATGAACTGCCAGATGGCAAGACCACGCATGACCATCTCATCACTTACACTCACATAAGGGGTCATTTGGGGAGCATGTATTTGATATGCATTGGCAATTACCATGGAATCCGTGTGAATTGGAATTACCAATCGCATTTGGCCGCCTGCAATTGGAATCCGGCAATCCAATAATTAGAATCACCAAATTGCGTTTGGCAGCCCTGTATTTGGAAGAGAGAGAGTGAGAAAGATGACTTTGACTTGTGAATCAGTGGTAGTTGGAATCCATTGGAAATGAAATCACATGGTTTGGGTGTGATTTCAAAAAGTACCTTTTGGTGTATTTGATGTGAATTGGATTCCAATTCACACCAAAAACACTCCTCCCAAACATCCCAATTACCACCAATTCACATTGATTCACACTCCCAAACGACCTCTAAGACATACCATGCTGCAACAACCTTAGTGTCCGAACATGCATCCAAAAGACTGCACGAAAGGGAAGAAAGCCACAATACAAAATGGATAGAACTACGCAAAGAGAAACCTCCCCAAACACCAAAAACAGGGCTAAACGAGCATCCCTGCCACTGCCTTCAAAAAGATCCAATCATAGAAAAGATCCTCACCAGATACTTCCAGAATTCCGGACTCTCCATAACCCAATCCCCTAAAGAGGGCAATAATATTTATCCATGGACATCATCAAAACCAATCTCTTTTTTATTTGTAACCAACGTATTAAAAAATGGTTACGCAAGTTATGTAACGGGAATGGTGGAAACCATTATGCATTACGGCACCATAATGGATGTTACCGGCCCATAATGGTCTATTACAAGGCCGATATAGGTTTTTTCAACAAAAAAAAAAGGATCCATAATGACCGTTCGGCACATATCGTAGCAATAACGGCCACCACTACCATAATTGAATAACTCGTTTGTAACTGAGAGAAGAGAATCTCTTAGTGTTACTTGAACACTTTACTTTTTGGGTTTTTTATGTGCCGACACTTGTGGACACTTGGACACTCCTAGACACAACATTGCACTTGAAAATCGATATGGACAAAGTGGCCTAGTGATGTCTTCCAGAAAGTACAATGTTGGAAACTTTTAAGTGACATTTCATCATGTATGCAACAAAAAACCGACAACCTTTGCTGTTCTTTTTTGCTTTTATGTTCTTTCATTTGGGTACTCTTTAACTTTTGAAGAGGGTGAGTAATGTTCATAGAACTACTATTTCTTGAGATGATCATGCGTGATTTTCGATGTCTTATTAATTGATTATTTATTACTATAGATCACTCGTAATTGTTAACTATGTGAGTGTTCTTTTGTAAATTTCTTTGTTATTAATATTTCATGGTTAGTTTTGTTTTGCCTTAATTATTTGTTAGTTTTACTTTCTATAGGAAATTGAAAGGCAAATTTTATAAGATAGCTATAAGACCATCCATGCTTTATGAGAGAGAATGTTGGGCAGTTAAGGAACAGTGCGTTCATAGGATGAGTGTAGCTGAAATGAGGATGTTGAGATGGACGAGTGGCAAGACATGGAAGGATGGATTAAGAAATTAATGCACTTGAGGTAACAAGATGAGGCAAAGAAGACTTAGATGGTTTGGTCATGTGCAACGGAGAGAAAAACAACAATTAGAACAAGTGAGTTGGTACAATACAAGTTGAAGGCTCTGAAAGGGCAAGGGGAAGGCCCAAAGGACATGGGTAGAGGTAGTAAGAAAAGACTGGATAACCTACAGTCTAACTACAGTTATGATTGATGCATGGATGTGAGTGAAAAATTGTCCTTTCATGGACGAATCTACAACAAACTTACCATGATGACTTTTTTATTTTTTTGAAAGATAACTAAATTTCATTGAAACCACGAAAAGTGAAGAAAGCACAACACAACATAGGAGGTGACCCTCTCGTCACCAACCTGAGAAAAACAAAAACCAGAAAAACAAAGGGACCCTGCTAATGACAAAACATCAGCTGGAAGGCACCAAAATCTCCATCCCAATCTCCCAAAAGGCCAAAGAACGAGCAGACACAGAAAAATCAGGCCTTGCAAGTAGTGTTGTCAAAATCCTACGATTTGCGATTTGCGATTTGAGTCAAATCTTAAGTAACATGATTTGAATCCCTTTTTATATGAATCCTACGATTATATGATTTGAATCTAATGATTAATTATTCGAATCCCGATTTACAATACAAATTATAGTTGTTCTTTCCACTTTAAGCTTCACTTGGCTTTCATTTTATGTTTTTAAATTGGTGGAGGCTTTAAGAATCACTTATAAAAACTATTCAAAAAAAAGAGAGAGAGAAAGAATCATTTAGAAAAGGTAAATTATTTTATTTTGTTCTTTATAAGAGATTAAATGATACATATTCTCTTCAACACTAACTCATAGAGCTTTTTTTAAATGATTTCTTACTTCTTAAATGGTCGAAACACCAAATCGATGTGCGAGTATATGGAATGTTTACAGTAATGATGACTTATATGAATTGTGGAACGATCGTTAGAAATCAAAATATCTTTTTTCATCGGTCTATAGAATCAAATGCCACTTTTCCAACGTGGTTCTAATTCAAGAAAGTTAACGAGAACATAAATTATTAAGGGCCTGTTTGGTACGTGGGCTTTAGGAGGGATCAAGTGGGATGGAACTACATTTGGTTCCATGCAAATTACATGGGACGTTTGGAGACAAGGGAAGGAATGGGATTAGGTGGAACGGAATTGCATTTGGTCCCATGAGGGATTTTTGGTGAATTTTGAAATCCACTACATCTATGGGCCCCGCATTGATGCATGTGTTTTATCCATGCGGTCCATCCATATGCATCCTTTACACTGACATTTGAGTTGTATACATGTGCAAGTGACCCACGTCAGTTATGAATCTGGTCCGTTGATTACAAATCCATCGTCCAACAAACAGGGTTTTGCTTAACACGGTGTTTTCGCTTGAGGAAGAATCTGATCCCAAACATGGGGATTGGATGGTCAAAATACCATGGTATTTCCAGACATGCAATCATTCTGCAATAATGGTGTTAATCCCATCTAATGCAATTCCATTCCATTTAATCCCGCGGGTCAAACAGACCCTAAAAGATCCTTGTTTCTTTTTGAAGGAAAATTTTTAGAAAGAAAAAGGGAAAGAAAAAAAAAAAGGAAAGATAAGAACCCTTTAACACTAACTTGGTGCATATTGATGGCAAAAGGATGGTTGCTGAGTTTTTTATTTTTTCTGATTTATTTTTATTGTTTATATTTTTAAGAAAATCATAAAAACTCTTTACGATTCACTATACAATTTGCGATTCGATACAATACAACCTTCATTATAATTTGCGATACGATAACGATTTTGACAACATTGCTCGCAAGCGCTCAATCATAGCATCTACCTAAAGAGGTTGCCACTCCTTTGCTATAGAGATCATGACTTTGATAAACCCATTTCTACAAAATTTCCCTCCCTCCCTATGGAAGCGTGTCAAGCATCATTCTCAACCCAAGTATCAAACCCCCTCACACTTCTCATCCTCCCAATCTCTTCGTCCATAAAAAAAATAAAAAATGAAAAAAGAATGGACATTCTGGTGGAGTGTAATGGATGATACACATGCTTTAGAAACTAAACCTAATGAATCAAGTTGATTCAAATCAGAATGCCCAGCTTGAGGATCCTTGTTTTGATGTATAATGATTCAAGAGATTACATTGATTTAATCACCCAACCATTTTGTAGACATTCATTGGATGGTTAAATAAAAATATCCAATGGTCCAATTTCAACAAACAAATGGACACATATCGGGATCTTCCAACCAACCTGATTTTTTATCAATGGCTTACCAGCAACAGGCCCCACAGTTTATACAATTTGATTTGAGTTCATAATGCGATGCATGCAGCCTCCTAAAGGACTGGTGTGTCAAGCATAATGTACAGCCAGCGCCATCAGATAAGCTCCCACCTATGCAACTTCCCTTGTTCTCCTCTCCCCTATAAAACCCACAGCATAAGCCCATACCCACCATCTCACCCCATCTCATGAGCCCTCACATAGCACACCTCCTCTAGCCCTCCAATGCCCAACACCATCTCACATAAGACGAGAACAAGAGAGAGAACAAAACAAAATATGAGAAGAAAATCCATCGAGAGAGGACAACGAGAACATCAAGGATGATAGAGTAAGAAAATACTAGTGAGAAAGGGCCCAAATTGGTAAGATCTATAGTAGTTTTAAATTTAATCTTTGCTTCTTTTATTTCTTATAATTCCCTCTTCCAATACATTCATCATATTTTATTTTCTCTTTTAGATCTCTGCATTCATTTTCTTCTTTTTTTTCCTTTCTCCAAAAAGAAACTGCTGCCCCATTCTGTAGTTGTCACGGTGAAATTTTGTAGAAAGGGTTCATCGAAATCAAGATCTCCAGGGCAACAGAGTTGCCACCCAGTTGAGTAGTTACTGCAGCAAATTTATCATAGAAACCCTCCACAAAAAGCAAAAATTTCACCACACATCCATGCATAGATTCTTTCAAAATCAAGCCTTAAACAGTTTTTTAAGATCAACGGACCAAGAAGTGGGTATCCAATGAGACAGAATATATCCCTCCAAATGCATAATTGCATCAAGTTTACCCCTTGTTCTTACTCTTGTTTCTAGCATTTGATTTTGTTCGTTTCCATCTTTCTATGTTTTCCTTTCCTTTTCTTTTTTTTCTTCTCTTGCTTCTCCTTATGCTTGTTTAGTTTTTCTTTCCAACTTCTGTTTAATTAGATAATAGCCTAGAATTTATTCAATCTCTTTTATTGTTCTAGAAATTAAGCTTTCCTAATCAAATTCACCAAAATTAATTGTTGTGCATAGCCAGCTACATCAAAGTAATTGTGGATCCCACACATCCCGCATCCGATTGGAGTACTAAGCAATTTTGGTCCCACTTGCTCTTTACAAACAGTGATGATCACTAACCTGGGGCAATAAACTAGTCGGATAGGTCACCCTAGACCCTTCATCTTTCTTGTTGGTTTCAAGTGCAAATGGAACTAACTGATATTCTTTGTGATCAATGTCCACTTTACACCATCACCCCATCTAATCCATGTCCTACACCCCGGTGATCAACCATTACTCTCTTATATCACCCCCACTTTGCACCATTGCCCCATGTGATCCATCAATACTCTCTTCTATCACATTACATCAAAGTCCATTGCCCCTTATAACCCTCGAGTCTATTAAAAAAGCCACTTCCACTCCAAAGCGTAAGTGTATATTTAACACCATGAATCCGACAGTGGCGAAGGCCACTCCCACTTTACACCACCACCCCATGTGATCCTTCATTAATCTCTCCAATAACAAACACCTTCACTCCTCCTCCCTCCCCCTCCTTCCATGATAGCCATCTCCTTGATGAAAATTCCAATATTGGGAATATGGACCCTCGATGTACCTAAGCAAACGAAAAGACTCACAAATATCTCTTTACTTCTTTCCTTTCCTCTGTCAAAAATCAACTATAAACGCCCAAAAATTCACCTGAAACTATTAGAATTCTAGTGATGTGTTTGTAAAGGGCAGATTCCATATGCACATCATGGGTAGCCCCCACACAACTTGAACGCCTGTGAACAAACCCGTTTGTAAATTACAAATGCATTTGGGGTATAAATAAATTAAAAAACAAAACAAAAGCCTCAAATTTCTCATTTGGATTTCGTTGTCAATCCAATTGAGAGGACCCTCCCTCTCTTGTGTGTGCACGCGCTGATAGCCTGATGCACGCATAACAAGAGAGAGGAGGGAGAGGCTGCTCCAAAACCATATCCACCGGTTTCTCACTCCGATACCCTTAGCTCCATAGCTGTCACCACAAACATCTCTACTCTCGAGCAAGCTAGAAAGGTGAATTAAGCTTAATGCCAAAACCAGTGCGCCATCCAATTTGAAGACAAATTCAATCCGTGGGTGGCTTCCTTTGAATTTCAGCCACATCCATCGCATTAAAACTATTAGAGTGCATGGTATTTGGTGTACGTGCATTGTATTGTCTTTGAGTTTGGCAGTACGCATTTATTCAGTTGTCTTGTCGTGCATCATGTCCTTAGAGATAATGATGTATCTTTTAGATTTGATTCGAAATTATTTTGAGCTTGTCTTTTGTAATAAGTTGTTTATAAATAAGAGCTAGTAGGGTGAGACAGATGAAAAAAAAAATATTCTCGTCTCTTTTCTCTTCCTCTCCACGACTCCAAGTTTAGCATCGTATCAAAGCCATAATACCTTTCATCTTTCCAATATCCATTGTTTTTTCCTTCATCCTTTTTTTTCTTTTGTTTTACGACCCTGTCATGAAGTTTTAAAGGGCTCTCGGCTCTTCCTCATCAGTAGATCAGATAGCCTCTCTAGATCTGAGAGGAAATAAAAAGGGCCCATCATGTGCGGGCAACTACTAAAAATGCTACTGGATATTCATCTAGCCACCGAAAGTGTTGCCGAATCTTATTCTTCATACAACCATCAGAAGTGCCGCTAAAACATTCTACAACCACCAGAAGGGTGGCCAGAAAATTCTACAACCATCAGAAGTGTTGCCCTTTGGCAGCACCCGGAAATGCTTATGACTCGCATTCCCACCACCAAAAGTGCCTGTAGTACAAATCCAACCGCTAAAATCATCGGAACTGCAGTCAGCCTCTCCCACAATCTCTAAAATCATCAACAAGCTTGGCATGTATGATATAAATGCTCCAGCTTGAGGGGGGGTGTTAGAGAGCACAATCTTCGGTGTATGTGTGTTGTAGTGTATTTGAGTGTGAGAGTACACATTTAGTTGTCCTGTGATGCAACATATTCTTAGAGATAATAGTGTATCTTTTGGATTTGATTGCATTTATTTTGAACTTATATTTTGTAACAAGTGTTCTCTAAATAAGAGCTACTAGTGTGTGTGTGTGTGTGTGTCTATGTGTGTTATCTTCTCCTCTCTTTTCTTCCGCGTGTCTTCCACAATGTAGTCTCTTGAGTTTAACAGAAACAACATTTCTCAAGTGGAGACTGGGCACATTGCACGGATGTTGTCAAGCACATATGCAATCACACAGCCCCAAAACTTCTTCTTTTTTAAAATAAAAACATCAGAAAAAATGAAAAAAAAAATTATGTAAAGATACTACAAGTATGCAAATGAATGTATATACTAAAAAATGTGAACAAAAAAACAACATAGAATTTTTATTGATGTGATTTTGAACAGAAATAATTTGTACTAGGAAGTAAGGGTATAGGAGAGTGAGAAGGTATGAGAGGTATAAGAAGGTATGAGAGGTAACTAGTTACGAGAGAATGAGACTATTAAAGAGGGGGGTATGTAAATGCATAATTGTGGCTTATGCGGTTGCATAGTTCTTTGTGCAATCACCTAATACCTAACGGTACAAAAACTGCATATGCCACTATGGCATATGGATTCTATTGTCCCCAAATGGCATATGCGATCGCATAATTGCTTCTGTGATCCCATATGACAGTACTACGCAGGTGAGATCAAGTGTCTAACCCCTTCCGATCTCATAACAGCCCAACCTCAAGATTGTTCAATTCCTTGAACACATTTTATAGTTTTCCACACCGTTCAGGTCTGCAGGTTACCACCCTAGTCAATATGGTCAAGGCCTGCCATGCAGGCTGTATTTGCCTAGGATGTTCTAAGCATAGATGACAAAGAATGAACGAACATGACCAATCTACACTAAAGTGGTCGCTTGGAAATACAAACATGATCTTGATAAATGGTCTAATACTCATGAATTAAAATCATTTCCACTTCTCTGATATTCGAGGCCTTTGATGGTTGAATGGTTCATTCCCTATTCACTAGTTAACCGCCCAGGTGCCCTAACAGGGTCAATCACCTAAGCTATTTCAGGTGTTTTGACGACCTTGACCCTATTTTAGTGTAATAACTACTGCAAATTACTCCAAACTCATGAATTACAATCATTTCCACTTCTCTGATATTCAAGGCCTTTGATGGTTGAATGGTTCATTCCCTATTCACTAATTAACCGCCCAAGTGCCCTAACAGGGTCAATCACCTAAGGTATTTCACGTGTTTTGATGACCTTGACCCTATTCTAGTGTAATAACTACTGCAAATTACTCCAAATGGCCCAAAAGCTAGAGTTCTCAAGTCAACATTTCTCAACTTCAAATACGCATTGCAGGCATAACGCGTATGCCAAGCGCACACTAAAAGAACTACATTGAGACCAGAACTACAAAACCAATCCAAACCTCACATTGGATAACAAGTCCATAAAGGTGTGCTTGGATGCTAAAACTGAAGTGAATAGCAATAACTCGTTCCAATAATGAGGAACTGACCAACATGAGACTAGTACCACCACCATCATTTCAAGTCCAACTTGAAACATATGGAATCATAATAGCTGTTCAGTTTACACTACAAAACAAAACAGTGCCACATCTAATTCAGTGCCAAATCCACCTCAATCATTAGCTTTTTATTGATATGAATTATTACAATTCTGTCCAATTGAGCATCCAAACACACTCTACCCAATCAAGATAGTAATGAGCACCTTTCCGCCACATCCAGTAATCATTTAATTGAGCTCTTATAAAATCAATCAAATGCCATTTCAAACTCAAAAGATGCACAAACAAAGACTCCCAATTTGAATCCAAGATGCTACAAAAATTTCAAAATTAGGTCATTGCAAGAGTTACCTTAATTTCGAAGAAAAAGAGAGCTCCCATCAATAGAAAAGATCGGACGCCCGATTCAATCGAACAAACCCCCTCTAATTTCCGACATCACTGTATCGCCATCATCATCCACTGCCGCCCTGCCATTCCCGGCGGCCCCGCTGCCAGTGCCCATGCCCGCATTGCTCCCCCCTTCTGCCGGCCAGCTCGAGACAGTCTCCCCACTGTTCGCAGGCCCCGCGGAGCTCGTCTCAGCCTGGGCCATCTGCGTTGGCGACGACCGGGCAGGGAAGACAAGCCTATGCCGCCGCGCGATGTGCCGAAGCGTGCTCCCCATACCGAAAAGCTCGTCATCGCCCTCCTCTATATAATCCCCAAACCTCACCGCGACCCGCGTCCGGGTCCGACGGCCGTGGTCATCAGTCGGGAGGCGGTATCGGCATACTGGGCACGAATTGTGGTGCTCAAGCCACGGCAAGATGCAATCGGAGTGGTAGAAGTGCTTGCAAGGTAGCTGCTTCGCCTCGACGTCAACAACAAACTCGTCCTTGCAGACGGCACAGAGGAGCGGATCGGATGCGAGGAGCGGGCCGGTGATCTTGACGGTGGGGATCGACTCCACGGAGGACCTTGAGGCAGGGGACGATCCGCTGACGTGGCGGTGGGGCCCGCCGTCCGGATCGTCGGAGAGGTGGTGGATGAGGCGGTCGAGGTAGGGGCTGCCGAGGAGGTTGGCGGTGGCGCTGACATGGAAGTCAGGGGCAGGATCGTAGTTGTGGGGGAGTTCGGGGTCGGAGTCGGAAGAATCAGAGAAGGAGAGGGTATGGGAGGAGGAGAAGAGGATGGAAGGGTTAGGGTTAGGGTTAGGGTTAGGGTTAGGGTTAGGGTTTTCGGAGGAGGACTCCATGTGCTCGAGGAAGTCGCCCTGGCAATGGGGGCAGTGGAGGGGTGATGACGTGGCGAACAGGGAGACGCTCATATCGCAGAAGTGACACCAGAAAATCTGACGTGGCGCTGGGGCTGGGGTGGTGGGCGGAGGAGGAGGAGATGGAGTTGCAGCAGTCGAGGACATCCTTCTCGGGATCTGTGGCTCGCGCTCTCTCTCGCTTGCTGCTGCTCGCCGTAGCTCGCTTGCTCGCGTTTGGGCTTGTGTAGTGTTACTGGTTCGTTTTAGTCCGTCGCGACTGAGAAACCAGAACGTGTCGCCGTTTACTGGGACCCACATGCTGACTCGTCATATGATCGGAACCGTCCACGCTTCGGAATCTATTGTATACTGTCTTCCGAATGAACTTTCTCTGAATGGCTGAGTTTGACCATTACTATCTCCGGTTGAATTTGGAACATTGAGAAGAAGACATTCAATGGCTTGCACTTTTCTAGTGTTCAGAAGCTAGCATCATCTGTGAAGCTTGAGTATGAGGAAGTATATTTTTTGCGTTAGCAAAGAGAATATTGACGGTTCCAATTAGAGGCCCATTTCAGCATGTGGGCCCCAGTGGGTGGCAATGCATGTTTGATAGCTAGTCGCGACGGAGGCAAAACGAACTCCCTTCGGAGGAGGCGCGGGGTTTGCTTCGATCGGAGTTCTTTGTTTGTGGGAGATTAGTCTCCAGACGCGGTGTTTTCAAGCGCTAGACACAAACACCCAACACGTGCTAATGAATGAACTTAAATTTGATCCTAGACGTTAATCAGAAAAAACATACTATTTAATTTCATATAATTAAAAAAAATATACTTATCACATGAGAGTAAAATGGATAATGGATTTGGATCGTTGATTAACAACTCTCCAATTGGGAATTTATTGGGATGATTTTGGATCAACTGATAATAAGATCAAAAGATATGAAGATCTAAAACATTTGAACGTACCAGATTACACACATGTAATAAAATATGTCAGACGTAGCAGACCAATATTTGGCGCTTGAAAATGGGGGCGTTTGGAGTTGGTATTGCTCTTCTTTTGGAACAGTAGAAACCAGGAATGACTATTTAGATTGTGAGAAATGATAAGGACATTTCGTGGTACTCGCGCGAGTGAATAGGACTCGCTGCACACATGACATCGTTGGGAGAAATAGATATATCCGGACCATTCATTAGATGGGGCCCACAGGTAACATACGAACTGAATTCTAGCAGTAAAAACTCAGAAAGTCTACACATTTCGCAAATACGAATTCTTGTCCCATGGGTCATTGATCCAAACAGTTGAAACAATGGGCCAGCCCCTCGGGTTGATATTCCACATATTTCAGCCCTTAGACTGATAGCAGAGAGAGCTAAGATAAACGAATACTGCCACCGGTTCACATTTAGCTGAAGAATGGCCAAACGTGAATAGCAGTCTGGAAGATTTTCAAGGCATGACCATTCATTGTGGCGCCCACACGTCTCAACGGTTTGGATTGTCAAACAATGGGCCCACGTTAACGTACTCCATCATACCAGCAAGTGATGGGTTGATTGATTAGCAGAGACGTGTAATTCAAGGAATGCTACGAGCAACAACTGTTAGGTGTGAATGGACGCGAATTGCATGCGAAAGCCTTTTTCAGGAGCATCCTGAGAGGGGAAGCTAGGTGGGGCCCAACATGTTGTTTGTAATAAATCCACTCCATCCATCCATTTTTCAGATCAATTTAAGACAAGCGTCCAAAAATTACACAAATACAAAATGCAAGTGGGCCGCACGACAGAGGATTGAACTTCCACCGTTGAAATATTCGTGGGGCACATAAGTTTTAGATCAGCATAATTTTTGTGTTTTCAGTTAAGTCTAGTAAGAATGACCTCATGAACGGTATGGATGGAATATAAACACCACAGGTAGGTTTCAACGGTACACATTTACTTACCTACGTTTTGCTGTCGTGCGGCCCACTTGAGTTTTGGATTTGTGTCAGTTTTTGGCCGATGCTATGATCTTAAAAATCGGATGGACGGGGTGGATTTTTCAAAAACATCACCGTAGGCCACCTATCTTTCCGTCTCACGAAGTTCCGGCCTTTCTCGCGGGAATCCGCGTCCGGTTTAACGGACGCGGATTAGCAACTGACAGGTTGAGTAGCGAACATTGCTACGGAAGTGACGTCACCATGGTCACGTGGGCCTCAGCATGATGTATGTGTTATATCCACCCTGTTCATGCAGTCGGAGGGATCATTTTAAGGCACGAGTCAGAGAATGAGGTTGATCCAAAGCTCAAGTGGACCCCACCACAGAAAACAGTGGGAACAGTGACATCCACAATTGAAAACTTCTTAGGGGCACATAAGTTTTCAATCAAGCTGATATTTGTGTTTTCCCTTACTCCATATCTGTGTAAACTTATGAAGAGGTTGGATCTCAACTAAACATCATGGTGGCTTAAGAAGTTTTCAACCATGGATGTCACTGTCCCCACTGTTTTCTGTGATGGGGTCCACTTGAGCTTTGGATTTGCCTCATTATTTGAGTCATGCCTTAAAATGATCTCTCCATCTGAATGGACAGTGTGGATACAACACATACATCATGCTGAGGCCCACGTGCCATGGTGACATCACTTCAGTAGCCATGTGCGCTACTCAACGTGTCAGTAGCTAACCCGCATCCATGTAATAGCCAGAGTTGCTACTAAAGTTACGTCACCATGTTTTGTGGGCCCCACCATGATGTATGTGGTGTATCCACACCTTCCATCCATTTGGAGAGAAGATTTTAGGGCATGATCCAAAGAATGAGACAGTTTTAAAGCTCGAGTAAACCCACCATAGAAAAAAAGTGGGGAGAGTGACGGCCGGATGTAGATTAGCTACTAACAGGTTGAGTAGCGAACATTGCTACGGAAGTGACGTCACCATGGCAAGTGGGCCTCAGCATGATGTATGTGTTATATCCACACCGTCCATTCAGTTGGAGAGATCATTTTAAGGCATGAGTCAGAGAATGAGGTTGATCTAAAGCTCAAGTGGACCCCACCACAGAAAATAATGGGGACAATGACATCCATCATTGAAAACTTCTTAAGGCCACAAAAGTTTTCGATCAAGCTGATATTTGTGTTTTCCCTTGCTCCATATATGTGTAAACTTAGGAAAGGTTGGATCTCAAATAAACATCATGGAGGGCCTAATAAGTTTTCAACGGTGGATGTCACTGTCCCCACTGTTTTCTGTGGTGGGATCCACTTCAACTTTGGATCTACCTCATTATTTGAGTCATGCCTTAAAATGATCTCTCCAACTGAATGGACAGTGTGGATACAACACATACATCATGCTGAGGCTCACGTGCCATGGTGACGTCACTTCAAGTAGCAATGTGCGCTACTCAACTTGTCAGTAGCTAATCCACGTCCGTGACAGGCCACCGTTGAAACCTTCTTAAGGTCCACCATAATGTTTATTTGAGATCCAACTGTTCATAAGCTAACACAAACATGAACGAATGGAAAACACAAATATTAGCTTGTTCTGTTCAAAAACTTCTATGGTCCCTAGAAGTTTTTAATGGTAGCCGCTCAATCTCCACTCTTTTGTGTGTTGGGGTCCACTATGGCTTTCGATCTGAGTCATTTTTTGTATAATGCCCTAAAATGATCTCTCTAAATGGATGGACGGTGTGGATACACCAAATACATCATGGTGGGGCCCACAAAACATGGTGACGTCACTTCAATAGCAACTCTCACTACTCAACTTGTCAGTAGCTAATCCGTGTCTGGTGTGGACGGCCTAGACCAGGCCTAATACAAGACCGGGCCGGGATCTAAATACATGGACCGGGATAGGACCGGCCCAATAGAAGCAGCATCGATGCCTAAGACGGGCTTAGTTAAAGGGCTCAGACATGTGTAGCCCACATGCACCCTAAAAATTGATCACATGAACCTGTTGTACCTTATTTCTCATCGGGCTCTAAGAGGTGAATGGGAAACGACCAGTGGCATTACAGGAAAAGGATACAAGCATGCGTGTGATCCTTGATGACACAATAAGCAGATTTGCCTGAATGATAAGTGACAACTGGATAATGGAGCACATCATTTAAAGGATGAAGCGGTCGAAGCAGGTGCGGTCGAGGAGAGTGTTGGCGAATCTAAAGCATTGTAAGGAAGATAAAAGGTCTTAAAAAGATTTGAAAATTCAAAAATCATAACCGTCAAAGTAAAGAGGGGATCTAAATGGTTTTGCGTAGCTTATAAATACAGAAGGTAGTTGACAAAGGAAATTGTCTCACACTAATCAAACAATAAATTCTATTTATATTTCCTTAGATTATCCTTAGCGTAATCCATAATCTAGTAGTAGTCGTAATCGCTCGTCCACGCTCGCTAGACAACTTAGTTGTAATTACTAGTCCACGCCTATTGGACAATCTATCCTAATACAATTAGTCTTTTATTTTGTGGAAACTGCTTGTTCGACAGTATATTTGCTCAATCATCTGTCGTTGTTATCAATTTTATATCTGGAGAAAGTCTTTTCTAGTGAAAGACAAGGCGCAACCCATTTTTTTTAGAATGAACCCTACCCTCAGTTGTAACGTTCCGGATTTTCGCAAACTTGAAAATTAGATGTTTTGGGATAGAGGTATGGGGAATCATGAATTCGAGTGTTTCTAATATAATAACTTAGTGAACCGAATAGTTTTTCAATCGATTTGTCTGGCTCCTGTATAATACTATCCATCACCTAAATTCAAAATATTTTTTTACCAGACTTTGGTGTTTTAACATAGTTTTGATCTATAAAAATTTATGAATGGTTAAGATTTGCGAAAAATCTATTTTTAAAAAGGCATAACTTTTCAAAAATGTCAAAAAGTCGCAATTTATAATAGGAATGAAAAATCAAAATCTTTATTATTGAGAATTTAATTTTTTAAGTATTTTTATTAAATCCAAATGGGAGGTACTTTCTTATTTACATAAAATAACTTAATATGTAACTGTGACCTTTCAGAAAAACTGGGCAAATAGAAAAATTTCTGAACAATCAGCTTCGATACATCGAAGAAGGCTTTAGCGCATTAAAAGATGCCTTCAGGTTGAGCTGGCCAAACAAGATCGTACCGAGTGAGGTTTTGATTTTAGATCTTCGGCGCAACGAGCAAATTTTTTAATGTAATATACTATCTTCAAAAAGCGCCGAGCGAATTTTTCAGTTTAATATACTATCTTTAAAAATTCATATCTCTTTCGTTATTGAAGTAATTCAAAAGCCATATTGAATCTTGATGAGTGTAGTTTCATATAAAAATATATATAATAATGTTGATTTTAGAATTTTTTTAAAATTGTTCAGGAAACCATTGGTTTCAATCAGCGTGTACTAATGAAATTTTAATAATTTTTTTAGAACTCATAATGAGTTGAAATCTTGTAGGATAAAAGTTGACTTAATAAAAAATCACCATAAAAATAATTAAATAATTAAATAAAAAAAATTTCAAAAACATGGCACGCAAATGGCCTCTTCAAAAAAAAAATTTATACAATGGTAAGTTGCCGTTGGAGCGAACATATTTTTTTCATCTTTGAGTTTTAACATTCGGTTTCTCCTTAGGAATTATTCCTGATCATGTTAGAAATCATCCTAGGTAATTAATTTAGGTTTTTATATTTTATTTATTTAATTATACGTTACACTATTCCGAATAGTTTATAGTTTAATCAGATTAGAACTCTCGATTGGGGTGATTAGGACCGAATCACAATTTTCATTAATTGCAGATAGGCCAAACTTTTAAGTTAGCTAATTCAAATCCTAATCATCATGCCTAAGAAATCCCGCTACCTAGTTTGTTCTAGAAATGTCTAAATTATCCAAACAAGCTACAAACCGCTAGTTAGTGAGCCACTAAATCTGAAACTGTGGAAATCTACCCATCTTGGCTAGTTTGATATCCATCGTGGGAAGTTAAGCCAAGTCTGTGCACCGAATTACTCAACTTGGAGTAGAGAGGGTAACACATGTGGTGTGTGAATCTGCTCTGAATTTTTCATAACTTAAATTAATTATGTCAACTCGAACTTACACAAAGTTGTAGATTTTGAGCCATTAGATTTCAATGAAACTTATGATTTCAGTTTCAAATATTTTCTTACAGTTATCCCTAAAGTTGCGGCCCCGATCGATGATCGGTGACCATCAAACGAACATTACGTTATAACCATCGATCGCCGCATCTGAAATGCAGATAATCATATCCTTAAATAGATCACCACTAGGTTCACCTATCCCATGGCCTACATGGCTCACACACCTTATGGTGGGCCCCGACAGTGGGAAACGACCTCCCAAATGGTCATAATACCAAAGACCTAGCTCTTAGGGTCATTTGGGCCACATCTAGGATTATAAATAAAGTTCATTTGAGGCTTTCTCCCCAAATCCAAATTTGCCATAAAAAAGAGAAATAGAGGAAGAGAGAGAGAATTGGGGGAGAGAGAGAGAGAGAGAGAGAGAGAGAGAGAGTTAGGCTTGGTGCTCGATCGTGTTGTCCATCCTCGTGCTCGTTGGTAGAGGTGGGCACAAACCAATCCAACTCAAAAGCTCGACTCGAATTGGCTTGAAAAAGCTCGACTTGGATTCGTTCGAATGGAAGTTCAAACCAAAGTAAGCCTCAGAGTCGAGCTTGTTTGAAAAAACAAACCAAGCTCAAACTGGGCAATACCGGCTCAGCTCGGCTCAAAGCTCGGTTTGATTCCGCTCGGTTTGATTCAGCTTGATTCAGCTCGTAGATTGTAAATACACTGTTTCCTATGGTGTGATTCACTTGAGCTTTGGATATGATTTCATTTTGAGATCATGTCCTAAAATGATATGTAAAACAGATGACCAGCGTGGATAATACGTATACATGATGACATGGATGCATATACATATACATGAACACACACTATTTCCTTGCACTTGTAAAATTACACTCATGTACTTTTGTTTGGAAAATGCTCTTACATGTTTATTTTGAAGCTGCATTCCTTTGGAGGATATTAAACATCATATAGTAAGATACGTTTGTACTTTTTTTCTAACTTTTTAAGTTCTTTTCTATTTAAATAAACAAGCAAAAAAAGACCCATCACTTATTTGAACTCGACTCGGCCCGGTTCAAAATTTTCGACCAAATCGGTCCTAGCTCGAACCAAATTTTTCTAGAGCAAACCAAAGCTTTTAACTCTATAATTGTGATTTAATGTGGGTGTTTGAGGTTTCTTTTCCAAATTTCCGAATCACTAAGGTCGCATCCGAATCGCTAAGGCCGCATTCGAATCGAAGAATTTCGACTCTACAGTGAAGATTTACCCTGGAGCTTCTTCTAGACAAATTTTCGTTCATAATTACTTAAGTTGTTTAACTTATATCATAAATGCTAGAACTACTTTAATATTATAAACTATATAATAACTGTTGATGAGTGGATAACATATTTAATGAAATGCATCTATAGTTGTTGAGTTAATAACATGTTTGATGAAATGCCTGAATGATATGAATTTGCAATATTATTACTGTATCAATGCTTGTAGATGCATGTGACGCCCCGTGTCATCCGGGTCCTTTGGATCAGTCAAGCCAGTCGGTTGGGCCAAGTGCTCGAGTATGTGTATAATTATGTAATTGATAATCTAAATTATTTTTATAATGGATTAAGTGTTACTTTGGATTAAGCCCTGACAACCGTTTTGACTAGTGTACTGCTTACCTCTGGGTTGGCCGTCACAGACTTATTTAATCGACTAAGCAGGACACAATCGACCAATAGTGGTCATTGTTGGCTTGTCGCAAGTCCACCTCGGTCCAATGAATAAGCCTCATTCAGAATTAATCATTCTGTATTTGACTCTTGAATTATACTATATGAAATCTGGAATACCATCATCCCTATTGTGAATAGTCCACTTAAAATCGTACTGCGACTCAATCTACAAAGTCTCATGAGCCGAGCATGATGGTATGGGACACCGTATCTGAGTTGTCGGCCTACACTAAGGTGACAGCTTCTCTATAGTGACCAGTGAGCATTGACAAAGGTGGCTGAGCATTATTTGAATGACCCCTTGTAACAAATGTGACCCTGGCCGATGTTTGTGTGGTTGTGTACCGTTTGAATGACCTGTGCAAGCATTGGTTTAATTTTGAGTGACACGTTCACATCTCTGAATTAATTAATTGTATTTGATATTTAGGTGACGATCCATTCCGCTTGATTTGGGCGTGACTAATGAGTCACGGTTAGATCATGCTTTCATGGGAGGATAACTCAAACCTTGTATTGAGCGGTGATAATGATTAGCAACGCATCGCAAGGAGCCAAATGATCCCAATTAGACTTGTGATATAATGGCGCTATTCTAGCTTCGTCAATACTACTGTATGCAGAATGATTAATAAAGGTTGAACCAATCATGCATACATGACATTGGAATTCCAAGTAACTTTCTGACTGTTAGAAAGGCCAGCATATTAAAGAACGACATTACATTTGTAAAGGATTGTGGGTGTTTGGTTGCTTGATATGGCATCAACGTTACCTTTTAAGTTCCTTATATGATTTGGCCGGGATCATGCATGCACTTGTGGGGTGGTTGATCGACTATTAGAAAGATTGGCGCATCATTCTCTTTTATTTGCACGTCATGCATTCCCTGCATTAAATCAACTAGTTTAAGGAAACTGATTGTTTTGTATACCGTCATCACCTGCACCTGCTTGAGTACATAACATGTATAACCTGCTTAGTATTTATGCACTACTGATAGCATGCTTAAGAATAATATGCTCATGTGAACTTGTTTGTAATTAAAATATCTTGAGTATAATATTGTGAATATTTCTTCACTATGTTGGCATTTTAACACCTTCCATTTGACATATGCAGATGCTTAAAGAATATGATCAGATAATGGTGCACTTGGGCGCCCTTGTAGTCTTATGGCTTCATCCAATTGGTAGTTTTAATTTTTCATTCATATTGCATTTATTGTGATTCGTCTAATTCTCATATGGGTTGACACCATATTTGAACTCAACTTTTTGAGTTTTACCCCTGTGTTTATGGATTTAGTTATTCCCGCTTAACTTATGATCTACTAGTTGAAATGTATTACTCTGATTTATTGGTATATAAAATGAATGTACATCTTATTGATGACACACATAGGAGCATTTTCCACGTGTGGCATTCATAAACAAATATTTTACTAAGTTAACACCTGAGAACTCGGGATTGGAGTCTTTGTACTCAGGTGTCAATTTTCAGAGCGTTACATCCGCTAATCGTATGATCTCTTTAAACTCATAGAACGAGTGGTTGAATAGGTAATCTACATCTCCAAGTTTTAGTCATATACGATTGAGCACAATGTATTTGCCTATTTTGACACTTGAGGCTGCACAGTCGATTATGACACACTTGCGCACACCACATACTTATCAGAAGTGTTGATCCAATCAAGGACCAACAAAACCCTCCGCTGTCCATCTCATTTGGTTAATGGATACAAGCAAATGGACAGTAAAAGGGTACAATAATCTATCAATTATTTGGTATGGCTGGCAAGCAGCTAATCCGTCCGCTTCAAGGAGAGGTTTGTCATGCTCTTGCTCCACACCCAAGCACATGTGTGATTATGTTATGCAAGTACGATATTGGAGCTTTCCATCAAGTGGGCCACATTATTTAGACCTTCCATCCTTTTTTTTATGGTCAGTCATGCAGCACACCCACCCAGTCAATCACGCAACACACCCACCGAGTCAGTCATGCAACGCACCCACCGGTGCCGTTAGCAACACTAATTTTCACCACTAATGGGTTTCGAGACTATGACCCCTTGTTGAAACTCCGCAGAATCTACCAATAAAGCAAAGACTTGAACTTAAAAATCAAGCTATTTTATTGATAAGGGGGCCACAATGTATTAAACAAAAGGAATGGTAGAAAATTCTAGTCTTTACTATCTTCCAACATTGTGACCCACTTAGGAGCAATATGAAATGATTCATTTATGCCTGATGTAACCTTCAGGTCCCACTTAATGGATGGCTAAGGTCTTGACACGTGTCCCGTAATGAAATATATCAAATATAAATATTCCTAGCTAGTTAAACAAATCGTCGCTTTGGCCGAGTGGTTAAGGCGTGTGCCTGCTAAGTACATGGGGTTTCCCCGCGAGAGTTCGAATCTCTCAGGCGACGGGTATACTTATTTTTTGAAATTACTCCTTCCAATCAACGGCTAAGATCATCCCATCACTGATTGGCCCAAGTTTTGGATTGATGTGCACATAATCCACCAGTACGGTGGATAAGTCACATCATTTGCAGAACGCTTATTATCACACCTTTTTTTCAGGGGAAATCGAATTGCACTGAGTTACTCAGTACGCTATTATTACACCTTTTTTTTCAGCCAAAAGTTGCATACGTGTACGACATCCAAACCGTGCAAAGAGCGGGCCCCATCTACTAATTACCATCCACGGGTTCTATTTAAATTCACGCATATGAAACAAGCCCATCCATCTCTTCAGTTACGGCCCTGAATGTTGATCAATACCTTCATTTTTAAGGACATTAATCAGATGGTTGAGATTATCCGAAGAATGTTCGTTTTTAACCTTCTGCCATCAAATTAGTGGAAAGCAGATGGACAGTCACGTTTGATTTATAGCAGATGAATCTACTATATCATCTCCCAACCATTCACCTGCGTATACACTGCTGCATCTTTTGGGGTCCACCGTATCGTATGTATGACATCCAAACCGTTCATTAAGTACCCAATCATGATGAAGGAACTCTGCAGAAATCAGGCACATCAAGTAATTAAGTGGGCCACACCATGGAAAACAATAGACGACCGTCCAAAACCCCCAAATTCATGTGGTGGCTCCCATGATGGTTGGATCGGCATGATATTTCGGGCCGTCCAACTTTGACAGTGGCACAACCCTGCTGGACGGGTTGAAATCCATACAAACACCAAGGTGGGCCCCACGATCAGCCATTGTAGTGCTTATTCAAGGAACCGGCCTCAAATTTCGGACGTCGTTTTCAATTATCTAGTTTCTTCTTCTTCTTTTTTCCTCTCTTTTTTGGAACGAACCGTCGAAAGCGTCAAAACCCACCTAACTAATTTTGGCGGACGGCGGACGGTCAAGAACACATGAAAGGCAGCAGAAATGATCCAGTGAGCTAAAGTGTACGGAAACCTTCCCATGCACCTCAGTGGTTTTTGGACTTCTTGCCATCCATGTCATCTATCGGGACCGTCCATTAGGTCCAGTCCACTCTTATTCTGATACCTTGGAAAATCAGAACCGTCCATTTTGTGGCGTGTAGAAAGGGAACGCTAATAGAAGTAGGGTCCAGTTGGTAATGCTTAGAGCCATCGGAAATGCCAACGCAACTTGGAAATCTGATTACCTACTGAGTTGCTCAGTACGCTTTTATCGTACTGAATAAACTCAGTTGGGCCCACCGTGAATGTGTGTGGTTTATCCACTCCGTCCATCGGTTTTTCCATCTCATTTTAGGCGTTGATCCAAAAATTAAAGCATATCCAAAGCTCAAGTGGACCATACCACATGAAACATTGGGAATAAGGATTTCGACCCTTGAAACCTTTGTAGGGCCCACAGTGATCTTTATTTATCATCTAACCTGTTCATAAGATTAAAAAAACCTGATGAAGGGAAAATAAAAATACAAGCTTGATCCAAAACTTCTATGGGCCCCAAGATTTTTTCAACGGTAGACACTCAATTCACACTATTTCCTGTGGTGTGGTCCACTTGAGCTTTGGATTTGCTTTTTTTTTTTTTGGGATCGAGACCTAAAATTAACTGTTAAAATGGATGGACAGGGTGGATAAAATACATAGATCACGATGGACCCCACAGAGTTACTCAGTACGCAATCCACTTTAAGTGGGGGCAACTTTGGCTAATTGAGTGCTACCCTTACCATGTGGGGCCCACCTTGATGAATGCTTTGTACATCCACGCCGCCCATCCGTTTCTTCGGTGCATTTTAGGATGTTATGCCAAGACTTAAGTAGATTCAAACCTCCTGTGGACCTCACTACTGAAAAAGGTGATAAATGACCATTAAAAACTTTTTGTAGGGCATAAAAGTTTTGGATCAAGCTAATATTTGTATTTTCCCTTCATCCATGTCTGGTTGACCTATCAACGGATTGGATGGAAAATAAACATTAAGGATCGGCTTACAGTGGGCCCTGTGTAGGTTTTAATGGTAGGCATTCAATCACCACTGTTCCTTATGTTGTGGTCCACCTGAGATTCGGATCTACTTTATTTTTGGGACCATGTTCTAAAATGGGCTTGAAAAACGGATGGAAGGCGTGGATATAAAACACATCATCAAGGTGGGCCCCATGGTAAGGGTAACACGTAATCCGCTTCTCCGACGCACACACAAACATGCCACGTGCACCAGTTGAAGACTTCCAATGCTACGTCATATCTCCCATTGCAGTATTTTAGATAACCACACATCATCAAGTGACTTACAATTGAGAGATTCATCCTTATAATGAGTTGGAGAGATTTCATCCTGGTAATGAGTTCTTTTGTCTTTAATTGAAATGACTTTTTCTTACCATAATAGTAGAGATGAATTAATTATTACAATGTAAGAATAAAATAAACGAAATTGCATTAATAGAAGGAAAATAAATAATTACAAAATATAATTATCAGTGATTTAGCATTTGAGCATAGATGGTGATGTCTTTAAACTAAGGTCTTCCTTAAGATACCGACTTGGGCATAAATGAAGAAAATTACATTACTAAAATAAAAGGATAGAGATCTTCCTTGGTTCAACAACTTAGGTGCAGATTAAGAGAATTATACCACTTCTAAGCTAATTAAGTCCAACATGACAACATAAATGAACAATTATACTACTTCTAGGCTAAAGTTGGTTCAACATAGTAGTATAGGCAGGTTAGATTACACCACTATTAAGTTAAGATAAATTATGATAAGCAATATTGCGTTGTAGAGTTATATTGTGTTGGGTTAATGAGGGCCAGAAAGTCTTCGATCTTCCTCATATTTATAGAACTTTGGGAGATAGAGAGAGATTTTTGTAGCTACTCTTTACATTTGCTAATACGAAAATAATTGTCAAAGTTTGTAAATGATTGTGGCTTGTTATGTAATGCCTTGTGTGCTAGTCGTTTGTCATGGGTTAGTTATTGATTACACGCATATTTTGAATTCACAATGTGGATGAGATTTCTTCTTATAGTGACATATGTTGGTGATTGTGATCTTTTTTTTTTTACGTACAAATGTGCATTACGCACCATAAAACTTGGCTAACTTAGTGTTGTTGTTACATTGTTTTATGGCTCCTAAGTAGTTTCATTCGTAAAGACTTTTTCTATGCAATGCTATGGTACATCGACTGAATCTATCAATAGTTACGACTGTATTTTGATTGATACCCATTGTTAATCATGAGACTACCACAGTGAATAGTTGACTTTGCCACGTAAGTGAGATATGTGACACACATCTCATGATAGTAGCCAACTAAACTTACCATTTTTAAGTTGCTCATGACTTTTCAGATTTTCATCAAATTTCAGCCATCAAAGCAATTGAAGAGATCTCCCGATTGTCTCTTATTGAGATCCCATTGCCATGTGACATCATCTAAGTCATTAGACCTGACACAGGTTAGATTAGGTATAAATTGGTATGGACTTAGAATAATATGTTTGAATGTCATAGAATCACCACTTGCCGATATAAGCCTACAATCTACGATTGGCTAGGCTCATAAAATCGCTCCAAGTTGAACAATAAAAAATTCCCCAACTAAGATGACTCTTTGACAATGTTCGTGATTAGAAACTTTAGGTAAAGACTTCGGTGATGAAGAACGAAGGGATTAGGCACCCTTCTTCACCCACATTTACATACAATCTCTACTTCATGGGATCTAGAAATTTTAGAAATTTTTAAAGTTACAGATGACCTTATACTGATTGACTAGTTTATTATAGACAAAGTTAGGAATTGACTAATAAATTATTACACATCCAAACTAACACCAAGGGAATCACAATGTCTTACTTGGTTGAATTCGAGGAAATAGTAGTTGCAAAGGAGACAATGACAAATACAATATATTAATGAGTGGGGAAAAAAAAGATCCAAGAGTTCAGTAAAGTGTAGAACATACAATCAACAATTACTTAAACTATAAGCAAAGGGTATGTACTTATAGTTTAAGTGATGTGGGTGAGACCTTGACTATAGAGCTCACCTCGACTAAGTTGTCCATCTCTCTTTCCGGCTTATTTTAAGGCATGATAAGTAGATACAAATTTCAAGTGGACCGCGCCATAGGAAATAGTGCTCATTGATGTGAGGCCCACATCCAAATTTCAGGTGGACCACACCCTAGGGTATAGAAGAGCTTATTCTACAACTACTTTTGTGGGGTCATCCTGATATAAGGCCCAAATCCACAAGGTAAGTCCCTTTAGCTTCACCCCATACCCATCTAAAACAAGACCACAAGAGTGGTCGAAAGGGGTAGTTGGGATTGGGAGGTCTACCACTAAAACTTTCAATGTTCTGCATGAGACCCACTGTGTTTTATAGTCGGCCTCAATCCATTAATAAGATTCATTCCACTAGGATGAATGGAGGCTTAAAAAATCTGCCCATTTAAAACTTGAGAGTGGGCCACACCATGTAGTTTTAGGCATGTTTTACATATATTGCCGGCGCATTTTTATCTCCACCGATGAAACGAGGAGCTTACCTGATGGATGGAATAGATGATGCATGCATCATCACGATGGGCCCCACATACATAATTGTAGAATAAGCATATATTCTACATGAGATTTTACTGAAAATAAAAAGGGATTTTTACCACAAAAATCTCATAAATTTGCATATTATTTTTATTTTTTGAACATAGTGAAGGGAAGAATTGTGGACCATGTAGTGTGTGTATGACATCTAATGCATCTAACATATGAAACTGATCATGATGCTCGTGCCACCCAAAATCTGGCCGAACAAATAACCTGATAAGCTACACGTGAATTTAGATGTTTTTGAATGGTGTGTATTAGGTTTTGTGGTTTGGACCATCTTAGCATTTGATCTGCCAGAAATTTGGTCCTTCTGGTGATCATGGTATGGTGCATCTGTCCAACCAGTTGGATGTCAAACATATACCTTGCGGGCCCCACAATTCTCAATTTACTTTGTTTTAAAGGAAAAGCAAAATGTGATAGTCAACAAGCATTGCTAGGTAATTTCGGGCATTATTTGGTAAAATTCGAGTTTCCGAAGAATTTTATTGTAAATTTTTCAATAAAAATGTTTAATTATGGAATTGTCATTTTACCAAATAATGCTTGGATGATTAGAAATGACAGTGAGGTGTTTATAAAGAGTGAAATTACAAAAACGTTCTTATCTAATATATTTTTTTAAGTAATGAAAATCAAGACTGTAGGCCTCATGTGTAACGCCCCAGATTTTCGAGATTTATTTGAAAATTTTTGAAAATTCATTTTTAATTTATTTTTTTATTAATTATCGTACATTTACCGTTGATTTGCGAATAGCGGGACATCCGTAGGAGATCCGATAGGGGACCCTTTACAAAAGTTGCTTAGAATGATCCCATAAACATCGTAGAAAGATCAGATTTCAAAAATCATGCACTTTTTAGATAATTACGAAAATGCCATTGGTTAAACTTAAGTTAAGATGTCATTTTTAAGTATTATAGTTTGTAACGATCACTTTCACGTAAAACCCTGGATTTAAGCTTTTGGGCACATATTAACCATACACGTCAAATTTCAGCCCTTAAATCATAGTAGAAGTGGTCCGATTGTCAAATCAGCCCCTTAACCCTTGATTTTCATGTCCATCGAGCGAGGAAAGTAGATGGTTAGTCGTAGTCGAATATTTCTGTTCATATGAGTGACTTAGATCGTCTTTATCATGGACCAATAGTGTGATTTGAGTGCCCCACCTTGATAAGCATCTTTCTTATGCGCGAAGTTATCCCCTTTTAGAAATTAATGAGTTACCAACTCTTTTTAAAACTGAACCTTTCAATTTACCCACTTCTCACCATCAATCGCTTCTCAAATTTGGACCACTTATTATACTCATATGACTACGAGTTTACACAAAGTTTGGACCCCGATCTATAATCCTACACCGTTGAACCACAAAGCCAGCCCCTTCCTTTTCAGCCAAAAGTTGAAATTTCAGATCTAGGCATTTCTCACCATCAATCAACCACTAAAATTTGTACAATTATTTGCCTATTATGACCATATATTTTTCCAAACTTTGGGCCCTGATCATCAAGCGTAGACCGTTAATTGAGATCTAACCCATTTTAGCACCCGTTAGGCCATTTTCAAGGATCGGCCAATCTAGAATGTGGATCATCAAGAAATTTACGTATTCTGACTCTACTCTTCGAGCTTGATAAGATGAACATATTGGAATTGATCATAGATAATCCGAATATTGAGATTTGAGAAACCCACCTCAAGAAGTTGTTACACAAGACCTCGCCTGCACATCCCTCTCCATATTTCTACTACGCACCTCCAAATCCTTCTCCTAACCCTAGCCTCCATGCCTTAGAGAAAGAGAGAGAGAGAGAGAGAGAGAGAGAGAGAGAAGAGAAGGGAGTTCTTTCTCATATTTTTTCAGCGGCTAGGATCTTCTACAACCCTCTTCTAAGTCCATCCTAAGGTGAGGATTTTCCTTCAAGCCTTTCATTAATAATATCACGATTATCATAAGTCTCTTTTGTGGCATGTGAAGTTGTTTTGTTTTGAATTACTTATCCATATAACATGAAGTTTGATGTGTGATTTGTAATGAATATCATTATATGGTGATGTGATTCCTTTTTTTAGATTTTTGACTAAGAAGCATGTGTATTTGTGTTATTTATTTTTGTGAAATCTATGCCCTTATTTCCTTAATATGTGTTTTATAAGTAACATTGGTTTTCATATTGTGATATGAAATATGTGTATAAGATCATTATATAGACATCCCATTATTGTATACTCTTTGTCCCTAAGTTGGTAAAATTATTCGATGTAGAGAGATGGAACCCATGAGAGGTGTCCATGATGGAAGAATATCTCTTGACTTAACTGAGAGAATGAAGTGCTTGTTTATCAATGGATCCTTACATGTATATGATGCTTGATTGGATCCATTTACATTACATGGGTATTTTAATGAATTTGGTCATGATGTACAACATTGGCTTTTTGGGACATGATGAAATCATAAAACGGGACAATGAGTGGACACTAATGGTATACAAATTCTCATGAGCCGGGGTTGGTGCTATGGACACTAATCTCGTGCTGTCGGCCTATGCTGGGTTGCTTGCGACTCCCCATAGTGACCATTGAGTTTTATTTAAATCGGTTGTATGCGAAAACACTTAAATAAAGGTGAAACTAAAGTCATGCATTCACTTGGCTCCATGTGGGTGTACGGAATTGAGAATAGGCTAGAGCGTCCTACTTCTCCCGTACACTGTCACGTGTAGATTTTGGGCTATGAGCGTCCCGTTTCTCATGTGGTCGGGTAAAACTATGGGCTTGTGCGTCCCAAGAACCTCTGGTGACTAGTGGCTAGCGTGAAGTCGTAACAGGGAGTCTCCCACTTCATGTATTGTGATTCTAGCTAGGGTGCCTTAGCCAGAGCATGCATTCCATGCATCGCATTAACAAAGATTTTTAGTTGGTTGTTTTGATTTGATTAAATGATAATACACTGCTTGCGTTTACTCTGTACCGTTATTGTTATTCTTGATTGTCTTGGAGGAAATATTCCCCACTATGATAGCGTTTAACGCTATCCCAAACACAATTTAGGTGATGCAGGTGAAGATCCAGGTATTGAACCCGATTTTTAAGGACAAGAGTTCGATGGTTCATACAATCACATGGCGGATGACGATGTTGGAGAAACTTAATCAATGTTTTCATTTATTAAATATTTCTTTTGAGTAGTTGATACATTTATGGAATTGTAATAAGTCTTCAAGAGAAGACATGGTTTTGTATTTTAATTAATCAGTATGTATATTGGTTGGTTCCCTTATTTAAACATTGATGATGATGTAGTAAGTTTGATAGAATAAGATGATAATTGTTTCCGCCATTGTGCTTGAATGCTAGATTTCATTATTTGACAAATTAGTTATTCCATAAGTTACTTGGGAATTCGGCTGTTGTGTTATACACGAGAGTCGAAAATCTCGGGTCGTTACACCATGTGATATGTGTCTAACATCCAAGCCATCTGACACATGCAAGTCACTATGGATTGCAAAAAAAAAAAAAAAAAAGGCCAACCAAAGCATTATATGGGCTACACTTGAATTTGGATATTTCAAGGGTGTATATATTTTTTTTATGGATGGGTCTACCTTATGATTGTATCCACCATATCTTTTGTTGGCCTAATAATCATATTGGTTTTCATTTGTTGGACAAATTAGATGCCAAGCACATACCAAGTGGGCCCGAATTGTGGTGGAATCTTGCCTTAAAAAACCATTTAAAATTTTAAATATATATGCATAAAATTTTGAAATTTGACTTGAAATACCAACAATTTCACGAAAAAAAATTACAGAAAATTAAATCCCATTAACTTGCTACACTAATGTGAAAATATTGTTTAGGGTGTGTTTGTAAAACTAAAACTTAATGCGGAATAATCGGATCGTCTATGCATCGACTAATGGAGATTCCATACTGTAATCTTAAAGCCATACCTGATTGGGAAGACATTCCCGATGCCATCGTGTTGCCGAGAAGAACTCTTGGTCTTCCGCTCCGTAGACCTTTAGGAGAACCTCTCAATGGGGACTAGGGTTTTCTCTTGTGTGTTGGTGAGGGGACCAAGACATATATTTATAGGAAAGAGGGCCAGAGAAGCTTACCCATCACACTTCTCTCCTCTAGGGTCTCCACACCGTAGGTTTCCATATCTGGCTTAATAACCGCGTATAGAGAACACGGTTTAAACGTCCCGCCCCAGACCTATTTGCAATGATCACAACTATAGTGGGGCCCACTGAATCGCTCAGTCTGAATAATCCAACGATCATGATCTAAATTGATGATCATGTGTGGCCCACCTAATGGAGTCTTACATTCTCCCACTTGGGCTACACTGATCTCTGAAAGAAAAAAAAAATTTATTTTATTTTGTGAAAAATAATTTTATAAAACGCATTTGTTTCAAAAGTTCCTAATGGGCGTCCTACTGATTTCAAAACAATATCGTTGGATAATTATGAGCAACGCTTGTCAGATCCGGTCTATTAAGACCACTGATATTGAATCGTGGTAGTCAACACAACATTTAATATTTTCGAAGTGTGACGAATCACAATCACAGATACCAATAGCCTTAACGACATTGATCAATGATATGGGGTGTGGTATGAAGATTACACGTCTTATGTGATCATACGTGTTTATCTTCAAGTGGTCCTACTGAACGTGTCTCCAAGACACAAACCAAAGTCTTGCTTACTCAAAACTAAATGTGCACACTGAAGGAGAAACAAGATATAAACTGAAAAATAGAATCATCAATGCATAAAAGATATCTCTAAAAATATCTGGACATAATCGGATCATATATGAAAACTCTCACTACTGAAATACATCATTGTGATCAACAACTCCCATAGACGTCACATGCTCCTTAAAGAGCGTGATAGGAAGGCCTTTAGTGAGAGGATCCGCTATCATCTGCCTTGTGTCGATGAGTTCCACAGACACTTGACGATTCTGAACTCTCTCCTTCACAACAAGATATTTGATGTCAATGTGCTTTGACCTCGATGAATGCTTGTTGTTGTTGGAGAAGTTAACTGCAGCTGAACTATCACAATAAATTTTCAATGGTTTCGGATCATCTACACAACCCGTAAACCAGAGAAAAAACTCTGAAGCCAGATCGCCTGATTCGTGGCTTCATGACAAGCTACATACTCTGCTTCCATGGTAGATGATGCCGTAATCGACTGTTTCACACTCTTCCATGATACGGCTCCACCAACCATCATGAATACATAGCCCGAGGTGGACTTCTTGCTGTCGAGACAACCAGCAAAATCTGCATCTGTATATCCTACCAACTCCAAATGGTCGGATCTTCTGTATGTGAGTTCGAAGTCCTTTGTCCTTTGCAGGTAGCGCAACACTTTCTTTACAGCTATCCAATGGTTTATTCCTGGATTGCTGAGGTACCTGCCCAACATTCCAACCACAAAAGCAATATCTGGACGCGTACAGACCTGAGCATACATGATGCTCCCTACTGCTAACGCATACGGAATAGCTTTCATCTTGTCCTTTTCTAGGTCATTCTTAGGACACTGAAATTGAGCAAATTTGTCATCTTTTACAATAGGTGCTTGGCCAGGAGCACAACCTTGCATGCCAAACCTTTCGAGAACCCTATCAATATAAGCCCTCTGCGACAAGCCAAGTAATCCACGTGATCTGTCCTGGCTAATCTGAATGCCGATGACGAAGGAAGCATCACCAAGATCTTTCATCTCAAAATTTTGAGATAGAAATTTCTTAGTCTCACGCAACAATCCAATATCACTACTGGCCAATAAAATGTCGTCAACATACAAGACCAAAATGATAAACTTACTCCCACTGATTTTCATATATATGCACTTATCCGCAGTGTTTTCAATGAAACCATATGAGGAAACAACTTCATGAAACTTTAGGTACCACTGTCGTGATGCCTGTTTCAACCCATAAATGGACTTCTTAAGTTTGCAGACCAGATGTTCTGACCCTTTGGCTTTAAAAACTTCTGGCTGCAACATATATACGTTCTCCATTAGATCTCCATTGAGAAACGCAGTTTTCACGTCCATTTGATGTAGCTCCAAATCCATATGAGCCACAAGAGCCATAATGATCCTAAAGGAGTCTTTCTTAGATACAGGTGAGAAAGTCTCCTTAAAGTCAATGCCCTCACGTTGAGTGAAACCCTTTGCAACTAGCCTGGCTTTATACCTTTCGATATTGCCCTTAGAGTCCCATTTGGTTTTAAATACCCATTTGCAACCAATCGGCCTAATTCCTTCAGGCAATTTAACAAGGTCCCAAACTTTGTTGTCCTTCATGGATTTCAATTCATCCTTCATGGCATTGAACCAATGAGAAGAATCCGCACTTTGTTCGACCTGTGAAAGGGATACAGGATCCTTTTCAACCCCAATGTCAAACTTATGCTCCTGCAAATAGATGATGTAATCATCTGGTATTGCAGATCTTCTCTCTCTATGTGATCGTCTTAATGGCTCATTATCCTGAATTGGATTTTCCATTTCCTCATCAGTGGGTTGTATTTGAGGTTGTGCATGGTCGTCCACAGGGATCTCAGGGTCCACTACTGGACGAACAACCATGCTACTCTGAATAATTGTGGTGAGAATCACAATCCTCTCTTCCTCAAATACAATATCTCTAAAATTTGTGCTCTCACTATCTTCAGTGTTCTCAATAAACCTGGCATTCCCAGTCTCAATGACTCTCATGGAATATGATGGACAATAAAATCTGAATCATTTTGATCTTTCTGGGTATCCAATAAAGAAGCAACTAACAGTTCTAGGGTCAAGTTTTCTTTTATGCGGGTTATATGATTTGGTATCTGCAGGACAACCCCATACATGAAAATATCGTAGACTAGGATTTCGCCCTGTCCACAATTCATATGGAGTTTTCATTACAGCCTTACTTTGGACCCTATCAAGGATATGCACAGCTGTTTTCAACGCATCACCCCACAAAGATTCTGGCAACGTAGAATTACTAATCATAGATAGCACCATGTCCTTTAGGGTGCGATTATGCCTTTCCGTGACACCATTCTACTCTGGAGTACCAGGCATGGTGTACTTGGCGACGATGCCACAATCTTGTAGGTATCTAGCGAATGGACTTCGATTACGCCCAGATTCGTCATACCTTCCGTAGTACTCACCACCATGGTCGGATCTAATGACTTTGATCTTCCTGTCGAGTTGATTCTCGACTTCAGCCTTATAGATCTTAAATGTATCCAGAGCGTCTGATTTTTCGTTAATAAGGTACAAGTACCCATAACGAGAGTAGTCATCTATAAAAGTGATAAAATACTTCTGCCCATTCCAGGATGCTGTAAGGAACGGTCCGCAGATGTCTGTATGAATCACTTCTAAGAGTCCTACGTTCCTAGTGGCACCCTTTTTCCTTATTCTAGTCTGTTTACCTTTAATGCAATCAATACAAACTCCAAAGTCTGAGAAGTCCAGGGAGTGAAGAATTCCTTCACGCACAAGCCTTTCCAATCTCTCACGAGAGATATGGCCTAATCGCCTGTGCCATAGCATGGAGGAATTCTCACAATCTAAACTTCGTTTGATGCCTTTAGTGTTTCGATGTGAGGAGTTAATGCTGTATACATGTGAAACATCCAAATCTAGCTGATAAAGGTTATTAACTAAAGTGCCAGAACCAATCACAACTTAATCATAGTAAATGCTTAATTTTCCATTTGCAAATTTAAACTCATAACCAAATTTGTCTAAACGAGAAATGGAAACCAAATTGCGCCTTATAGAAAGCACACAAACAGTATCTACTAGATCAAGAAAGTGTCCTGACGATAACCTAAGCCTACAGACTCCAATAGCTTCCACGTTTGCTCTAATGCCATTCCCCATATAGACTGATCTCTCTGCATCAGTTGGCGTCTGGCTTTGGAGCATATCCTGCATGGAATTACAAATGTGAATAGTTGCACCAGAATCTATTCATCAGGAGTCTGTGGACAAATCAGCTAAATTTGATTCAAAACAGACTAAAATATGGTCTTTACCCTTAGAAACGATCCATGCTTTAAATTCTTCACAATCCTTCTTCTGATGACCAGGCTTCTTGCAGAAGAAGCAGCCATCATTAGGACCCTTCCTTTTCTTCTTAAATGTCTTTCCAGACTTAGGCTGATTGCCACCCGCAGGACCCGTAGAACTTTTTCCCGAAGTGTGCTTTCTTTTCTTATTTCCTTTTCGTCCTTGACCAGATGTCACTAGGTGTGCACTTTGTGTTTTGCTCGACCTTCTGAGTCTCTCTTCCTCCTGAACGCACTGAGATATCAGTTCGTTCAATGTCCACTTTTCCTTTTGAGTATTATAGCTGATTTGGAATTGACTGAATTGTGGAGGGAGGGAGTTCAGAACCAAGAAAATCAGGAGTTCATCCTCAATCTTAAGGTCTAATGCGCGGATTTTAGCCACCACATCAGACAATCCACCAATGTACTCCCTGATATTTCCTTGACCGTTATAGGTGGCTTGAGTCAATTTATGTAAAAGTGAACTCAGCTCAGCTTTATCCGATTTTTGAAATCGTTTTCCTATTTCAGTCAAGAAATCTTTAACTTTCTCAGTGTCGGGCATGACACCCTGCATAGTCTCAGAAATCGAGTTCTTTATGATCTTAAGACACATCTTATTTGACTTGGTCCAGGCCTTGTAATGAGCCTTTGCTGATTCCGTACTAGAGTCAGTTGGAATAGGAGGCTCTACTTCCTCCAGGGCCAAGTCCAAGTCCATGCAACCTAGGACTATTTCAACGGACGACTTCCATTTGGAATAGTTGGACCCAATAAGCAAAGGTATGAAATTGAATTGTGTTGGAATATTGGAAACAGTCATAGCTGGACATTCAAAGCATAAAACTCACATTAATAAACAAGTCCCATATAACAATACATAAACATAAACTACAAATATCATGCATGTATGAACATTCGATTGATTTCGGCCTTCAATCAAATGACCCAGAATGATGATGGGCCATAATCATCAAAATCTGACAAGAGCCCAGCGTATCATCACAATTCCTCCTTTGGGCGAAATTGTAACATACAGGAGGCTCTTCTGAACATGAAGCTGACCAATGTTGGTGAAATAAATCTAAGACGCCCATCACCTTTAGGTGAAATGAATCTCTCAGACCTATATTATCATCACCAACCACTTCATCCCGCTCACATCCAGCCAAACGATGATACTTCTTTGTTCTGACCACCGCTCGCCTGGGTATGAACGCAACTGAATGCAATCCTATAATGGAGGGTCACTGAATTCCAAGTACAGAAGTCTAGAAGTAAAAATCGTTACCAATTGAGGTCACTTTGGTGGCTAACACAATAAGCTTCAACCCCACTTCCAGACCCAAGGATTGCTACATGGTTCTGCCCACAACGAACCATACTGCAGAAATTCTGATTCGGCCTAAAATACGGCTGATGTTGACCGCTCGTATGTACAAACATATTCTAAAGTGATGGTTGGATTGAATACTTAGTGGTCAACAACTAAATATCAGCCTTAAACATATGGGTAATGGCCCTATTTTAGGGCAGATCAGAAAATTAATTAAGAACAACCATCCGTACTAAATCACTTGAGCCATTTACCAAGTGAATCTCACCAACCATCAATATATTTTCATTTTTTTTTTTTTTTACTTGGGCTGAAGAGATGAGCCCAGTGAATCGGCATTAATGGTTAAGATTAACTATCATTATTTATAGACAAAAGCCCCAAAAAAATGAAAATTAATTTTGGCTAAAAAACAGGCCCACTAAATGGCCTAAGTAGGTTGGACAGATTGGGCTTGGGCCGGGCTGATGGGCCTGACCCACTGGACTGGGCCTGTCGGGCCTAGCCAAATGGACCGGGCCTGTCCACTGAGCTGGGCCTGTCTGCGGCCCACTCGTCATGCAAATACAGCCCACTGAACGCCCAAATTAGCAACCCCAAATCGGCATCCCGCTGTTCGCCCAAAATAGCAACAGCTATATTCTGTCCAAAACCCTAGCCGCCGCAAATCTGAGCAACCCAAATCTGGCAACCTGCATCCCAAAATCAAGATTCCCGTTGCAGAATTTGGCTATAACACCACCAAAATGGAAATTGCCATTCGCACATGAACTTCACAGTCGCCGACCTGCTTCCGTGGCGCAACAATGGCAGCGGTTTTCATGGGTTTGGCTGCAGCGGCCGGTTTTCATGGTTGAAGAAGAATTTGAGCAGGGGCGGCTGGCTTTCATCTTCCACAGCCCCTGTGCAGCAGCAGCCGCCGCCAACACTTCCTGCCATCAGCAGCAATCCGAGCCCTCTTCCTCCCTCGAATCTCCATCAGTGGCGAAGACCGCTGACTTCCAGCGCAGCCGTTTTCCAGATCCGGCTGCCGCACGAGAGATGGACTAACGGAGAAGGAGATCACCGTCCGGATCATGATATGCTTCCATCCTTCCTCATCTGCCATACAGAGGTGGGTTTCCAGCGGAGCGTTCTGATCGCTGTCGGTTCGCAGATGAGGATGGGCAACGGTGTCGCGGCCGTTAGCCATTGCGACTGGCGGCAGCGCAAAACGATGGTCGGCAGCCATGGGTGATGATCGCAGCTGCTGATCTCCCTGGCCGACGAGATCGCTTCCTTTTTTTTTAAATCGGAAATAATGGCTGCGATCATCTTCCGTCAATGCGATGGGCCTAATTACATACAGATGCTGGAAATAGGATTTTCCCCTTTTCAATTGACAGAAACATTGCCAAGGCTATTAGCAACGGTGACGATCGTCGATCGGGATCCGAAATCATGGCTGATTATAGGGTTTCATGTGGTCTGACTCGATCCATGACATCCGACAATGGCCCGATCAAATCTGGATTTTCATGGTTGCCTATAATGGCGGTTGCAGAGAGAAATCATGGCCTATGATGGCAACGGTCTGGTGTGATCTCCATGGCCATCCAGATCATTGGACAATCAGCAAGGAAGTAGCCTATAATAAGGTTTTCCACTATACGATTCCTTAGCAACAAGGCTACAATACAACCATCAATACATGACCACAGGGCTACACGCCAATCCACAAGCATGGCAGATATGTGGCGTGAAAGACGGTAGCAGGAAATCATAAAGATTTAGAATCTACCATATTCATGCATAGGAGGCTCTGATACCAACTGTGAAACTAAAACTTAATGCGGAATAATCGGATCGTCTATGCATCGAATAATGGAGATTCCATACTGTATCTTAAAGCCATACCTGATTGGGAAGACATTCCCGATGCCGTCGTGTTGCCGAGAAGAACTCTTGGTCTTCCGCACCTTACACCTTTAGGAAAACCTCTCAATGGGGACTAGGGTTTTCTCTTGTGTGTTGGTGAGGGGACCAAGATATATATTTATAGGAAAGAGGGTCAGAGAAGCTTACTCATTACACTTCTCTCCTCTAGGGTCTTCACACCGTAGGTTTCCATATCTGGCTTAATAACCGCATATAGGGAACACAGTTCAAGCGTCCCGCGCCAGACCTATTTGCAATGATCACAACTATAGTGAGGCCCACTGAATCGCTCAGTCTGAATAATCCAACGGTCATGATCTAAACTGATGATCATGTGTGCCCACCTAATGGAGTCTTACAATGTTTAGTTTAAAATATTCATAATATTTGGTGCAACCAAATGCACCGTAAATTAGTCCATGAGTAAGAAATGGCAAGATATTCAAAACATCAGCATTATTTGTCATGGTGCTTTTGACTAGGACATTTTATCTAAGTTTCAAATTACACATACATGAGATTAGATGATCCTAATTCCTAGCCATGTATTCAGTGCCCTTAAAAGCAATGGTAGAAACAAGCCTATTCAAAGGTTAGGCATGTGTGGTGCATTGAACCTTTGAGGTTGTCAACTGTAAGCACTTTGTTTTTCAACAAGACAAGCAAGCTGCTAACGACAATGGCAGTAGAAGGTTCTCATAAAAAATCCCATTAACAGTGTCAGCGAGATATTCACTCCGTTGATCAATTTCGCAAGCTCATGATAGAATAAGATATCAAAAACTGAAGTAGATCCAAAACTCAAGTGGGCCACATGACCCACCGTTGAAACCATCATAAAGCCCACCATGATGTTTATATGGTTAGTCCCACCGCGGTGATCTGAAAACACAAATATTTGCCCGATCTGAAACTTTTATGGCCCCCACTTCCTATTGCATGATCCGCTTGAGTATTAGATTTGCCTCGTTTTTAGGTTGCATGGTTCACGCACAAAGCTGATGGACCGAGTTGATATTTCATGAACATCCTAGTGGGTCGATGGTTTATTGATCCAAGCCAGTGATCTCATGGGCCTCATTGTGGATGAGAGATACCGAAGAAATCTTTTCAAATTGGAACCCTACTGTTCAGGCCAAGGAATTGGGGTAGGGCTAGAATCGTGACCTGTTTAAGTAAATGGGTTGAGCTTGGGTTAAACCTACCTAAACCAACCCACCATATAGGTTGCCAATGGGTTGAGCCAAACGGCCTCACCCAAACCCCAAAAACAATTATGTATGCGCGTCTGGTGTGTAGGCTAAGTAGCTTCGTGTCAAATTCCATTTTTAAAACCCGAGTTGGGTCGTGGCTGTCTGGGTCAGCTCAGTCGAGCACAACCCACTTACAATTAAATAGGCCAGGTTGGATTGGGCTTCATAAATCTTTAAGTGGGTCAGGTTTGGACAACAATCATTGACCCATTTAGTAATTCGGCCTAGCTTGAGCCGCCCCAATCAGATCGATACACTGGCGGCAGGCCCAACCCAATTAGTTAAAAATCCGGGACCAGAGCCCATCAACAGCACTGCTCTCATGTCTGTAGCCAAGATCCACAGACCTCTTTATAGAGAAATCTTGAACTCGAATGCAAATGTTGCATTTTGCAACCATACATTCCTATATATTGCTATTTTTTGTCAGGACCGTTGGGATCATGGTCTAGTTGGATATGGGTCTTGTTGCAAGCACCAATACAATTGAAATGATGGACCTCACCATGGCTGGATGAAGCCCAGAAAGACCTTCAAGGTTGGAAGATCAATCAATGATCCACAGAACAGTGGTTGAAGTAGATGGTCCACATTCAAAGAAAAAGACATAGATGATCAAATTGTCCACAGTGAGGGCCATCATATAATCAGTTCAGATGATTGAAACATGGCCCCAGATCCAATGGCTACACTTACGACGTAAACAAAATGCATTGTCCCATCCATGCTCAATGAAGAGAATAGCATTCTTTGGTGAAAATCACCTGCCACCGTACGATTTTCCCCTTCCATACGGCCACATCCAGATCATGGGTCATTTGCAATCTAGATGCTATTTCTACCTACCAACCCCCAACTATGGTTATATGTTGTTAGTGTCGATCATACATACTGTAAATTTATATTTATAGCATAGAGATTTGGTATTTGATTTTCATGCAATTGCCTGCAATACCATAATACTACGTCTGTAAGATCATCTATAACATAACAGTCATGCTTCCGTCTCTCAAATCACCAACTAATCAATTGATATAATACTATTCATTTGATCCATCGCAGATTTTAAGGGTTAGCATTAACCATTTAAACAACGGCCTACAACATAGACGGTCAAAACTACAGCCACACCTTCCTCTTTGTGTCCAGCTCATAGCCCATGCCCCTTCTTAGATCTCAGTTGCTCTCCAAGGGGGCGTTTGGATGGTAAGTTACTTAAGATAAGCTACTTATGCCTCAACTAACTTATCTTGATTTCTACTTATTAAACTGAAGTTATTAACTTTAAATAAAAAAAGTTACTAATAATTTATCATAACCAAACTTACTTATCTACTGATCTAAGTAGAAAAAGTAACTTATTTGGTGGTATATCCAAACGCCCCCTTTGGATTGTAAGTTACTTAAGCTACTTATTTGATAAGTAACTCATCTTGGTTTCTACTTAATTAGCAAATAAGCATGTTGGGCAAACAACATAGTTATCATCCAAAAAGTAGAAAATTAAGCATGTTTGGTTTCCAACATTATAAGTAATCATCCCTCAAGTCTATTTGGTCCCCCTTACATCCCATGTCCATCATGTGGAGCCAACCTTTGATGTGGATCGTTCATTATATGGCCCCACTAATGTGGGTCATCTATCATGTGGGACCCACCTTGAATGTGGAACATTTACCATTAGGGTCCAATCTTTATTGTGCACCATTCTTTAGGTTCTTTAGGTAGGGCCCACCTTTGATGTTGGTCCCCCTCACATCCACTGTCCATCATGTGGGGCCAACCTTTGATGTGGATCGTTCATTATATGGCCCCACTAATGTGGGCCATCTATCATGTGGGACCCACCTTGGATGTGGACCATTTACGATTAGGGTCCAATCTTTATTGTGCACCATTCATTAGGTTCGTTAGGTAGGGCCTACCTTTGATGTTGGTCATGCATCATGTGTGGCCCATCTTCAATATCCACCGCCCATCATGTGGTGTCCACCTTTGATGTGGACCATCCATCATATGGGCCCACCTCCCATGTGGGTTGTCCATCATGCGGAGCCCGCCTTGGATATAGGCCATTCTCATTAGCCCAACCTTTGATGTAGACCGTCCATCGTGTGGGGCCCACCTTGATGTGGATCATCCATCATGTGGAGCCCATCATTATTAATTGCCCATCAGGTGGAGTCCACCTTTGATGTGGACTGTCCATTATGTGGGCCCCACCTCCAATGTGGACCATTCATTGCGTGGGCCGTCCATCATGGAAAGCCCACCTTGGATGTGGGCAATTCATCATTATGGCCTGACCTTTAATTGCACCATTCATTATGTCGGGCCCGCCTTCGATGTTGGTCATCTATCAAGAAGGGCCAACTGTCAATGTTATTATCCATCATGTGGGGCCCACCTTCAATATCCACTGCCCACCGTGCACACCAACACTGTCTATTCATGTGGGGCCTGCCTTGATGGTAAACAAAGGTGCTTATACCTTTCCTCTCTTTCACCTCTCCTATTCCTCTCTTCAGCAACTTGTGCAAAAGTAAAAAGCTAAAAATACTAGCTGAAGTGATTATGTACTTTTAAGTTGAAAAGTTGCTTATTAATTATCATAAACCAAACTTACTTAGCTGAAATAAGTTACTTTATCTACTGCTGTAAGTAGAAAAGGTAACTTATTTGGTGGTATCCAAACCGGCCCTAAAAGACCCTCACCACTACCAGAAGTCCCCACCATTTTACACAATCAATGGAGTCAAGAAATCTCCTGAGCACATTGTCAACACCTATGCTTCTAATCATTTCGCGAATGATTACAACATTTCCTACCCTATCTAGGATTTGCTTCTGCTATAACTTCATCTGACCTTCAACCATGGCTGCAAGCCAAACATGGGAGGGGGGTGGATGGGTACTCTTCCAAGGGTTGCATTGAGGGTAAACCCAAGCCCACCCCACAACCCAAACCTGGGGATTGGGGGTGCATCAGAACCTGTCCATCAACCCGATCCCAACCTGAATTCCTGTATACTCCACCCCTAACCTGACCCGACCCAAAAATATGTGATTATTCCCCAACACAACCTAACACAATTTCAAATCAAGTTGGCATTTTCCAACCCTAAACCATGAAGATCGCTTAGTTGGGTGTGGTACAGTTAACCACCACACTACATTTGCAGGCAGTGTATAAAGAGGGGTCATTATTTCAAACACTTGAAAATAAAACACAAAACAATGATCATTGTCCCAAATTCAATATATGCAACACCTTCATAATGCTAACAAGGCAAAATGGCAAGAACAGATGTATCCTCTCTGCTTTGTTAAACTGTGGAGGTCCTAATGCCAAATAGCGTTTTACATGGATAATGTGAAAACTGATTCATGAAGCCCTCAGGTTTTCAACTACATGAACGAGTATGACAATATGATTGCAACCACAGAGCACCCATCCAGTTTGTGCTGACTGATATACCAAAATCAACCAACAGAAGATCATGAAATTAAGAGGCACCAAGTAAGAGATTGAAAAACTCTACATCGTAGGAAGCTCTTGCCATTTTGAGTATTAGATTCCGAATCCAAAAATCGCACGGATCTTGTGGAAGATCAGCTCCTTCCATCCTCTCTCTGTGTTCTCAACAACAGTAGCATTTCCGTATCTGCATCACACCCAATTCAAATTAGATACAGACCTAATGGCATGATAAGAATGGTGAGAAAGATTAAAGGAAAGGAAAGCCAACCTGTCTTCCTCAGGAATATCCGTCTGTGTCAACCGAACAATTGTAAGCCCCGATTCGGGCTCGTCAAATGTCAGCTTCACCTGCAAAGTCCATCCGAAACCACATCAGCTCACAACTAATTAAAAAATGATAGACAATCAAAAGGAAGAAATTCCCTCAAAACCCAAATCAACATCCAAATAATACTCAAACAGCAAACAACAAATCTACGTCGAAACCAAATCAACCCAAAGAGATCTGTTAAGGGGTCGTTTGGGAGCTTGTAAATGGAATAAATTTCACACTCACTCCCATTTCAAGTGTAAATTGTGTTTAGATGGGAGTACATGAAATGCATTGGAATCCAAAGATTCTGTTTGGTGGAAGTAAATGGGAGGAATTGAAATGCATTGGAAATTCTCAATTGAAAAGATGTTTGTACTCCTTATGAGGATGGGGAAGCTAACATTAAGGATCTCCTTGTGGTTAATGAAGGGCTTCTGGGCAAATGGGTCTGGAGGTTTGGGAATGAAGTTGATAGCTTGTGGCGTCAAATTATAGCCGCAAAATATGGTTATACAAATCTCAGGTGGTGGACCAAAAATTCCTCCCTTTACCACACATCATTCTTGTGGAGAGGAATTGCTAGAAAAAAAAAAAAAATTTATCTGGGTAACAGCTCCATAATTAGATTTTGGCTGGACATTTGGTATGGTGATCGTACTCTAGCTGAGTCTTACCCATCTTTGTTTGCCATTACTTCAGACCCAGACACTCTGGTCAGGAGGACAAGGAACTTGGATCCCTCCTTTTCTCAGAAACTTTTCAGATACTCTTCTCCTCTCTCATTTGCAAGGGGTATTCCCTGCCTCTATCTTCGCCTCTGGAAGATTCTATGCGCTGGTTGCTGACGGGTCTCTGTCAGCATCATCTTTTTCCTCATATTGCCACACCAGCTTGGTTTGGTTCGATGGAGTGCGGCCTAAAGTTGCTGCATTTGCATGGCTCGTGGGAAGGAATAGAATTCTAACCGTTCACAATCTGGGGAAAAGAGGAATGCAGGTTGTTTTTACTGATTTTTGGGCAACAGATGAGTTGGGACAAGAGTTCACCTAGGCAAAATGCACAACCCGTTTCTCCTGATGATCAGCCGTTTGGATATGGGAGAATCACCCCACACAACACCAAGAAAGGCTAAGAGGTGGCTGGGGATCGGCCGTTAGTCCTCTGATGCCTAAGTCAGATGGGTTTTGGCTTAGAGAGAAAAGGGGGACTTAGTGGCAGAGTTATTGCGTACCTTTGAATGGAGATGGGATCCTCCATTTATAGCCATCGGAGAAGTGATCGTGGCCATGATTGCGGGAATAAGACCCGACAATAGGCGTGATCTCCGAAGGTCGTGGGTCACGCTAGTAACGAGCGTGGATGTGTCCGTCTCTGCCTCCATCAGTCGCAGCCCTATATGACCGCATGTAGACGTGGTGGCGATGGTCTGGTTGTCGATTATGACTGAGGCCGACCTTAGGGTCAGGGTCAGCCATATCACTAGACAATCAAGTCTGTCTTTGATATATTCAAAATGACCAGCGCTAGGTCTGACTTGTCGTCGACTCGTCTTTAGTCCTCGACTCTCTTCCTGACTTCAACCCATCACGCGGGCAGTCGCAGTGGTTGAACTTGAGGGACTTCGGTCTATGGGCCTATGGGCCTACAGGCGCCCTGACATCCAGTTACAGATAGTAGGAGAAGACAAAGGAAAATGAAGATATTTGCGTCTCTATCACAAGCAAGCCTAAAGGAAGGATGAATGTACCAGATTGTGCTCTGGAACGTGATCAACTGAAAGAGATTGAAAGCTTGATGAACGGACCAAACACAGCGGCAAAGACTAAGGAGAATCGGGAAAACGGGAGAGCGAGGAATGAAAGATGGGAAAATCCTCTCGAAAACACTAAGTCCGGCGACGATTTACAACAACATCGGGTTCGTACTCATGCCACGTGTCAATGAACTGTGATCTTGAAGATCGAATCGATGCGACGATCGACCTTGTCATGCCACGTGTCACGCTAAAATTGGCCAACCTGATGAGAAGCGTCCTCTCTGGCACATCACCGCCACATGTCATTCTCCCGTTCGCTCAGAAGACCGAAAAGATGTTGCATCGTATGCTCATCATGACAACGCTTTGAAATTCGAACCGTCGCATTAAATGCGAATTTCCCGCCTCTTCTATCGACGGCAACAATAGCCCAAAAAACGCAAACAATAAGGTCGGCTCTTCCACTCAGAACTACTCCCAAGCCGAATGAACCAGACTCGAGAGCAGGGAGGCTTCCATTGTGGGTAAAACCCGAACTAACCTCAAAGGCATGAAGAGTCTTTGGGCGCTTGCAAGCCCATAGGCCCAGCCCAAAGTCCTCAAGCTCAACCACTGTGACTGCCCATGTGACGGGCCAAGTCAGGAAGAGAACCGAGGACTAAAGGCGAATCGACGACAGGTTGGACCTAGCGCTGGTCATTTCGGATATATCAAAGACAGACTTGATTGTCTAGTGATGTGGCTGACCCGATCCTAAGGTCGACCTCAGTCATAATCAACAACCAGACCATCACTTGCCACGTCTACACGCGATGATACAGGGCCACATCTACACGCAACCGATGGAGGCAAAGATGGACATGTCCACGCTCATTACCAGCGTGACCCACGACCTTCGGGGATCACGCCCATTATCGAGTCTCACTCCCGTAATCATAGCTACGATAACAGGCCACGATCACTCCTCTGATAGCTATAAACGAAAGATCCCATCTCCTTTCAAAGGTACGCAATAACTCTGCCACTAAGCCTCATTTTCTCTCTAAGCCAAAACCCAACTGACTTAGGCATCGGAGGACTAACAGACGGTCTACGGCCACCTCTTAGCCTTTCCTGGTGTTGTGTAGGGTGTTTCTCCCAGATCCAAACAGCTGATCATCAAGAGAAACAGGGTTGTGCATTCTTCCTAGGTGGACTCGTCCCACCTCGTCTGTTGCCCAGAAATCAGTAACAACACGGATCATCTTTTCATACAAGCAAAGTAATCTGTCGATCATCTTTTCATACATTGCCCATTAACATCCAACATCTGGTGGAGTGTTCTTAGGTTGGCGGGTATTTCTTGGGTGATGTGAGGATGACAAGTTCTATGCATGGCATGCGGACTCGGGAGGAGCATTGGGAAAAGAGAAATGGAGAATTCTTTTTATGGTTGTTCTCTAAGCTATTTGGTCAGAAAGAAATAACCGATGCTTCCGAAATATTAGTGTTACAACTGCGGGGGTTTTCTCAAGAGTCTTAGTTATGTTCAGAGACTGGGTTCCTTAGGTCTTGTTCTAGTTTGAGGGTGTTGTTGCTGAGGAGCAGTTTTGTGTAGCTTCCCTAGTTTCTGTTTTTCTTTTTATTTCTTTGTTGTTTTTAGCTTTTTGTCCTTGTTTTCTTGTTTCTTTTGTTCCTATCAAGAATTTCTCATCTTTAAAAAAAAATATAATCCCATTTAAGCTTTAATATCCTAAATTAGTGTACAAATATGACATTTGACAAAAATGATTATAATAAGCCTATTAAAATATATACTTTAGCCAACAATGAGGAAATTTTAAGAGTCGGGTGGGCCACAAACGTAAGGATCACAAACAATCAAGTTGCCTACATTTTTTAACCGTACATTTAGATGGCCAACATTTGGACGGTTTGGGTCATTCTATTAGAGTGATTTTAGTGATGTAACCAATGTTAGATTGTTTTGAGTATCATCAGCATGCCACGTGCACAACGGACACGTGTAGTGACACCTTTGTTTACTTGTGCGACTCGAGGGAGCCCAAAAAGTTATTTAACCCCGCTTACTCCCAAATCTCTCTTCCTCGAGATTTCAAATCAGCTCCATTTACTACCAATTCCATTTACCTCCATTTACTCACATCCAAACCCACCTCTTACCCCCATCTACTCCCATCCAAACGACCCCTGAGGTTACGACAATTACACTTGCCAAAGGCACTTGCCCCACACATGCCAAAGTGACACATGTGAGCAAGACCCAAGCCATTTTTCAAGTAGATGTCACAATCTATGCACCCTGGCCGAAAAATACACTAGTCCATCCATCAGGCCTGCCACACATGCATGAAAAATAGACATGTAAAAAGATTGACCAAGACTCGAGATTCAATATGTATGGTTTGCCAAGGCAATGGGCAGAATTTCAAGCTGTGGCATGTAAGAAGCACACCTGATGAGCAACGTGGCAAAATTCGAAGTGCAACACATCGGCCCATGTTGGGCAAGCATAAAAACTCACAAGCATGTATTGTGTTTCTGATGTGGGGCATGCCTGAAAAGGCGGAAGTAGTCAGTCAAAACTAGATCCAGTCCTACATAGGGCCTGATGTAACTAGGTCACAGGCACGTCCAGTTCGAAGAGATTGGTTCCGGATATGGAGAAACTGTCGTTTAAAGTGTTGATCGTAAAACAATTTTAACTTTTGATCCGGGTTTCGTAATTCGTCACGAATCGCACGACCTATCAATCTTTATGTAACGATGGTTCTAGGGTCACAGGACATCCATTTCGCAAGAAATGCTCGTCTTTAGGGGTCAAAATCAAGATTTTAGGGAAAATTTTTACTACTTTTGGTAATTTTTATTCTTGTCGTATCTCATATTCTCGCAATTTTAGGATTTTCGTCTGTTTTAGAAATTGCTTGAAATAATGCCTAGAATACTCTAGTAAGGTTTATTTGGACGTTTCTATTTTTGGCAAATTGAGCTTTAAAAGAGTTCTGCTATTTCAAATAACTTTTAAACGAAATTAGGGTTTTGCCTTTTCCCATATAAGTAATGTAATCAGGAAATCTTGGGATCATCTCTTAATACAATTTCAAATTTACCATTTTTTGTCTTGTGGATTCAAAAACTACCTTGTGGATTCAAGGTTTCACCTACTTAAGGAAAATGTTGATCTTCTTCTCATTGTTTCACGCTCTTCCCTATGTTAGTTGGCATCGGAGCGAGGCTTTTCCTTTGATTCAATGGCATACAATGGTTTGGGCAACAACCCCGCATACGGTGCTCCAAGGGACAATCCTATGACAGCAGGGGGTGTTTGAAGCTTTCTAGCAAGAGAATCTACGATCCAAGAAGGACTGCAAGCGGCAATCAACCGTTTGATGGAAGCCTTAAGACAGACCCATGTTCATAATAATGAGCAACCTGAGATCGGCGATGAAGCTTGCGATCATCATATTCGTGGTGCAACACCGGTGACAAATCGTAGGCCACCACCCGATAATGGTGAATTGCAAGCCACCACTTTGATCGCGAGGAAATTGTTGTACACGCCAAAGAAAGAAATAGATATGCAACAGCACAACATTTTTTGAACGAAGCGCACCGTGAACTAAAAGATCTGTGATCTAATCATAGATGGCGAGAGCAATGAGAATATCGTGTTGAAAACTATGGTGGAAAAGGTACAACTGAATATAGAGAAGCACCCCTCTCTGTACACGAATGGATGAATCAAGAAGGTTAACGAAATAAAGGTAACTAAACGATGATGTGTTCCCTTCTCCATTGGTAAATATTATAAGGACGACAGTAATGTGTGGCGTGGTTATCACATGCTACTTGGTCAACCATGACAGTACGATGTCAATGCCCCACATAGCAGTTGAGATAACATATTTATTTTTGTTAAAGATGGTAGAAAGAATATCCTCACTCCTATGAGAACGGAAAATTAACCCAACACTTCTCAAGTGGAGGGGCGGTCTCTCCTAATCGTACAAGATTTCATTAAAGAATCTTAGGAGGTAAGGGAGATTTATGCATCGATTGTAAAGGGAAAAGAAGTACAATCCACAAACATTCCAAAGAATTTATAGGAGTCTAATGTCAAGGATAAGGAAGAGACCGACAAACATCGATGCCAGAAGGTTGATAAAGTGGGTGATAACGTGCTAGTTCACCTGCGCAAGGCGAGGTTTCCGACTAAGATATATAACAAGCTCAGGAATAAGAAAATAGGCCATGTTCTTATACTCAGGAAAATCAATGATAATGCATATGTTGTTGATCTTCCCAAGGGCATGGAGATCTCACAGACTTTCAATGTGGCGGACTTGTATGAGTATCTTGAACCAAGTACGTTGAACAACTCGAGGACGAGTTCTTTCCAAGTGGAGGAGACTGATATAGGACGTGCCACAAATGTGTTATTAGCACGGCTTGGACCAAAAGAAGCTCAAACAAAAGCGGAAATAGTCTATCATAACCAAAACCAATCCTAAATAGGGCATGATGTAATTGAGTCCCAAGCGCATCCGGCTCAAAGAGATTCATTCAGGATATGGAGAAATTGTCGTTTGAAGTGTTGACCATAAAATAGTTGTAACTTTTGATACAGGGATCATCATGAAATGCACGACCTATCAATCTATGTGTAACAGTGGTTCTGGGGTCAACCGACCTGCATAGAAGGTTGCGAACATTTGATTCGCAAGAAACACCTGTCTTGAGGGTCAAATTCGAGAGTTTCAGAAAAAAAAAAATTACTACTTTTGGTAATTTTCGTTTTTATCGTATCTCTCTATTCTTGCAGTTTTAAGATTTTCATATTTTTTAGAAATTGCTTGAAATAATGTCAAGAATGCTCTTGTAAGGTTTATCTACATGTTTCTATTTTTGGCAAATTAGGCTTTAGAAGAGTTTTGCTATTTTAGATAACTTCTAAACGAATTAGGGTTAATGATGCAATCGGAAAATTTTAAGATCATCTCCCAATACAATTTCGAATTTTTCCTCCTCCTTTTTTTTGTCGTGGATTCAAGAACTACCTTGTGGATTCAAGGTTTTGCCTACTTGAGGAAGACAATGATCTTTCTTCTCATTGTTTCACGCCCTTTCCTGTGTCAGTTTCTCTAAAGCCAAAAGTGATACTTGCAATCGATGATTAAAAATTAAAAACAGTTAATTTCTATTAAAACCTAATTAACCCAAATCAACATCAAAACAATACTCAAGCATGAAAAACAACAAATCTAGTTCAATACTGAATCAGCTCAAGGGTACCTGCAAAGGAATTGCATTTGCACTTGCCGAACATACTTGCCTGAGTGAAATCCAAGCCGCTTGTTAGGCAAAACCGACAAGGTATGCACCTTGGCCCACAAATACAATGGCCCACCCATATGGGCCACACATGCACAAAAAGACAAAAGTTGTGGAAAGATTCACTACAACTAAAGATTCAACATGAATGGGTTACCGAGGAGGGCAAATTTTCAGGCCATGGCATGTCAGGGGCATACATGATGATCAGTCTACATCACACACAAGTGCAACATTATGCTGGGCAAGCACATTCAGTTTGTATCCATTGTGTATCTCTAAACCCAAACCGATGCCCAATCCAGCGATCAATGATCAAACATGATTCCCTCAAAACCCAAATAAACAAAATCAGCATCCAAACAATGCTCAAAGATCAAAACAACAAATCTACATTGAAACTGATTAACCCAAAATGATCTACTAAGGGTACCGCAATTGCACTTGCTGAATGTACTTTCACTTGCACTTGCTGAATCACCATTGAAAACAAATCAATCCAAACAGATCTATGAAGGGTACTGCAATTGCACTTGCCTAGTGTACTTGCCCCACACATGCTGACATGGCACATTTGAGCGAGATTGAAGCTGTCCATCAGGCAAACACCACAATCTATGTAACCTGGCCCAAAAGCACACTGGCCCACCCATCAGTTGTGCCACCCATGCAGCCAAAAAAAATGTGTAAAAAGACTGACCAAGGCTCGAGATTCAACATGCGTGGGTTGCCAATGGCAGATTTTCAGGTCATGGCATTTAAGGGGCACACCTGGTAGCCAGCCTGGGTCACACACAGGTGCAACATCAGCCCACACTCGGCAAGCACATTCAAAAGAACAGACTCACAACTCACAAGCATCCATTGCGGTTCTCTAAATCCAAGATTCATACCCAACCAAGCAATCAATGATCCAGCTGATGTACATCCAAGTAACCCAAATCAGCACCCAACCAATCAATCATTAGAACCAACACCAATCAAGCAATCAATGATCAAACACAAAGGACCAGCTGATGTACTTCCCAGTAAACCAAATCAGTATCCAACCAATCAACCATTAGAACCAACACCAAAGCAGCCTATTACATAAAAACCCAGTCGTTCAGTCGATCTAAACCTGAAATCTATATACCCAACTGAGCAATCAATGATCAAACATCCAAAAAAAAAAAAAAAACAGCTAATTTCCATCAAAACCCAGTTAACCCAGATCAGCATCCAACCAATCAACCCTTGTAATCAGATCAATAACCAATCCGGTGATCGAGTAATCAAAAACAAAACCAGTTAATTTCCATCAAAACGCAATTAACCCAAATCAGCATCCAACCAATCAATCATTACAGTCAAACACAAAAACAGCAAACCAGTTAATTTCCATCAAAACGCAATTAACCCAAATCAGCATCCAACCAATCAATCATTACAGTCAAACACAAAAACAGCAAACACAAAAACAGCAAACTACAGTAAGAACCCAATCAACCATTCGAAATTCAAAGGCAAGAACAGAGGGAAAAAGTAAATGATTACCGTAGAATGTATCCCATCCGCCCAGCTGCCGAACCTCCATTTCTGCACTATTTGCTTCCCTTCCTCGAGCTCCACATTCACCCCCGAGACCGACCCATCAAAAAGAGTAAACTGCCCCCCGACTTCCCTACTAATCCTCGCATTGCTCTGTGTGAACCCCTTCCACCGATTCTCATCCATCAAGATCTCATAAATATCCTTAGCCCGGCAGCTGAATTTCTCCATCATTGTGATCGTCTTGAAACCCTTCTTCCCCTCCTCCTTCTTGGGCTTTGGCGCAGGGGCTGCCACTGCAGCCGTAGCTGCTGCCGCAGCCGGCTGAGATTTCACCGGCTTCTTCACTTCAAGCTCATCCTTCGCAGGCCCGCCCTTTGCCATCCGGTCCACGTAAATTCTGATCTTTTCGAGCACAATCGGTTTCCCCTTCGACACAAAGGCCTCCTTCAGCGTCTTCCCGATCGGCCCATCGTCCTTGACAGTGATCTTCACCTCAGGGTCCTCATCGGCGTTCTCGTCAGCGATGTATGGGATCTCCACGGTCCCGTCTGCCTTGAGCAGCGTCGAGCCATCGGCGTCGCGGGCCTCGCCCTCCCAGGAGAGGGTGAGACTGAGCTCGTAGCCAGGAATGATCTTGCCCTTCCGTACATTGACGTAGGCCTCGCCATCAAGCTTTTCTAGGGTTTTGGTGCGGATGAAGAGATTGGATTCGCCGGAGAGAATAGGGAGGTCCTGCAGGAGTTGGGAAAGGAGGGTGCGGGACCACTGAAGGCAGTTGGTCTCCGCCCAATGCCAGTTGTGGACGTTGGCGCCGTCCGGGCGGTCCTCAACGATCCAACGCTTGTCGCCTTCGCCGTACTTGGCCATGGTGAGAATGGACGGTGGGATTAGACGAGATTCAGATGGAAAATGTTGGATTTGGGATTGGAGATTGAGGGATTGGGAGGTTAGGTTGTGCCCAGAGTTATGGAGAAAGGAGAAAGGACGGAGGATTTTCTGGAGGGTTCTGGCATTGGAAGGGTCTAGAAGATGGGAGGAGATTTGGGTCTTGAAAGTCCCACGTGAGCTTTAGACGCTGCACACGTGCTTGGCTATGGTCTTGGGGATTAAATTATCACCGTTGAAAACTTTTGGGGGCCACAGAAGTTTTGGATCGAGCTGATATTTGTGTTTTCTCTTCATCTAGGTCACTGTAACTTAATGAATAGGTTGGATGTCAAATAAACATCACGGTAGACCCTAGAAAAGTTTCAACGGTAAGAATCATTAATACCACTGATTCATGTTGTGTGGTCCACTTGAGCATTAGATTTAATTAAATTTTGGTCCTGTTCCATAAAATGGCACGGTGAAATTGATGGACGGTGTGGATAAAACACATACATCACGGTGGCTATTGAATTCTTCTGCCCGTTCCCAGTTCGAAACGGGCGGGGTTAGGACGCAATCGGCGTCCATTCCATTCCGGGCTGCCGGTCAGGCTTACGGACGGACGGACGGGAGCGTATTAGGAGGCGCGGATTACGTACTTCCCCCGCCTGTCTCGAGCATGTCCAGCTCGAGACAGGCTAGGGCAATGAGGGCCACCGTGATGTATGGATTTTATCCACACCGTCCATTCCGTTTTCCATCTCATTTCAGGTCATGAGCCCAAAAATGGGGCAGATCCAAACTCAATTGGATAATGAAATGAAGATTAAAGGCTGACCGTTGAAAACTTCTTCGGTCCCACGGGAAGTTTTGGATCAAGCTGATATTTGTGTTTTACCTTCATCCAGGTCTCTATGGTCTTATGATCTTATGAACAGATTGAATGGCAAATAAATACCACGGTCGGCCCTAGGAAGGTTTCAACGGTAAAAATCATTAGCACCGCTGCTTACTGTGGAGTGGCTCACTTAAACTTTAGATGTGCCTAATTTTTTGTATTATGTCCTAAAATGACATGGAAAAATGCATGGACGGTGTGGATACAATCCATACATCACGGTGGCCCTCAGAGGCCTAGCCTGTCTCGAGCTCGGGGGAAGTACCTAATCCGCGCCCCGTATTAGGTGTTACACGGGTAACGCTAACTTTACCGTGGGACCCACCTTGATGATTTCCCGTATATCCACGCCGTCCATCCATTTTTCCAGCATATTTTAGGGCGTCGTCCCAAAATTTAAAGGGATCCAAGTCTCGGGTGGACCACACTATAGGAAATAATGGTGATTGAACGCCCATAGGTCTTAACCGCGTAACACCTTAGCTACATTGTGGGGCCCGCATAGTAGCGACCGGTAGCTACTGTCAGTGTCAGTAGGCAATCCGCGTCGCTGATTAGAAGGATCGGGATCAACAACAAACCTGTTTCTAACGGCTGCCTTACAAAAGAGGAAAAAGAAAAAGAAAAAGAAAAAGCCCATGCTCTATGGGGCCCACCATGTTATATAAGGGAAATCCATTGCCTTCAGCAAGTGAGGACATTACTTGAACCGTACAAGCAAAATATCAGCTCAATAGAAAAACTAAATGGGCCACACCAACGGGCCGTCCAGAGTTGGACTACGATGAGCTTTGTATCTTCCCTTCTTCATCCTTGTGAGGTACATCCAATTAACAGGTTTGATGAAAGATACAAACCATGGTGACCACACATCCACATTCTTCCCCGTGCTTTGGCCCACTTAAGTCATAGATATGGCTGATTTTTATAAAACCTGATCTACTGAGCAAATTAGGTGTTACCCGAGTAACATTTTAGCACTGGGGCTGTCAATGGATCGGGGCTCATCCGTATCCGACCCAATTTGCGATCCAGATGATCCGACTCCGAACCGAAATCTGACCTGAAATCCGACCCAATTGAGGTTCGGCTAATTCGTATCCGACGGATTTGAGGCTACGAGGCTGCAATGGTGAGAGGAGAGGCTAAGAGGGGCAGCCAGCATCAGGCGGCTACAGTGTATGGGAGATGAGGGGAGAGGGAGAGAAGCAGTGAGGGCAGGAGTGGGTTCGGCCATCGGGCTAAGAAGATGAGAGACAAAGAGAGGTTCGGCCATCGGGCTAAGAAGATGAGAGTCAGAGAGGAGAGGGAGAAGGGAGGAGTGCAGGTGCGTGGTGTGGCTAGGGTTTGGAAGAGAGGAGGGTGGGCGACGGGCATTAGTTTTAGGGGCTTTTTTTAACATATATATATATATATATATATATATATATATATATATATATATATATATATATATATATATATATATAATATTATTTATTTAATGTTTTATTTGGATCGAACCCAAAATGGACCAGATCTAGGATGATCCGCATCCAATCCGAATTTTTAATGAATCTGCTCAACAAGATCCGAATTCGACTCACTGATCCGATTCGTTGATTTGAATATGTTAAAATGGGAGCGGATACGAACCATTGATAGCCCTACTTAGCACGGGACAAAGTGGTGAATGGCCATTAAAAACTTTTTGTAGGCCACAAAAGTTTTGGATCAAGCTTGTCTTTCTATTTTCCTTTCATCCAGGTATAATTGACCTTATCAATAGATTTGATCGATAATGAACATTACGAATCTTCTTACAATGGGCCCGGGGAAGTTTTCAATGGTGAGCGTTCAATCACTGATGCCTTTTGTGGTGTGGTCCACCTGAGATTTGGATCTACTTAAATTTTGGGACTGTTGATGCTGATTACTGGTCAACAGATGAAGTAATACGATTTATATATGGAGGAATGATCGTCGCCGCTGATATCCTTCGTAAAAATTGGAGAAGGTGCTCGGATCAGAGGTTTGGCTTTGACCCTGTAAAACACCACAGAAAACAGTAAAGGGGGTGGCTGGGATCCAGCCGTGAACCCTCCGATGCCTAAATCAGTGATGGCTTCTTGAGAATAGTAAAAGCATTTTGAATAGAGATTGTTTTCGTACCTGTAATCATCGTATATTCTCTTATTTATAGATTTTGATAGAGAGTTTATGGGCTGAAATCACGGCAAATATCTTGCCCGGGAATCCGGGCGAAAATCTTGGGTCGTTCCTATCTTTTCGGGTCATCCCGATCTCCAAGGAATGCGCCCTTATTTTTAGGCCGTTTGAGGAAGAGATGAGGTCGGCTTCTATCTACCAGTCATCTTGGATACGATCCGATCTGTCCTCGGGAAAGACGAAGTCATCAGCTCAGGCCTTCAACTTGCTATATTATTCCGAGGCCTTTTCTGCTCGGGTCGGGTCATGAGAAATTATCCCATGACAGCTGTCCCCCCACTGCCGAGGTGGACACTTCCATCTAAGGAGTAAATGTAGCCGATCTCTCTTTTGGCGGCAAACGCTCATTAAATGCGCTGTTTCGAATTTCGAAAAGGAGCAATGATCACCGTACGGCACGGCGATCTTTTATTTCGGCAGTCGAATGGTGTTAGGACACGTGGGGCCTCGTATCTTCGAACGGACGGGCTAAATATCGCCGTTCAATAGGAGGCTGACATGTGGCAAGCCATGTCAAAAGTCACATCGGTTCGTTCATTGAGACCACAGATGAACGCCACGTGGCACAGCACGTCCTGCGTGCTGTCTCCTGCTACAGTATAAATACTGTACTTAGGCATTTTCCGGGATTCTTCTTATTCTCCCTGTTTGCGATTTTTCCTCTGTAGCTCTGCCATCTCTTCTGGACCTCCCTTCGTGATTTCCTTCGGACCGCTGTGATTTCATCAAGGTGTACTTTCATTCTTCCTTTGGCCCATCCCTTTTCCGGAAAGTAATCCGGTACGTTCACTTTTCTTCTTGTGCCTCCGTCTCCCATTTTCTTATTTTTCTGGAAAATGGCCGGTTCAGAGGAGAGTTCTTCGCGGACTCTGTCTTCTTCTTTGCCCGTTGGAGAATCCAGATTGATGGAAACCCAACTCGTGACTGTGGGACCCCCGGGAGGGGCTCCATTAGCGGAGACTCCCTCTTCCTTTGCCTCGGATTAAGTTCCAGTGGCCGGGACTTCAGGGCGTATGTCTGATAGAGTTTCTGATTATCCAGCCGACCTGATTTGGACAACGCTCTCTCACTCCGACCTAATCAGGATCAGGTCGGAGTACTGCATCCCTGGGGTCATAAACCTTAGGCTTCCCGGGTTAGATGATTTTCCAACTCGTCCACCTGGAGACCAGGTCACCGTATACGCCCAATTCTTTGAGGTCGGTTTCCGTCTTCCTCTCCTTCCTGCCGTGAGGGAGTATCTCTCCGCAGTTAACTTAGCTCCGGGTCAGTTAGCTCCCAATTCCTGGAGGACCTTGATCAGTTGCGTCGCTCTATGGCGTCAAGTCCACGGCTCGGATCCGACCGCATCCGAGCTGATGCACCTTTACCAATTGAAAAGCCACCCTGATTCTAAGGGATGGTTCTATATGTCACCTCGTGGGAGGAAAGGACACCGGCTGATAGATGACCATCCCTCCTCAATTCATGGGTGGAAAGAGGAATGGTTTTTTGTCTCCAAGGGTTGGGAAGGGGCCCGACCCGAAGTCAACTTCCCCGACCGACAAGTTAACAACTGGTTCTCAGTTCCAGGTCGGGTCGGACGGCATTTTCTCTCCTTCTCTTTTTTTTTTTTTTTTACTGACCTCTTCTCTCTTTTTTTTTTAGTTCGTGGTGATCCTCCAGCCCTTAGCACGGAGGAGGAAGATTGTGTGGCTGCAGTGTGGGAGCTAGACCCGAGCTTCCGCAGCGTAAAGCTTCTTCTATCCTTCGAAACTTTATCCGACTTAGGCATCAATCCCCAAGGTGAGCATTAGTTATTTCTGCATAGACCAGCTTTGCCTTCGCATTTATTGACATACTACTTTTTCTTTTAGGTATGTCTGCACCAGCTTCTCGGAGGAAGATGTCGGCTATGACAGCTGAGGAGAAAGAACAATTGAGGGAGAAGAAGCGACAAAAGGTGGACACAAGGCGCGTGCGAGCACAACCTTCAGCTCTCCCAACTGCCGATGCTCCTCCACAAATGACCCTTGAGGCAATCCCAGATGCGCCTGCTGCTGAGGTCGGTTTGCCCGATCCTCCTGCAGTGCCTCAACCTCCCCCTCCGCCAGTTATAGACTTGGTGGAGGGGACCGAGGCTGGCCCATCCGGGCAATCCGCTCAAGGCATTCCCGCTCAGACCTCCTCTGCCATCCGCCGAGGACCGGAAATGCTACCCCATTTGTATAATTTATGCAAATGGGAATACAAGGCAGTTCTGGAGGCCAAGGTGGACGCAATGGCAAAGTCTCCAGCACTCTCCTTGCTTAACACGCCGGGGACCTTTGGGACCAAGGTACGATGTGGATATTGTCTTGCTATATAAAAATAGCTATGTTATGTACCTCGCATGCTTACGTATTATCTTTCGTGTAGGTGGCTTATGGATGCCAACTGCTTCGGGAGGAGATCACCCGAGATAAGGGAACGATCTCTGGCCATGAGGGGACGCTGGCAGCCACCAAGTGTTCCTTGGACGAGGCCAGGAAGTTCGGAGAAGAGGCTACAAAGGCCTTGGAAGCTCGGGAACGGGAGATCGCCTCTCTCCAAGCCGAGCTTTCCAATAAAGAGAGGGTAGAGGCTGAGCTCCTCATACAAATTGAAGAGTTGAAGGCCGCTGAAGGGTCCGCGCAGTCGGGGCTGGAGAATATCAAGGCGGAGTTGGAAGTGATGGTCGCCGAGGCCGACGAAGCGTTCGACTTCGGCTACGAAAAGTGTCGGATGACCGTTCAGGAACATCATCTGGACTTGGACCTCTCCTTTCTTGACTCCGAGGTGGAGGAAGAAGAGGACCCCGTAGCCCCTGCCGAGCCGACTGCTAATCCCGCCCCTTAGGATTTTTTTGTGTTTGTTTCTTTTGTAGCCCGTTTATTTAGGGCATAGTGTAACAAATGCAATCTGTAATCCTGACCTTTTTAAGGTCTTATGAATGAATTACTTCTTTTCTTATCTGTATGTGTACTTTGTCAGATTTTTTTTTTCTTTCGCTAAATTTATCCATTTACTTCATGGCCGAGCATATTAGATTGTGACAGAAGTATTTAGGACTTTGCGAAAAATAATGGGAGCTCGGAGCTCGAATACGACTATGGGCGAGATTAGCTTCTGTTCGTATTTCAAATTTTGAGAAACGAATGCGAATACTTAGCTTTTATTGATAGTAGATTTTCAAGTGTTTCGCATTCCATGGATGGGGTAGGGCACAACCTTGCATATCTTCGAGCCAATAAGTCCCAGTCCGAACTGTTTTTATGACTTTGTACGGTCCAATCTAGTTCTGATTGAATGTGCTCGTAATCTTATCCTTCTTTTCCCTTACATTCCTCCGTAAGACGAGATCTCCCACTCTGAACCGTCTTTCTTTCACTCGGGAGTTGTAAAACCTAGCTACGCGCTGTTGGTAGGCTGCGATCCGAACTTGGGAAGTCTCTCTGGCTTCTTCGAGCAAGTCGAGGTTGGTACGAAGTTGGTCTTGGTTCTGATCAGATCGATGGTTATTGGTTCGGTTAGTCGATAGCCCTATCTCAACTGGGACCACGGCCTCTGCTCCGAACGTTAAGAAAAATGGAGTTTCTCCAGTTGTAGACTGAGCCGTGGTTCGGTATGCCCACAGCACTTCGGGAAGCTGTTCGGCCCAAGCTCCTTTGCATTCGCCGAGTTTAGTCTTTAGATGGTTCTTAATAATCTTGTTGATGGCTTCGACTTGACCGTTGGCTTGGGGATGATGAGGAGATGAATATACATTTTTTATGCCTAAATTCCGGCAAAACTCTTTGTATTTTGTATTGTCGAACTGAGGGCCATTGTCAGTGATGATGGTGTTAGGGATGCCGAACCGACATATGATCGACTTCCAGATGAAGTCTGTCGTTTTCTTATCGGTGATCTTCGCAAGTGGTTCTGCCTCGACCCATTTTGTGAAATAATCGACGGCCACAATTGCATACCTGACCTGTCCCTTGCCCGTAGGGAGAGGACCAATGATATCAACCCCCCATTGCGCAAATGGCCACGGTCCGGACATAGGAGTGAGTTCTTCGGGAGGTGAGTGAGGCACTGGGGCGAACCTCTGACATTTATCACATCGTTTGACGATTTCACGAGCATCCTTTTGGATCGTCGGCCAGTAGTAACCTTGGCGAATTGCTTTCTGTGCTAACGCCCTATTTCCAGAGTGATTTTCGCACACACCGGAATGGATTTCTTTCAAGACATAGTCGGCTTCATTAGGTCCGAGGCAGCGGAGGTATGACAGCGAGAAACCCTTCTTGTACAATATACCGTCGATTAGCACGTACCGAGCTGACCTATATTGAATCCGTCGTGCTTCTGTTCTTTCTTCGGGCAGTATGTTCTCCCGCAGGAAACGGACAATAGGGTCTCTCCAGTCATGCTCGGTTGAAACAGGGCATACCTCATTTTTAAAGTCGTCCGTAATACTTCTTTGGGGGAGGAACTCAATAGGAATGATTCTTCCAAGCTCGTCGTCCCCTGCCGACGCTAATTTGGTGAGGGAGTCTGCATGGGTGTTATGTATCCTCGGTACTCGGATAACTTTGCAATGATCGAACTGAGCAGACACTTCGTGATATTTTTGTAAATACGCGGACATCTTTTTTCCCTTCGCTTGGTATTCCGATGTTGCTTGACCTACGACCAATTGCGGATCGCTGTATGTTGTGATATTTCGGATTCCGACTGCTGAGGCTAGCCGTAATCCAGGGAGAAGAGCTTCGTATTCGGCTTCGTTATTGGAGGCTCTGAAACCGAACCTCAGGGCATACTGGACTTTTATGCCATCGCAGGAGGTTAGGATTATTCCTGCTCCGCATCCTTGTGAGTTTGACGAACCGTCGACGTGCAACGACCAATTCGAATCTTCTTTCGGGGTAGATTCTGTCGTGTTTTCGGCGGGAGGGGTATCGGTTTCAGGATCGGAGGGGTCGGTGAGTTCGGTGATAAAATCGGCCACAGCTTGCCCCTTGATGGCCGTGCGGGGTCGGTACTGAACGTCAAACTCGCCGAGCTCGATAGCCCACCGAGCCAGGCGACCCGATGTTTCTGGCTTCTGTAGTATCTGCTTCAGTGGCTGGTCCGTCAGTACCACTATCGGGTGTGCTTGGAAATAGGGACGTAATTTCCTCGCCGTTGTAATCAAAGCCAGAGCCAGTTTCTCTAGGCTAGGATAACGGGTTTCCGCATCCAGAAGAGCTTTGCTGGTGTAATATATTGGTCTCTGTATACCTTGGTCGTCGCGGATCAAGGCCGAACTTACTGCCGCCGAAGATACGGCCAGATACAGTAGTAGCTCTTCTCCTTGCAGAGGCTTGGACAGCAATGGAGGTGAGCCGAGGTATGCTTTGAGACCCTGGAAGGCCTGTTCACACTCCGGCGTCTAGGTCATCTCATTAAACTTGCGAAGTTGCTTGAAGAACGGAAGGCACCGGTCTGTAGCCCTAGAAACAAATCTGTTGAGTGCGGCTACCCGCCTCATGAGGCTTTGTATTTCTTTCGCGGTAGTTGGCGAACTCATCTCAACCAACGCACGGATCTTTTCTAGATTGGCTTCAATCCCTCTCTGATTTACAATGAACCCGAGGAATTTTCCAGATCTTACTCTGAACGCTCATTTACCGGGGTTGAGTTTCATCCCGTATTCTTTCAAGATTCTGAACATGACACGGAGGTCGTCGATGTGATCTTCTGACTTCAGGCTTTTTACGACCATATCGTCCACGTAAACCTCCATGGTTTTACCGATCTGATCGGCAAACATTTTGTTAACCAAACGCTGGTACGTTGCTCCGGCGTTCTTCAACCCGAAGGGCATCACCTTGTAACAATACAGCCCTCGGTCCGTGACAAACGCCGTTTTTTGCCTATCGGGAACATGCATCTTGATTTGATTGTACCCTGAGTAAGCGTCCATGAAACTGAGAAGTTCATGTCCCGAGGTTGCGTCTACGAGCTGATCTATTCTCGGTAATGGGAAGCTGTCCTTCGGGCAGGCTTTGTTGAGGTCGGTGTAGTCGATGCAGACCCTCCACTTCCCATTGGCTTTTTTAACCAGAACGACATTGGCGAGCCAGTCGGGATAGCGGACCTCCTGAATAAAACCTGCTTAGCGCAATTTTTGTACTTATTCCTCAATTGCGGCATATCTCTCTGTGTTGAAGGCTCGTCGTTTTTTACGAACCGGCTTGAAGGATGGGTCCACGTTGAGTCGGTGGACCATCACTTCGGGATTAATTCCGGGCATGTCCCGATGGGACCATGCGAAGGCGTCTACGTTTTCTTTCAAAAAAGCGATCATCTTTGCCTGGATGTTGTTGTTCAGTTGAGACCCGATCTTGACGATCAAGGTTGGGTCTTCGTCCGATAAAGGAATTTCTATCAATTCTTCAGCTGGTGATCCACGCTCTTTTGTTTCTTCCCTGAGATCCAGGGGAGTTGTATGCGAGATGGCGGATATCATGCCTTTGCTTTTTCTGCGTAAGGTCAGCTCATAGCATCGACGAGCCTCTTGTTGGTCACCTCGGACCACACCGATTCCGCCCTCTGTTTCGAATTTCATGGCCAGGTGATAAATGGAGATGCCTGCTTTTAGAGCTCGTATGATGGGCCGACCGATGATCGCGTTGTATGCCGATGGAGTGTTAACGACCAGAAAGTCGACCATGATCATTTTCTGGTTCGGCTCATCTCCTGCTGTGACCGGTAGGGTTATTTCCCCTTCAGGCATGATACAATCCCCTGTGAACCCGGTCAGGGCTGTTCTGACCTGTCTCAATCCAGACCGGTCGATCTTCATTCTGTCAAATGCCGAGGCATATATTATATCGACCGAGCTCCCTGTATCCACCATCATCCTGTGGAGTTTTTTGTTTGCGACCACCATCGATACTACCAGAGAATTGTCATGCGGATGCATTATTCCTCCAGCATCCTCTTCGGAGAAGGATATCATACGCTGAGCGACCTTTGAAATTTTTGTGGGCCTGCTGGTCAAATTCACCTGCAAAGCTGGCTCGGATGTCCGGGCTTGACGAACGTAGGATTTGCGGGCATTGCCAGAGTCTCCTGTGGTCGGTCCGCCAAAGATCACATGGATTTCTTCCAAGGGAATGTTGTTGATTGGTTCCCTTCTTTCTTCCCGACCCGAGGTTGTATCGTCTTTGGGGCGCTGGGCGATGTATTCCTTCAAAAATCCCTGCCGGATGAGGGTTTTTATCTGTCGCTTCAGGTCGAAACAATCCACTGTGTTATGACCATGATCTTTATGGTATAAACAGTACTTGGATTTTGACCCTCTGTCGGGGTCGGTTTTTATCTTTGCTGGTCGCCCGAACGCCTGTCTGTTCTTCTCGGCTAGAAATATTTGCTCGATGGTCGCCTTGAGCGGGGTATATTTCTCGAATTTCGGAGCCGAAGTTTTGGCTCCACGTGGAGTAGTGTTTGAGTTCGGCGATCGACGATCGGGACGGTACCTTTTGGTGCTGCTTTCCTCTTTACGATCTTTTCTCTTATGATAAGACCATTGGGCGTTCACCAGCTCTTCTGCGTTTATGTGTTTTGCAGCTCGATCGAGGAATTCAGCCACAGATTGAGGGGGTTGTTCACCCACCGACCAGAGGAATTTCTCATCACGTAATCCTCCTATCATTGTATGTAGCAGTACGTCGTGGGACAGGTTCTCTACTTGGACCGCTTCAGCATTGAACCGTGATAGGTAGTCTTTCAACGATTCGTTGTCTTTTTGTTTGACCGCGGCGAGGTGTGTCGAATGCTTCCTTGGGTCGGTGCTCCCAATGAACTGAGTTGCGAACGCCCTGCTTAGTTCGGTGAAAGAGGAGATGGACTTCGGCTTTAAATTCCGGAACCAAGTCCAGGCCGAACTGGTTAAGGACAACGGGAAGGCCTTGCACATAATGTGTCCATTAACCCCATGGAGTTCCATCCGGACTTTAAAGTTCTTGAGATGTTCGGCCGGGTCTCCTATCCCGGAATATTACTTGAGCTGGGGTATCTTGAAGCTTTTCGGGAGAGGTTCGCTGCGAATTTCGTCGGTGAACGGAGACTCGGACGAGTCTACCAGGACATCCGCTGCTGTTTGTGCTCGGGCATATTGCACTCGTTGTATATCACCGATCCTCTCCCGAAGCTCTTTAAGCTTAGCCTCGAGGGGAGTAATATTATCGTCCATTCGACCTTGATCTTGACTAGCTCGGGCAGACCGTCTTTCTTTTATTTTGTGCCTCAGGTCGTTTGAAGGAAGTTCTGTGACCGCTCGAAGTCTCGAGCCTGAGGCTCGGCTCGCAACTTCGTCTTCGTCGGGTCGCGGATAATTTGGTGGGTGAGAACTTTGTTGAGGTGGCTGAGGTTCAGGGTTGGTTTCGGGGATGGGTGAGGGTCGAACTAAATTGTTCAGCAAGGCAGCAATTTCGTCTAATTTCCCATCCACGTGTTCGAATCGTTTGTCCACCCCGCCTAAGCGTTCTGCAACGCCTCCAACTTGCTCTTCTAAAGTGGATAGTCTGGCCCCGCGATTTCGGGACCTCTGCCGTCGACTTAGGAGGTTTAGGTGGTGTGACGAACTTCCGAGGTGAAACACTGGGGTCTCATGAACGGGCGCTTCATTTTCAGAATGTAGCTCGTAGGAAGGTTCAGCGTTCATGGGAGCTTTCCCCTTCCTATTGCCTCTCCCACCGGCCATTTGATGAATATCTTTTATCGAAGGATTCAGAAAGATGCTTTTGTCGTCGATCCCACAGACGGCGCCAATCTGTTGATGCTGATTACTGGTCAACAGATGAAGTAATACGATTTATATATGGAAGAATGATCGTCGCCGCTGATATCCTTCGTAAGAATTGGAGAAGGTGCTCGGATCAGAGGTTTGGCTTTGACCCTGTAAAACACCACAGAAAACAGTAAAGGGGGTGGCTGGGATCCAGCCGTGAACCCTCCGTTGCCTAAATCAGTGATGGCTTCTTGAGAATAGTAAAAGTATTTTGAATAGAGATTGTTTTCGTACCTGTAATCATCGTATATTCTCTTATTTATAGATTTTGATAGAGAGTTTATGGGCTGAAATCACGGCAGATATCTTGCCCGGGAATCTGGGCGAAAATCTTAGGTCGTTCCTATCTTTTCGGGTCATCCCGATCTCCAAGGAATGCGCCCTTATTTTTAGGCCGTTTGAGGAAGAGATGAGGTCGGCTTCTATCTACCAGTCATCTTGGATACGATCCGATCTGTCCTCGGGAAAGACGAAGTCATCAGCTCAGGCCTTCAACTTGCTATATTATTCCGAGGCCTTTTCTGCTCGGGTCGGGTCATGAGAAATTATCCCATGACAGGGACCACTTCTTAAAATTGACTTTAACACAAATGGACGGCATGGATATACAATACATCATTAATGTGGGATCATGGTAAGGGTAACACCCACTAAAGTGTTATCGAGTCACACCTAATCAACTCCGGCATTGCACCCAATTGTCATGGACAAGTATACACAACAACAAAGCTCTGTGGGACCACCATGTTGCATATGTGAAATTCAATCCATCCATCACAATGGGAGCCCTTGGATTCACAACATACTAAATTATCACATAGAAAAGAAAAACAATTCTCAAACAAGACATGCCAAACACGATGATATTAAATTGCCCTTTGAACCTATTAGTAATTATGCGTTGTGGCCTGCTTGAGTTTTAGATCAAATTAATTTTTATACATTCCCTTCATCCTTTTTTGTTTGCACAATTCAATCAAACACAAGGCCAAACATGTTAGCAAATGCCTTTATTTGGTCTACATTGGTGATTAGGATAGCATGGGTATACCAGAGTCAGTACTTGACTCGAATTTCATTGAACATTGGTTCCCTCGCGTTGAGCAAGCCGGATTAAGACTGAATTCAAGGAATTGTCCGCTTCTCAACTACCGAGGATTACAACAATTAGGGAATTTTAGAAGGGTAAGAATTAGTCATTTCGAACAAATTATTTTTTCATTACATTAAGGATTTTTTTTCAGTAGTAATAGTAAGCTTCGTATTTTTCAATAGAACAAAAAATGCTAGAAGATTTAAGATGAAAGGCTAAAAATGCTAATTTTGTTGATCTGTATTTGAAACTCGATACAATTAGCAGTTAATGACTAAATGGAGAAACAAACAAAAGATAAATACTAATAGTCACCTGGGTGGACAAACAATTAAGATGGGCTAGTAAGTAGGTTGTGACTAGTGGTTTGATCTTAGGACTTGGTAAATCAAGATATGTCAACAATATGTTGCAGATATTTATATTGCTCCTAAGCATACTATAATAATGACGTTTAACAATAATGATCTAAGTTGACTCGAACTCTAGACATTTTATGGCGTGGCTAGACAAAAGTTAAGGAACTAGAAACTAAGGAGGCATTGTTCGGCATGACATTGGTGCTCTTCAACACACGCTCTTTATGTACCTTCGGGAGAAGGCAAACACCCGCTAGGTTTTGTTTGTTGGCTCAGGATCCTGAGTGATCATGGCATAGTTGTTTTCCGATCTTTCAAACCTCGCCAAAGATCTCCACATCTCAATAGCGGGGTGTCTACACATGGACAACATGGATAAACCATAGTAGTGGATTTTGAAATCCAATCCGATAGTGATATGGTTTGGTGATGGGATTGATCCAATCTTTTCGGTTGTTTGTTTTGTAAATGTTGGGTGGAATCTGCATGGACCCGTTGTTCCATGCCACCTAATCCCACTTACTACCATGCACCAAACAGGCCCGAAGGATGCCTGAAGTACCATGTGCTGGGATGTATAGTATATCCACCAAAAAAGAAAAAGAAAAAAAAAAAAATTGGTTCTATGAATCCTCGGTTTATACAAGCGGCCCGGTGTTCCGGACCGTTGATCCAGTGTTCCCACCATTGGATGAAACATTCTCCAAACTGATCCACGTTCAACTAAAAGGGTACAAGATTGAATGGTCAGAATCTTTCAATTTTTGAAGGAGGTTCATCCACAATGGGGATCATGGTATAAACGGCTCGGATCATTAAAATATGGTGGCAGGGCCCTCACCTGTAAAGCTAAGTACCCAAGAATTCAACCCATGTTCTAAGACCCTAGGTTTAAGTGGGACCCATGGTTCAGCAATAGAAACCCTTTAGTCAGTGGCCTGAGAATGGACGGTCAAGGAAAGAGACAGCATGGCCTAACCTCTGATTAGGAGACACATGTTTGCTTTAATGGGACAAATGGGATATTTTCAATTTTAACCGTCCAATAAATGTCTAAAGATTTAATAGTCATATAATCACTTGGTATAACATTTTGCTCATGATACATCTAAAACTCGGAAACAGAATTTGGCTGGTTTAATTTAAATTAATCATATGCCACTATGCAATTGCTAAGTGCCTGCGTATCATCGACCACAGTCTTTCAGAGTAAAAACTTTCCCCTTCCAAATAAGCCCGCGAAGGAAGGGAGGGAGCGAGGGAGAGAGAGAGAGAGATGCCGAGAACTCCGCGACTCAGAAGCAAAAGCATTCCAACATCGAAGAAGGCGATTCAAGCTGAAGGCGAAGGAACAATCCCAGCCGTTGCTGTTTCTCGAAAATCTACAACCGTTAGATCACCTCGCAAGGCCAAGTCCCTCCTCTCCCTCCCAAGCCCTTCACCATCTTTCAAAGTGGGGCCGATCCTGACCGCTGATTTCTTCAAGATCGACGCCTTAGATCTCGCGCCCCGTCTCCTTGGAAAATTCCTTCGGAGAGAAGACGTCGTTCTGCAGATAACAGAGGTATTGAAAACAAAACCCTCTCTCTCTAGGACGGGTTTCGTGGTCTTCCGGACTACCCGAAAATGTAGTACCGCAGGAGCCTCTTCCTTGTATGGGGGGATCCATCTTGGGTAATTGGAGCCGTTGGTCAGCTTGTCATGGTCAGCTGTGGTTTGTGCTCATCCGACATGCATCGGCACGTGGGGCCCACTTTCTGAGATGTTCGGATGATCCGAACCGTATATAATCTGGGTGTTGTCGTGGATGGGCAGATGATTCGGACTGTTGATCGGTGTGTAGCTGACATTGGACCGTCGACAAGAAAGTTTTCAACGGTTCGAATTCGATCCCACATAAATGGTCAGAATCATCATTGTAGAAGATGGATGGCTTGAACCATCCAAACGTTGGTGCATGTGGGCCCCACAGGCGATCCATGCCGGTGAGCCTGAGTCGCAGCCTGCAAAACGAACTCATCTGATCATGGCTATTACTTGTTGAATGCGAATCATTGGCCACATTCTATTTGAACCATCCATTTGCATACCGTGGTGGGGTCCATCAACAGCATATCTGCTCTGCAGACCATCCACATCAGGGCCCACCAAATGAACGGTTCTGATCACCAAGAGAAGGCACATTACATGGTGGTGGCACTGCAGACTGCACATTCGACCGCTCCTGGAGTCGTCCTTTTTCATTCTCTGGGTTCTGTTGGAATTTGGATTTCCAAGGGAAATCGCATTTTGGGCACATTAATGCTGTTTGTGTGTGGTGGTAAATATCGTGCTTGTTCGAACCATGGTTGTTAGACTCTGGATGCTCAGATCAACTCATTTGATCTGGAGTTGCGATTCCCTTGAGTTGGTGTATCGGCCTGATTTGCCCCTAGTCGTGGTATCGAACTGGATTGGGTGGTGTTGAATCCGAGTCGACTTGTCCAAGTTGCACCTGACTTAGATGAGTCTTATAACCATGGTTTGAACCGAATCGATGCAATTCCGCTGAAAACTTGTGATGGCAAATGCTATTTTCGGGCTCTCCTTATTTTTGACATTGTAAATATCATGAGAAATCCTTCTCGCAGGTAGAAGCTTATAGACCAAATGATACAGCTTGTCATGGTCGCTTTGGCATTACGGCACGAACAGCCCCAGTAGTAAGCAAAAATCACTTTTTATTCTCCTGTAAAAAAATTTAAATTTTGTATATAATTGGAGGTTTCGATATGATGAGGACACAAGACCCTTCAAAGTCTATCAGCAAAGAAATCGTGCACCACAAGCATCTTCCTTGTGGTTAGGTGACCATCGAGGAGCATTGAAGACTCTACACATGTGGGTCGGTATATAGAAGACCCCACAATGGGAAGACACGTGTGTAGAAAGGACTTAAGAAGTTCATAGAGCACAAGTTTTAAGGAGCAACAAAAAACCTGCCAGAATGCCTTCGGGTGCCAGAATGGGTGCCCGATCGTTGCCTTCGGGCACCCGAACATTGCCTGTCTGGCGCCCGAAAGTCACTGGACGTTTTTGGACGTCTTTGGGCGCCTGACCGAGTGCCCGACCATTACGCTAATTGTTATTTTTTATTTCGTTTTGCTTAAGTATTAGGGGTATTTTGGTATTTTTCTGTTTTCTTATTGGTTATTTAAGAGGGCTTAGCCCTAAACTCGAAATTAGTTGTTGATTAATGAAAAACAAACCTTTTGGTTGCCTCTCTCTCTCTCTCTCTCTCTCTCTCTCTCTCATGGAACTTCGTCTTCTTCCCTAATCCTCTTCTTCTCTTTGCTTCTTATGCCCTCCTAATATTCATCTAAGGTAAACTTCTTCTTCCTTCTTTCTCTATTTCTATTATTCCCTAATCCTCGAATCCTAAATTTGAGAATTGAATCAAAACTCCAATTCCTCAAATTTTCAATTTCCTAATTCAATTAATCATTTGATCTCTTGGACTAGTGAACTCCATTGTTCGATTGGGTTATGACCATGCAAGATCGGGGGGTTTTATCCCTCGCTCGATCCAACCTAAGCAATAATTGAACTTTACACTTAGTGGTTGTGATGATAGCCCGCTCCATTGCATGCTTTTTTTATGATTCTCTTGACTTATGATGATAGATGCTAAATTTTAAATTATTATTGTTGTTTATTTCCACTGGATTATATGTGTTCATGAGCATGCATCATAATTAGGGCATTTTATATCAAATTTGGTATAAGAGAATAGGCTTTGTATGGTTATGTTTAGATCGAGTTACCAAATTAGGGTTTTAATTTTAGGTCTGTTTTAAGAAAGTTCCAGATTTAGAAAGTTTTCGATTTTAGAAACTTTCATAATTTGGAAAATTTTCGTATTTGAGTTGTCTTTGTTTAAATTCAGTAATTGTCAGATCATCACAGTTTAGATTCATCGCATTCATCTTGTGAGTCGTAAAACCATAGGGCAAGATTGGGTAGGGCTTGGTTCAAGTCTTTGTTTGCATGCTCACGAGACGTGGTAGAGGTTTCAGACTTCAACCAGTCATGAACAACGAGCAGTTATCTGAGCAATTTGCTCAATTGATGCAAAAGATAACCGCCCTAGAAACGAGTCAAAAGAATGAGTTCGCCCGTTTGAACAACCAAATCACCACCACCACAAATAGGGTAGAGCCATTAGAAACATCCGAAAGGGAGAACCCCGCTGATGGGGAGGATGCACAATCTCAAGTAGGAGGGATTGTCGAAGAACGTAGCCCCATGCGTGAGGGTAATGGTGGTCGTGATCGTGGAACCGGTCGTGGTGTTGTGCGAGAGGCACAAGCCACATATGATCATCAAGACCGCTATGATCTAGGTGAGCATGCGATGAAGAATGTGAGGGTGGAAGCCCCAAGTTTTGATAGACGTCTAGATCCCAAGGCATTCCTTGATTGGTTAGCTGACATAGATCACTACTTCAATTGGTATGACATGTTAGAAAACCGTCAAATGCGGTTTGTGAAGATGAAACTTGTGGGTCAGGCCAAATTATTTTGGACCAATACTGAGCAAAAGATCGAAAGGATTGGTAGGGCCCCTTTCACACATTGGTATGAAATAAAAGAGAAGTTGAAGGAGAAGTATCTTCCTCTTATATCCACAGAAACTCCTTGACCAATGGCAGTCCTTACGTTAAGGGTCAATGTCTGTCACTGATTACATCGCCAGATTCGAGGAGTATATGATGCGATGTGATATCCACGAGGACCTTCTGGTAATGCTCTCGCGTTTCAAGACGGGCCTTCGAACGGATCTTTAACACAAACTTTTTACTCGACCCAGGACATACTTGGATGAAGCGTACAAAGTTGTACAAGAGTTAGAACAATATCTGAGGGCTCTTGTCATTCGACGCTTTGAGTCCCGAGACTATAATGCTAGATCTGAATCCCAGGGAGGTAGACCTAATGTTGGTAGTCAACCTATGGCATATGCGACTGTTCCGCCTAGGCCTAGGGATGATAAGGGCAAAGGTGTCCTTGGTGCCGGCCCTAGTGGGGGTAGTCAAGTGAGGTGCTATTAGTGTGGGAATATCAATCATATGTCCAATCAATGTCCCATGAAGAACTGTGGAAAAGCCTTAGTTATAGGCGAGTCCCACAAGGGTGTAGATGATCAGAGTGATTATGAAGTAGATGAATACCACCTTGAAGAAGGTCTTACTGATGAAGACGAATTGGGCGATGAAGTAACGCTTGCAGTAGTCAGGCGTGTGCTATCTCAGTCTAGGAGTAGTGTCGATTGGCGTCGAAACACTATCTTCTACACTCTCACCAAGTGTGGAGAAAAGAATTGCAGGGTGATAATGGATAGTGGAAGTTGTCAAAATATGATTTCTGCCAACACCTTGGACCGATTGAAATTGAAATCCACACATCATCCTGACCTGTATAAAGTCTCCTGGGTTGACAAGACCTCCATCCCTGTCACCCATCAATGCCTAGTTCCCATTGAGTTCGGGTCATACAAGGAGTCCGTGTGGTGTGACGTGATACCTATGGATGTTGGACATATTATCCTAGGTACACCGTGGCTATTCAACAATGACGTAACGATCTTTGGTCGTTCGAATGCATGTACCTTCATGCATAATGATAAGCAGTGTTCGAAGTTTCGGTATTGCTACAAGTTTCGCTAGTCAGGGATACGGAAACAATATCGATATCGCCGATAATATCGTTGATAACCAGAAATGCGGGGAAAATGGGAAAAACAATGGAATTTTTCATTGAAACCTCAGGAGTTGATAAAATACACATAGTTACATATTTAGGAATAAAAAATTTGCATGAAGAATGCATACATAACAGGTTTCTATTTAATGGGGGCCTAAAAGCATGTGCTACAGTAAGAAGTCAGTCCAATCATCTCATCCATCCAAAATCTGAACTTCCATTCAAACATCCATTGATATTTCAGAATATCGGCAACACATGAAATATCCAAACAAATCGTTAACAACTAAAAAAGAAGTAAAGATTGTGGCCTCGTTATTGTCATGTTACGATAATGATAATATTGTGATATTATCAATGTTATCATCAACAAATTGAGTGCTGCATACAACCATGCACCCATAAAAAATATGAAATGGGAATTTTTTAAATATATAGATTTTTGGTGATATTATCGATACATTGGTGATATTATCGAAATACTGCAAATAAATTGACGACACAAGTGACACTTGGAATTTACACAGTAAAAAATATTGGCGATACACCGAGGGGATCAATGTATTGACAATACAAACGACGCCTGGAATTTACATAATTGAAAATATTGACGATATCGATACATTGGCAATATTTAGTGATACATCACCGATATCAAGAATTTTTAATACTATCAGTGTTATCGGTATTGCTACTAGTGTTATCGGTGTCGTTGAGCTAGAAATAGAGATAATATCGGGGATATTTTGATAATATCGGAGATAATGCAAACACTGATGATAAGAAGATCAAACTTAATCCCATGCCACCAGAAAGCATATCAAGGAAGAAGAATGATGAGAAAAAGGCGAATGAGCCTAAGGAAATGAGGAAATCCAAACCTAAGTCTCTTCACATAATTAATGCGAGAGAATTTGAGAAAGAGACTAAAGAGGATTCTATGGTGTATGCCCTTTGTGGCAAGAGAGATTACACCCGAGGTTCCATCAGAGTTATCCCATGAGGTAACATCGGTTTGAAGGAATATAGTGATGTGTTCCTTGATGATTTACCGAATGAGTTCCAACCTATGCGGGACATCCAACATGCCATTGATCTTGCCCCGAGGTCAATCGTACCGAACCTTCCTCATTACAGGATGAACCTTGCAGAGCATGCATAATTGAAGAGGCAGATTGATGAACTTTTGCAAAAGGGCTTCATGCAGGAGAGTATGAGTCCATGTGCCGTGCTCGCATTGTTGACGCTAAAGAAAGATGGCACGTGACGCATGTGTGTGGACAGCCGTGCAATAAACAAAATTACCGTCAAGTACAAATTTCCTATACCTAGGCTTGATGATATGCTTGACATGATGGCCAGGTCCACCATGTTCTCCAAAATTGATCTCAAGAGTGGATATTAGTTATTACCAAATTCGCATACGCCCAAGAGATGAGTGGAAGACTGCATTCAAAACGAAGGATGGGTTGTACGAGTGGATGGTCATGCCTTTGGGCTTGACAAATGCACCCAGTACGTTCATGCGGGTGATGACACAAGTCTTGAGACCGTTCATGGGTAAATTCCCTAGTGGTGTACTTTGATGGCATTCTTATTTATAGTACTACTAAGGAATCACACCTTGAACATCTGAAGCAAGTTTATAGCGTCTTTAGGACTGAAAAGTTGTACATTAATCTTAAGAAGTGCATGTTCATGTCTAGTCAAGTCGTGTTCTTAGGATTTATAGTGTCATTAGAAGGAATGTGCGCAGATCCTGAAAATGTTAGGGCCATAGTTGAGTGGCCAGAACCGAAGAACATTCACGAGGTGCGAAGCTTTCACGGCTTTGCAACTTTTTATTGTCGGTTCATTAGGGGATTTAGTAAGATTATGGCTCCCATTACTGAATGCATGAAAAATGAGAGTTTGTGTGGTCAAAAGCCGCAGTCAAGGCTTTTAAGGAAATTAAGGGTAAAATGGTAGAAGCTCTTGTCATGCGTCTACCCGACTTTTCTAAAGTTTTTGAGGTGGCGTGTGATGCGTCAGGTGTTGGTATAGGTGGAGTGTTTAGCCAAGAGGGCCATCTAGTAGCCTATTTCAGTGAGAAACTGAATGAGGCAAATCAGAAGTACTCTACTTATGACAATGAGTTCTATGCAGTAGTGCAATCCCTGAGACATTAGCGTCACTATCTCCTACCGCAAGAATCCGTCTTGTTTTCTGACCATAAGGCCTTGAGATATTTACATTTTTAGAAGAAACTCAACCTAAGGCATGCTAAATGGGTAGCGTTTCTTCAGGAATACTCATTTATCTTGAAACATAAGGCTGGGGTCGAAAACAAACTAGTAGATGCTCTTAGTAGAAGAGTGACGTTGCTCAACTTATTGAGTGTAGAGGTAGTCGGGTTTGAACAACTTAAGGATGAGTATCCTATATGTCCTGATTTTAGGAGTACTTATGTGTCACTCTCTAGAGACAAGCGTAGCACGAGTGATTATGTTCTTAAAGATGGTTTCCCGACTTTGTATTCTCCACATATCTCTTTGTGAATTTCTCGTCTGGGAGCTTTATTCAGGGGGGGATAGCTGGCCACTTTGGTCGAGACAAGACCATTGCCCTTGTAGATGATCATTTTTATTGGCCAAGTCTCAAGTGAGATGTAGCCAAAATTTTAGGGCGATGTCGTACGTGTCCATTAGCAAAACAACAAAAGCAAAATACCAGGTTATATACGCCATTGCCAGTGCCACATGTTCCGTGGCAAGACATTAGTATGAATTTCGTGCTGGGACTTTCCAAGACGATAAAAAAAGCATGATTCCATCTTTGTTGTTGTGGATCGCTTCTCTAAAATGATGCATTTTCTCCCATGTTCGAAAACGTCGAATGTGTCTCACATTGCTCGTGTCTTTTTTGATAGTGTGGTAGGGCTCTCAATAGGTTGGATCTGGATCGGATCTAGTTGGATCCGGCTCCAAGTCCGTATATCTATAGACGGATTCGGATCCAACTCGGATCCAGAAGGTGATATCCATATCCGATCCATTTATAAATTGTTAGATCCATTTTTTATCCAAAATCAATATAACCATCGGATTCGGGTCGGATCTAGGTCCGAATTTACCCCCATTACAAATCTAAAAAAATATATGATATAAAATATATAATATAATATATTTAATGTAGTATAAAAATGATGCAAATCCCACTATTTACTATGGTATGGTCGACATGGCCTAAAATAATTTGTAAAATGGACGGCCAACATGAATATAACATATACAGTAAGGTGACAATGAGTCGGATCGAACTCGGATTTGTTCCTATGAATCCATATCCAGTCCATTTAAGTAATCAGACCTATTTTAAGATCCAAATCTGGTCCATTCAACTAATCAGACCTATTTTAAGATCCAAATCCGCATTATACAGATTCAGAGCTTGTCGGATTTCGGATTTGACCCGCTCCATTGAGAGCCCTATGTGGTACGTCTCCATGGTTTGCCTAAAACTATAGTATCTGACCGTGATGTCAAATTTACCAGTTATTTTTGGAAGACACTATGGCACATGATGGGTACTCGCTTACAATTTTCTACTGCATACCACCCTCAAATAGATGGACAAACTGAGGTGGTAAATCGAAATCTTGGAAACCTATCGTTGTCTAGTGGGTGAGCATGTTAAGACTTGGGACTTAGTTCTACCCATCGCTGAATTTTCTTATAATGGGTCTATCAATAGGTTGACAGGAATGAGTCCCTTTGAAATTGTCAGTGGATACAAACCTAGAATGCCCATAGATCTCTTACCTATATCCGTCATCCAAAGATCTTCAGAGTCGGCTAATGCATTCGCACGACACATTCATGAATTGCATACATATATTAGACAGTGGATTAATCAAAGCAATGATAGTCATAAATATTCCGTTGACTCTCAGTCGTAGATCACAAGATTTTTAAGAATGAGACTACGTAATGGTGAGGATAAGGCTAGAGCGGTTCTCACAAAGTACCACTAAGAAGTTACAAGCGCGTAGTGCTGGACCATTCAAAATATTGCAAAGAATTGGGTCAAATGCGTATCGGATCGACCTTCCACCTGAAATGGGCATTAATCCAATGTTTAATGTGGAAGATCTAGTCCGTTCCCCCAATCCTGCCATTGACCCTTCTTCACTTTAATGGCCATACTCTGAGTTTGCTTCACAACCTATTCCAGCCCCTCCCCACCCTATCATTCGAAAGGAAGAAATTGATGAAATTGTGGATGAAGAGATAATTTCCACGAGAAACAGAGGTTTTCAAAGGTATCTTGTCAAATGGAAGAATAAACCATTGTCCGAATCTACATGGTTGACTGAAGCGGAGTTGCAGAATATCGATCCGGATTTGCTAGAGCGTCATAAAAGCTTTAACTCGTCGGAGTCGATTTTTTCTCACCCGATGGGAGTTGATGAGGACATAAGACCCTTCAAAGTCTATCAGCGAAGAAAGCGCGCACCACAAGCACCTTCTTTGTGTAGGGGTGTCAATGGGCCGGGTTAGGGCGGGCCAAGCTCTTTCCAAGCCTGGCCCGCCTCTCTCCACATATGCCCAAACCCGGCTCGGACCCGTGACGGGCCACAATAGTCTAGCCCAAGCCCGGCTCAAGGTATAAATGCAGGGTCCAGCCCGAACCCGGCCCTAGCCCAAGCCCGGCCTTTTACATAAAGAGAAATTATCCTTTGTGAAAAAAAGGAGACGAACTTTTGGAAAAAATTTATATACAATTTAAATTTTGGAAGGAAGGTAGATATTTTAATTTAAATTTTAAATTAAAACATATATTCGGGTCGGGCCGGGTTGTCGGGCTTTTGAACAGCTAGTCCAAGTCCTGGCCTGTTTGATAAACGGGCTTATACTTTAGGCCCAAACCTGACCCGCGGGCCTGATACTCTAGTTCTCTGCCCGGCCCAAGGCGGGCCAGGCCCGATAGCCCGTCGGGCCAACCCGGTCCATTGATAGCCCTATCCTTGTGGTTAGGATATTATTGGGGAGCATTGAAGACCCTACACATGTGGGTTGGTACGTAGAAGACCCCACAATGGGAAGACACGTGTGTAAGAAGGACTTAAGAAGATCATGGAGCACAAGTTTTGAGGAGCAACAGAAAACCTGCCAGAATGTCTTCGGGTGCCAGATCGGGCGCCCAACCGTTGCCTTCGGGCACCCGAACATTGCTTGTCTAGTGCCCAAAAGTCACTGGACGTTTTTGGACGTCTTCGGGCGCTTGATCGGGCGCCCGACCACCGCGCGATTTTTTTTTTTTTTTTAATTTCGTTTTGCTTAAGTATTAGGAGTATTTTGATATTTTTTTGTTTTCTTATTGATTATTTAAGAGGGCTTAGCCCTAAACTCGAAATTAGTTGTTGATTAATAAAAAACAAGTCTTTTGGTTGCCTCCTTCCCCCCTCCCCACCTCTCTCTCTCTCATGGAACTTCGTCTTCTTCCCGAATCCTCTTTTTCCCTTTGTTTCTTATGCCCTTCTAATATTTATCTAAGGTAAACTTCTTCTTCCTTCTCTCTCTATTTCTATTATTCCCCAATCCTTGAACCCTAAATTTGAGAATTGAATCAAAACTCCAATTCCTCAAATTTCCAATTTCCTAATCAGAGAAATCCTTTGATCTCTCGGACTAGTGAACCCCATTGTTCGATTGGGTTATGACTATGCAAGATCGGGAGGTTCCATCCCTCGCCGGATCCAACCTAAGCAACAATTGAACTTCACACTTCGTGGTTGTGATGATGGCCCGCTCCATTGCATGCATCTTTTATGATTCTCTTAATTTATGATGATAGATGCTAAATTTTAGATTATTATTGCCGTTTATTTCTGCTGGATTATATGTGTTCATGAGCATGCATCATAATTAGGGCATCCTGCATCACGATATCTTTCTTTTCTGTTTCTCGTTTAGGGGAGTTGTTTGATATTTTGATTGTATATGATGCTTGATATGTAGGCACTTAGGAATGGTATGCATGGCATATATTTACTCAAAATAGACCGATTGAATTGTTGAACCCACTAATGTTAAGTTACAATCCAAAAATCAGATTAGTTGAACAAATCTGACCCCTGATTGGACGCTTGTTTGTTGAAATAAGACCATTGGATATTTTTAATTTTTTATCATCGAATAAATGTCAGCTTAATTTTGGTTCATGATACATCTAAATTGGTACCTGTATTTTGGATGGTTTAATTTGAATTATTTGTATGTCACATATTTAATTTTTAAATGCCCATGTATTATCCATCACACTTTGAAAGAGTATGAATTGTCTTTAAGAGGGAGGATCTAGTTCTGTCAATATTATTTGAGTTATTAAGCATTCAATTCTGAAATGGTACACATGTATGAGTGCTGGATCTTTCATCTATTGGGCGCTACAGTGGATCACTGTACCCCAAAAATCATCCCATTCAGGTGATCCCATCCACTGATTGGAGGACTGTTGAGGATTACAAATGGTTGGATGGAGAAAGGTCCAACTGTTGACATTTGGGCAAGATCCCCCAACCGATGGTTAGGAACTTAGGATCACTGGGCTGGTGTGATTTTTGGCTTATGGACCATGGTGGGGTACATTCAACGAGTAGTCCCAATCACGTGCATGTGTGCCCCTGCCATGTGTATGGTGATTTAATGCATCATAACTAACTTACATATTAGCGGTTAGCATTGGACATTTTCTCCTTCTTAATTTCTTTACTTAACAAATATATTTGATTTACGATATTCGTTCCATTGGATTTTAGTTTGGACCAGGAGGCCATGCGTATGTTTATTTATGCTATGGCTTGCATACAATGCTCAATGTTGTAGCTGATAAGGAAGGAGTCGGAGCAGCAGTCTTAATTCGTGCATGTGCTCCTGTTAGTGGTATGTCTTATGTTCTCCATGGATTCTGTCTCTACGGGTTGAAATATCCCTTTCTCAAAGAAAAGATGCGTATTTCTTGTTTCTTGGATAACCAGTGGAAATTCAATTTTGGAGTTGGCATCAAGTGGATCCTTTTGCACATGTCTAGTTAAATAGAAGTGAATCTTGATTTGATTGCTCAATGTGAAATTCATGTGCTTTCAGTCTCTGTGAACCGAGAGTTGAGGAACAGTTCCCATGTAGGAGTAATGATACAGCGAGCTGAGCATATTGAAACCTTACCGTGCACATAGTTGCATTTGGAGTTGTGACCATCCATATCAGCTATCTGCACCACCATCCATTAGGTCCAGTACACTCTTCATAGGCAGCCTTGAAAAAAAAATACTGATTGGATGGTCCAAAGATGGGTTGCACAGTAATGAAGGAAGATTAGACTAGATCTAATGGACAAACCATTTAGGTGATTTGAATGATGACAAATGACAAATCCAGATGCAACTATTTACATGGCAAGGTTTCCAGGAACATAGCCTGCTGGATCATTTTTATTCATGTAATACTAGGCTGTTGTTTCCTAAGGCCAAGAAGGACGCATGCTACATCTTTCTTGCGATCAAAATTTCAGAGATGCTGTTTCAATTCAATGCTCATGCTGCAATTGAAACAATAAAACTGAGTTCAGCAGCAATGCCCTTTAAGCCTCAACAATGATCTTAAAACCCAAATAGCAGTTCCAACCTAGCTTCTTCATATTGGTAAAAAGGTTGATATCTTTAGAGTACTTGCAAACCTGCCTACCACACACAAGAAGAAGAAGAAGTAGAAGAAAAAGCACCTTGATGTTGTGTAAAATTGGTATTGACATGTGGTATTTGAGATGGCAGCCTTGACACATCTTCACATCCAAAAATTGTATATTTGCATGATAAATTGGTGATATTGAAAGATAACTAAACATGGTCTTTGGTAGTTTTGATGGATTTTTCGAGGTTGTAATGTATGAGAAGGCATGAATCAGTGGTGGAAGCTGATTATTGAGTCAATGAGATCTCGATACCCGAATTGCAAAGAAACGAACATGTACACACTCACAATAACTATTTGAGAAAAGATGAAGAAATAACTTTATTGATATTCGAACTTCTTTTGTTACAATAGCTAAGAAAACTCAAGACTCAAAAAATTTAGAATCATATCCTACACCACTTCTCCTTTTATAGACCATAACGATAATCCCCACGAATCTTTAATAAAGAGCTCCCAACTATTTAGATTGATTTCAAATCGATCTATAATTTATCTAAGAGAACAAAAAACTATACCCACCAACAAAGATTTTGCCTAAAATAGCAAAAGCAACTCTACCGAATACCCCAAAATCTTCAATGATATCTTTCACATCAACTCTCCTATCTTCCACAACTGGCAAACGTGATCTATGACATTTAGGCCCCAAATATTGCCACAAACAGCTCAAAATCACCACATGTTGGGCCCTATGATGGGCCATGGACCTACATCATTTCCCCTAGCTGGGAAAGAATTCGACTCCGACGAGTTGGCCACTTGATACAAATAGTAGAGATCTAGATCCAATCTTTTCAATTCATCGCTTGTGATCCATGTGCATTCAGAATAGGGTTTGTTCTTCTATTTCACCAAGTATTTCTTGTATTAGCCCCGTTGAGTGACGGTAGTATTCATGCACAACACTTATTTCACTTGTTCCTTCTTTTACTTTAGGAGTTGTTTATCCATATTGGCAATGAATTCATCTTGCATCTTAGACACCTCGCTATAGTCCTCAAACAAATCTGCCACATTGAAAGTTGACGAGATATCCAAGTCATTTAGCTACTCGATCCATAGATATTGTCACCCAACTTCCTCTTGACTCGGTATAAACCAATCTTCTTAGACTTGAGCTTGTTGTAAGTTCCTGTTGAAAACCTTTATTTGCAGAGATAAACCATAGCCAAGTGACCTTTTTTCATGATATTTGGTGTCCTACTACCCTCCCAGTCCCTTTTTCCCAAACATTTAACTAGGAGTATCAGTAAGACCATTGAAGATTTTTCATGTGAGTGATTTTGGTACATATAGCTCTGTTTATTTAACTAGGAGCCAACAATGAACATCTTTTTCAACTACCAAATCAATCAAATTACTTCTCCAGCTTTTGTGGTCATGACCTTCTACAGTTTTACCAATATGAAACTGGTAAGATGTATTCTCAAAAATAGGTGCCTGCATGGAAGATGTTCTTTACCACAATGTTAATTATTGAAATTTATTTTTGGATTTCAAATATGGTTATTTATGATGATTATTCCAAACTTTAGGTTGTTTTTTAGCCTTATCTGGTGTCTAAATATTGTCTTGCATGGCTTGTGTCACGCTCATGTTCTTTCCTTTTGTTTCGCACTGGTCCCATTCTATCATGCTGTCCACAAATCTATACTTACTGCCAATGTTAACTCTAACTTTCGATTATTCGGATGTAAAAATTCATGGTTAGCCGTGGATCTACCTGCACTACACCTTTTCATGCTTGCCATCCTTATTGTTAAATTTCAGGATATTCTGTAAGTCTGTAGTCTAATGCTGTAGCCGCATGCATGCTTTGCTTTTCTATTTCCAAAAAGACTCGTTCTTCTCTGAGAAGTCATCATGAAAACTACAGGGTTGGAAACTATTCAGCAACGTCGTAGTCAGATAACAGAGAAACCCATCCTGCTTACGGGGCCAGGGAAGGTCACTATCCTGTTCCTTGTTTTCTATTTCTTTTAGCATCTGAATGCCGGATTAGGAAATTACAGTGAATTTTCACATTATTTGTGGGAATGTGCAGCCTTGGACCATTCAGCTTGTTTTGAATGCTGCTCGCCTATTCGTGGAGTTCACTGTAATCTTACTGACCAAGCAGCAGCATTGCTCTAAGTTATTCTTCGAACAGTCCATATCTATGTTCAAATAATGGGAGCTGCACCATTCTGCTTTTTCATTGAAAGTTTGGCCAGCACATATATAGCAGTTGCTTATACAGCTTCTACTGCTTTGAAGATGCCACAGAACTCTTGCAGCATACCTTTTTTCCTTGAGAAGAAGGCTAATCTTGCATGCATTAACCAATTGTATTGAAGCTTAAATGGTGAGGTGGTGTTTGAGTCATGTTAGGAAGCAATAAAATTGAGGTGCAATTGAAAGTGATAAAAACTATTCACCTGCTTATGTACTATTGCCTTGTGGGGTCCACCATGTTGTGTCTGTGCCATCCAATCCATGCATTAAGTGAGGGCAACCATAATGATGGGATGCCCCAAAATCAGGCCTATCCAATCATTAGGCTGGCCACATCATTGAAAACAATGGCAACCGCCCAAAACCTCCAAATTTACTTGGTGGCCCATATGATGGCTGGATCGGCCTGATTTTTGGTACCCACTTGCATGGTGGACAATTCTGCCCAACAGGTTCAATGCCATAAACACACAATGGCAGGCCCCACAGTGGGCCCCACACACAACCCTTGTTGAGTAAGTTTATTCAAGGACTGGTAAAGGAACCAGCCTCTGTCAGCGAAAGGATATAAACATAATAAAAATATCAGGGGCATTGAGATGAAAATGAATTGGAGCCTTCCTGTTTCATGCATGTATGCTAGATGAAGGTACGTGCACACGATTTTGGTTGGTCATGTAGTTGTAGCAATCCAAATAGATAAAGGGTGCCATATTTGTATGCGTAGGCCTCACATCCTATGTGAACCATTCAAAGCATGTCACACCTTTTCCTCGCACATGGCTGAGATTAGCATTTTCTTGGTGAATCATTTGTGGTCCAGGCTTCCGCAGTCTTATTCATCCATGGCATTGGCTGATTTGGACAACCTGAGGACCATGCGCATAGATATGAAATGACAAGGGCAATTCTAACTCATTAGAAACCATGACATGAGGTAGAAAACAACGAAACATAGAATGATGTTAATCTCAACTACCATTTTGTTTTCCTTTTGTTCATTTATTGAGAACACGGAATTCAATAAATCTAAAGAAATGCAAAGATATCAGTGGATACTAATTTAGTCATATAGGCAGGTATTAGTTACTGCGCACTAGGGACTTATCTCTACTATAGAACCAATAGCTTTGGTCATTTTCACCCTTGCAATTAGTCTTCATAACATGGGTTATGAGAGGTAAATTCTTCATTTGTAGCTTCTTGGCAGGGAACAATTGAGATTTTACAGCACCAGTTACGGCATAGATTGCGCCCACTTCCTTTCACTTTTTTTAGTGCATGTATAGCCCACAGCCACCTCTCCTCTTCTCTGATGAGATGTACTTTTTTTTTTTTTCCCCATTTATGATTAAAAAAAAAAATAGAGTGAAATGGTGGAACAGGATTCATGCAGCTGGCCCTAGTAAGTTGGTATAAGGCTTAGATGATGATGATATTTGAAAAAAATATTAGTGACAGTTGGTAAATAGATGAAATGAGGAAAACATGATATTAAAATCAACAAAGCAACCGTAGATTATATGTGAAAAGGCATTTGATGAGATTCTCTGTACAACAATAGCCACAAGCATATGGTCTCCAGACTGAAAATTGCAAAATATTGCTTCCTATTTTTACAGTTTGTCTGGTTTTCCTTATTCTGTTTCATTTCCGAGGCTAGCCATTCATGCCACTGACTTCCTACATCATGGTTTCTGTAGCTGCATAAATTTCTAATGGTGTGTTTGGATGTTACTGGTTCCCTAGATAAAAAGGATGCCCTGCTACCAAAATCATGGTTGAGATGAGAACGGGAAGTTCCTGTTGTTATATCGATCATGATTCGGGGTGGAAAAGTGTGAAAACAGGAACCCTCTTAATGTGGGTTCCGTTTCTGTGCTACTGCAAATGCCAAGCATGTGAAGAATGCCTAGGAAGCTCACTGCCAACCACAAATCTGGTGGTATACCCAAACACACCCTCAGAGATTGCTCGACTATGCGGCTATGCCATTGATCTGCCCATACACCAAGTGATTAAGAAAATGAATTTCATCAACTTGCTGCCCATATGATTCATCATCGAGGGAGATGATACCATAGAGCCAGTACGCAGGCTTAACATTCAATCAGGATTGGACATCTAGTGGGACCCACTATGGATGGAAATTGATTCAAGATAAGCAATGGCTATAGTCTTCTGACTGAATATGTTTTTTTGAAATATCATCCATCCATAATGAGGCCCACTGGTTGGACAATTCATATTGATGGATAATCCTCCCATGTGTAATGCAGAGATATAGATCTACCATATTTCGGATCGTCTGGTTCTACCCTATCATCTCCCTCATCATTGAAACTAGTAGGGTGGAATTCATAAATTCCCATCTCTGACTGAAAAAAAAAAAAAAAAAACTAGACTCTGTGCATCTGTCCCTTGATTAGCATGATCATTGTCGCCTTCTGTCATTGCTTGTTATTTCTAGGTTGGTCAAGCGCTGGGAATTTCGACGGAATGGTCGAGCCATCCTCTTTACATTTCAGGTATGTTTTGGCTTTCTTTTGATTTGAATGTCTAACAAAGTAAACTCATTGGGTCTTTTGGCAGCATTTCTCACATGGTTGTTTTGGGGCTCAACAGGTGGTTTAGAAGTTCTGGATGGTCCTGATCCAGAGAAGATATTGGTTGGCCCACGCGTTGGGATTGAATATGCTTCACCTGAGCATGCGAATGCACCATGGAGGTTTGCAATTGCTGGTAGCCCCTGGATAAGTGCACCTAGAAACACTCTCAGGCTGCCCTGATTTTGAGGTGAGTGTTATTGCACTCCATGCATGAAGAGCTCCGCCAGGGATATTCATGTGGGGAGGGTTGAGAATACTTGTGTCATGCATGTGTGCGAGATTTGGGCCGTTCATCAGGTGGACCATGGAGTGTATGCGCCCTGGCTCAAAAATAGGTGGGTTGGGTTGTCATGTGAGCCACATGTACAGCGAAAAGGGATGGTTAGAATAAGATCTTTTTGAATAGTCTGTAGTTGACTCACCTGTGGCCCACCTTTTGAGAAGGCCGGCCTGTTTTTGAGTTATGTTCATGGTGGCCAAACTCCCACGCATGTAGGCAATGTTGCACGTGTTCTCAATCATCTTCGTTGATTACCCTTTGCACCTCTAACGCATGGAGAAAAGAAGGAAAAGAAATAGAAATGACAAGATGTACAAAATGAGGCGCACCAAATATTGCGGAAAAAGCAAGGGGATTTATTTGATACTCTGGCAGAGTTGATGGTTGATATGCATGTACATATAGACTTGTACACGTGGGTTGAATTACTCAAGTGAAACCATCCAAATTGTGGAACCCACTACGGATAGTTCATCATCCCAAAATCAGATCAGTTGAACAGTCCCAACCTCCGAATCAAACACTTCTAAGCTGAATTCAGACTATTGGCTATTTTTCATTTCAACAGTCCACAAGAGCCCACCAATAGGGTTAGCTGGAAATTCAAATTGGTGTATTAGACAAAGTCCATGCACAGTGATGTACTGTGTGGGCCCCATAGTTTACTAATCCAGATCATTGGTCCGTTGCTTCCCATGGTGGATAGAAAATGCCTCAGAAATTTCTTTGAGAGGATAATCTTAGTCTTTGGATTTTTGGAATTGTTGAGAAGAGATACCACCGTTGGCCGAAGTCTTAACTTTGAAAAGCTCCTAATATTGGTCTAGTTGATTTTCCTTTTTGAGCATTTTAGGGCATTCTCTATCAATTGCAGGACTCAACAGACCAATGGTCAGGATTAGCCAACCACGGGCCCTACTTGTCAGAACCGAATCAGAACTGAAAATCCATGTATAATGTGCAAATGCTTGGGCCATGTATCAGATAATTCTTGTTGATTAATAACAAGAGGTATTAAGGTGGAGCTAAGTGGGACACTGGTGGGTTCAATGGTCCGAACAGTACTGTGAGCCCTACTGTGGGTGGTCCATGCTCTAAAAATCCTCCAGATTGAAGAATACTAACCCCGTCAGTCAATACGCAGTACAAAAATGGTTGTTCAGTTAAGAGAGAATACAGCAACAGTTCACATTCAACTAAGAAGAAGGTCAAAGATTTTCCAGCTAAGATCTTCCAAATTAAGGGAATTTGGGTGCATAGGCTATCCACAGTACAGTAGTGAGGACTCAGGACTGTCGCATTATATCACTGAATGGGCCCCACTCGTCAAAACTGCGAACCCAAATGTTCATGTAAAAATGATCGATGGAATTGATTCTTAATTTTAGTTTGAATCTGATCCGTGGCCCATTATCTTACGGTCCATGCCAACCCACTTAAAATCACCCAACCCAACCCAACCCAACACAACCCATTTGATTGTGATCAGGCTGGGCTCTGCTGAAACAACCAAAAGCCCAACAGTTTTAGTATGCTGACCAAAATTTTCTTGATTTGACTATCCTAACCATCTATAAAAACCATTGCTTCTCTGTCTCTTCTGTCTGATTTACATTTGCATGGCAGGGATTAAGGATTGGGATTGTGCAAACGGCTGGACTTAGATATGTGGCCCATTCACCATTGGATCCACTGAATTAAGGGTTTGGACTTAGCGATGCATGCTGGATGCGGCAGTTACATAGAGGCTCCATGCACCCACAGGCACTGGATCAGTCACCAATTGCGTCCCCTAAAAGTAACTAGTTTGTTGGGTTTCTGGTCATGGGTCCAATGCAGGTCTGGCTTGGGAGTAATAGAGGCGTGTGGGTCGACCTAAGCCTTAGAGAGCTGGCAATTGAACAGGTTTGGGGGTCGGCTTCAGGTAAGCCCAAGTCCAACAGTTTACTAAATGGCCAAGAATGCCAAGATCAAACCTGACCCATGACCCCTTACCCTATGGCCCACCACCCCAACCCAACCTGACCAATTTAATAGTCGATCCAACCTACCATGACCACACTTGGATATAAAAATGAAATGCAGGGCTATAGGTTTGTCAGTCCCTGCCCAATTAGTAGATATGTCATGTATCCACTGATAACCGTATGTTAATTTGTTTGGATTTTGGGCCGGGTCAGATTCTTATTGATAAGTTATATGGGTGGGGGTTGAGTTGGGCAGGGTTCAACCCAAATCAAACTCATTTGCCTAAACAGGCAACATTTTCTAACCTGATTCTGATCCACTATCCATTTAACTCAGCCCAAACCTACCTCAGAAGCTGGTCAGGCCAGTTGACCTGCAGGCTGGCCTGACTCATTGCCACCCTGGCCAGGCTAGGTTCCACAAAATTTTATACTGAGGACCAACTGGGGCCCCAGGCAGGGATTGAAAATATGTTTTGATGTACCACATCAGTCACCCAGGCCAAATTCACTCATCAGTCAAAAAATAAAAAACTGATTGGCCCACCCAATGAGTGGATTGGTCTGATTTTCATTTCGGGTTATAATCATGGTGCAGACCACCTTCTGCTCGGATTAGATATCCTACACTTTCTGACATGTTGGCGTGAAAAAAAACTGTATCACAACTGTTTAGGAGACCGATATCCTTTGGGACAGATTCCATGGGGGCTTGCATTTACGACAAATAGTGGGACCCTGCTGTAAGAGATAATACCCTCAAATCTACACACTTATGATCCCAATTTTCTGACTGCACACGGCACACCTAATGCGATAGCTAAAGCAGCTAAACGGAGAAATCTCAACCGTCAAAATTCAACAAACAAATGTCCACTAATCAGTACGCATCTGGAGGAACGAGTAGTTACCTACCGTTATTTTGGGGATTAGGGTTGGTTTGAGAGTACAGCGTCCGACAACAATGTCTGTGCACGTGTATAGAGCATGACACTGCCAGAGTATCAAATAACTTGGTGGATACAACCACACAATCAGGGGGTGCACTGGCTGCCTGCCTACTTACAGACAAGCTGCTGGTTTGGCTTCAGGGTTCTTCCCCTCATCTGGACCGCGAGGAAGGCGATGGACAACAAATCAGGCAGACTAGCCATGGCCTGGGCCTCAAATTCAATGATGATAGATTGTGCTGTGCAGCACAAGCCCATATCCGAGCCCACTTATTCCTAGCGTGAATCTCTGGTCCAATCAGATAAACAGCCAGGCTCCAGTCCTAGCCCAGCCTACCGCTAATGCTGGATTTTACAGTTCTACAAAAGTTATGAAGGCCATGCAAACTCCTAAACGGGCCCACTGTCAGCTTCTACAATTGCGTCCAAAAGAAGCACTATGATCCCTTGTTCTTGGATAAAATGTTCTTAAAATCGAAATTGGATTGTAAGTTGCAACAGCCGACGAATGATGATTCCTCATAAGTTGTAATTTCTTTTCTGATTGGGTGGAAGATTTTGAAATATGTAAAAACAAATGGATGAATTGATGAATGTGAAGTTCTACAAGGGGTTAAAAGAAGAAGAATCAGTAAAAAAACATGATAATATTACCTGATTAAAAGTGTTCAGGCGTTTGGACCCACGCATCTTGGACCTGGTAAGTTAGCATTCTATATACATACTCAAACGTATATATTACGGTCCTCTATATCTCAATGAAGGTGATTAAAAAAAAAAAATTCCAATTGGTTTTTTTTATTGTGTGAATATAACATGGTGTTAGAGCTCATTGTAGCAGTAGATCCTTGCTGGAGTTCTGATCTATATTGCCGACAACCTCCTGTTCTTCTTATACCTTTGAGGGATCCTTGCTGATCTATGCTTGCTGCAGTTCTTACAGAGGTTTGAGAGATATATCCCTACCCTGGTCAGATTAGCCATCACATGTGACACTCGGGCAGACCATTCAGAACCCATTTTTGTTGCTATCCTTCCGTAGAACACATCAGAGGCAACGTTCGACCATCATCATCGGCCCCATCTGGTCATTCAAATGTAATGATGACACCCCTCTATTTGCAGGGCCTGATCTGGCCTCTCATCATCTTATGTTAGTCTTTCTACCAACCCCATCTCTAGGATTACCACATCTCCAAACCATCTTCTTCAAACAGATCCCTGCCTTATGAGATCCATCTCAGACGGATCCGAATTTTAAACCCACCATTTTACAACAGGAGCCCTACTTCCATCTGCATTCAGATAGTGCTGAAATTAAGAGCATCTAGCCCATCCTTATCCTGACTGTTTATAGAGCTGCCGTTTTTTGACCTACCGCCTAATTCAAATATTCATGTTTCTGGTCTTTGTTTGTCTCGATACTGTCTGCCTGATAAAAACATCTGCAATTGTGTTAATAGCATCTGATTTGTACATTTATCTCTGTACAGTTTCAAATCCATTGTGGTATTTTATCTCGGACTGGGTGGCTTGAACTCTGTTTTAGGTGTTTTTGGGTTTTGGTTGTTTTTTCTCTGTTTTCTGGTTTTCCTGTTAGTTGTTCTGCTCTTTGTTTTCCTTGTGTCTTGTCTTCTTTTGTTTGGCTGTTTAGCCCTAATAAAGTTGCTTCGTCTCTCCCTCTCTCAAAAAAAAAAAAAACTGAAATAGAGTCATTTCTCCAGTCCTGTCTACAGACTAAGTCAACACTGACATTGTCCTTTCACAGCACCAAATCTGCCATTTCATGCTGGGATCATTCCTCGCCAACCAGCACTGGATTTGAGATTCAACCCGTATGTGCCTCACCATGCTCAAGATGATTAGTCACATGATTGCTTGGACAATAACCTCTGTTCTGGACACCTGCTCTACAAATTGTTCACTTTGCTGATGTTCTCTGATATACTCATGGTACTCACTTTTGGAGGCCTACTTTTCTCCTCACCCTCTTCTCCTGAGCTTTCATCATCCTCTAATGTGGACTAGACAGTAGATTTCACTGACCAAACACTACTAATGGTGGGTTCAAGAGAGAAAAGGGTAAGAAAAGGAGAAAAAAAGAAAAGAAAGAAAGAAAGAAACAGAAGGAAAAGAGGATGTTGTCAGGAAAGAGGATATGATAAAAGCAGATTTCAGTCAAGAGAAGGTTTAGTAGTGGACTGAAGAAACAGAGGGCAACCAGAGATTATATTAAGGGCTGAGAGTATCATTGTTGCATGTGGATAGCTAAATGGTGTAGTTGATGCTGGTTGACCAATGCTGCTAATGGGTCCTGTGCAAGGATAATCACACAGAGCTTACGAATAGTAGCTGAGAGGAGCAGCTGAACAGTACACCTGATGGCTGATCAGTGTGACCGATTTAATCACGTAGAGACACATCAGTCAGAGGTCACCAGTCAGAAGAAAGGAGAGGTCATGCGGAAGAACATATTGGGACTCCAACAAGGATCAACGGTCATGAAGGGCTCTGAGACCATGTTATATTCACAGAGAATCAATTGAATGTATTGGAAAACTATAGATCTCCACTGAGATAAAAAGGACAAAGTAATATATACATTATGCTATAAATAGTAGTAAAGTATTATACAAGATAAACCTACATCCCTGTCTACCTATGATACAAGATAAGATTCACACAACTAACACACCCTACATTGCCTATCATGCTAATAGTTTTACTTATAAAAGAAGTCCATCACTAGGTAGGCATTGAGCAGACATGAAGCATCATGCATCAGCATGCTATCATAGCTCCTCTCTCCTGTGGTTTAGGATTTGGAGAAAAATCAGAAACCCTTCAAACGCCACTGTAATCACTAAAAGTTGAAATAGAAGTCTCTGGTCCTGAATGGATGATAAGAAGTTTCGATCAACAAAAAGGGGGAAAATCATTCAAAATCCTTTTTTGTTTTAAACCACAAATAGTCATTGAAATGAATAATGAGTCATATGATTCATCCCAAAGCTGGTTCATTGGGGAGACCATCCAAATCATGAAAAGGCAGTTGCATTCGCTTTGCAACACGACATGAAACACAACATGAAACCAAAATTTCCCTGGATATTGGATGGATGCTTTTATGGGTTCAAAATACCCTATTGAATTTGGTTTGTTATTTTCTGACTCCCAACAATTTTCTCATGGCATCAACTTTAGTTGCACCAAACATGAGAAGGTAGGTAGATTCATTGTGAGAGCACAAAAGCATCTGTTTCAAAATGTTAGCAATATAAAAAGCATATAAAGCAGGAGCATGAGTTAGAAGCAGGAGAGGCGCCTCAGTGGAAGAACCTTGCAACTAAGCTATCAAATACTAGATAGGATGCCTAAACGCAGACCCATGTCTCAATTTTTAGGAATGTCAAGTCATGTTTCCACACCCTATCTATACTTTTATGTATAGGTCCATGTTGGCATTACAGCTCCCCTGACAAGGCAATTGAAAATTTGCAAGCCATTGTCAAGTAGAAGCCTCATATGGCTTTTCTCCTTCAATTTATCATATATTTCTTGCTCCTAGAGAAAGTGAAATGGCTATCAATGCTGTGACCCATGACCTAACAGTCATGTCACCTTTTTAGGACAACCGTTGTATTTGGGCACTTGTACTCCAACTGATAGATTTGGCTTTCCTTCATTCCAAGACAGTCATTTCAATAACCTGGTGTACAATAGTTTTTTTTTTTTTTGGAACATTACCTGGTGTATGATAGTGTGATTGTAATTTGTAATGCTCCAAATGTGCTTGTTTGAGAAGAGCAGCCACTCTGAGTCATTGCCATCAGCTCTTGCAGCTAATGCTAAGAGTTAAAGGGGCAGCCTTTCGAGTTCTCTTTAGGAAAGCCCCATCTTATATACAGGAGGCAGAGAAAATGTTGTTCTCAAGGCAAGCTACAAATGAATGCAATTGCGACACCACCAGTCATCATATGATAAGCTATGGAGTCATTTGATTTGGGGTAATTTGAATGCATGGGTATTCTGATGCCCGCTACCTTCACAATTCTGAGGTTTGGAGGATGATGGGCATAAAAAATCACAGCAACTTAAATGCCCACCAATCATTTCAATACTAAAAAATATGCCCTTTTGATTTCCAAAAAGATGGTGCAATTTCATTCCAATAACCACGAAGGACTCCCCAAATCTCATCATAGGATCATTAAACCAAAGTGACCAAAGTAATAGGACCCACATGATGGAGGGTCAAAATCAATGATGGCATCATTTATAGTATGATCAATATGGACCATCCATTTCCCTTGCCACTGACTGAAAGGCCTGTATGACCCATCCGAAGTGATTGCTTTGAGAGGAATGGGCAATTAAAGGTGGGGCCCACATGATGGATGTCTAAACCAATGATAGTTATGAAAGGATTTCACAAGCATGGTGCTGATTTCACCTATCCAGAATCCATTTGATCACCTTCAACTTGATTCAGTGTCATAGCTCCTCTAGGGCACATATATAGCATTCTAATTACGAGTGATGATACAAACCGGCATTTTTCATCCTAGCATAAAACGGGGTTACATTTCCGAATCAAGTAACTTTGAAAAATAGCCATTGAGTATTCACCACATGGATGTTTATTAGCATAAATATGCCAAGTAGACAACCTACATAAGATGTATTCAAATGTGATACTTGAGCACCAAACACACCTTAGGGAGGATCATCAATCAACAAAGACAATTGAATTTGATGATTTGGCTACACATCAAGCTCGTTGTTGACATCATTCAAAGCTAGTTAATCTATAACCGCATTTATGGTCTTTGTATTGTAATGAGATGTGTTTGACTTACATGTGGACCAGTAAATAAAAGGACAAGCAACTAAAGCTAAATATTCATTAATTAAATAATCATCGACAAAGTTAACACGAGAAAATGTATGTTCAAGAAGCACTAGAAAATGTCATATTCTAGAATTTAAAAAAGAAAAAAAAAAAACCACAAATGGAATAAGATACTAACATGGAAGGGTGGCATGATTGTTCAATGAGCTTTAACACAAAATCAGTAAGGTTCCTAGCATAGTAATAAATTCCTACATGTTTCCTTTTTTCATTTTTATTAGGCAATTTCTCCATGTTTTCCATGAGAAGTTTTGTTAAGAAAGCCTGTGAAGCAATCAACATATCCAACAGTACAAGCAAAATTCCCCACCATCTTCTCCATTAGTAAAAGAAGAATCCAGCATTTTTTTTTTTTTTTTTTTTGAGATAGGAACTCAGCAATTATCAACTTTCATCCCCTTTATTGTTCTAAGCACTGATAAAAAGACAAATCTAATCGAAACACCTGCACAAAACATAATTCTCCGAAAGCATATATGAAGAGAGATATTTCACGTCTTTCTTTTTTAAATGATGAGATATTTTATGTTTTTCATGATTTGTAGAGCCTTTGATAGGATTGACGGTAAGAGGCATTTCACATTTTATCTTTTCTTTTATAAAATCATGAGATATTTTACATTTTTCAAGATTGTCGAACCTTGGGATTGACCGAAACAAACACATGCTTGCACACATGCCTGCACATACACAAAAACGCTAGTATTCTGGTGATCTTCTGTGAAGCTCAGCTGATCCTAGCTTTCTTTGGCTGTTCCATTCAGGTTACTGTATTTTAACGGAGACTAGACTAAAAAGAACTTCAGGAACCTCAAAACCTCAACCAATCACTGAAACTCGCGGCATGCATGTGCTGTAGACTGCCGACGTCGACCATGAAGGGAGAAGAGATGGTTAAATCATGGCTGAAGAACTCATGCATTGATTGGTAGCTCCAAAGTCCAAAATGACTGGAATTTCATTAAAATCATATTCATAGGTGCAGAACTAAGGAAGCATATGCACACAGAAAAGAAGATAAAGGGAGAAAGCAAATATCAGAGAGTAATTGTTCCCAAAAGGATGGCAAAGAAAACTTATTGGTTATCCAAGGAAAATATATTGTACAGATATACAGACACAGAAGGACAACTTGTAACATTACCCGCACGAACTGTTAAAACACCAACAGATCATTGTAACACAAATCCAAAACATATACACTAATATATTGAACACCTGGAGTTAATGATAGCAATATACCTCAAAAAATCAGCCACACAACTTCCACAACTGTCAACACGAAGGAGTAAAATAAATCTGCAGAAGAAGAAAGATGAAATGAGAGTCACAAAATTATATCAAGTGTGGATTGGTAAACAAACTGTGAAGCTATTTGATGAGAACATGAATATTACCAGCACCTGAAGACATGAACTTGAAAAGCAACTCCCAAGGAAAATCATGATCAAGTCACATGTCATCTAGAGAACAACAGACAGATGGCCCCTTAATTGCCCACCCATACAATCCAGAACAATTGCTCTTGAAGTCAAAACTCACTCTTTTAGTGGCCTGATTTTCCTACATAGTGTTGTGGGGCCGACTATAAAATTCAGTGAAGTCAAGACGGAACATGAGGAACTTCAAATCAACATGTTGCTGCACAGGCAACTGAGCAATGAAACCCTTGAGTGATGACAAATACTCATTTGCAATCGCGTCCAAGTCTTCTCCCATTTTCCGACGGAATTCTAAAGCATATTGCATTTTGGCCTTCCTGCCTTCACCAACCCCTGTGCCCAACTTTGACTGCTCATCACTCTGCTTTAAATTTGATTTTCTCCTGCCTTTAGGCCCACTCTTCCGCAGACTAGCATGATCAAATGCAACCAGAACATACAAATGATTTTAAACTGAGTTTAAGATACAAAGAGAAAAGGGACCCAATTCAGAATACACTGAAATTGTAGTCACAGAGGGCCATGTATCCCATTCACTCCTGAACAGGGGGCACATAAAACACTCCAAACCGATTACTTTTAAGTTGGGATGATAACTTCTGCCAATGTCAGCATGACTATAGTCCTCTCAGGCTACAAATCTTTTCAGGGTACAAGAGAGCATAAGGACCATAGAACTTTTATAAAGCAGAAATTCCAAATTTTCTTTTTGCAGGGAGGAACTGCAACAGCGGGTGCTGGCCCATGGCGTTTGGGATATTTGAAAGTGCAGCTCTCGAAAAGTTTTCTAGTCAAAATGATCCCTGATATGGAAGGGAAAAGAAAAAAAAAAATGACAACTGTAATGAAGTATAGCAAAGAAATGGAAGATACCTAGATTGCAACTCGCTGATGCCTTCATATAACCGGTCCGCATGGCTACGGAAACGCAATATGAGGTCGAACAAGACAAAAAGAGCCTTGCAAAGATGTTGGGATCTTTCCCCTAGAAGAGACTTCTCCACAATCGAATTGAGATATTTCTCATGTGCTGCGAGCAGGTCATCTAGATCCTTTGCCACCTCCATTTCATCAAAAAAGAAAGACCATGACACTTCCAAAACTTCAAACATGATATAATACTGCAGGTTCGTAACGAAATGGTTCATCTCATTCCAAAGCACTTGGCAGCGCCGCGACACAGACACCAAATGCAGCATGACCCCACCTCCTTGCTCCACAAAAAGGTCAGAACTAATGCAATTCGGCTTCATAGTCTTCCAAGCTCCAATCAGTGCATGCTCAACACGCCTAAGTTTCCAGAGGAAGTTGAATATCCTAAGGTACCTTGCCATAACTGACTCAGTAAACACGGTATCAAGCGGGACCCTAGCACTGTACTCCAATGAGAATACATCCCAACCCCTATCTCCAGCATCATGTGGCATCATCTTGACCCGCAACCGATCCAATATGTCAGGATCATCATATTGTGCATTTGACGACCGGATCGCACTTTCCAGCAGCCCTGCCAGCTTGAACGAGCTGATTGTGTTGGCCGGCTCTGAAAGTTCAGGCCCCACAATATCCATCAGATACTGAACAAAATCTCCCTGCCCAAGAAGCAAATACCGTTTGATTGCAAGACAGTGCTCCTTAAACTTATAACGCTTGTACATAACATCCATCAAATGCTTATCTATCCTCTTTGCCGCTTCAACAACCAGCATTTCAAGTGCGTCTGTCTCACCATATCCAAGCCCCCCTCTCATGGTTGTGGTCCCCGCTGCAGCTGCTGCTTCTGATGCGCCATCTGCCCACCCTTGATCGTCACAACAAACTCTAAGGAAATTTATTGACTTCCCTGTCCTCAAGATCCGCTTTGCAAGCAACGGCGTGATGAAAGCCGGGAGCATCCCATCATGGAGCCGGTATCCTTCTCGCCAGAGTGACTCAGCCTTGACTGGCTGGCCCACAATGAAAAATTCTGCGAAAATGTCCTCCAACTCCCCCTCCAAAACCCAACTCCTTACCATTTCGAAAAGTGGTGAGCACACTCTCCTAAGCAGGCGCCGCATGAAATCCTGCACCATCGGATCACCATGTTGTGCATGGCCATGTATTGCCCCCGCCATTGCACCACCCCTCAGAACCTTACACCCATCAACCAAAACTGCCATTAGACGCATCCTCACCATCGGTTCTGCAAACCAAACTGCCAACCTCCTCAATGAAATATAATTCCCTGAATTACCCTCCGAAGCCAATGGTATTGGATTCAATGACTGTGATTCTAAAACTGCCAGCAGCTTATAATAATCCGATAGCTCATCCTGCAATGCAGCACAAAAAGCCTGGCCCACTGTCCCCACATCTTCTGCCGGGAACCGGTCCATGCTCTCGGATATATAGCCTTTGACTTTTCGGAACAACCAACCCAATTCACAAAGCTTCCGGACCATAATCCGCGTTGATCTTGGTACTTTAATCGACTCAGGAATATTGTAGCCATCCAATCTTTCATCAAATTTCACATACTTCCCATCAATCCCCTGACAAGCATATAAGACATCCCTAACCAAGACCCCTTCTGAAACCTCACTCTCTCCTCTCACCAACTCCGAAAACTCCCGGAGAGCGATTTCCCGAATGCCCTCTGGGTCTTTCGAAATTACAAAAACACCACCATTCTGGTTTCTACTACTATCATGGCTACTGGAATTATTAGACAAAACAGGGAGACCGCCGGACAATGCAGCGGAGGCAAAGGAAGAGGCATTACCGTCAGATTGGAGGTGGTCTTCGGAGATTACTTTGAGGAGGTAGAGCACAGCCCACCGATTGGCGACGCAGCCAGGGCCCGATCTGGAGGAGAATTTGGAGTAGAGATCGGCAAAGGTGAGTGCGTCGGAGGACTTGCCGTCGGTGACGAGGCGGCGCTTGATGGATTCGGCGACAGCAGATTCATCAGGGGAGATCGAAGGGGTCATGCGGCTGGTGAGGATGCGGACAGCGTACTTGAGGGCCTTGTCTGTGTCGGGCCCATCGGGTGGGGTTGCTTGGTTGGATGTGAGGCGGACGACGAGTTCTTTGATGAGATCTAGGGTTTGAGGGTGGGCCATCTGGGGGTGACGGACGTGAAACCCTAACCCTAGATTGGGAGAGGAGGGAGCGGCATTTGGAGAGAGAGAGAGAGAGAGAGAGAGAGAGAGTGTATTTTTTTGGGGGGTAGGGTTTTTGGTTTTAGCGAGCGCGGAAAATTGAAGTGTTTAAAAAAGGTTGGAAATGGGAAGTCTGGAAGGAGGAGATCGGACGGTTGGGACGAGTGGGACAGGGTTACGGGTCGAGGCTAATGTGCACCGAGGGGGACAGGGTTACGGGTCTGGGCTAAAGTGCGCCGAGTTGGTGTTGGGTGCGAATTAGGTGTTACCCGGGGAACAGCTTAGCGGGTGTTACCCTAACCGTGTGGGGCCCATCTTGATGTATTTTTTTATATATCTACGCCGTCTATCTGTTTTTTCATATTATTGTAGGATGTGATCCAAAATTCTAAGAATATCTAAATCTCAGGTGGACCATACCACTAGAAACAGTGATGAATAACCATTAAAACGTTTTGTGGGCCACAAAAGTTTTGGATCAATCTGATCTTTATATTCTCCCTTCATCAAGCCCTTATTGACATTATCAAGAGCCTGGATTGCAAATAAAAATTACCAAAACCTTACGATGGGCTCTTTGGAAATTTTAATGGTGAGGCACTCAATCAAACTGTTTCTAGTGGTATGGTCCACTTGAATTTGGATCTGCATAATTTTTGGAACCTCTTCCTAAAATGGTCTGTGGAAACAATGGACGGAGTCGATATACAAAATATCGTCCATGTGGGCTGTACGGTAGGGGTAACACCAAATTCGGGGGGATTCCGCACGCTCTTATCGTGCAGAGTAAACTCTGTTGGGCCCACCTAGAATGTATGTGCGTCATCTATTCGGTCCATATGTTTTTACAGCTCATTTTAGGGGTTGAGCCCAAAATTTAAGTATATCCAAATCTCAAGTGGACCATGCCACAGGAAACAGTGGGAATAATGATTTCCACGGTTGAAACATTTCCAGGCCCCACAGTAATGTTTATTTGTCATCCATAAGATCACATGGACATGGATGAAGGGAAAACACAAATATCAGCTTGATCCAAAACTTCTGTGTCCCCCAAGAATTTTTCAATGGTAGACATTCAGTTCACACTTTTCCTGTGGTGTGGTCCACTTTAGAACTTTATATGCTTGATTTTTTGTTACCATACCTAAAATTATCTGTTAAGATGGATGGACGGAGTGGATCAAATAAGTAAATCATGGTGGCCCCACAAAGTTTACTCCACACGCTGGGGGGGCTATTTTGATGTAGTGTTCGTATATGTTCGTATATCCATGCCGTTGTAACGCGAATTAGTTGTTACCCCGGGAAGAGCTTAGTGGGTGTTACCCCTATCGTGTGGCCCACATGGATTGTATTTTGTATATACAAGCAGTCCATCCGTTTCTCCAGCCCATTCTAGAGTGGTCTTCCAAAAATTATGGAAAACCAAATCTCAAGTGGACCATACCATTGGAAACAGTGCCGATTGAGTGCCCACCATTAAAAATTCCAAAGAGCCTATCATAAGGTTTTGGTAATGTTTATTTGTAATCTAAGCTGTGCATGATGTCAAAGGTCTAGATGAAGGGAAAAAATAAAGATTAGCTTGATCTAAACCTTTTGTGGTCTGCAGAATGCTTTTAATGATTATTCATCACCCTTTTTATTGGTATGGTCCACTTGAGATTTGGATCTTCTTGTAATTTTGGAGCACGTCCTAAAAATAGGCGTAACAATATATGGATGGCATGGATATACAAAAACTACATCAAAGTAGGCCCCACACAGTAGGGGTAACACCCACTAAGGTGTTATTAGGGTAACCCTAATTTGCTTCCTCCTTGTAGGCCTTGAAGCAGGGATTCTCTACTTGGAGCCTTTTCATTGGTTCACATCATCAGATAGGTCTGCAACCCTGTCATATCCTCAATGCACGGTCACAGCTCAGTGCAACCTGGTCATATGACGTCATGTAGTGTGATGTGGACCAGTGAAAAGGCTCCAAGCAGGGACTTCTGCTTGGAAGCCAACAGAGGATCCATACTCTTAATTATCCGTTTGTTAAATCTGAAGTCTAAAGTCTAAATCTGAAATATGAAGTCTAAAAACTTGTTTGCTAATTGTTGTTGAAGTCTGAAAATTAAGTATGGAATCTAAAATAATTTGTTTGTTAACCAAAGTCTTAAATGTCTGAAATATGTTAATTTGACGCATTTGCCCTTACCTCCTATTTGGAGATGTTTACATTATAAAGGGTTTTTTTTTAATTAAATAAAAAATAAAATCATTAAATTAACAATTTAATTGAAATAAATTAAAGTACCTAAAGAAACACTTTTAATCTTCTAATCTTTTACAAAGAAATTAGACAAATAATTAATGATGCAATGGAGAAACCGAATGATAAGTTTTTTTTTTTTTTTTAAAGTAAACCATTATCCCACCCTTCTTATTGTGCGGGATATGTCGTGCTTTGTGAGTCTACTATGATGTATTTGTTTTATATCCACTCCATCCATCCCTTTTGGCCATCTCATTTCAAGGCATGAGCCTAAAAATGAAGTAGGTCCTAATATCAGGTGGACCACATCATAAGAAATAGTGAGACAATGGCACGGTGAAACCTTCTTAGTGCCCACCAAGATGTTTATTTGCCATCTAACCTGTTCATATGGTCACATAGACCTAGATAAAGGGAAAACATATATTAGCTTGATCCAAAACTTCTGTGGTCCCCAAAGGTTTTGGGTTGTGGGCATTTAATCCCACTAATTCCTAATTCCTGATTCCTGAGGTGTGGTCCAAGTTAGCATTCAATTTGCCTCCTCTTTGGAGCCATGCCCTAAAATGATCTTTCAGAATGGATGGACAACTTAGATAAAAGACATGTATCATTGTGGGCCCTACAGAGCCCTCGATAGAACTGTCCCTTTTTACATAGGTTGGTGCAGTAGCACCGACCCATTCTTAACACCAATCTCTGCTAGATTGGGAAGCGGATTATATCCTACCTCTGCCCTACACCAATCAAGGCTCTATAGAGCCCACCGTAATGTAAGGCTTTTGTCCACGCTGTCCATCCATATTTAAAGATCATTTTAGGGCTTGAACCAAAAAATGTGGCAGAACCCAAGCTTAAGTGGGCCACAAAGTGGGGGATTGATTGGCTACCATAAAAAAACTTATTGGGAAATGCAGAAGTTTTGGATCAAGCTGATATTTTTGTTTTCACTTCATCCATGCCTACATGACCTTATGAATAGGTTAGATGGTAAAAAAACATCCTGGTGGCCTAGAAAGGTTTCAATGGTAGGTGTCATTATCACTTGTGCTTCCTTTGGTATAGTCCACTTGATGTTTTTAGGCCATCCAAACAATTTATAAGTTCATTGTCATTGGAATTAAGTGAAAATATGAAAAACTTAGCAAGATATAAAACTTTTGTGGCTATATAAATGTTTTAATGGTGGTCACTAAATCCCCATGGTTTCCTCTCGTGTGGCATACTTGAATTTTGGATCCAACTCATTTTTGGTCAACCGTCTTAAAATTAACTCACAAATTGAATGAACGGTGTGGATAAAACATGTATATCATGATGGGGCATGTAGAGCACTGTCTAGTAGCTGCTAGCTTTTGGTAGTGGCAATCTGCATGGGACGTCGTCCAGGGCCAAATTGAATTGTTTACGGAGTTACTCAGTCCGTGTTTTCATCATATTGAGTAAACTCTGTGGGGCCCACCATGAATGTATGTGGTTTATCCATGCCATCCATCCGTTTTTTCAGCCCATTTTAGGGATTGAGACAGAAAATTGAAGTATATCTACTACAGGGACAGTAGGAATAATGATTTCCACCGCTAAAACCTTTCTAGGGCCACGGTGATATTTAATTGTCATCCAACCTGTTCATAAGATCACACAGAAATGGATGAATGGAAAACACAAATATCAACTTAATCCAAAACTTCTGTGGCCCCCAAGAATTTTTCAATAGCAAACATTTAATTCACACTATTTCATGTGGTGTGGTCCACTTGACTTTGGATATGCTTCATTTTTTGGCTCAAGCCCTCAAATTATCTGGTAAAATGGATGGGCAGAATGGATAAAATACGTATATGATGGTGGACCCCACAGAGTTTAATGCGTACAAAGCTACTTAGTACGCAATCCACTTCCTACATGAATGAAGATGGACAACCGGCTCTGAGGGGCCTACCATGGTGTATATGTTTCATCCACACTATCTATTCATTTTTGCATATTAATTTGGAGCATAAGACAAAAAAAAAAGGGACAGATGTAGGGCTCAAGTGGGCCACACTGCAAGAAATCGTGGGAATTGGTTGGCTACCATTGAAAACTTCTTAGGGCCACAAAAGGCTTTGATCAAGATGATATCTATCTTTAACCTTCATCCATGTCTGTGTGACCTTATGAAGGGGTTAGATGGGAAATAAACCTCACATCGGACCCTAGGAAGGTTTCAATGATAGCCATTCAATTCCCATTGGTTTCTATGGTGTGGTCCATTTGAGCTTTATATATGCCTTATTTTTTTGTTCATGCTCTAGAATGATATGAAAAAGTTGATGAACGGTGTGGATCTAACATATAAATCATGGTAGGGCCTAGAGAAGTTACACATGTTAAAAGTTGGGTTGTGTATTGCGTAATCTATTTATGAGAGAAAATCTCCATAGCTATCGTAAGGAGGGGGTAATTTTATAAGCAATTTTATTTTTTTATAGAAAATTCGTGGAGCGCATTTCATATTCTCCATTAAGCCAAGCCTCTATCGCTGAAAAAAATCAAGGAAAAATCACCGAGCGCTTTTCGAATTCCGTGTTAACAAACAAGGCTTAACATGGAGCATTTTCTCCATTCCACATTAAGTAACTTTTTTAAGTGTTAACAAACAGACCCTTATATTATAATTACTCCGTCCATAGGGATATCCAAAACTCAAGTGGGCCACACCTTAGGAGAGAGTGAGGATGAATTCTGGGGCCCACTGTGATGTTTATATGCCATCCAACCATTCATAAGGTGATTCCCACCTGGATGAAAGGAAGTACAAAAATATCTGCCTGATCTAAGACTTTTGGCCACTGAGAAGGTCCCACCATTTTCCTTTGGTGTGACCCATTCAACTTAGGATCTCTTTCGCGGTTGGGATCATGTACTAAAATGAGAGCTCATGAAATGGATGTACAAAGCTGATGTAACACAGTGTATGTAGGTTAAGTAGTGGACCATAAAAATGAGGCTACATATCAACCAGAGCTTCCATGGCTCACTATGACATCTTCTCCATCTATCAAGTTTGTACCCTCATGTCAACTGTATGTTCCAAAATATCATCCCTATTTAAAATTTAGGTAAACTATCAAAAAATAAAAATAAAAATCGTGATGTCCAAAGTTCTCTCTTTTTATATATATGACTTCTCTTCCTCTAGAATATGATTCATGTACAAGGAGAAATCATGGTTTCACTAAAACAATAATTACAGTATTATATAACCCTATAGTCATTTATGTGCCACAATATATTGAAGTTCCTAATTTTCCCTTATCATATGAATCTGTATCTAATCCAATCCTTCTACTATGATAAACACCCACTATAAACCCCATATGCATGCATATCAAGTGGCGAACCATAAAAATGAAGCTACATATCAACCAAAGCTTTGTGGCTCATTGTGCTATTTTTGTGACGTTCGCTCCGTCTATCAAGTTTGTAACCTAATGGTAACTGTATGTTTCAAAATATTACCCCCATTCAAATTTTTAGATAGACTATGATGAAAAAGAAAATTACAATCCTTTCCGTACCAAAAAGGATGTTTCTATCCTTTCATTTGTAAAAAAAAAAAGTGGCACATTTCTTGTCATAATTTTTCTTTCCATCTTAAAGTCAACCCTTTTTCGTCCCCTCTCTCTCTCTCTCTCTCTCTCTCTCTCTCATGATATGCACATATTTCTCTATTTTCTCATAATTTACTTTCTTATTTTCGCTTTCACATGGTCTAAAAGTTCCTTAATAATTATCTTTTATAACTTTTTACATCTAACTCTTTTAATTTAGACGGTGAATAACATGGTCACAACCAATTGAGCTGAATCCATAAGACCAAGATATTTGTTTATGGTTTATGCTCTTAGTTGTATCTGTTGGAAACTGATGCCTAAAATCACCATGCACAGAGGCCACCGACCGGTTGGCCAACTGGTCGGTCACGGTAGAGATCAAGGTAGCAAAGCTGCTGAAGCTTTTTGTGGCCATCCAGCCGGCCGGTAGGGGTGTCCGACCGACTGGTCAGCAGTTTCCTAATTAGAATGAGTTTCTTGTGCGATTTTGCGCAAAGAGTTTCTAATTTCAGTTTTCTCCTATTTAAGGAGGGTATTACGGGATTAGAGGGATCTTAGACAGAAAAGGGGATTGAGAGAGGTTCTAAGTGAGAAAAAGAACTTGAGAAGAGGATTTTCTTCTTGGGAAAGCTTGAATTTCTCTTGTGGGCTTGTGATCTTGGGTTTTGGGTTCTATCTCTTATAACTTCTGATATTACAGTGGATTGGTGTCACTTTGTGCCGTGGTTTTTTCTCATGTGAGGGGTTTTTCCACATTAAAATCGGATTGTCTATGTGTGGTTGGTTGCATGCATTGTGATTACGTTGTGTTGCTTGTTTGATTCAATTTGTTGCTTATGTTCGACTTTGCTTCCACTGTCGGCCTTCCTATCCCAACAATATCTAGGTTCTGGACACCTTGAAAAGTGCCTAAGTAAATCCAATAATAGACATTTTTAGCTATGGCCCATTGAATGGGTCCCACAACCAAGTTTATCATTAGTGTATGAGAATAATAGATGCCTAGAAAAAGGCAACAAACCATGCATTATTCAATACATACATATGGTACTATGAGTCAACATTTGGGCTTGCCCATCCCTCTTAGCACGATTCCCTTTAGGGTTTTCAAGGGCATGTATTCATAATACATCCCATATATATTTATATAATCTTATATTAGGATCGAAAAAGCCACCATTTTTATACTTTTTATCATTTTAAGGGGCACTTCAATAAAGAAGATATCCTTTATATATTGGTGACCATCTTAAAAGCATGTACATTCTCCATAACTTTAGGGAGTAAAAGTTTAGGTTTAAATTATTTAAAGTGAAGTACTTAACAAGTTGAATAAATTGACATATGAAATTACGCCTTTTGTGAATATAAGGCGTATGCGTGCGGAAGCTTGAGGAGAGCAACTAGAATTATGCCTAAAGGGGGGGGGGGGGTTTCGAATCACAAGACTAGTATATAGTATAAGCAATAAGTAACGTAGTCTAAGCATGCATAGATACTCAAATGACTAAACAAATCAAGCTTCTAATCTATGCAACCTAAGTAGATTATAGAGGATGGATCAATTAAGCTCAAGTCTACACAACTAGGTGAAAGTATATCTTGTGTGTGGATATGCCTATTTGGTGCCTAGCATACATTCCTATCAAGCATTCATAATTAACAATTAAGCATACAATGCTAAGATAACAATGTGCTCAAATACAATCACAAATACAAGCATATATAGTGGTTCGACTACTTGTCTACTCTACTCTTGGTTCAAGTACTCAATCCCTTTGAGCACATCGGCATTCACTGGGGAGTATAAATCTAGTTCCTCCCAACCAAGATGTTTTAAATTGACTCCATCCAACCAAGGAGTTTACAAGTTCCTCCCAACCTATGAAACCTACTTAAGGTCACCTCAAGTCTTACTCAAGGACAACGCACATTCACTCCTGTGTCGGAGGCTCCCCCTTGGAGACTTTGTTTAGGCTCGATAACGAGCCAAGGAGCCCCAAACAGCTCCTAGTCTTTAGGCCGACAAACGGGCAAAGGAACGACTAATGTCCCTAGAGTTTTAGGCTCAACTAATAGGTCAAGGATCAACAAACGACCCTAGTTCGAGTTTGTCAAACAAACTCTACACTCAACTCTCACAGGGAATTGAGTAGAAGGACTCTCTATAATTACAACTTTACTTGTCGGATGAGCCCTTTGTTCAGCGCCGGTTCGGGTTGTTTGATCTTCACTCTCCCGTGCTTCAATCAGTTTCCCTTGCTCCCCGATCGTGTTGCCGCTGCGTCGCTAGTGCCTCAGCTCCACTTGATCAATCACCTTGCAAATGATACATTTGAGATGCCCAAGGTAATAGGAGAGTAGGTTTGAGATCTTTACAACTTATGGGAATGGGTTTCCTAGAGAGTCTCACCTACAAAGATCTCATCACAGAGTATTGGATATGAATATGACTATCAAGATCAATCCAATCTTTAGAAATCAAAAGAGAGACAAGTGCATCTTCTTCTTAAGCTTTGAATGCTCCATACTTGTCATGAATCACAAGGAAGATCATTTGTTTGGGTTAGGAATAAAGTTCTTAATGATCTTCAACAATGGTGGCTTCTATCTCCTCAAAATCCCCTTTCCTAGCTCAAAAATGAATCCCCCATTCTTAAATAGATTTTCTTCCAACAATTAAAAACAGGCAGATTCGTGTATCTTCGATTGATCGGAAATCAGTCCAGTGAATTCTCTGGAAGATATTCCGATTGATTGGAAATATGGTCCGATTGATTGGACTGACCCATTCCGATGATCAAAAGACTGTCCGATTGATCGAAAATATGTCTAGTGAATTTCCAAATTTGCTGGAACAAATTCTGATTGATCGGGACTTTTGTCCGATTGATCGGAGTCCTATCAGAGCCAATGTCCAATTAATCGGAGATCAATCGGAAACTACTGTTTGAGTTGAATTGTTTACAGCAGCTTTCACCTCTTCAATTAGTCTAACTTAATATATTTTTCATGGATTTCTAAGACTAATGATGATGACTAATGGTATACTTAGTTGGTCCAAGTCATCTAAGAGGTTATGGTTTTGGTAGGTTCAAGGCAAGACACACCAAGGCATCTCTTTTACCTATTTTTTCATCCTTGATGTAGCTGGTCCATCTTGAGTCTTCGGTCTTCGTCTTCATTAAGCTCAACCGACACTAGACTCACTGACCTAAGTGATTGACAAACAAGGTGCACTAGTATGCCACAGAAAAGTGCACTAACAACATGAACATTAAGTATCTAGTTATGATAGATCTTACTTTTACACTTGTGGTTGTAATAGACAACAATGATTTCTATACAATGGTTGGGTCATATCTAAAGCCTTTACATGCAATTTGTATGCATGTAGAGAGTATAACATTTAAGCAATACCTATGCTAATCCCGGATAACATTATTAGCTACTATTAAGTGAAGTTGCTCTTGAATGTATAAAGCTTTAGTCCAAATCATGTAAGGCATTCCATCGTAGCATCATAGGGCCCTCTTATCTCTTTCTTCTCCACGTTCTAATTATTGTAGGAAGAATCGAAAATGAGGTATCCATAACAACTAGTTTTATCATGGGATAGCACATAATGTTCATATTGATTTATTATACGCTTTTCCATTAAAAAGAAAAAAAGAAAAAGAAAAGAAAGGTTGGTAGCAAAACTTATTACATACCTCGACATCCAACCCATCCAATGTAGTGTCCCACTTGGACGAGGGTTCATACCAAATTTTAGGCCATTCCAAAACTTAGGTGGGCCCCACCAAGTGTTTTTAGATGTTTTAGGCGTGATTTTCTATGATTTCGGATGGTGTGATGTCCTTGCAAAAATAGACTTCAATGGATGATAGGAGTCATGAGACCATGACATGTCCATTTTGCAAACGAAGAAGCTATAATCAGAAAAGACACATACTTCCTTCTACTTAACTACATGTTGAGTAGAAAAAATACAAATCTATTGGTTGTTTTTTATTATTTTCTGTTGCAGTGGAAGTAGTGTGTCTACATCTACAAACCGATCCTCCCGATGAAACTGGCCTTTATTTTTATATCTTTAAAAGAAAGTAGGCCTGTCAATGGGCTGGATTTGAGGTGGGCAAAATAAAAAATTTGAATAGGCATTGTTCAAGCCTTCAGTTTGTACAAATGGTGCCCTTTGTTTCAATCATTCAAATAGCAAAGATGGTGGGCCTTACTATGCAAAACCGCCCCAAATTGGAAAGATCATAGCCCTTCAATTAGAAGGTTAAGAAAGAAAACACGGCAAGGTTTACATCCAATCAAGAAAAAGACCAGACAATCCAAGGCTAGGATCTTTGGGTGGGGTGGTTTTTGGTCATTGGTCATCAATGGTGAGATCATTCACACCAAACAGGCTTGGATTCAGATGATCAGGCCGAAGCCCACAAACCCAAACTTGAGCCCAACCTCGAAAAACTGGTTGGCCCAGGCCAGACCCGACCCGCACAAAAATTCATCGAATCCATATTTCACAAATGAATGTCCCTAATCCATCTGTCGATCAAGTGGAGTGTGTCTTCCCATAGAGAAATGGACATTTGGAGAAATGAAACCAACGGTCCGCATTCAAAATGCATGTGGTGCCTAAATGAGGATTGAAAAAGCCCAAGCCCATAGAGAAATGGACATTTGGAAATGCATGTGTCTTCCCATAGAGAAATGCATGTGTCTTCCGATAGAGAAATGGACATTTGGAAAAATGAAACCAACGGTCCGCATTCAAAATGCATGTGGTGCCTAAATGAAGGATTGAAAATGCATGTGGTGCCTAAATGAGGATTGAAAAAGCCCAAGCCCTAGCCCATGCCAGATCCAGGCCTTCCACAAGCCAAGCTAATTGGTCAAGCCCCAGCCAGGTGGGCCACCCTGCATTGCACCCCTTTGTATATTGAAATGGATTTGTTAAGGTTCACCACTTGTAGAGCATGTAAAAACATTCATAGTTACTGAGTGGGCAAGGTATTCATTGATCCAAACCATCCATTAGAATGGTCACATCTTGGATAGGCCAGTGCCCCATCTTAGATGGATCATAGCCCTGCATTTATACCAATAGAATGATCCAATCCATACATTTGGCTGATATTAGATGGATGGTTAAAAAACAAAATACCCATCAGTCCTAAAGATCATTTGATTAATGTGAATTTTAGGCTATTCTCCATCCACAATGGAGCCCCATGATTTGCACCGTCCGGATTTTATTACACTTACCCCACATCTACGGTCAATGAGACACCACTATTTAAATGAAAATGGCTGACGTGTTTGGGCATGCCAAAGTATGAGTTTCAGGTGTAGAAAAGCTCCAGTGCTCTCAGAGCACTATAAGACTATAACCATAGTTCCCTAATTGCAAAAGTATACTTAGACAGTCGAATCGATCGATCTGAACCGTCTATTTTGTTCAGAACACGTTTCAATTACTTCCATACAAAATTCGCACTGTTTGGATGATCCAATCCATCATAGATATGGCATTTTTTCTGTCGCCGTCAGTTTTCCAATCCACGACAGGATGTTTACAATTGCCTAAAAAAACAACTTTTTAGAACAATAAGAAATCCATGATAGGCCCAACGAACAGATAGATAAAATCGGTGAATTTTGTGTAAATGGTTTCAACCGTCCATACTAAAGGCCATTGATCGAATGGATAATATTTGTCAGATCCGTGAGATATTTGCCAGAAAGTCCATGAAGGGTTAGCTGAACCTAATGAAGAGTCCGGATCAACGGATTGGATTGTTTAAGTGTCCCAATGCAATCAGGAACACTATAACTTATGGTGCTCCGAAAAGCACTGTACCAGTTCTCTTTAAGATGAGGCTGAAAATTACCACAATCTGCGCTGAAATGATCAAATTAATATGTGTGGACGACATAACCACACATTCAGCTAAATTAGTTGGAGGATTAGTGGTGGAAAATGACTAAACTAACCTCACTCTCTTCCAAACTGATGGTCACATCAATGGCTAAAATCGTCCATCCTTGCATTTTTTGCAAATTACGATTTAATTGCATTCCCCATGCAATTCAATCAATCATAGCGGCACCTTTTAGAAAAATCGTCGATAAAAGGCCCATTAATTTGTTGATGAATTCGTCGCTGATTGTGGGCCCACTCGGATGAACGGCTGGTTAGTTCTGAAATATTGGCATTTTTTAATTTCATTTTTGTAGCCTTTTTTTTTCCCCTTCCTTATTAGACATTGGCTGGTAAGGACCGTTCGACCAATGTGCTTCTTTTTTTTGGGTTTTGGTCAATCCATGGTGTGGCCCACTGAATCAACGGTTTGGATTCCATTCAATGGGTGTCATATGAATGGGGGATACCATACTCAGTTTCTACGAATGGAAGACGTGAGATGTTTTTCTTCGTCTTTGTTACAGGGTTGGTAGGCCGGCATCAGGTGTGGCCCACCGGAGAAAAAAGACAGTCCCGTGAGTATGGATTGTTGGCAATCCTTTTCACCGTTCGTTTTCTGTACATGCGCTGTCCAATTTTCTGAGCTGATCGGCTGAGTTTTTAGGCCGGATGATGCATGCGGTGGGGCCCACTTGTGGACGGCTCGAATGTGTCGTGGTAGGACTTGAAGTGGGCCCATGATTCTGAGATCAAAACTGTTGGATTGATGGACCTTGCTGTGGATGGCCTACACACCAAGGCTTTTCTTAGATAAGGAGCATTCCAACCTTTCAATGGGTGGCGAGAAAAATAGAATCAATAAATAAATCAACGGTCCACGTTGAAATGACAGGGGCTGCGGAATAATCCGAGAGGGACTCGGATTGCCTGCACCCCCTTCCCGCCTAGGTCCGAACTAGGTGGGACCCACTGTGATGTTTGTGGGAAATCCAACCCATCCATCCGTTTTGCCAGCTCATGAGCAAAAAAGAATGAGGTAGATCCAAAACTCAAATGGGCCACACAACACAACAGTAAACAGTGAGGATTAAATGCCTATGACTGAAACTTTCGTGGGGCCACATAAGTTCTTTTCAGTTCATCCCAACCGAAATGACCTTTTGAACAGTTTGGGATGGAAAAAAAACATCATGGTGGAACTTGGGAAGGTTTTAAGAGTTGCATTTCTCTGCTCACTTCTTTATGCTGTGTAGCTCACCTGAGTTTTAGATCTGTCTCATTTTTTAGCTCATGTCCTATTATAAGCTGGTAAAACAGATGAATGGAGTGGATTTCTCACAAACATTACAGTGGGCCCCACTTACATTTGGATTGCACCTACTGCCTCCAAAGAGAACATACCCAAGTTCCATTGAGCCCACCATGATGCATGTGTTTTATCCACCCATTTTCCAGCTTCCTTTAGGGCGCATGAGCTCAAAAATGGGCAAATCCAAATCTCAAGTGAACCACACCACTGAACTCTTCCTATGGGCCATTGTGATGTTTATTAGCCATGCATCTTGTTTATAAGGTCACACCAACCTAGACGAAGTAATAAGCACAAATATAAACTTCATTCAAAACTTCCGGTCCTCCAAGAAGTACTCAACTATGGGCATTCGATTCCCTTATTTCCTATGGTGTGGTCCACTTGAGCTCTTGATCTTCTTCATTTTTCGGCCCTGAAATGAACGGGATAAAGCACATACATCATAGTGGGCCTTGCAAAGCTTGGGTGATGCTCCACCAATTTAACGGCGTAGGCTTTTCTTTTATCTTTTCTTACCTTCCAAATCTTCTTTTATAAAGCTGGCTTCTTTCATTTTTTTTTTTTTTTTCAGTTATTTCTCTATCATGGTCTTAGCATTTCTGGTGCCTTTGGCTCGTTCGGTTCCAACAAATGGGTGGGCCAAGAGTTTAAATTATACATTTGGGTTAGGTTTTATTTTCAAACAAGTGGGACCCATGGTCCAATAATTCTCACGGTTGGCTATGGCCAGATGACCCATGTGGCAATCATTCCCTTGATTGGAAGGTCTTAGATTACTGTGTTTTTCTTTCTTAGTCGTCTATGTTTTGGACCACCTATTAAAGGGTCAGGAGTTTTCCTTCTCATAGATTTTTATTCCATGATGACCATCCACAGCATGACCATCATATCAATGGTTTGGATTGCACAACAATATACCAACTGAGAATCTAAACTTTATTGTACAGACACAGATAAAACATTTCATAATTCATCGTTATGGAAATCCAATGAATGGAGCATCCACAGTGGGTCCCACCATACCAATGGTGGATCACTAAACAATAAGATGGGACTTGTACAGACTGGAAAAGCTAAGGAAACTAGGCACATTCTCATCTTAGATGCATTGCATGATACCTATTATCTTTTTTGTCTTATCATTCTATATTATTTTGATGTTGGTTTTGGTGGGTTTGATTTGAACTTTTGATGGGCCAATGAACGCCCATTTATGACTTATGATGGACCATTTGATAATTATTTTAGCTTTGACTGAAAATTTTGATTGCTCCCTGCACACTAATTACAATCACACATGCTTCTTTGATTGTTCTCCACGCACCAATCACAATCATATAACACCCACCGTTGAAACCTTCTTAGGTCCCACTGTGATGCTTATTTTTCCATGCAACCTATTGATAGATCTGGATGAAGGGAAAACACAAATATCAGCTCATGGTGTGGTCCACTTGAGCTTTGGATTTGTTTCATTTTTGAGATCATGCTCTGAAATGAGCTTAAAAAAAGGATGGACGGCATGGATAAAACACATACATCACAGTTGGCCTAATAATGCAGTCACCAAGCAATCAGCTTGCTCCTGCATGAATGTGAGTTTTTATACTCACGCTTAATGCTCCTCGCCTGGTATTCGTGTTGACACGTGTGAGCTTGGCAAAATTCCACGCGCACCCGCTAACCCACATGAAAACTCGCATGAAAAAATCAGTATTCAGGTCTAGCCTAATCAAGTTGAGTCACTAACATGTTGGCCCATCAAGACCCATTAAAATAATAGGTCGGGTCAATGTTTCACCTGCAAAACCTGTTTGACCCGTTAGTGAGGGTATTTTGGTAATTATTTTTAGTGTGGTGAAATCCCTAATAAGTTAAGATAGCCGATAAGACTCTCTCTCTCCCTCTCTTTCTCTCACACACTCATGAGTTTTCTCCATCTTTCTGTTGACGGCCCTACACGACCATGCTCCAAAATCTTTGTCGAATCGAGCCTCTTTCTCATCTCTCTATCCACGAAAGCACGGCTCGTTTATTTAACAGGGTTAAATGGGTCAGGTTGCGGGTTACCCGTTAAATTAATGAATGAGTTTTGGGTTTTTAGATTTTTACCCATTAGTTAACGGGTCGGGTTTGGATGAAAGCATTTTTGACACGACACGAATACAACACGACAAGAACACGGTTCAACACTACCCGTTGCCAAGCCTAAACACTAGGCCTAGACACGTGCAAAGCTACTCGCGTGAGTGGAATAAGAATCTTGCTAATGGTCATATGCGTAGAGTGATACTCATGTGCATGATCTAGACCGTTCATCTATATCCCCTTCGATTTATGGCCCATGGATGGTAGGGGGAAAGCCTGATGAGTGATGCAGATCTTGCACAACTTTATCAACCTCGACTCCAACACCTCATATCCAATGATACCACAAGTCAATTTGTTTTGTCTCAAAGTAATACGTTAAATTCTTAAAAACCAAACTCTGTCTTACGTAAAGTTGCCAGAGTATGATTAACCTCTGGATTTGAAATCACTAAATGTATAACACTCTAATGTCACAATTAACCACAAATTATTATTTTTTATGCCTAAATACTTGATGATATTTTTTATTATCAACAATATCCTTTCATAACTTTATGGTTGCAGCATAGTCAACTTCTATATTTGAGAGCCAAACACATTTTTGCAACTTAAAAGCCCATGAAACAGCTCCCTGGAAATGTGAGCAACTTAAGGTAGGTTTTCTTGAATTCACATCTCCTCTTAAATTTGTATATGTGAATCCTATTATCTTTGGCGTACCATTTCCAAAACGTAAACACATCTTAGAAGTGCCCCCGAGATACATAAGAATCTACTTCACTACAGCTCAATGCTCTTTGCTAGGATTGACAAAACATGTATGCATAATATCAACTACATGTGTTATATCAGGCCTAGCACAAACAATAACATACATCAAACAATCCATTATTGATGCATAAAGATTGGCTTCTATTTATTTATTTTCCTTCTTAATTGAATGGTTTTAGTTAGAGCTCAATTTGAAGTGCCCAATTGGAGGTATTACAACTTGCTTCACATTTATTATCTTGACACTTCCAGCTTCTCAATGTACTTTTTTGAAACAAATATAACTTTTTAGATGGAATGATCTCCAAAGATCAATGATAGCTATTTTTTTTAGCACACACCACAATGAGCACTCGAACCCATGAGCTTATGTTGAAACTCTTGTGAGTCTACCACTGGGGCATAAGATCTATGATAATTATGATTTATTATAAATAAGTCAAACTTCTTATAACATTAATCTATTAGCCATTCGATTGTTCTATATAGATTTCCTTGATTGTTCTATATAGATTTCCTTGTTCAGGTTACTACGAAAGAATGCTATCTTAACATAGTTATTTCAACTTTAAATTCAAATTTACTTGATACAAGGCCTAATGCAATTGAAATTGACGACATCTTACCAACTAGGATTAGGTCATGACAAGGGATTTATGAGATTCACTTTACTATATACGTTTTATCCACATTCACAGTCCATTTATATTTTCAAATATTATAGGGCATCGAATGCTTACTATTGAAAACTTCATAGGAGCTGCAAAAGTTTTTATATCCCACGTTTGAGTTTTCCTTCCATGAAAGTCTCCATGACCTTACGAACAGATTGCATTATAACTAAACATCATGGTTGGCCCTAAGAAGGTTTCAACCGTAGATGTTATTATCCCCATTGCTACCAGTGTCATGGTCCACTCGAGCTTTTGATCTGGCTCTAAAATGATATGTCAAAATGGATGGATGGGTGGATAAAACACATACATCACGGTGGGCCTGTCAGCCCCTGCTAGGACCGACTGTGTAGTTAACTAAGTACTAGGGCGATCCTAAAGAGTAGTCGGTTTAACACTCCAGGCTGAAACCTGAGGGGCGCGGATTGGGTACTACCCCTACCAGAACATAGCTAGAGATGGACAGCCCTGTCATGGAATCTGTGGGGAACACCGTGATGTATATGTTTTATCCACGCTGTCCATCCATTTTTACAGATAATTTGAGGGCATGATATAAAAAAAGAGGCAGATTGAAGGGTCAAGTGGACTCACCAGACAAAGTAGTGGGGATTGAAAGCTCACCAATAAAAACGTTATGGGGGCACAAAAGTTTCGAATCAAGCTGATATTTAGGTTTTCCCTTCATACAGGTCTATGTGATACGAACTGGTTGGATGACAAATAAACATCAGTAGTGGGCCTTAGAAAGTTTTCAATGGTAGGAATTCAATCGCCACTGCTTTCCTGTGGTGTGGTCCATTTAACCTTCAATTTGCCTCCATTTTGGTCTCATGCCTTAAAATTATCTATAAAAAATGGATGAGCCGCGTGGATAAAACATATATAGATCACGGTGGCCTCGCAGAGCCCCTGACAGGACTTCATCTCTAGCTAGGTCCTGGTGGGGGTAGTGCCCAATCCGTGCCAACTGAGGGCCAAATGTGATGCAGAGAGGACGTGGTAGGTCGATCACCGTCTCCCTAACCGAGTGTTTCTCGAATCCACGAGAAAAAATAAATTAATAAAAGAGAAAATTAATTTCGAATAATTGTTTTTTTGATAGATTGAATGAATCATAAAAAAAAACATAATTACCTTGCTTTAAATAATAAAGTAAATCATAAATTCGTACTTAATACTGACTTGCAAAGGAAGAAAAGAATCCAAATACAATTAGAAAAGAAATAGAAAAATTTGCGCAAACTGTGTAACGCCTGTGGGACGTCGTCTTTCTTCTGCTGATACGAGCAATCCACATGTTTGATTGCCACAAAATTTTGTAATTTTGCTGACATCGAAGTACTCTTCAAGATGGTCAGCTCAGATTTTCTATATCAGTAGTAATGGGTCATCTGGACCATCTCCAGTTTCAGTAGGCAGAATTCGAAACTTTTTAGACAGTTCGTATCATTTTGGGCGCCACAATCAATCCGTAACTCGGATCGATGTGAAACTTATTGGGTTTTCTCGGCGTCGAGCAGCTCTAAAAAAATGGACGAAATGGATCATCATAAATGATCAAGCTGAGCCCCACGAATTTGGCTGAAATTCAAAAAACAGGGAATAACAATTTCCTATTTTGGTTGCAACTCCAAAATTAGAAATTCTTTAATTTCCTCTTGTCTTTTTTCCTGTCCATCTCCCGCAAGAAGGTACATGATCCACGCCCTCGATCATGGGGTTCTTCCCCTACAGTCAAAATGGCCGTCCATTTCACTGGGCAAGTGGGTCCCACAATGATTTATCTTTAATCCTACGGTTCCATGTGATTTGTAAGATCGTATGATTTTTGTTCTTCAATTAGGCTGTCCAGATAATAATATACTTCTAGACAGTTCAGTTGGTTGCGAGACTTTAAAAAAACCCCTAGTCTATTAATTAAAAGACAAAAGTAACCCTATATTTAATGAAGAAATCGAATGCCGTGGATGGCCGATTTAGTAAAATTTCAAATACCAAAAGAGGACCCGCAATTTACATCGAGCCCGCCGGTTGCTTTGTCCTTTTTCAGAAAAACAAAGCTAAAGCTCTCGAGAGAGACGGAACATTGCCCTTTGAGAAATATTTTGTTACTCTGGTAGAATGTGATGAATGATGCACAGGCAGTTAGAAATTACTGAGAAATTGCTTACTTGACACATATATAGTTCAAACTAAACTGTCCAAATTATGTGTGATAGTTTAGATTTATCATGAACAAAAAATTACTGTTATTTGGTTAGAGAAATTTTAGATTTCTGGATAATTATTGGACGGTTAGAAATGAAAATATCCAATGGTCTTATTTCAAAAAAACAAGTGTCCACAAATCAAAGGTTAGGAAGGTTCGCGTCATCTAATTTTGTTAGTGTAACTTAATGCCAGTTTTTTTTCACAATTTAATCGTTTTAAATTCAGTTAATATATGCTATGTGCACCATTTCTGAAGGCCTGCGTATCAGACGTCACACGCAGCCGGAGTATCAAATAACTCCCCTTCCTTTCCCGCGGTGCAGCTCCTTCTCGGTACCGGAATTGTCGGCAACATACACTCCGTCTTGTTCATGCAAAATCCACTCCGTTCATCAGGTGAGAATCCTCATTATAATCTTAAAAATAAATGTTTATATTTTAAAATTCTCAGGTGGGCCACACCAAGGGAAGCAGTGTGAAATGATTTATATTAAAAATTCACGCCTAAAACCTATAGATTCACGAGTTATCGGCCGCATGAGTATTGTATCAGTAGGAATTTCTGATTATATCTTCATCCTTGTGGGGATCACCTGATGAATGGATTGGATGAAGTATAAATACTTATGGTGGGACCATGCACAAATCTGTGTTTGGCGTCCACTCCCCCATTCTTTCAAACGATGTGTTTTACCTGAGTTCTCGATTAGTCTGAATTTTGTCATAATAGTGTAATATCAAGAAACTCACCTGATGGACGGAATGGATTTTACATAAACAACATGGTGGGCCCAGAGATGTCGAGTGTTGTACGCGCCCTGCGTACAACAGGTTCCCCTCTCACGATAAACGTGGCAAGCCCATCAGATTATTAGGACTGTTTATCTGGTGGGCCCGCATGTCGGTGGGCTGTGGGACAAACTCTGAGAAGATGGGACAACACTGGTCATTCAAATCGTAGCGACTTCCGCGAGTTGAATATTGACGGCTCTGTGTCCTTTGCTTTTGCAGGCCACTGCTCGTTTACCGTTAAAAACTCCCTAGGTCCACCTTAATGTTTATTTTCCATCCCATCCGTTGATAAGGTCCCACCGGCCTGGATGAATAGAAAAAACAAACATCAGCTTCATCCAAAATTTAAATGGCTCACAAAAAGTTTTTAATGGTCAATCACCACCATTTTCTTGTGGTGTGGTCCACCTGAGATTTGGATCTCTTCAATTTTTTAACTCATGCACGAAAATGAATTGTCAAAAACATATAAACGGCATCGATGCACAATATATACGTCAAGACAAGCCTTGCAATTGGTGCCACGCTGTGTTAGGTGAGGATCTCAAAGCCGATTAGGTACGGCTTGGCTGCACCAAAGAGCGTGTGGCCGTTATTGTGGGACCCACTTTGATGTATTTATTTTATATCAACGCTGTACATCCATTTTACCATATCATTTTAGGGCGTGAGCCTAAACATGAAGCAGTTCCAATTCTCAGGTGGACCATACTGTTAGAAACAGTGGTGATTGACCAATAATGCACCACACATGTTTTAAACTGAGTTGATACTTGTATTTTCCATTCATCCAAAGTTAACGTGACCTTATCAACGGGTTGGATGGAAAATAAACATTATAAAAACATTAAGGTGGGCCTAAGAGGTTTTTAATGGTATGACATTCAATCAACACTGCTTTACTATTATGGTCCACTTGATAATCGATTATTTTTAATTTTTAGGTCTATTCACTAAAGTAATTTGACAAAATAGATGGACGGCATGGGTATTGAATACATACATCAAGGTGGGCCCCACGGTAAAGGTTGTACCATCTTGGTTTTCTTAATGTAGAGCCGTAAGGATTTCTTAATGTTTATTTTCCATCCACCCTGTTGATAATTTGAAGAAGACCTTGGGGAAGGGAAAATATAAATATCAGCTTTATCCAAAACTTTTGCAGCCCTCGAAAAGCTTTTAATGATCATTTATCACCGTTTCTAGCAGTATGGTCCACCCAAGATTTGGATCTTCTTAATATTCAGGATCTTCTTCTAAATGAACAGTGTGGATATACAACAAAAACATCAATGTGGTCCCACACGGTTAGGGTAACCCAGGCGACAGCTAATCCGCTCCCGAGAGGTGGTGGCCGGGCCACCCAATCCAAATCCAGGTACACCGCGACGCGGATTAGCTACTGACATCGTGAATAGTTAGTTTGCTAGTGAAGTGACTTCACAAAGTTTTGTAAGACCCATCATGATGTATGTGTTGTATCCACACCGTACATACATTTGGAGAGGTTATTTTAAGGCATGATTAAAAGAATGACATAGATCCAAAGCTCAAGTGAACTACACCAAATAAAACAGGGAGACAGTGACACCCACTGTTGAAACCTTCATGAGGCCCGCCATGATGCTTAGTTGAGATCTAACCTGTTCACAACACACAAATATCAGCTTGATCGAAAACTTCTTTTGCCCCCTAATTTTTTTTAATGGTAGGCATTCAATCCCACTTGTTTTTCCCGATGGGGTCCACTGGAGCGTGAGATCTGCCTCATGCTTATTTGAGATCTAACCTTAATGTTTATTTTCCATCCACCCTGTTGATAATTTCAAGATACAAATATCAGCTTGATTCAAAACTTTTGCAGCCCTGGAAAAGCTTTTAATGATCATTTATCACTGTTTCTAGCAGTATGGTCCACTCAAGATTTGGATCTTCTTAATATTCAGGATCTTCTTCTAAATGAATGTGGATATACAGTGTGGATATACAACAAAAACATCAATGTGGTCCCCACACGGTTAGGGTAACCCAGGCGACAGCTAATCCGCTCCCGAGTAGGGCTGCACATCGATTCAATCAATTCAATTTTGGATGAAATTGAAATTGAATTGATGTTAAATTTTTTAAATTGAAATTGAAATTGAATTGATCTTAATTTTGAAATTTCGAATTGAAATTGAATTGACTTAATTTTTTTGGAATTGAATTGAGATTGAATTGATGAATTTTTCGATTCACTTCGATTTGATTTTTCACACAATGCAATTTGAAAACTTATAAGTTTTGTAAGTTTGGATTTTATAGTACCTCAAATAGTAATATTAGTAGAAATACTTCTGAAAACATATGCATAATAACTAGTCCTTACATGAAAATTAGAAAGATCGTATTGATCCAAAGCTTTTGAGGCTCGAAAAATGTTTTTAATGGTTATTCATCACTCTTTTTCTTGGTATAGTTCACCTGAGATTTGATTTTCTTATAATTTTGGATCATGTCCTAAAATGAGACGTAAAATTAGATGGACGTAATGGATACACAAAAAAATATATCAAGGTAAGCCCCACACGGTAGGGGTAACACCCACTAAGTTGTTACCAACATAACACTTAATTTACTCTTGGGCGAACTTCAAATTGTACGCTTTTGTCGTACTGAGTAAACTTAGTTGGGCCTACTTTGAATGCATTTGGTTTACACACCGTCCATTCGTTTTGCCTGCTCATCTTAGCCGTTGAGCCCAAAATTGAAGCATATCTGAAACTTGGGTGGACCATGCCACATGAAATAGTGGGAATGATGATTTCCACCGTTGAAACCTTCCTAGGGCCCACAATAATGTTTATTTGTCATCCAACCTGTTCGTAAGATCAGGAAGACATGTATGAATGAAAAACACAAATATCAGCTTGATTCAAAACTTTCGTGGCCTACAATAATTTTTCAATGGCAGAGGTTCAATTCACACTGTTTCCTGTGGTGTGTGCCACTATACGCTTCAATTTTCGGCTCGAGCCATAAAATTATCTTTTAAAGTGGATGAACAGAGTGGATAAAATGAATAAATTACCATGGGCCCTACAGAGTTTACTCAGTACGCCAAGCGCATTGAGTTACTAAGTACGCAATCCGATTCGTCTTGGACACATGCGTGGGCACGGATATGCAGAAGGGTGGTTTCAAAGCTCTATGGGCCCCACCATGGTGTATGTGTTTTATCTAGGCCCTTCATCTATTTTCCATATGATTCCAAGACATTATCCCAAAAATGAGACATCCAAATCTCAAGTGGACCACACAACAAGAAAACAGTAGGGAATTAACGATTATTATTGAAAACTTTTTGGGGCCTTAGAAGTTTGATATCAAGTTGATATTTGTTTTTTCCCTTCCTCAAGGTCTATATGACCTTATCAACAGGTTGGATGGCAAATAAACATTACAATGGGCTATAGGAAGAATTTAATAGTGGACATTCAATCTTTATTGTTTTGTTGTGGTGTGGTAATATGAGATATATATAGTACTAATTTTTGAAAAATTCCTTAAATTTAGATGTAAAAATAGATGGACGACATAGATAAAACTTATTATGATGTATCTATTTCATCCATACCATTTATTTATATATATATATATATATATATATATATATATATATATATAATTCAATTTGATCAATCGATTCAATTCGATTTTCAATTCGATTCGATCGAACGGAACTAAAAATTGAAATTGAATTGAAATTGAATTTTTTTCTTTTTTAAAAAATTGAATTGAATTGATCTTAGAAAACGATTCGATTTGTTTGATTCGATTCAATCGATAAATTGATCATAAATTGAATTGTGTGCAGCCCTACTCCCGAGAGGCGACAGCTAACCCACCCAATATTTGCTAGTCCGATGTCAGTAGCTAATCCGCCTCCGGTATACCTGCACACGTTGACGATTATGATGGGTCCTCCTGGACGTGGATTAGCTGCTGACGGTTTCAGTAGCAATCTAGACGTCACCAAGCTCGGTGGGCCCATCATAATGTATATGTTGTATCCACACCGTCCCATTTTAGGGCATGAGCCAAAGGACGAGGGCAGGTCCAAAGCTCAAGTGAACCCCACAATAGAAAACAGTAGGGATATGAACGCCTACAATTAAAAACACCTTGAGAGCCACGGAAGTTTTCGATCTAGCTGATATTTTTATTTGCCATTAGTCTGTATCTTTCCGAACTTATGAACAGGTTGTTTATCAATAAACATCACATGGCGGTCGAAAGGTTTCAACAGTGGCCGTTAGTGTCCACACTGTTTCAACTTGAGCTTTGGATCTGCCTCATTCTTTGGTTCTTGCCCTAAAATGATCTCTCCAAATGGATGGACGGTGCGGATACTTTGTAGTGGGCCCACAGAAATTAATGATGTCACTTCCGTAGCCAGATAGCGACTCATGGAGAATTCAAAAGCTTTTCGGCTGTCCACATTTGACGGACAAAGTAGAGCTGCCCGATGAGTGGACCGTCTTGATTTCTATGTACGTCCGAATCCAAGGTGGGGACCACCTTATGCACCCTTAGATGTCTCACACTCGTACACTATCCAGGCTGGCACGTGTATTGCGTCCTGAGAGGTGTGGACGTGGGGGGCCAGTAAAGCTCTCCGAAAAGTACTCCTGCAGCATCGCGCCCTGCATAAAACCTACGTTCAGCACCCTCCTGAAGGTATAGGTTGCCACCATGTGGTCATCCGAACTGTTATTCTGGTGGGCCACCATTTGGGCAGGCAATATTTCAAAATTCAAGGGCTCTGATCCATCATAGTCATATGATCAATAACCTGCGTCAAACATTGAACCAATTGGATGGTTCCAAATCGTCCAATCCAGACCGTCTGCTTGGATTCAACAGGATTTTTCTGTTTGCCTGATTGCATCAGCGTTGAGCTGGACCAATTAGGTGATAGGCAAATAGAAAAATCCTGTTGAAGGCGAGCAGAAAATCTGATCTGATAATAGACTGAACCCATCTAGTCCTAGCCTGGTATTTATGCTGCGGTCCACCTTTTGTACGGGATCCTATGTTTCTACACAAATGGCCTGTTGGGAAAAGGGCACGGATTCAGTCAGGTCGGTCAGGTCATCAGGCCCACCTTGATGTATGTGTTGTATGGCCATCCCATTCATCCATTTTGACAGCTCATTTCAGGGTACGAGTAAAAAATTTAGATAGATCCAAACTTCAGGTGGACCACACTAAAGGAAACAAGAGTAATTAACTATTAAAAACTTCTCGTGAGCCATAAATTTTTTGACTGAAGCTGATATTTGTATTTACTCTTCATCCATTGTTTCTTCTGGTGTGGCACACTTGAGATTTGGATTTACCTTATTTTGGACTCATGCACTGGAATGAGCTATTAAAATAGATGAATGGTGTGGATATGCAAGGCATATGTCAAGGTAGGCCCCACGGTCAGGTCCCGAATCCACCTAATGAAAAAACCATTGTCAACAAGTTAACGTACAACAATGTCGTACGTAGACATCTCTCAATTTCAAAATTCAGGACAGGAATTTTACATGCAATGGACGTATCATTCCACATTTGCGTCACGGCATTCAAAGCAGGGACCACTCTCACATGTACGAATTTTAGAGTGAGTCAAACATTTGAAAACGGGAAGTATTTGATACTCCGGCTTTCAGTGACACTTGATACTCGGGCACTTTTAAGTTGTACACGTGGCATATATAATTTAAATTAAATTGATTAAACTGTTAAATATATTGTTACCCACTATCACTAACTCAAAATTTAAAATTCATATTTGTTAGTCGGTTCTAACCTTTCATTCATTGAAATTTGTTTGTTAAAATAAGTTAAAGATTTTTTTATTTTATTTTTAACCATTTAATAATCGTCCCTTGCCCATTAGGCAAGTAGTCAAATAAATGTAATTTTCGTTCATAATACATTTAGGGTCTATTTGAATTAGCCATTACAGCCGTAATGTGTTTTACATGCACACCTTTCATCCATTTTGCAATATCATTTTAAGGCAAAAATTAGGACCATTCAAAGCTCGAGTGGACCACACTAAAGAAAGGAATGAGGACAATGACGCCCACCACACTTTGGGACCTTCCTAAGGCCCACTATGATAGTTACTTGCTAAAGGGAAAACTCAAATATCAACTTGATTCAACTTTCTAGGACCCTAAGAAGTTCTCAATGTAAGTTTATAGTGTGGTTACTTGCATAAAGGGAAAACTCAAATATCAACTTGATTCAACTTTCTAGGACCCTAAGAAGTTCTCAATGGTAAGTTTATAGTGTGGTTTACTGAGCTTTGGATCTACCTCATTTTTGGGCTCATTTCTTAAAAACTAAATCTAGCAAAAATGGTTGAACAGTGTGGACACATACATTATGGCACATGTACAGAACTTTGCCACATCAGCACACCTCCACAATCTGCAATTTAGAAGGATATTATCCAAATTCCACAGCCCTTTAGTATGGTTATTTTCACCTAACATCCACCAACACCTAAACACCCACTTTTTATGTGGTATGGTCCGCTTGAGTTCTTAATTAACTTAAATTGTAGGGGTTATTTGGCATCATAAATTTGGAGGGATTTGAGGGGGTTTCAAATCCCTTGTTGTGTTTGGCACATAAAGCAACTCAGGGTTTGAAATCCTCTCAATGAGGTGGTTTGAACTCGAGGGTGAAAGCTTGATTACATCTAAAACCCTTTCAAGAGTTACATGTATAACATGTGTGTCACTAGGCTACTAATTTATTGGGCACATGACTCACTGATGATATCCCCAAACAATCATATTATCAACTGCATCACTAAAATTACTTTAAATATGATGATATGTGACGTCCAAACATTATCCATAGTAAATCAACGGTTAAGAATCATTGGTTAGTCACTCAGATGTTATCTTATGCTTGTGGCCCATCTAAGACTCCGAATTTCATCATTTTTTGCCATAGTATATATTTCAGTGGGCTTATTACAATCATTGTGTCAAACGTTGCATACGTATACTAATTAAGGATATTAAAGTTGATTTAGTAATTAAATTCAAACCATGTAACTATCATACTTTTGGATTATCAGGGAATTCCAAATCTAGAGTGCCAAATGCAACCAGGGGTTTCAAATCCAGGGTTCTAATGTCCAGGGGTTTCTAAATCCATGGGTTCCAAATCCACGCTCCAAACAGGCAGGGATTCGGATTTGGTAGTGACTCCTTCCAATACTGACTGATATGGACCCAACCATGATGTATGGGGTTTATCCATGTGTAAATCCATTTTCCCAGCTCATTTTAAGCCATGAGCCCAAAAATGAGGCAGATCCAAATTTTAGGTGGACCACACCACAGGAAGAAGTGGTGATTGAATGCCCACCATTAAAAACTTCTTAAGGCTCAATGTAATGTTTATTTTCCGTCCAGCCTGTTGATTATGTCATGCGATCACACGGAGCTGGCTGAAGAGAGAACACAAATATCAGCTTGATTGAAAACTTTTGTTGACCACAAGTAGTTTCTAATGGTGGGCGTTCAATCACCACTGTTTCTATGATGTGGTCCACCTGAGATCTAGATCTGCCTCAATTTTTGGCTCCCACCCCAAAACGATTTCCAAAACAAATGGATAGCATGAATAAAACACATACATCAGGTGGGGTCCACAAAGCTTTATGTAGACCTCCGGTGTTGTGTGCCTACACTAAGGCAATTCGAGTACGAGTACTAACTACGAGAAAAATTTTGCTACACCCACGAGTTAGCTACGCTAGCCACACTGGGTGTAGCCATGACCCACCATGATGTATGTGTTGTATCCATGCCGTCCATCCATTTTGTGAGATCATTTTAGAACATGACACTAAAAATGAAGCAGATCAAAAGCTCAAGTGGACCCAGCAAAGAAAATAGTGGGGATTGAACGCCAACCATTAAAAACATATTGGGGCCCACTTGAGGTTTAGAGGTGCCTCTTTTTGGTGTCATGGCCTAAAATGATGTCGCCAAATGGATGGACGGCATGGATCCAACACATGCATCATGTTGGGGTCATCAAAACACCCAGTGTAGCCAGCCTAGCTAACTCGTGGGTGTAGCAAATTTTTCTCACTAACTACCGTCCAGGATAAATTCAACGGATGTTTTCATGACTTCAGGCCACATAGATGATCCAGGTCAATCACCTGTAAGGGCCCACATTAGATATACAACCCTCCAACTGAATTTCTGATAGGTGGCACTAAAACAAAGTTGTCACAACTACATTGACACATGATCAATTAAAAAAAGAAAAAAAATGGGGCAAATAAGATGCTCGAGCCCTTGAATTTTTGAGCCCATAGGATGAGTCCCACCATATAGACGGTTGGATCATCATCTAATTACCGCATTATTGTGAGGCAATAACCACTCCAGAGCGCGTGAGGAGCCAAGACGGTACTGTGGGGCCCACCTTAATGAATTTATTATGTATCCACACCGTCCATTGGTTTTTCCGATAATTTTAGGGCATCGTATCAAAAATGAAGTGTATCCAAATATCGGGTGGACCATACAATTAGAAACAGCAGTGATTAACCATCGTATCATTAAAAACTTATGGCGTACTTTAATGTTTCTGTAGTACTGCTTTTTTACCATCCAATCTATTGTTAAGGTCACCTAATCATGGATGAAGGGAAAAAGTAAATATCAGTTTATCCCTTATACCAGCATGATGTATCCTTTTATCTACTCCGTCCATCCATTTTATAAGATCATTTTGAGGTATGGCTTGAAAAAGGAGGAAGATCCAACGCTCAAGTGGGCCACAACAAATAGTAAGTGAAACCTAGTGACATCATCACTGCTATAGCGATGATGTCACAAAATTTCGCTCACGGTTTGGTGTGGCCCACTTGAGCTTTGAATCTGCCTTGTTTTTTTGGCACATGACCTAACATGATCTTATAAAATGGATGGATGGAGTAGATAAAGGGATACATCACAGTGGGCCCCTCCACAGGTCTGCCCGCCCCGTAATCCGTCCGGGTGGGGGCAGGACGCAATCCACGTCCATGAGAAAACACATACAGCATCTAGATCTAAACTTTCGTGGCCTCCAAGAAGTTTTTAATGTTGGGAATTCAATCCCTACTCTGTGGTCCACCTGAGATTTTTACTGCCTAATTTTTGGAACCATGCCTTAAAATGAGCTGCCAAAATGAATGGACAGCCTGGATATACAACATATACATCTAGGTGGGCCTACGGTCAAGGCCTCACCCGCTAAGCCCCTGCCTCACCTAATTCGCGTCCGTTTGCGAGCCCGTCGTGAAAAACATGAGCCAAAAAGTATGCTGATGCAATTCGCGCGGTAGATCCGACCGTGATGGGCAACGGGTTCTGTGAGGGCCACTATTATGTATGAGTTTAATCCACGCCGTCCATCAATTTTTTTTAGATCATTTCAGAGCATGAGCCAGCAAATGAGGTATGTCCAAGGCTTAAGTGGACCACATCATGGGTATTAGCAGTGATAATGACACCAACCACCAACCGTTGAAACTTTTCTAGGACTTACCCTGGTGTTTATTTGCCGTCCAAACTGTTCATAAGGTCATATAGACTTGGATGAATCGAAAACACTCATATCAGCTTGATCGAAACTTCTGCCGCTCCCCGGAAGTTTTCAATGTTGGCGTTCAATTCCAACCGCGTGGTCCGCTTGAGCCTTGGCTCTATCTTAATTTTGTGTAAATATTCTAAAATCATCTGAAAATTCCAACCGCGTGGTCCACTTGTGCCTTGGCTCTATCTTAATTTTAGGGGAATATTCTGAAATCATCTGGAAATTCCAACCGCGTGGTCCACTTGAGCCTTGGCTCTATCTTAATTTTGGGCTAATATTCTAAAATCATCTGGAAAATGAATGTACGGCGTTGATAAAATACATACATCATTGTGGGGCCATAGAGCCCCTGCCTAGGACGCATGGGCGGCCGGACGCGGATTAGCTACTGACAGGTTTGAGTAGCCGTCTGGTTACGGAAGTGACGTCACCAACTTATGTGGGCCCCACCATGATGTATGTGTTGTATCTACACGGTACATTCATTTGGAGAGATCATTTTAGGCTGTGAGACAAAGATTGAAGCATACCCAAAGCTCAAGTGGACTCCACCAAAGAAAACAGTGGGGATAATGACACAACTGTTGAAACCTTCTTAGGACCCAGCATGATGCTTATTTGAGATCCAACCTGTTCATAAATAAGTTCACACAACATTGAAGAAGGGAAAATACAAATATAAGCTTGATCGAAAACTTCTATGGCCCCAAGAAGCTTTTAATGGTAGGAGATCAATCCCCACTGTTTTCTTTGGTAATATCTATTTGAGATTTGGATATGACTCATTCTTTGGCTCATGCCCTAAAATAATCTCTCCAAATGGATGGACGGTGCGGATACAACACATACATAACAGTGGGACTCACAGAACTTGGTGACGTCACTTCAGTAGCACTGGGACGCGGATTAGCTACTGACAGGTCGAGCAGCTATCTAGCTAGGTCACCAACTTCTGTGGGCCCCACCATGATGTATGTGTTGTATCCACACCATCCATTCATTTGGAGAGATCATTTTAAGGCATGAGCTAAAGAATAAGACAGATCCAAAGCTCAAGTGACCCCACCAAAGAAAAAAGTGGGGACGGTGATGTGACCGTTGAAACCCTCCTTGGGCCCACCATGATGTTTATTTGAGATCCAACTTGTTTATAAGTTCACTCAGACATGGAAGAAGGTAAAACACAAATATCAGCTTGATCTAAAACTTCTTGGGGCTAAGAAGATTTTAATGGTAGGAGATCAATTCCCACGGTTTTCTTTGGCGGGGTCCACTTGAGCTTTGGATCTGTCTCATTCTTTAGCTCATGCCCTAAAATGATCTCTCTAAATGGATGGACAGTGTGGATACAACACAAACATCATGGTGGGGCCCACAGAAGTTGGTGACGTCACTTCAGTAGCTAGATAGCTACTCAACTTGTCAGTAGCTAATCCGCGTCCCGAGATGGCTACTCAACCAGTCAGTAGCTAATCCGCGTCCTGAGCGGCCACGGCAGAGACTGATGGGTGATACGCGGCACACGTGAAAGCTCTTTTTACGCGTGCGGATAAGGGATCCACGTCACGGAGCTCTGACACTGAACATTCCCTTTCACAACGATCAGGCAGGTCCACTGACCAGGTGGGCCACACGTGCACGTAGAAACACGTTGAATATAAATGGCTGGACAGAGCTTTTCTGACCATTAATTTGTCATGCAGGTGTGAGTAGAAGTCGATTGCGTCCTACCCCCGCTGTACAATACTCCGTTCAGGCAAGGGCTCTGTGGGGCCCACATTGATGTATGTGTTTTATCCACTCCGTCCATCCATTTTTTCAGATCATTTTAGGGCGTGATCCCAAAAGTGAGACAGATCTAAGGCTCAAGTGGACCACACCACAAGAAGCAGTGGTGATAATGACACCCACCGTTGAAACCTTCTTAGGGGCCACCGTGATGTAGGTCATATAAAACTCTGGATGAAGGGAAAATACAAATATCAGCTTGATCCCAAACTTCTGCAGCTCAAAAGAATTTTTTAATGGTGTCCGTTCAATCCACACTGTGTGGTCCACTTGAGCCTTAAATCAGCCTAATTTTTGGGCTCATACCCTGAAATAATTTTCCAAAATGAACGAACGGAGTGGATAAAACCTATACATTACGGTGGGCCCCACACAGCCCTGCCAGGACGGATTATCGTCCAGGCGTGGGCAGGACGCAAATCCGCTTCCGGTGTGAGTGACCCACCTGACAAGTGGGCCAGGCATGGTTTCCTGCCACGACAACTTTATGGTGGGCCCCACCTGATTAGTGGTCCGATCCCTGACACGCGTGCCTCACCGGCATGTGTGCCGCGGATCCACGTAGCACTTCTCAAGGAGCATTTCAAACCCCTATATCACATGGTAGAAGTAGAAAGTAAACGTCAACGTTCACCCAGTTTTCAAACGACGAAAACTTCGTTACTCTGGCGAACCATGGTAGTTGATACTCATGCACTTAGAAATTATACTCGGGAAATACACTTAACACTCAAGTCATCAGTAAATCATGTTTAATTCAGTTTACGTGGACCACCAAAATCACTTAATATCCTAAAATACCATATGAAATCCATCTGTTGGTCCATTACAATGACAGATTTAAACGGTCCTTATTCAACGAGTGGGTTACCATTAATCAGGAGTGATAACTATTTTAATAAATTTAATTTTGACCTTATAGTCCATATATAGTAAAAAAAAACTAATTTAACGTTTTATCAGGGAAAAATATATGCCGCGTGTAAAATTAATGAGTGAATGTGCATGAACAATCTATTATTCCAGAGTATTAAATAACTGGCCATTTCAAACGATGCGTGTGCGAAAAGCCGCTCTCATTCCAAGAGCGGAGAGAGAGGGAGACAATTCAAAGCAAACAGCCAAACTCATTAAAAACTACGCGCAACGAAGGGGAAGAATAAAAATATTAAAAAGGAAAAAAGTAAGGTAGTCTACGGACTACTGAAGCTTGTAACAGTAACCTCCCCATTTGAACCATCTGAGCCTTTCCCAGCATCGTTTGGCAATATGGATGTAAGTTAGATTTTGAATTAAAGGCCCCAAATCCTTGATTTTCAAATTTGAATTTTGTGTTCTTTTGAAGTGTGGGAATTGGGACAATGACTAGACGAGTTTGGGAATCATTTGGCTGGCGGCCTGAATATTGATTCCTATAAAATTCAAAATTATGTTTGACGGCCTAAACCTTGCCACAAGTGTCTTTAAATGGAAGGAAGAGATACTGACAATGATGTTTGAAAAGGAGTGGAATTTAAGGATTGGATTCTCTCTTTTCTTCTTTCTTTGATTCTAGGAAGGGGTAGTTTATTTTTTCAAATTCCTATGTAATTACAAGTAAATGAGTTATTATTATTATTATTATTAGAAGGTATTTGTTAAATTAGGGCACAAAAATGGATATTTAAATGCAGTCAAATATAATTAAAGAAAAGTTTATTGCAAAACTATATTATTTAGGATGATTTATGAAGAAAACGAATACCCTAAACTTAATTATCATTGTAGCGGAAGTGGATTGCATCCGACACTTGGATGGACCTTTAAGCATATAGGTTTGTGTGGGGGCCCACCATGATGTATTGTGTATTAATGTCACCCATCTCTTTTCCAAGATCATGCTTAGGGCATGTGCTAAAAAATGAGGTAGATATAATGCTCTAATGGACCACACCAAATAGTAACCTTGGGTTGATTAAATGTACAAAGCATTAAATGCAAGAGTCATCTATGATGTGGTCCACTAGAGCGATGGATTTGACTCATTTTTAGGCCTATATGCTAGCATGATCTTGGAAAAGAGATGGATAATAGATATGTAATGATGGGCCCTCAAATCGTTGGACGCTTAAAGGTCTGACCCATGGTTGGACGCAATTCACTTCCCATTATAGCCAAGTCACATTGACATTAATAAAGAATTAAGGAGTAAGTAATTATTATTTATTCACAGACAATTAGGCTCAATGGTAGGCTTTATAAGTTCAACACAGAGGTTATGAGTTCAACTGCCCATGTGGTGTGTGTGGGTGTAAATGTATGTAAAAGTAAGGGCTCATTTGGCATCTCGACTCTAATTCAATAAGAGTTTTCTCAATAAGAGTGACTCAAATAAGCTCTTTTTTATTCTAGCTCTTGTTTCAAATAAGCTTCTTTGGTAAATTATATTTTTAAGTTAAAAAAAAATAATAATCTTATTTGAAATAAGTACATTTGGTGCAACTTTTAAAGAAAAGTTTTTTTAAGAGTAGTCGAGGTTGAAGTGGATTATCCGTCATGTGGGACCCACTTTTGATATCCACCATTCATTGTGTGGGGCACACCTTCTATGTAAATCATCCATCATGTGGCCTACTTTGGATATGGGTCATCCATTATGCAAAACCTTGGATGTGAACCGTCCATTAGGTGGGGCCCACTTGATGTGGACCATCCATTATGAGGGGCTACACTTTGATGTGGGTCATCCATCATGTGACGCCTACTCTGTCCATTATGTGGACCCACCTTGATGTGGACCATTCATTGTGTAGGGGCCTGCCTTCATTATTGGTCGTTCATCATGTGGGCCCACCTTTGATGTTATGTGAGCTCACCTTCAATGACCACCATCATGTGGGCCCCACCTTTGATGTGGATTGCACACCAAATGGGACCCATTTGATGTGCATGTTCCGTAATGCTAGACCAAACTTTGATGCAGGCTATTTGTCATGTTGGGTCCACCTTTAATGTGAACCCTTCATTATGTGGGCCCACCTTTTTGTGGGGTCTCACCTCAATACGAGTCATTCATCATGAGGGGCCCATCTTTGGTGTCCACCATCCATCATGTTGGTCCCACCTTCATTGTGGGCCATCTATCATGTGGGGACCACTTGATGTGGATAGTCCATCATGTGGGACCCACCTTTGATGTCCACCAACCATCATGTAGGTCCCACCTTTGATGGAGACCATCAATCATGTGTGGCCCAACCTTCAATATGGATCATTCATCATGTTGGCCCACCTTTAATGTCAACCTTACATCATGTGGTCCCACATTCAATGTCCACCATCCATCATGTGAGTTCCACCTTTAATGTGAACCATCCATTAGGCATGGCCTGCTTGATGTGGATCGTTATCATGTGGGGCCACACTTTGATACAAGGCCATCCATCATGTGGGACTCACCTTTGATGTGACTGTGTATTATGTGGGGCCACCTTCAATACGGGGCGTGGGCCTACCTCGAATAAATTGTAAAGAGAAGAGAAAAAGGTAAGATGGAAATTACTTGAAAATTTTAAGGATAAAGTTGTCCAAAAATTTGTCCAAAATATCTACATTCTTAAGCCAAATAAGCTCTAGTTAAAAAGAAACCCCCAACTTGTAAAATCAGAGCTACTTTCTAAATAAATAAGTATTCTATTTATATTCTTATGACGTGTTTGGCACCATGGATTTGAGGAGTAGTGGATTCCATGATGTGAATTCTCATCAATTCCAATTCTTATTAATTCCAGATTTTCTGTCTGGCAGCCAAGATTTGGAGAGAAATCAGATATGAGAGAATGAACGGTGTAAATTTTAATCCCACCGTATACCCACCGTATTAGCCTCGATTTTTAAATCCATGTCATTCATTCATTTTTACAAATCATTTTATGCCAAAATCCAAAAAAAAAAAAAAAAACCAGATTCACGTCTAAAGTGGACCATAAAACAAGAAAAAGTGGAGAGTGAGACCTTTATGATGCACAAATATTTTGGATTAAACTAATGTTTATGTAGTTCCTTCATCTAGGTCTTCATGACCTTATCAACAATTTGGATGGAAAATATACATCATGTTGGGTCCCATAGTTAGGGACACATTACGTGTTTGAAATAGGGACACTGGCAGCGGAAGCGGAAGCCGAACAACACCACAACAAAATATAAGATCAAATAAGAAACACAATGAAATCACACCACACAAGCATTCAAACACAAGAGACAATCTGATTTTTATGTGGAAAAACCCCTCAATGGGTAAAAAACTACGGCACAAAGCGGTCCACTGTGATTAACATAAAATTACAGAGATTGACAGCCCATAAGCAAAGAAAACAGAGAAAACACAAGCTCTATCCCTCTCAAAACGCTCTCGCCTCTTCCCAATGCAATTAGGAAACCTTAGACACCTTAAGATTACATCTAAGTTTGGATACATGCCATATTAATAGCAAGAAATCCCAATTTAGAAACATCTTATGCACTACTGCGTAACTATGTAAGAAACCACGTGCATAGTTGTTAGAACTTAGGGAATGAACATTCCCCGAAATGTGGTGTTTTGCTGATCTGAGGTTCTGAATATAGAAACATTCGTAGATAATTACAAGCATTCACAAAATACACAAGAGAAGAGATATCGCAAGGCGAATTTTATTCCAGAGATTCTGAGATCTTGTACATTCCAGGCCGTGATCTGGCACGAGCCCTTAATTACATCGAATGATCGATGACCCTTGATTAAAAGGCAAAAGACTAGTCAGCAGAGACTATGGTCTCAGAGTTCTTTAGTCATGGAGACCTGTGTTTTGGTGGTCGCGGAGACCTGTATTTGTATGGTCGCGGAGACCTGTGTTTGTATGGTCGCGGAGACCTGTATTTGTTATAGACTGATCCACCTTTGTACGAGTCGGATGTCTATGTCCCATGTTTTGACCAAAGATCCGGGCTGAGACTGTTAGGGTTTATGGCTGAGATGGACAACTCTGGGCCCGCGCCTGTCAATGTAGGGACAGGTGACCTCGGGAAGTCCATTCTACAGTTGTGTGTACCTGCGCAGCTCAACCCGCGGATGCCGTTTGGATGGGTAGGGCATCGACTGTTCTTGGAATATCAGTTTTTAACAGATTGTGTGTGATAGTTTAGAACTCTCCTGGTGTGGTTTATCGTGTTAACCATAGTCCCCTTTGCTTAGTCCAGACCTGGATTCGGGTCATATTATGATAGTACACGTAATGATGATGCATCAGTATGATTCTGGGCGCCGGCGGCCTCTTTTCGGGAGAATTGTTCCATTCAGCTCGTTGGGTCGGATCGGACTCCGAAGGCTTGCGTTCTGCTCATTGGGTAGCCCGGATGGGTCGTTTGACTGCTCCATTGCGTCCGGAACGCTCGAAATACCCAAAATAGGCTCAAACGGGGCTTTAAATGTTATAAAATGAAAATTTAAGGGTACTGGAACGAATGCGCAAAGTGCTGATTTTCGCGATCCGCTGGCCTGATATTATCGATGCGCTGGGGCCAGTGCGTCCTTAAATGATTTTCATGATGCGCCGGGTAATTTTATGACGCGCTGGAGCCAGTGCGTCCTTAAAATCTAATTTTTCGATCCGCTGGCCAATTTTGCGACGCGCTGGAGCCAGTGCGTCCTTAAAATGCCCCAATTGATGGTTTGTGTAATCCACCAAGGACTTTCCTGATGCGCTGGGCTACTTTGCGACACGCTGGGGCCAGTGCGTCCATAAAATAGCTTTGACTCGAAAAAAACTTATACTTTTATGATCCGCTGGCCTATTTTATGACGCGCTGGAGCCAGTGCGTCCTTAAAATGCCCCAATTGATGGCTTGTGTAATCCACCAAGGACTTTCCTGATGCGCTGGGTCACTTTTATGATGCGCTGGGACTGGCGCATCGAAAAAAGATGACTTAGTCATTCCTCCGGACCTGGTGCGATCGGAGGTGCGATTTCCGGCGAGGGGTTCCGGCGGTCGGAGAAGGATTCCGGCGGTCGGCAAAGGTTTTTCGGCGACGAGGTCCTCTCTCTCTCTCGCTGAATGATGCAAATGAGGTGGTGGGCGGGGTATTTATAGGTAAAGTCGCCCAATAGGCGGTCGACACGTGTAGCGCGTCGAGAAAATGGGTCGGCGCGTCGATTAAAGCCACTCGGCGCGTCTCGAAATGACCGAGTTCGGAAGCTGATTCTCAGGGCGCGCTAGCTGTCAGCGCGGCCTGAAATTGGCTGATTTTTGGATGCGCTGGACGTATTTAGGGACGCGCTGGGGCCAGTGCGTCCTGTAATTCAAAATCACTGAATTACATGATGCGCCGGGTGAATTTGTAAACGCGCTAGAGGTAGTGCGTCCTATAATTCAATCAGTCCGAATTTCGTGATGCGCTGGAGGATTTTTGTGATGCGCTGGGGGATTTTTGTGATGCGCTGGGGGCAGTGCGTCCTAAAATTAATTTCTGGATGCGCTGGACGTACTCGTGCCCTTCCAATTTTGGGTTTTGCAAATTGGGGAATTTGTGGGGCCCGCCTTGTGATGAATACCGATGCACTGCTCCTATCTTTTGGTAATTGAGGTAATCCCCCTATATTTTGACAGTTTTGGTCACGGTGTCCGGTGGGGTCCACTACCGACTCAATTTCCTGTTCTTTTGGTTAAATGCGTGTTGTGATTTTCGACGCGGTCTTCGATGCACTGGCCCTTAATTCAATAAAGTGATGATTGGGGTACCCATACTCATTGTTTTGAAGATCTTCACTTTTGGGACCCCAACAATAGTCGACTAGTCAAACCTAGCACAAAACAGTTCAGGGGAAAATACCAACACAGACCCGTCATGCTGCCTCACCACCAACTGGTCGCTCGACCGGTCGGAGCCCCCTGCAGACCGGTCTAGGGCACACGAAAACTGCCTAGGAGCCTTGCTGTGCTATGTGCCAAAAGCTCAAACCGATCGGCCGATTGGTCTAAGCACTCAACCCTTGCACGCTTTGAAGGCTTTACAACAGTCTCCACCAAGGCTTCAAACGTCGAATCAAACCATCCTCGTTTTGTCGTCTCATCTTCATCATAGCTCCACCGCTTCTCGTGCCTTCATCAATCCTAACATTGCACTTTCACGCCCCTTTCCGCTCTTCTCATGTGACCCTTGGGCACTTGCCACATACTAGCAACTGTGGATCTCGCTGCCGATCCCACAACTTCACTGTGAATTGTGCTCCCGATTAACTTGTAAAGATGGCCACACCTCCGTGCCTTCATACACACGAGTGCCCCCTTCATCACTTCACAACAACGATCGCGGTCGATGAACACACACTCTTTCACCTTAAGTGCACCAAGAGAAATCACATTCACATTAATCTTGGGGACATGCTTCACATTTTTGAGGACTTGTTCGATTCCATCTAACATCCTGATGCGCACCATACCAATACCCACCCCTTATGAGCATAGCCACTGCCCACAAACACCGATTCACCACCATACTTTTTGTATGTCATGAATGAACTCCGGTTAGGACAAACGTGTCATGAAGCCCCTGAATCTAGGATCCACTTTCTACCGTGAAATCCCTTGCTAGATACAATCAGAACTTCACAAAGATCGCCATTGTCCTCTAAGGTATTGGCTCCCTCTCTAGAAGAATTTTCATACTCCTCTTGCTTCAACTTGAGATTCTGACAATCCCCTCTCATGTAGCCTTTCTGATCACAACTTCAGCACTTCACCTTAGCTTTTCCTTTGCCATTGACCTTAGATCCCAATTTCGAATATCCTCCACCATGTTTATAATTTATTCCCCTTATAATCAGTGCCTCTAAGGAAGAACGAGAACTCATGTCAGCGCTTTTCTTTCTCATTGCCTTCAATTGGAGGGCTAAGCTTGTAACGGCCCGAAAATTTAGAATTTATTTGATAACTTTTAAGAATTTTTATCGATTTTATTTTAAATAAAATATCGAGCGTTTACCTTGTTTTGAAAACAACGGACTATCCGTAGGAGATCCGATAGGAGACCCCTTACAAAAGTTGCTTAAAATGATCACATAAACGTCATAGAAAGATCGAATTTTGAAAATCTCGCAGTTTTCGGATAATTACGAAAATGCCATTATTCAAATTTAAGTGAAATTGTCATTTTTAAGTATCATAGTTTCTGACGATCACTTTCATGCAAAACTTCATATATGAGCTTTTAGGTACATTTTACCCGTACACGTCAAATTTCAGCCATCCGATCATCCTACAAATGCCCTAATCAGAAATTGGACCATAAGTGGCCCACCTTAACTCGGATCCATCTCAAATTTCATGGCAGCGGTTAAAATTGTGTGACCCCACCTATTGAGCCGTGCGTGAACCACGGGTTCCGTACACGTTAAAAAAAAAGATTCTCTCCTTCTTCTCCGTGCACGCTGTTACAGCGTGCATCACTGCTGACTGGGCGGTCCTCGCCGTCCATCAATGTGGACTCCATATGTTAAATCCAAGCCGTCCATCCGTCTTCCCTTCCTTATACACTCCTTCCTGTCAAGTATTTCTCCCAACAGACAATCATAATAGCCCGCTCTGAATCACTGTTCAAAACCAAGAATGCCAAGATCCGAGCGATCGCCTTACATGGACGGTCCATCATTGTCCCAAACCTTCCTGTGGACTCCACCTAGCTTCCTAACAATTCACATGCATAAGGAATCACCGAAACCCGTCATTCCTTCTCTAACTCAAAATCGGAACCCGAGATCTCCTTCTACACCCACCAACCATCCGGCCTATTAAACACCTTCCTTAGACGCCCCTACCCTTTACGGAAGTTCAGAGAGAGAGAGAGAGAGAGAGAGAGAGAGAGAGAGAGAACTCCATACAGAGAGATATAGAGAGAGATCGTGAGGAGAGAGAGAGACCGTGGGAGAGGTTGTGTAAAGAGAGAGAGTGCCATGTGGGAAGGGATCCCGCACCCCTGCTATTGCTGTCGCTGGAGTCTTATTTCAGAGAAGGAAGAAGAAAGAGGAGGAGGAAGAGAAATAAAAGAAGAAGAAAGAGAAAAGAAGAAAAGAGAGAGAAAAGGCTCAATCGAGCCACGTCGAGTCAACTCGTCTCGTCTGGGAATCCGAATTTAACCATCATTTTGAGAGGTAAGCTCCATCTAATCCAGGTTTATGCTTCCTAAAACCATCATAAACCCAAATCCTAGGTGTAGATATAACTATATGATCATAGCGATAAAAATCATACCCTAATCTTCTGACTTCCAGTACGTAACGTAGGTTTGATCTAAAGAAGATATCGCGGCTCTAATCGCTTCTCAAACCATCCAAACTCAAAGGTGTAGATTTTCTTTAAGCCCATCTACGATAATATTAAATTGACATGTTGATTTTATGCTTTGAAACTAGAATTTTGTTACGCGACTTCCTGAAACCGTACTTGTTGAAATCTTTCCATGTAAATATGAATTGTATGATGTTCCTTATTGTGTATGTTGAATTTTGATGTATGAACTATGCATGAATGGTTGGAAAATGAATTGTGATGATATACATGCTTATGAGGAGATTATGCTTGATTTACGTTGTTACATGCTCATGATGATAGATGTGTTGTTTGCTATGGGTTATTGTATATGGATGTTACGCTAATGAACACGCTTTAACATACTGATGTAACCATATGATGTAAAGAGAAGAGGCCGTGCGAGGCCTTGTTATGTTGGCATTACCATGTGGAGATTTTGGATGACTATGCCCTATTGTGAAAGTCGACATTGCTGTGTGTCTTATTGAATGAATATGCTTTGACATGAGAATTAGGTATTGGCATTACCATGTATGTGTTGTTGATTACATATGCCTATGATGTTGAGTTTGGCACTATCGTGTGTGCATTGTTGGATACGTGCTAAGGGATCCTTATTGATTCTCTACCTGCGACGGATCCACTGAAGTATGAAACTGATAAATATGAAGACTTTTGAACTGATTGGGGGTAGGGAGTGATCATTAGCCGTATACATCGTTTGATGGGCTGAATGCTAAACTTACTTAATTAAATGAGAAACTAATCATGCATTCACTGGACCCGACTTGGTGGGTCAGCCCCTTGGGCGTTGGAGAAAGTGTGCATGAGCCCGTTTCTCTCTTGCTATCTAGTAAAAGTGTGCATGGGCCCGTTTCACTAGTTAGGTTTTGGTGCATGGGAAGAGTGGAGTGATCCCGTCCTAGCTAGAACCTCTGGTGACTAGTGGCTGGTGAGAAGAGTGGAGTAATCCCGTCTCATTTGGTCAGGGTGCCTTAGCCAGAGCATGCATGTCATGCATTGCATTAACCAAGATCTTTTACTGAATTGTTTTGATTTGATTAAATGATAATATCCTACTTGTGTTTACTCTGTGCCATTATTATCATAATTGTCTTAAAGGGATATTTCCCACTATGATAGCGTTTAACGCTATCAAACCACATCTCAGATAATCCAGGTGAAGATCCAGTAAGAGAATCGAACAATACGACGAGGTGTTCCAAGGCTCGTGGTAGCAAGTGACGCACGATGAAACCGAAGTGGCTTGAAGATCGATTATGTTTATTATCTTTGTACAATAGATTTATTTTCATGTAATTTGTAATAAGCCTCTCATTGAGATTAGAAAGTAGAATATTATGTAATTTGTATAATTTAAGGACATTATCTTGATAACGTAAAGTAGAAAAACTTCGAATAAGAACATTGAATTCCGTCACTTTGCTATGAATGCCATGAATGCGGGAAATAAAGATGAATGTACGGAAATATATTATTAACACATTCTAGATAACACCCGAAAACTCCGCCCATTGTGTTGTCTACGAGAGCCGAAATTTCGGGGCATTATAGAGCTAACGGTCTCGACGTTGATGGTCTCTCTCTTTGTGCACACATAGTCCCTAATTGACTCATATGAATCTAGAGGAGAATTTAGTAGGATGTATGCTTAATATTCATCATTTATCGGCTCGTTTATCTCCACCAACTTGCAAACTAATCGATTGAATGTGCTTAAGTGGTCATCCACATCCATCTCCTCAGCCATCCTCAAGGTGAACAACTGCATCAGTAAATACATGCAATTCTCTAGAAACTTTTTGGCATAAACCTTCTCTAGCTTCGCCATCGTATCACCACAGTCTTCTCCTTCGTGATGTGATAGAGGACATCATCAGTAAGGCATAACATGATCGATGTTCTAGCCTTCTTGTCGAACTTCATCCATTTATCATCTTTCATAGCCTCAGGTCGTTTTCCAAGAGCTTCATCAAGCCCTTGTTGAACTTGAAGGGTTTCGATCTTCACCTTCCATAGCTTAAATTTATTTTTGCCGGAGAACTTCTCTACCTCAAACCTTGTGCTTGATCCCATCTTCTCATCTTAGATCTGAATTCTACTCCACCCTAACTTTAGCTCTGATACCACTAGTTGTGAATAGGGACGCCGGCAGCAGGAGCGGAAGCCGAACAACACCACAACAAAATATAAGATCAAACGAGAAATACAATAAAATCACACCACACAAGCATTCAACCACAAGAGACAATCCGATTTTTACGTGGAAAAACTCCTCAACAGTTAAAAAATCACGGCACAAAGCTATCCACTATGATTAATAAAAGATTACAGAGATTGACAGCTCACAAGCAAAGAAAACAGAGAAAACCCAAGCTTTCTCCCTCTCAAAACACTCTCCCCTCTTTCTAATGCAATTAGGAAACCTTGAACACCTTAGGAATACATCTAAGTTCGGATACATGCCATATTTATAGCAAGAAATCTCAATTTAGAAAAATCTCACGCACTACCACGCAACTGCCTAAGAAATCGCGTCCGTAGTCGACCGGTTGCCTGACCACCTAGCATAAAACAGTTCAGGGGAGAATACCAACACAGACCCATCACGCTGCCTTACCACCGATCAGTCGGAGCCCCCTGTAGACCGGTTGGCCGATTAGTTTAGGGCACACGAAAACTGCCCAACAGCCTTGTTGTGTTATGGGCCAAAAGTTCAGACTGGTCGGTCGACCGATCTAAGCACCCAACCATTTAACATTATGTTGGGTTCCACTTTGGGGAGGATTATCCTCAAACTCATCTTTTTTAGACGATATGAAAAAGAGCTAAAAATGCCTTTTTGAATTATCCTGGATTCCTCTCAAATCCACTTCTCATAAAATCCGTGGTGCCAAACAGAATAAAGCAACTGGTTTGTCCCCACTTCTGCTCGAATCCATGGTGCTAAAGGGGCCATTACCAAACATTTTAAAAGCTTTTATTTATTTATTTATAGAAATAAGCTAATAAATTCTTATTTGTAGAGATGCCAAACATAAATTAAAATTTTACTGTTACAATTTAAAAAACAAACAACTCCTACATGATTTCAATTCAAGTTGGATGTGAAAATTCAGGAACTTTGAGCTGCCAAACATGATTCCAGTTTAAAATCTAAAATTTAATGACCAAGTATAGGTACTTATATTTGAGTTTTTCTTTTTGTAGCAACAGGTATTTCTTATATTGTTTTTAGTATTTACCAGTTTTTATGAAAAGGTGTAATCATTATTTTAAAGCGCTTATGTTTAGATTTTTTTATTCAAATAATATAAATAGTTAAGGAAATTTTTTTCTTCTTGTCCACTGTTTAGCATGCAAACTTTGGTTCTTCCCTTTTCTTCAAATATGATCCATTCAAAGAATGGATCCTTGTATAGTGTATATGATTGCTCGTAAGAAACCTAGCAATCCCTCCAGTTGATTATTCATCGTGAAACCCACGTCTTGAGCGGTTCCGATCATCCGTACGCATGGCAACAATCAAACTACGAAACTCACTTTCAGTAGTCCGCGGACTACGAACAGTGGGTAGCAGAAATAAAAGACTTGCCGAATGTAGTGCTCTTTCTCTCTTGCTCCTGCTACGGACAATCTCAGACTTTTATAGCATTTCTGAAAACAGTGCAGGAAAAAGAAAAGAAAAACTCTCCCCCCGTTAAATATCTACCAATTCCTTACATGGGTCTATCTCCTTTTATCTTTTGATGGTAATTTTCTCATTATCTCATTCCCCTTTGTTTATTTATTTGCAGAATGAGCTTTTTTCAATGTCTTGAAGCAGGATAGGATTTGGAAAAAAAGTAAGTTGGGTAAAAATCTCTGTTTGGTTGTTCTCATTTTCTCATTTTTTATTTTTTATTTATATATTTCCGGTGGATTTTGTTTTTGGGGGTGTTGAAATTTTATCCTCTTTTTTTTTTTTTTTTTTTTTTTTTTTTTCTTTTGATGGGGATGTTGTTTGGTTTTGATGATTTGGATTTTGGTACATATGGAAAGCATATGTGGTTTTGAAGATGCCCATGTAGAGATTATAATTCTTCTCCATCTTTCTTTCTTTTTTTCTTTTTTGGTTTTTTTGGGTTCTTGTTTGGGTTGGAGGTTTGGATTTTGGTGGATATTGACATGATGTGTGTGTGTTAGGATGCCCATTGGAGATTTGAATTGTTCTATTTTTCCCTGGATTTTTAGTTTTTGTTTTCTCTTGTTCTCTCTCTCTCAAATTTTTGCGTCTTATTTGGTTTGGAAATTCGGATTTTGTAGAAATGATGTGGGCTTCTAAGGATCCATTTGGAGGTTTGAAATGTTCTTCTTAGTTTTGCTGGATTTTTTGTGTTTTTTTTTTTTTTTTTTCGGGTCTCTTGTTTGGTTTGGAAATTTGGATTTTGGTGTCCAAGGATGTGTGGTTCCAACGATGCCCACCTGAAGAATTTCAGTTGTTCCTTTTTTTTCCTGGATTTTTTTTTAGTTTTTCTTTTCTCGTTTTTCTTTTTTCTTTTTCTTTTTTCTTTTTCTCTTGTTTGGTTTGGGAATTTCGATTTTCTAGAAATGAAGTGGGTTTCTAAGGATGCCCATTTGGATTTTTGAATTGCTCTGTTTAGTTTTGCTGAATTTTTGGTCTCTCTCTCTCTCTCTCTCTCTCTCTCTCTCTCTCGGTTTGGAATTTGGGATTTTGATAGATATGGAAAAGATGTGTGCTTCCTAAGATGCCCTTTTGAAGATTTCGGTTCTTCTTCTGGATTTTTGGTAGATAAGGAAAGGATGGAATTTTATGACCCAGGGAGGATAAATATACCTTCCCTTTTCAAGCATTTGTAAGAGTGGGGCCATGGTCTGGTTATCTAGACCGTCAATCTGATGGGCACCATGATGGATGAACCAGTTATTTGGTCCTTTGTCCTTTTGGCATTCAACTTTTACCATTGCTGTTATACATTCTTAACTGTCCATTGTAGGTTCCAATTCGACGGCTAGGGTCTTCTGATATGGGAGATTTTAGGGGTAGAATCCTTCTGTGGTGGGGCCTGTCAGACCAACGGTCTGGATGCTGAACCATTTGTGCCATTTGTATGGAGTCGAGGCTCGTGAATAGTGATCCTTATATATGTTTTGATGATGCCTATTTAAATGTGTATTTTGCAGATATTGATTTTGGTTACCATTTTGCTTTGATTCGATGTTCTGCCTAAAGAATTTCAAAATTTTCAATTGAAGAGATGAGGAAACGGAATTACACAAAACCAATCAAGCGTTGGGAATATCCATCTAATGGTCCTTGCTGATACGGTTGTGTCTTGGATTTGAACAGTAGATAGCGCTTGTTGCTTTTGGTGTCTGTGGTAATGCAGTTTGTGCTGAAAATTGGTTTGGGTGGTGTTTGTTTTTACTAATAGCTAATCTGGGTTCCATCACAAAGTCGATTTGATTTGAGTTTATTTTGTCAAAATCGAGATCTAGGTAAGTTTAATTTGTTAATTCAATCCTGTTAGAGAGTCTTTTCTTTCTGCTCTTCTGTATAGTGCCTATTTGGCTCTCCCATCGGACACCATACCTTTTTGTAATTAGGGCTATTGTGAATAAAAGACGGTTAGAGAGAACTCTCTAATTCCATTTTCTCTCCAAAACATGGTATCAGAGCTAGGCGAATACATGGTCTTTAGGTTTTATAGATACAAACAGTGAAAATGGTTCTTTATCTTATCAGTATAATGTTGGGTGGGTGTGGTTGACTTAGCTAAAAACAACATTTAGTAAAACAAAAAGAGTAACTGAAAGAAGCCCGTCTTTCCTTCAAATCTTACCGTAAACAAACTTGTGGAAAGAGATGATCGAGTCAAACAACCCAAATTTCTGATGGAATTTGGATTAGAGGGTTTGCACCCATAGCTCAATGGACTGCATTGATTTTTTTTTTCCCCGCAACCTTGTGGTCTTGAAGGAGATGATGGTAGATGAGATTTCCTTTTAACCATTTGTCTATGTGCATCAAATTCTCATCATTCCACTGTGTAAATATCACATAGCAACATCTTGTAGCTGCTTGGAGATCTCAAACCCAAAGAGTTAAAGGCTCTCTTCTGTGGATGCTAACTCGAGTTTCTAAGTTTCCACCTAATAACTGTATTTGGTTCATCTTGGGACTTCAACTGGAAATGTTCCTTTTCTGCCAGAAGTTATTTCTTGAGTGATGAACATATGGAAGTTGATTTGCTTTTAGCTTCTTTCTGTTCTTACTGAAGCTTATAGTGTAGCTGGAAAAGATCACCCATATTGCTTTTGGAGATATGCTTCATTGTTCGAAGATACGAAGGTTTAATCATTGTAATCTGCTTGAGGTATAATTGGAGAAATTTAGTTATGGTCAGGACATTGCTCAGTACCATTGCCCATATTTTACCATCCTCGATATCCAACCAATCTGGACATCAGGTGGTTTAATGTGGGCCAAATAGGGCAGGCTGTGATAATCATCAATGTGGCCTGGATGATCAAGAAAGTGGACCACACAAGCTGGACATTTTCTTATTAGGTTTTATTATTTAATTATTTGGTGGAGTTATGAGTCATGACTTGTTCAACAAATTTTCCTTTAGCTTTTTCTTTTTTAATCATATATCCGGTGGGCTACTTTCTAGGTATCAAATGTTTTTTAATCATATATCCGGTGGGCTACTTTCTAGGTATCAAATGATGCCTACATGACATGAAATTGGTCCCATCTGAAAGTCGCTTTGAGTTATCTTTCTGATGAGCCTAAGACATGCAATTCTAATACCATTTGCGTGAGCTAGGGGTAATTTTCCAAAGCTCGTGTGATGGGTTTTAAGGGTATTTTGTTCATTTTAATGTTTTTAAGACATGGATTGTTACGATTAGAAACAATGGATGGTTAGGACATGTATTAGGGGTTTCTTTGCTTTAAGAGAGTACATAATCATGTAATGACTCTTTTATGAGGAGTGATGGTGTTCATTATAGGATTGTGTTTATTTTCATTAGAAAAGTTGAATTGTTTCTCAATTTCTAGCATAAGTACTCCCCAAGGTGATGAAGGATCCTAATTTGATCTATGAGGCGCTCACGGAGCATTTGCTTTTGAAGATCTTTTGTCAATTCATTGCCAAGTCACTTATAGGATTATGTGGCCTAGATATCTCATATCCATCATCGATGTTTCATGATTCAAACTTGCGTCAATTTCTCATTCATATGGTGCTCTTTAACTTAGATGGTGGAGAAAAAATCACCAGAAAAGATCGAGTGGAATTTCTCTTCCTTAACTTCTCTTGCTTGTTCATATTTTGGTTCTTTCTTCACTGTTTGATTAACGGGGCAACCTCATTATCAAGTCAATGAAATCTCAACACCTGAATCACAAAGAAATGTACATGTATACATTCACAAGAAATATTAGAGTAGAGGGGGAAATATCGCTATTAATATTCAAACTTCTTCTACAATACTTGAGAAAATTCACAAACTAGGAAAAATGTGAAATGGCTACCTCCTGAAATCAAGGAGTTGTGGGATACAATTGGTGAAAATGTAGTGATGATTCTAACAAATAAACTGGAAAGTGCTGATGCTGGAGAAAAGATGGACTGATTTTAGTGCTTTTCTTCTTGTCTGTTTGTCGTTTTAGTTCCTTGTTCTTTGTTTGGTTAACTAAGGTTTCTTGGGCTCATTGGTCAAGTCTTGTGATTCGAGTAGAATCGGTTGGTTTCTTTACGATCAAGTGGCAAGTTGAAAGGTTGATATAAATGGGATTTTTCTCTTGTAGTCAGGCACGTTAACTGGTTTCAGAGATTTAAGCTCACGTGTTTTGTTCTAAATTCCTAATTGCATTTGCCGCAATGTAGCACATCAATACAAACCCTTCAAATCTTGAACCCCACTGGGGATGGATCACAGCCTGAAAATCACACTGATTGGTAAAATGGACGGTTAAAAAATGGTCAGTCCAAATTCAACAGGCAAAATTAGATGGCACCGTCTGATCAGTGTATTTTTGGGTTGTACTCCAAGATGCCACCCATAACAGGCCCGTGCTCCAAACGGTCTGGATTGTTGTGCATGAATGTCATGTACAATGGATAGATTGCCACCCATGTATTATTCTTTCAAAACATACTAATTTCCCTATCTACCAAAAAGATTCACACATTCCTATTCATTCAATGACTCTTACTGTTTATTTCCTTTCCCAGGTGAAGGATACCCTTAGAAATCAGCTATTGAAATGAGGCAAGACTCCATTGCTAGTTTTTGTTTGTAGCTACCATTGTTACTAGAAATTGGAATTCGGGTTCACGGGAATGGCTCCTGGAAGCAACATCTGCAAGGAAGTTTCGGAGTCGCACTCTGCTATGGCGGATTATGGCATATCAAGTGCAAGTGTGGAAATTGAAAAGGTCCCATCAGCAAAAGCAACTGCAGGGTTGGGGGGAAAGAGTGGAATGTCTTCAACTAACGGTGTGCATGAGCTACTTGACTGCCCCATTTGCACGAGCTTGATGTACCCTCCTATTCACCAGGTTTGTTCTCGGTTTCCCTTCTCATTGTTTTCAAGTTTGCCCTTACTTCCATGTTTTCATCTTTATCATAGTTGCTTGTGGCTTCATTTGGATAGTGTATCTTTTGATATCTTGATTTTATGCACTCAAGATTTTGGTGGGGCCCACTGCTTGGCCCATCGGCATCCGCGTGTCAGTTCTCAATGAAAATCCTGCAAAATTTAGTAGTGGGAATTTTTTTTAAAAATTTTTTTGGATTTTTACGGCAAATTTCTTGAGGAATCTATATTTTACCAAATAATGATTCCACAATTAGAAAATACGTTGAGGAATGAAATTACAAAAATGCCCTCATTTAATTTTCTTCTTTAAAAAATAGTGAAACTCAAGACTTGTGGGGCCATGTGTATACTTGAATTGGAGTATTTTGAATGGTGTATATTAATTTTTATGGATTGGTCCACCTTACAATTGGATCTACCATATTTTTAGTTCGTTTAATAAGAATGTTGTTGTGCATTTGTTGGACGGGTTGGATGTGAGATACATGCCACGTGGGCTCCACAACTTGATTTTCCACTTTGTTGTAAAGAAAAGGCAAAGCAGGGCAGTAATGTAATTTCTCCTCTTAAAAAGCACTGGCCAGGAATACTGGTTACTGGAGGCATTATTTGGTAAAATCCAATTCTTTGAGGGATTTTGCAGTAAAAATACCTTTTTTTTGGACGAAATTATAAATGTCTGTGAACTGACAAGTGAAAGCTTGATGTGGCAGCATGGCACCTGCGATAATATTGATTACATGGAAACCAATATTTCTGAAGATACACTATCAAAATGCAGCCTATTTATAAAGAGAACTGATCATCTACTGGTGGCGATACCATAACTTGTGGTGCCAATACCATCTTTCCTGCCAAGATGCCACATTTGCAGGATATCTGTACCATGAAAAAAGTTAGCCCCACCCTGAAAATACCTGGCGTGAAAATCAGGCTGGTCCGCTCATTAGATCAGATGGGCCACTGTTGGAATCAGTGGAAAACTGATGTCTTACTGCCCACCTAGTGAGTGAGTCAGCCTTTTTTTGGAAGGTGTTCATGGTGGATCCTATGATTGCATGGTACAGATGTCCTAAGTGGCATGTTAGTAGGAGAGATTGTACATCACTACAAGTAGTGTTGCTGTTGCTGTAGGTGATAAAAGAACTTCACGCCGTTTGATAAAATTTGCTTATCTTTCAAAAAAAAAAAAATCCTACTATTGGATATGGCACGTGCAATGCACATGTGAGAGAGGAAGCTGTTTGCAAGATGTGGAATAGGAGGGTGGGGAATCCATCGTAAAAAGAGGAGTATTTGATACTCTTGAGCATGATGCTTGATATGCATGCGTTTGTAAGTTGTATGCACGACATTTACTACTAAATTGAACGGTCCAAATTGGAAACCTACTGCAAATGGGTCATCATCCAAAAATCACATTGTTTGAGCTATCCTAGCCTTTGATTAGTGGACAGATGTTTGGTAAATTCAGACCATAGGATATTTTGTATTAAATTGCCCTTAAAATGTCCGCTAATCAGGTACTCTTATAACCAAATCAGTACAATATTTTGTGTACAGTCCAATAAATAGTGGGTAACAATTTGAATGGCTTAAACTGAGTTAATTGAATTCAATTTGTACAATTTCTTTGTGCCCGTGTATCAACCATCACGCTCTGCTTGAGTATCAAAGCTTCCTACATCTAAACAATAGGTGAGTTTTGGCGGAAAGCAAGGATTCACCCATTAAATTACCTAAATGCCGCTATGTATAGTTTTAAACCCTTACCACGTCCTTAAATAATGCATATTTTACCAAATATAAAAGTAGTTATGTGAATATCTTTGCCTTAATGAGTATGTCTTCTCTTCTTGTCATACATAGAAAAGTAAAAATTAATTCAATTTCATTATATATGTTGGGGTCACTTATTCTGATAGTTTTATTCCAATTTCCTTCTTTTTTTTCTCGCTATGAATGCCTTATTTTCATGGCTTTCTTATTTGCTTGATCAGTGTGAGATTTAAATTGATTCTTGAAGCCTATTTCAATGTAATACACTTGAGGCCATCACCGCTAAGGCAAAGGCTGAATTTTGATATTTGTGTTTTTTTCCCCCCTCACAGTTCCAATTTAGGGGGTGTTTGGATTTGGGCTAAACAAAAGAAGGGAAATGTAAACTAAGACGGTGGCATAAGTGGAAGGGAAAGTGACATCATCGCTTGGGAAAGGAAGCCCTTTACACCTGTTTGTTTTGCTCCAGAAATTGTCTTGGGAAATGCATTTCCTTTCCATTTGCTATAACATGTAAGAAACAATGAGAATGCATGCACTAACTGCATGAAATAACAGCTTCTTAGTGGTTGCATGGAAGAAGTGTGGCATTTTCTTGAACACACTAGAACTTGTTGACTCTCATACATCTGAGTTGGAAATACTGGTTTCGAAATGGAAGAGAAAGAATGATATTTACATGAGGTTTGTTTGGATTGGGTGAAAACCTTGGAAAACTAAGGAAAGCAAAATAAATTCTTTTGATGTGGCATTTCCTCTGTTTGAGAAACATAAAAAGAGAGGGAAATAGATTTACTTTCCTCAAAAAGTGAGTAAAACCTTTTACGGACATTGCACTTGTGTGGCAAAACTAAGCTGTGAATCCAGTTGGCCTAATAATCTGGCCCAAATCAGGCAGGTCAATATATCAGGTGGGCCACACATAGAAATTAATGGCTAGTTAATAGAAAGATTGCCAAATGTCCATACTCAAATGTTTGTGTCGCCCACCTGATGATTTGACCAGCCTATTTTTAAACCCACCTCTTGAGTGGCTTGGTTGTCCTATAAAAGTGCCAGGTTGGTATGCGTGGCCATGTGTAGGGGTTTATATTGAATCCGCAAAGCTCCTGCAATTTTGCAGCATTTCATTTTTGCTTGTTATCCCTGCCTGTTATTTGTTCCCATCTCTTTAAAAGATGTCTTTATTTTTGGGCTTTTGACATATAAACCTTTTGGCCTATACCCAAATACCCCTTACCTTTTAAGTGTTCCTAAATAAACCCATATCTTTTCAAACATTAGTAAAAAAGCCCCTGCCGCCAATGAACCATATATATGATTACCATATTTTGAATAATGAAACATGTGTATGAGATATGGTCTGTCCATAAGGTTGGAAATAATCTGTAACTCCTTCTATCTGTTGCTAACGGTTGCCTTTTGTCCTTTCCATCAAGCTTGCATGATGGAAATACCACCGAGGGGTGTATTTGACCGTAGTTTGAAGACGTACGGGTTTATTTAGAAATACTTGAATGGTAGGGGGAAATTTGGGTATAACCCAAAAGGCAGGGGTTCGTATGTGGGTCGATCTAAAACTACAGTGTGTTTAATCTGTATGTGCAGTGTCCAAACGGCCACACTCTTTGTTCGGAATGCAAGCTTAGAGTGCACAACCGATGCCCGACTTGCCGATACGAGCTAGGAAACATCCGGTGCTTGGCTTTGGAGAAGGTGGCAGAATCATTGGAACTCCCTTGCAGATATCAGAGCTTGGGTTGCCACGACATATTTCCATACTATAGCAAGCTCAAGCACGAACAGCTGTGCCGGTTCCGGCCATACAACTGTCCTTACGCAGGATCTGAATGCTCGGTCACAGGCGACATCCCGACCCTTGTTGCGCACCTCAAGGACGACCACAAGGTCGACATGCATGATGGGTGCACCTTCAACCACCGATATGTCAAGTCCAACCCACAAGAGGTCGAAAATGCTACATGGATGCTGACTGTAAGTGATTTCTCACTTTTGGGATATCTGGTAGATGTTTTGTATACAATCAAAGAGCTTTGCTACATGCTCCTGCCCATGTGTACCTGGAAAGTGTGTTGGACGTCCAAGACATGCATCTGGTGGGCCCCACTGTGTATATTACCCAACAAACAAAATCTGGTCAGTCAACTCATCAGGTGGGTAAATGTACAGAAACTATTGAGGAATAGAAAAATATCCAACGATCAACATTCAAGGTACACATCTGGCCCGCCTGATGAGCGGTCCATAAACACTTCTGGTGCTGATGGGAATGACAACAATCGGAACAAAATGGAATTATATTATCCGCAACCTGAAGATGTGTGGTATCCGCAGGTTACCTGTTTGTATGAGTGCTTCCCATGGACGAGTGAGCCTGACCATTGACCTGTTGGGCCCCACTGTGGATGGACAAGTACCAGAAAAGAAGAAAAGGTTTAAGAAAATAAATATGACAATGGTCCACATTCAGCTGAAAAGAAGACCAAACTGTGGATGGTGGGATCCTTCCAGCTTGGCAGATTTTTTTTGGGTATGGTCCAACATAGTGGGGCCATCATATCAGCAGTGTGGTCACTGAACAATGGGCCCCACTTTTACAATCTGAAAAACTGAGGATGCCATATAAATCGTCCGCAACATAGAAGTATTTTCAAGAACTGATATGGGTGTGGTGATGTAGTCGCTAAAATGCAGAACTATGTTGAGATGTATGACATATGTAGGCATTCGCTTTTCCTGCCCATTGTTCATAATACACAATGGATGATGATGTGCATTTTCTGAAAGAGAAAAAAACTTTGATACTCTGCCAGTGTGTGAATGATATGCAGGAACTTGGGGATTACTTGTAATTGCATACTTGGCATTAAAGTAATTCGAATTAAACTGTCCAAAATTGTGGGTCCCAGTTTAGATGTATCATCACACAATCTAGTCAGTTTAATTTGAATTAATGAATTCAATGTGTCCAATATCTGAGTGCCTGCATATCAAGCGTCATGTGCAGCCAGAGTATCAAATAACTCCCCCCCTTTTGAATTTGTCAAAACTGATCTCTCAAATCTTAGGTTTTGCTAAGGGCCCTACGAGGGATCTCTCAAATCTTAGGTTTTGCTAAGGGCCCCACTAGGGATCTCTCAAATCTCTCAAATCTTTCAAAAAAAATAAAAATAAATCTTAGGTTTTTCTAAGGTCCCCCACCTTTTAGGGGATGTTAGCCACATCCCTTAACCCTTCAAATGGCACACGGGGTGACTTATTGTTGATCCGAATGGCTCATTCATTCATACAACAGGAGCAAGGCATGGTGCAAAAATCATGCCAATCGGGTGATCCTAAGCTTCCAGTAGAATAGCATGAAATGAAAATGAACAGTCAAGATTGACCGGAGAAACAAAATAGGTCCAACCATCATCTTGAAACATCTAGTAGATGGATCCCACTTTGTATTTCTTATGATTCTAAAGGAACACTTTGATTCTATGATTCTAGCCATGTCATTTGTGGCTTGTAAACCATAGACTATCTTATCAAACAGGCTCCATTCGAAGGGTTAGGATCATCCAATTGATGTGATTCTTGTACTATGTCTTGCTCCTAGTGTATGAATGAATGAATGGTTCAAATCAACGATAAGTTTAAGCATGAAAATGAACAATCAAGACTAACCGGGGAAACAAAATAGGTCCAATAATCTTTAAACATCTAGCAGATGGATCCCACTTCGTATTTCTTACTATTCTAAATTAACACTTTGATTTGATAATTCTAACCATGTGATTTATGACTCGTAAGCAATGGACGGTTTGAACAAAATGGTCCCATTCAAAGGGTTAGGATCATCCGATTGATGTGATTCTTGCACCATGGCTTGCTTCTAATTGTATGAATGAATGGATGGTTCAGATCAATGATAGGCCACCCTGTGTGCCATTTAAAAGGTTTGGGGAAGGCGGGGACGTTAGCAAAACCGATATATTTATATAACAAATTCCTCAAACGTTTTTGCTATTTTTTGAGTCAACATTCTATGATAAAAACATGATTTTTTAAATCTGCCGAAAATTCGAAAATCTTGGCGACATTTGTCCAACTGATTCCTATGACGCTCTTCAGTACCATTCCTTGAAAATCCTTACTTGGTGCAGGTCTTCAACTGTTTCGGCAAACAGTTCTGTTTGCACTTTGAGGCCTTCCACCTCGGGATGTCGCCTGTATACATGGCCTTCCTCCGATTCATGGGCGACGACAATGAGGCGAAGAACTTCAGTTACAGCCTTGAAGTGGGTGCGACCGGCCGGAAGCTGATATGGCAAGGTGTCCCGAGGAGCATCCGCGATAGCCATCGGAAAGTCCGTGATAGTCAGGACGGTCTGATCATTCAGAGGAACTTGGCTCTATTCTTCTCTGGTGGAGACCAACAGGAGCTGAAACTAAGAGTAACGGGCCGCATTTGGAAAGAGCAATGAAAGAAAGGCCCTTGAAATGCTTAGAGATTTGTGTGTCCGCAGGAAGATCAGGAACGTTGATTTTATTTGTAAATTGGGTAGTTGTAAATTGCTTGGATGTTGGGTAAAATCTCAATTTTGGAATTGCTAGGCATTGATAATATAATCTCGACATTTTTCCAAAGTTCTATTGCAACATCTTCTTGTTAATTACTGTTATGTTATTGTCTTGTGGATTTAGTTTCACTTCTCTGATTCAGTAAGTTGGATTGTGGGCCCCACTCATTGAGGGATCGCGATCTTCGTGAACAGGCATGTTGGATGATTTATGGAGAATTCCCAATTGATTGTGGGGGCCATCAGATCAATGGTTTGGAACTTTGGATCAGCGAATCATGGGCTCACGTGTAAAAACCATTAGCAGGATACAATATATATTGTGAAAGGACGCTTTTAGCTGCACCAAAATTCATGATATTTCAAGATTAATCAGTTTAATTTGGTGCAATTATCATGATATAATTGGTGCAACCAAACGCTCCCTAAAGGAAAAAATAATTGATGAAAGATGTGTAATGACTGTACCTTAATAGTAGAGATGTGAATGGATTCACCTCATTGGTGGCCCATAGTTCAGAGGCCGGATCTGAGTCTGCGATGCGATGGGTCCTACTGTGATGTTTGCATGGCATCCAATCCATCCATCATGTGGGCCCCCCTCTATTCTCCTTGGCTTCCAAAGATCAGGCCTAAAACCTTTAAAATAATGTGGTGTGCCCTACTTGGGTTCTGGAATGGCCTGATTTTGGAGCGTACACATTCATCTTGGTGGGGCACATCTTCTGAATGGACTGGATCGCACATAAAAAAAAAAAAAAAAATCACTCTGGGGTCCATACAATTTGAAAGTTTTTTTTTAATGGTGAGTGTCCATCTCAACCTTCTTACATGGTCTGGCCTGCATGAGTTTTCTATCAGCCTGAATTTTTGGGCGCCGGGGAGAGCATGAATTGCACATGATGGACGGATTGGATGTCATGTACACATCACAGTGGGCCCCACATATCCCATTGTACATATTACATGCAGCTTGCTGTCTCCCCAGTAAGCTTGTCCTGATTGGTACTCATCTCTGGCCATCCAAGATTCTCTGCCCCCCATCCATCAAGGGTCCTGGCTATATAGAACACATCATACCGTAGTTTCAACGGCTGATCATGCCGTACCAACCTGATCCAGCCGTTGGTCATCTGAACCATGCATCAGGTGGGCCACAAGGTGTTGTTGACTGCCATTAGTGATCCAGATCATTGGCATGATGGACCCCACCATGGATGTACGGTGCCCCAAAAATCTACTGGATTGGACGATTGTAACATTTCAAATTGTGGCCTGTGGGTAAACGGTTGAGAAGAGAAACTAAACAACCATCCACGTTCAACGGAAAAGGGTCCCAAGATTGGTGGGAAGGATCTTCGATCCTGGGAAAATTTCAGGGCAAGGTCCATCCACTGCAGGGCCCAACAGATAAATGGTCCTGATTTCTAGACTATGGATCCCGCCTGTACAAAGCAACAAGCTGAGTATCCTATCCATATCCTCGGCCCTGGTTCGAACGGTCTGGATCTGGTGTACATAATGTATGCCACGTGTACGGTCTAACTGACTTGGTTACTTAGAGACGCGGATTGGGTACTCCCCATCTAGGAACGGACACGAGCTCTAGGGGCCACCGTGATGTATGGGTTTTATCCACACCGTCCATCTATTTTTCAATATCATTTTAGGGTAAAATACTAAAAATGAATCAGTTTCAAGGCTCAAGGGGACCACACAATGGAGATTAAACACCAACCACTGAATGTTTTTGGGGGGGCCACAGAAGTTTTGGATCAAGCTGATATTTATGTTTTCCCTTCATCCAGTTATAAATGACATTATAAACAGTTTGGATGGAAATTAAACATCACAGTGGGCCCTAGAAAGGAATAAACGGTAGGCGTCATTATCACAGCTGCTTCCTGTGGTGTGGTCCACTTGAGCCTTGGATCTGTCTCATGTTTTGCATTATTCTATAAAATTATATGGAAAAATAGATGGACGGTGTGGATGAAACCCATACATCACGGTGGCCCCTTAGAGCCCCCGTCCGTTACTAGCTAGGGGCAGGGTAGTATCCAATCCACGTCTGTTAGGTAGTTAGGTAGCTAACGGTCAGAGCCCTCTGTTTGGCGGGAACAGAGGCCGTTCTCTTTCCTTTCCCTTTTACCCGTTCCTCTCTTTCTCCACCACCTCCTCCATGCGATTCCACTCTAAATCGTACTCCTCCTTTTCTCTTTTCCTCTCTCTCTCTCTCTCTCTCTCTCTCTCTCTCTCTCTCTCTCTCTCTCTCTCTCTCTCTCTCTCTCTCCTATTGCATTTCCTTTCGTTTCGGATTCGTGTAAATATGAAATGGGTTTGTCCGATTATGAAGGATTTTGGATTCAATGATAGGTTGGGTGGTTTACTGATTTGGGTTAATTTCTGATTTGAATAATTCGGGACCGTTTGATTGGTGTGATGGGCCGTTGAGAATCTCTTGAGTCTGTTTCTCGATTGGGTTCGTGACCGCTGTGGCCTGCCACAATGATGTGCTGTGGAGGTGGGGAGGAGGAGAATTTCGGACAGCCCATCAACCAGTACACTGCACCGCCGAACCGGAATGCGTATGGTGAGAGACGACTCATCTTGGTCCTTGTAGTTTGCTAATTCCATGTGGGTGCTGCTTAGGTGCTTGTGTATTTGCCAATGTGACATGTGTGAGATCCAAACCATCTGCTGGGTGGGTACTGCCATGTATATTCACTTGTTTGGTAATCAGGCTGTGATCATCAGTTGGGCCATGATGTACAAAAACAAGAAGAAGGGGAAAAAGCTTGACTGAGTTAATTTTAGCTGTCCATTTGTTTTGCACACTTTGGTCCATTTGATGAGCAGACCGTCCTCATTCTGGGGCCTGGGGATCTTCATGGTGGGGCGAACCTGATGGACAGCTGTGATGGGGCTGGCTGTTTATGCATCTGGAATTAGGAAACCTCATGAAAAAACATGTCATGTCAGTTTGGAAGATTCCCAGGGATATGTATGCTATAGTATCCTTGGACCTTCATCCTGTTTTACATGTGGGCCCCATGGTTCCACTGTCCAGATTGATGACCAGATGGACCAACCATGAATTTATGAAGAAAAGTCTCCTAGGTTTTCCATGGAATGTGGATTGTTGCTTCATGTCTTCCTTAACTGTCTGTTGGCAGACCGAGGATTCAGGTTACGATTATCTCACTGAGGAGAATTCTTTTGAGTGGTCCATCTGATCAACAGTCTGTATCGGCGCTGAACCATGGGATCTGCTTGCGCAAAGTACTGAAGTTCATCCTACTGGACAAATCATCGGATTGAGGATTACAGAGGGCCTGAGGATATTATCGCACAATGGTCATGGTGTTTGATTGTTTTTATGAAAGGAATGGTTTTTGATTGTGATGTACACTTATCTTGAAGTTTGGATCATTGTAGAGGAAACCACACCTAACAGATAGAAATTTAAATATATTAAGGAAAAACCAGTACAGAAGATTGGCTGGTGTATATCTTCACTAAGGGCGCGTTTGGATGCACAATTGAATTGAATTTGAACTATTAGTCCAACATTGCGAAATTGGAAGTTACTTTTGGGCACATGCTTCAAATTGCAATTACATTCCTTACAAGTTGGACTCAAAAGGATCACAACTGTAATGTTTTCACTTCAGTTCGCCTTTGCATCCAAATGCTGTTTTTCTAGAAAGTTGCTGTATTTGCTTGATTGTGAATGGTGCATTTAACGAAATGGAAAGCGAGTGAAATTTGGGGGAATCTGCAATTTGCTCAGTTGCCTCTTCTAGCTGGTCCAACATCAAGCACGCTCTGATGGGCAGATGGGACTTTCTCAAAATGTCACGCTTTTTGAGAATGCCATTTGTAGGCTTGCTAATAACGGTAAAATGCAATTGCGGGCAATATCCAAACTGGATCAATGTTGAGGCAGAGGCACCAATGAGCTTCATGTGGTTGCATCAGGAAAAAAACATTCAGTATCGCGTGATATGATACAGTGTCAGACAGTATTTTAGACTGTGGTCAATTCACATCATGCTCACAAATGCGTCTTCTATGTGATTTAGGCAATGATAGAGAGGCAAGGGGTCACAATGCAGTCAAGGGTGGGGCGCCTGCGAAGATCTTACCGATCGAGATACCAGCTTTGTCTTTGGACGAGCTGAATAGGTTGACTGGTAATTTCGGTTCGAAGTCTTTGGTTGGAGAAGGGTCCTATGGTCGTGTTTTCCATGCCACCTTGAGCACTGGCGAAGCTGCTGCAATAAAGAAGTTGGATGCGAGTTCTTCGCAAGAGCCCGATTCCGATTTTGCAGCTCAGGTAGAGGAATTTTTTTGTGCGTAACCGGCATGATTTGTACTTGTTCATGTTTGGCTTTTGATTTGGGCCAACAACTCAAACAGTTGGCACTAATATTTTAGTGATCCAGACTGTTCATCTGATGGGCCGTGGGCCCCTATGTTTATGGGTCATGCTCGAAAGACCTCATCTTTCTGATGATGGGCGGAAAATTTAAATTTTAGTCAACAGTATGGTCAGTGAGGAAAAGAGGCTACAAATTGTGGGAGAGACTTTCTAGGCAGGACTCATTCTTGGTGGGGCCCACAAGATAAACAATCTGGATCACTGAAAGGTGGGGGACACTGGATACCTGCATTTCTGCTGGCCGGATGAAATCATCATTTTCATTTTGGACGGTTGTTGTATGTTTCCTCATTTCACTTATTGTAGCCCCTCAATCTTGTGGGTTGTTTGGATGTGTACAAAGCTCACTTAAGACAAAGATGTCCATGTCCATGATTTAAATATTGTGGATGGACTTCAATGTAAGCTGAGATGTTGTATTTGGCTGCATGGACAAGGTGGTTCTTGGATGTTGAGATTTTGTGTTTGGATGACACTTCTTGGAAGTCTTTTTTCTTGAGGAGCATAGTGCAGAAACATATATGGAAGAGGTGAGATCTGGCACATGGGTCAAGTGGCACACGTGTGAGATCTGGGGCATGTAATAAGAATGCCCTAAAATTTGAACTTGCTCTCTCCTGAAACATGGGACCGGAGCATTGTTGCGGTAGAGATGTGGAGCAGACGGAATTGGTTTTTTTTTTTTTTTTTTTTGAAAGCCTTTGTCACTGGATGGCTGCACTTCTTTACTCCCCTAGGACACCACAATATTCAAATCTTGTGGGCAGCCTTTTCCAATGGATGCCTCTGTCTTAAGTGAATGCTGCATCTGAATGCTAGAAAGCTCCCATGGACATGAACATCCATTCCATAAATAGAGCTTTCCATGCATGTTTGGGCTTGATTATATTCTGATGTATTGTGTTTGCTTCTGCTAATGGATGGCAGCTATCAACGGTTTCAAGACTTAAAAATGAGAATTTTGTCGAGCTCTTGGGCTACTGTTTGGAGGCGAATAATCGCATTTTGGTATATCAGTTCGCAACAATGGGTTCTTTACATGATGTCTTACATGGTAATCTAATCAGGTTGATATTCTTTGATTACATGCTGCCACACATGCCGCACCGAAGCAGCTGATCACGTGGGCTCCACCGTGTAGATTCCTGGCTCAAAAATCATGCTTGAATATGGAAATTGTAGGGTTTGACTCAGCTGTTCTTTCTCTTCATACTTGCGTAGTCCCCTGATGATTGGCCCGGTCCGATTTTTTTTTACATGGCATCTACTTTGTGGGGCCCACCTGATGCATAGATTGGAATATGGCAGCTATCGCATGCCACAATTGGATGTGCGGGCATGTGTAGTAGGATCATTTATGGTTTAAGCCTCTCATCTTCTATGGTAGTTAATTTAGCTAATTTTTGGCACAGGGAGAAAAGGAGTACAGGGGGCAGAACCTGGCCCAGTCCTAAGCTGGATCCAGCGAGTGAAAATCGCTCACGGTGCAGCAAGAGGTCTTGATTATCTCCATGAAAAAGTGCAGCCTCCAATAGTCCATCGCGACGTCAGATCCAGCAATGTACTCGTGTTCGATGATTTCGTAGCTAAGATTGCTGATTTCAATTTAACTAACCAGTCCCCCGATACCGCAGCCCGTCTACATTCGACCAGAGTCTTGGGAACTTTCGGCTATCATGCTCCAGAGTAAGCTTGTTATCACCCACATATCCCCCTTTAATCCTATGTGGCATAATGCACGGGATCCAGGCCACTCATCAAGTGGGGAGCACAGTGAACATGTCCAACTCAACAGGTGGGCCAGTGTACATTGAATGTAGACTGTTGGTCATCTTTTATTTGTACATTCATTTGTCTCATGCAGCTGTGGCCCACCTGATGAGTGAACTGGCTTGATTGTCAGGCCATGGCATGGTCTCTACCTATCGAATTGCCAAGATCTCTCACATGCACGCATGCTGCGAAATAGCCTCAACATTCTCTTCTGCCACTCATGCATCACTATTACCTTAGAATCTGATCTGATATAAATTGTGAAAGTAACCATAGATGTGCTTGGATTCTTAGGTGAACTGAATTGCAATAATTAAAATAATACACAACAAATGATTCAAGTGGAGGTGGCACCATTTTAATTCCTAATGACAACTAAATCCCCTAATTTACAATTCTGTGCAATTCAAATTGGGGTTTAGTGATCACAATTTCGATTCTGGGGGCTAGTCTGTCGTCGTGAACAGAGTGACGCTAGCCCCACTATGGTCAATTCCATTTTATTGAATCAGAAGTTTTGTAATTCAATTCAATTTGATGCGTGTCCAAACACAACTTTCAATCGCAGAATGCATGTAGTTCTTTAGCATCATGGATTGCTGACAGCCAGTTCTGTCCGTCCATCTTTCAAATTTTCAGGTATGCCATGACCGGTCAAATAACCCAAAAAAGCGATGTATACAGCTTTGGAGTTGTTCTTCTAGAGCTACTGACAGGAAGAAAGCCGGTAGACCACACCATGCCCAAAGGACAACAGAGTCTTGTTACTTGGGTTTGTACTTGCTATTTCTACCACAATATTTGTGGGTCTTTTCGTTATCGTTGTTGTTGTTATTGCTGCTGCTGCGTCTGTTGTTTTCAACTCCTTTCATTTTCCCTGACTGTATTCGAACAACAATACAGGCGACTCCAAGACTAAGCGAGGATAAGGTTAAGCAGTGTGTGGATCCGAAGCTAAACAACGAATACCCGCCGAAGGCAGTTGCAAAGGTGTTCTTCTTTTCCCATTCCTCTTTCTCTGTGATTTTTTCCCCACCTTTGGCTGTGTTTGGATTCATAATTGAATTGAATCACGAACATTTTTATTGGATGAGACGAAATGGTTAAACTGTAACAACATTTTGGAGAACTCATATTGAAGAAGTACCCTTTAAATTGCAGTTATGTTCCTTTCACGTTGAACTAGAAATCACATAATCGCAGTTTGGCATGCATGTCACTACATTTCAGTCATTTTGTCATTTTATTCAACGAAAGAATGCACATTTTTCTTGATTTTATTAAAATTGTGGCAACTCATCAACCATACATTTGGCATGAATGTATAGGAGTCCAGACCGTACAAATCATGGGTCCCGATATGGATGGTGCATAACCTGAAAATCAAATCTACCTGTACAATACCACCCATTTATTTGTTAAAAGTAAAATTGTCAGTGGTCCAAATTCAATTAGGAAGATCAGATCATTAAAGATTATCGTATTGTTATGATTTTGGTCTTTGCTTCATCTACCATGGAATGGCCCACGAATTGGAGGATATGGATTGATGCACATGTACGCAATATTGTACGGCATTTGAGTTGCTACAGCTTAATAAATCGTTGGGAGTCTAGCCCTTGAACTAATTATCACAAATCGACTCAATAGTGCATCCAAACATGGCCTTTCTTCTAATGTATTTTATTAGAGAAGCTATGTCTTTTTTTTTTTTTTCCCTTCCTAATCTCTTCATTTAGATTAGTATCAGATACATTTGATAGAGCTTTGTTAAGTGCACAAGCCGTGTGTAATAAAGCTTGGGTACACACCACAACGTGCCAGCATGGCACATATGTTCTAGATCCAATCCATCCATCTGGTTGGTCTGACCTTGTTCGTGTTTTCCCAAATATAAAATCTGGTCCAATCAGCTTGCGGACCCCAATATTGGAAACCGGTGGATCAACCGGGTCCTTAGGGTAGGGAATCAATATAGTGGTTCCGTTTTGATGGATGGATTGGATCTTGGACCTATCATGCCATGCTAGCACATGTGTGGCGTGTACGTGAGCTTAATTGCACATGGGTGTGGGCTTAGCAAAGCTCCATTTGATAACCTTAGATTAAGTGATGTAGAAAGCATATATGATCTTACTTTCCTTGAGACAACAAGAAGTCACTTGAATTTCTAACACCTGCACACACATGTGCGTGCGTGTGTGTCAGATGGCAGCGGTTGCAGCACTGTGTGTTCAGTACGAAGCCGATTTCCGGCCTAACATGACCATTGTTGTCAAGGCTCTCCAACCTCTTCTTAACCAAAACAAGGCGGGGCCCGATCACCATACATGACTTGTTCTTACTCTTTCTTTCATTAGCATCATAATGTTTATCCCTTCAATTGAATCCAACCCAATTCTTGTATCTACAAAAGTTTTGAGAAACAATACAAATTATTTGATTTAATTAAATATTTATCAGAATGTTACGGAAATAAAAATTGCAACTTTTCTTTGTGTGTATGAGATGTAGTTTTCATTTATGGTTGATTTGCTTACACCATTTTTCATTTTGGGAACTGAAATAGTTAAAAAATGTACTGTTTTGACTCCCGTAATTGAAAAATGGGGCGAGCGAATCAATCGGACGGGGTGTAGATATCAATTATCTTCGCAAAATTACCCTGTTGGGTCTTATATTAGTGGATTGGATTCATTGGATTCGTGAATTCTGTACCCTTAATTTCGCCAAGTTCATTTGATGGTTTGAAGCTCCCAATCCTTATAAGGTGGTTTGAACTTTCGGCTTGTGGATGCTTGAACACAAGACATGTAAATGACATTTGGGGTGTGTTTGGGTGTCTCCAAATTGCAATTGAGCAGAAATTCATTTCTGCGAAAATACGAAAAAAAAAATGATACCAAAGGGCACATTCTCAATGCTGGTTGACCAGGAAACATTTCTGCTTGAAACACGGTCCAAGCATGCACCTCCAAACGCAACCTTAACTATAATGGTTTGTTGGGAGACTCGGAAATTTTAGCAGCTCCGGGTGGCATCGATACAGAATCAGTGTTGTAAGAAGGCCAAAATGAGGAGAAAGAAATCACTTGGGTCGCGTTTGGATGCACAAGTGAATTGAATTACAAAAACTCAGTGTGATAGATGACAAGAGACAATGAATGCTGAGGAAGTAACAGTTTGGTTAATTTCAGTTCATTAGGTTAATACCAATTGCAATTCAATTTGATAGTCAATCCAAACGCAACCTTACAAATTACATTTCTACTATTACTTCATCAGGGACAATGAAGGCGTTGTATTGGTAGCTACTAGCTACCACACAAGGGCCCTGTATTGCATCTATTTCCAATCTCTCTGATCTTGGCCTGCATTTTTGCGTCCGTTCTCCTGATTCCTCCATAGAAAAATTAAATATTCAGGCCACCAATCTGATGGTTAGGATTATTCGACAAGTGTAAAATTTGAACTATGGCCCATCTAAAGTATGGATTGTTCGATGAACGGTGTGGATCCATTACAGTCTCCCATGTGTCAAATCTTAGTGAGCATTTTAGACATCATGCCTAACAGATGCCTCACACTGTTTAACTGTATTTTAACGGAAAAGATCCAATGCGTCCAGAGGCACCGAAATATCACGCCTCCATCCACACCATGTACTGCACACATGGCACATGAGTATGGTGATCCAACCCTTGCATGATGGATCAGCCATTGATCTGCCGTTGATCAGACCATCCTAACCATCTATGATGAACGTTTTTCTAATTGAATATGAGAAGTGTTTTTTTTAGCGTCCATTTTTACACCACCCATTAAAGAGTCGGGTGGGTCGAAATTGTTTGCTTTTAGGTCTATGGCCCATTCACTGTTGGTCATACTGAATGAACGGTTCGGATCTCATCCTTGTATGACACGTGTGCACGCAAAGGCATGAATGCATAGTATCTCAGGTGTCTCCAAATGCCATGGATCAACTCAAATCAGCTCCATTAATGGACTTCCCTATAGTTGCAGACCTGAAGGTCTCAAGTCCCACTGGTTTGGACCATTAGTTACGGTCCAACCAGTGGATAACTTCCAACCTTTCATAGATGTACGACATCCAACCCGTCCAATAGGTTGGTCCCATCATGATAATCACCTTTGGTTAAACTCGGCAGCATCCATTCATTGAGTAGACCACACTTGTGTTTTGCTACCTATCAATGCTGAGAATTCTTTTAGATGGTGTGGCCCACTTGATAAATAGATACGGCTGATGTTTGTATTAGGAAATCCTCATAGTGGGGCCACATTCGTTACACATTGTAGAGAACATGGACGGTTCGGATCATCAAACTATCATAGCACGTGGGAGAAAAAAATTTCATTTAAATTTAAAATTTAAAATTTTAAAAATGTTGAGGGGCTGTGGACTAGACTGATGGGCTTTTGGACAGCTAAATCCAAACCCAACCCACTCGACAAAACGGGCTCAATTTTTAAACCCGCACCTAACCCTCAAGCTTGATACTTTAGCAGAAGCTCAACCCAAGGTGGGCCTGGCCTGGAAGCCTGTTAGGCTAACCCAGTCCATTGATAGCACCACACGTCTTATATGCTGTTGTCCATCTGCATACCATTTCCAAGTGCTATTAATGTGACGCATACATGTCAAGATTGTGGGTTGCATATGCCTAGGTATATCATCAGCCACTCCACACGCACCGCACATCTTATTATATGTTTATTTATCATTCATATGTGCCGTATGTGCAACTTTATATTTTTAAATATGACACGTGCTACATGTGTTAAGTTTTCAATGTACACATGCACCAGATGTGCAAGTTTTCAAAATATATATAAGTCGTGTCAAACTTTCTTTCCTTATTTTAATTATCTTGACAAATGACATAAAAATAGCTAATCTAAGGTCCTTATTTCGCTATTTATTCTAATAATTTAAAAGAAAAATGTGTCATTATTGTAATTTTATGACCATGGAACCCAACGCGAGAATTATTTATCAAATAGAGATGATTCAAAAGATAAGCAGAGGAATTTGTCATCCGTACGCTTTTCAATGAAAATCTTGAATTGCATTGGGGCATTAATGTATTTTTGTGATGATTTCACAGTAATGTTATCACTTGTAATTTACTTCTTTTGTAATCATCGCATATTTCTTTTAATGGATTGAGGTGTATGTTGATGTCGCCAAGGTCTATGAGCCCCACTAAGATGTATGTGTTGTATCCAAATTGTTCATCCTTTTGGTGAGATCATTTTAGGGCTTGGGACAAAAAATGAGATAGAACCAAAAACTTAAATGAGCCACACCATAGGAAGCCGTTGGAATTGAACATCTACCATTGAAAACTTCTTGGGGCTCATAGAAGTTTTGGATCAATCTGATCTTTGTTTTTTTACTTCATCTAGGTTTGTGTGACCTTATGAACAGGTTGGATGGCAAATAAACGTAATGTTGGGAACTGGAAAGTTTTCAATGATGGGTGTTCAATCCCCACTGCTTCTTCTTGTGGTGTGGTCCATTTGAACTTTGGATCTACCTTCGTTTTTGGGCTCATGCCCTAAAATGATCTTGCCAAATGTTTGGACGGTTGGGATATAATATATACATCATGGTGGGGGGCCATAGAACTTGGTGGGGCGCACCACACAATCCGCTTCCTATTACTATCGTCGTTGGTGAAACAATGGTCTTGATGGGTTGTTAGGTTTAAAGCTCAGGCTCAGCCCTTGGGCTCAGTTCAGGGCCCAAGCCCTAGACCAAAAAGGCCGAACCACCTGCCTATTGCCGGCCCTTGAGAAGACGGCCTGATCTAAACGGCTGTGCAACTTTTGTTGCTACTAAACAGGCCGGAAGTGCACTCAAATGGGCCTGATGTACACATCACACACGTGTACCTCATCTCCATGTGCGAAGAGTGCACTCAAGCGTTTGCCTGGCACGTCTCTGTCAGCACGTATTGTGATTAGGATAAATAGGGCTGTAAATGGTCAGGGCTTTGGAGTATGTTTAGCCAAAATCAGACCCACCCATTTACTAAATGGGTTTGGGTTTAAATTTTAGAACCAGACCCTTTTACTAAATGGGCGGGTCTACGTCTGAGTTGGGTCTGAATCAACCCATCACTAGGTAGATCCACCGAGGCCCATTTATTAATAAATGGGCATATGGGTCTAGGTCCGGATTTGGTATGCAAGCATTTTTATTAGGTTTAAAATTAGGTCTGGATAGGCACGGGCCTAGATGGTCCCTTGTACCATGGACCAAACCTACCCACTTACTATATGGGTTTGGGTCAGTCCAAACATAAAAGAAATCAGATCTAGGCCAGTTTAACAACTGGGTCTGTTCTTGAACCCAGACCTGCGTCATTTAGACAAACCCGTACAATTTAACAAATAGGTCGGCTTTGGGTCGGGTCTAAATAGGTTGGGTATAAGTACCCCCATCGGGTCTGCTAACCCATTTACAGCCCAAGGATGCATCACTATAGTAGCCGTTGGAACAATTTAAATGTTATAACAGTGACTTAAGATCAAAGAAATCCTCAGAAATTTTCAACCGTTTAACTACACCTTTAAATATGGACCGCCTACATTTTGTAGGCCATTTATCTAAAAGTTTACAATCTTAAATCTTAAACATTTCTTAGGAACCCACCATCGGATGCGTTGTAGTCAAATCAACGGTTCAGATCATCAAACCTGACCCCAGATCCAACGGCTATAATCCCCACGTATCCTAACTAGAACACCTCAACGTATTGTAGTACAGCTGAGTCTGCCAATCCCACGCGCGTCTAGATCCCTGCCCGTTAACATGCAACCACACGTGCAAATATAGCACAAGTGTGGAAGATCCAAGCTTTCTATCTGGTGGGCCACACTTTCTAGTTATGCTTTCCTAAATATCAGGTCCTTTCACTCTTCCTCAGGGCCAAAGTGTACAATACAAATGAACGGTAAGGAAAACACTTGTTTTAACCAGCTGATTTTTTGTACACTGTGGCCCACCTGAGGAGGGAAGGTGCTTGATTTTTGAAAAGAAGTTCTTATCAGTGAGACCTGCAAGATGAAATGCTAAGAACTTGTACAAGTGTGGCAGATTGCCAGGTGTGCTTGCGTGTGGATGTATAGGAATTTACACGAGTATGGGCTTACTAATAATTAGGGGTGTCAATGGGCCGGGCCAAGATCTGTCCAAGCCCGGCCCGCCTCTCTCCACATATGCTAAAACTCGGCCCGGACGGGACCCGTGACGGGCCACAATAGTCTATCCCAAGCCTGGCCCAAGGTACAAATGCAGGTCCAAACCCGGCCCTGGCCCAAGCCCAGCCTTTTACATAGAGAGAAATTATTCTTTATGAAAAAAATCATGCATCACTGCATTATAGAGAATAAAATGAGTTTTAAGAAGAATATGAATTTTTAGGTAAAATTTGTATACAATTTAAATTTTGAGAGGGAAGATATTTTAATTTAAAATTTAAATTAAAATATATATTCGGGTCAGGGTTGGGTTGTCGGGATTTTGAACAGCTAGTCCAAGTCCGGCCCATTTGAAAAGCAGGCTAATACTTTAGGCCCAAACCCAACCCGTGGCCTGATAATCTAGTCCAAGCCCAACCCGAGGTGGGCCAGGCCCGATAGCCCATCAGGTCAACCCGGTCCATTGACAGCCCTACTAATAATTAGCAACCCAATAAAGAAGATTTACATCTTAACAAAAAAAAAACAAAGAATAATATGGGTGGTTACCACTACTAGATTTTTAGTTATGAGAAGTGGGGCCATGGTTTCGAAATCTTGACTGTAGGTTTGCTGGCTTCCACTTTGGATAAAGGGTGTCAACAGGTGTGTCTGCCTACTATCCTAGCTGGAAGATGCATTGACCTTCAACAACCGGTCTTAGGTTTGAATGCTAAGGAGACATACTAATTGCATTTGTGGCTGCATTGTGTGACTAACAGTATGGGCGCGTTGCACAATTAACAGAGTGGGTGCGTCACATGACAAAAAAGAAGAAGGTGTCAACGGGTTGGGTTAGAGCTGGGCCAAGCTCTATGTTCGGCCTGCATTTTTCAATGAAAGCCCAAAGCTGGCCAGGGCATTTGATGGGCCAAAATAAATCTACACCCAGCTCAACCCAAAATGTTTATACAAGGACTAGCTAGAACCCTAATGCTAGATTAATAACAAGGAGAGAGAGAGAGAGAGAGAGAGAGAGAGAGAGGCTATTGGGAGCGGAAGCTATCTTAGATAGAATCAAACAAGCAATAAAGAAAGAAAAATTCAAGCACACACATAGAACACAAACTTTTACGTGGAAAATCCTTGCGGGAAAAAAAAAAAAAACCACAGCACAAAGCGACAATCAATCTATTATTAACAATGAATTACAAGAAATGGAAGAACTTATAGAATAAAAAACCTTAGCTCTTCCCTTTACAAAACTCTAGAAATCGTGTAAGTTCTCTTATCCTAATCGCAATAAGAGACGTATGTTTATACTCTCGTACAAGATTAGAACACAACAACCCGTAATTTCTAAAACTCACACAAATAGCCGATCAAACTGTCGATCAAATCTACAAGACTCAACATGCTATCGATTGAATCAACAATGCAAAAAAACTCCAGAGAGTACTCTTCAATTCATCGGACTACTCGATCGAATCAATAGGTCTTCCATTGCACTAGGATAGAAGCCGTGAATGGTGGCTGAGGAGGCTGATAGAAGCTTTGTTGAGATCAAGCAAAGGATTTCATCGGCTCCATGTTTGGTGTTATCGAATTTTGATAAGGTTTTTGAAGTGGACTGCGATGCATCATATGTGGGCATTGGAGCAGTTTTATCTTAAGAAGGTTTCTACAGTGAGAAAGTCAACGAAGTTTGAAATAAGTAGTCCACATATGAGATAGAGTTATACGTTATGATACAAGCTCTCCAGCATTGGTGACATTACCTCATTCGGAGGGAGTTTGTCCTATACATTGATCATCAGGCCTTAAAATTCATAAATAGTCAGACTATTGTTAATCATGTGCATGCCAGGTGGATTTAATTATTGCAGGAATTCACGTTCATGTTGAAGAATATGTTTGGCCAACAAAACAAGGTTGCTGATGCTTTGAGCCGCCGAGCCGCCCTCATTGTCACTCTAGCTAACGAGGTTATTGAGTTTAATTGCCTTAAGGAGATGTACGCAGATGATGAGGACTTCAAGGATGATTGGGCACGAAGCAACGAATGCCATCCTGGTGATTTCCACATTCAAGAGGGGTTTCTATTCTATGAAAATCGATTATGCATCCCACAATGCTCTCTACATGACAAGATTATACTCGAGCTCTATGGTGGTGGGCTTGGAGGCCACTTGGGTTGTGATAAGACGAAGGCCCTGGCGGACGGACCGATATTTTTTGCCTCACCTAGGCTATGACGTGGGAAGGATGGTTTAGCGGTGTCATATTTGCCAAGCCTCCAAGGGACATTCGCAGAACACTGGTCTCTACACTCCATTGCCCGTACCGGAAGGCCCTTGGGAGGACATTTCTATGGACTTCGTTTTAAATCTCCCTCGAACACAACGTGGCATGGACTTGGTGTTCGTGGTAGTAGACAAATTTTTGAAGATGGCTTACTTCGTCTCGTGCAAAAAGACTTATGATGCGACGAATGTGGTCAATCTTTTCTTTAGGGAGATCGAGTGGCTGCACAGTATTCCTAAGCAGAACTGCACACGAGCCAAGCTCGAGCTGAGCTTTACAAAGCTTGAGCTTGGCTTGATCAGTGGCCCATTGAGCTTGAGCTTGGCTTGGCTTGAGCATCGAGCTCGAAACAGCCGCTCGAGCATGGCTTGCTAGTCGAGCCGATCGATCTTTGTTCGAGCCAAGCCGATCGAGCTCATCGAGCCAAGCCGAGCTTTTGTCTTTTTTATTTATCATTATTATTTTTTACAAGTTTATAACTACAAACTACTCGACCCACTGACTTGACTTAACCCAACCACTGACCCCAACCCAACCAGCTGACCCTTCCCACCAAAAAAAAAAAAAAAAAACTCCATCGACAATTTGGCATAGAAAAAAAAAAAAAGCCAACCTTGTTAACACTGGGGCCTGGGGCGTTCCGTTCGCGTTCGCTGCTGGGTTGAGAGTCGGGACTCGAGCGTTCGCTGCAGTGCCGTGTACGGTGCGCGGCCATGCAAGTTTGAGTTTTTAATTTTATTTTTTACACACACACACACACACACACACACACACACACACACACGAGCTGAAGCCGAGCCGAGCTCAAGCTGATCGAGCTTTTTTCGAGCTACAAGCTTCGAGCCAAGCCGAGTCAAGCTCACTCATGCTCGAGCTTGGCTTGTTTTCAAACAAGCTTCCTAAATCGAGCTTGAGCTTGGTCGAACTGGCCTACAAGCTAAGCCAAGCCGAGCGAGCTTTTCGAGCTAACTCGGCTTGTGTGCAGCTCTATTCCCAAGACCATCACGTCCTACTGTGATACAAAGTTCATGAGTCACTTTTGGCGGACTTTATGAAGTCGATTCGGAACCCAACTTTGGTTTATCAATGCGTACCATTTACAAACTGATGGGCAAACTGAAGTGGTGAACTAAACTTTAGGCATTCTCATACGATGTATTTCAGGGGACAAGCCAAAGTAGTGGGACTTAGCCTTATCTTAAGTTGAGTTCGCCTTCAGCAACATGGTGAGCCGATCTATAGGGATGTCGACTACTCCAGATTGTCTACGAACGGGTTCCTCATCATACCCTCGACCTCGTTCCGTTGCCTAAGTTCTCGAGCATGAGTATCACTGCTGAAAACATGGTGGAGCGAATCACGGAGATTCACAGCGAAGTACGGAGCAAGTTTCTTGAATCAAATAAGAAGTACAAGGAAGACGCAAACAAGCATCATCTAGCCAAGGCCTTTGAGGTTGGAGACCAAGTGATGGTCCATTTGCGCAAAGATCGCTTCCCATCCGGTACCTATAACAAGTTGAAGCATAAGAAGATTAGATCAGTGTCAATCTTAAAAAAAATTAAACTGACAACACCTACGTGGTGGACCTCCCCGAAGAGTTTGAGATCTCTAAGACATCTAATATTGTTGATTTGTTCGAGTATCACGAACTCGAGCTGAACAAGAACTCGAGGATGAGTTTTTTTTAAGGAGGATGGATTGATGTAAAGGGGATCATTGAAGAATACATGATGCGGACGGATCAAAACAAGAATGGAAGAAAGGAGCTGTAGACCAAGAGAAATGGCCCATCAAAATTCCCTTTCGACAGACTGAATTTCGGCTAGAATCCAATCCAGCCTCTGGACTGTTTTAACCCATTATCGATTAACTGATTTTTGGTCGTCGGCCGACCGAATTAACCCAGTTAGGGACCCCAACTCCCTGGACTGTTTTGGTCATTTAATGACCGACTGACCAAGGGCCATTGACTGACCGTCTTCCCACTTCGGTTGATCCGACGACCCCTTATCGGCCGATCATCAGATGCGCAATTTCGCCCAGTAGTTACTATTTTCAAATGTTTGGTTTCCATTTTCGATCAGGACTCTTTTATGCAAATTAGGGTTTCTATTGTTTAACCTAGGTTATAAATACTCTTTTAATTCATGATTATAGATTATTATTCACTTTTATTCAATAAAACTTCGGTTTCTTCTTCTCTCGTGGACTCGAAACTCTTTCCCTTGTTGATTCAATGAAGTTCTGGTTGAGGATTCCTAGATAGCTCCGTGGATTCGGAGTAGTTATCCCTGTGAGAGAGACGATGATTAATCTCACCCTGTCTACGCTGCATCAGACAAGGTATTTATGGCCTCAAGGATGAAGTTGAACATCGACAAGTTTATCGATAAAAACAACTTCGAACTATGGAAGGTGAAGACGAAGGCCTCTTAGTTCAACAAGGATTGGACGATGCATTCCTTGGTAAGGATGAGTGACCGGATACTATGAAGGAGAAGAAGAGTGGAATAAGATGAATTAGAAGGCTAATACCTCAATCCAGCTCTATTTATCGGATGGGGTCTTCTATAATATTCTTAGAAACAAGAGTATTGCCATAACATGGGAGAAGTTAGGAGAGCCTTCCTAGAAGATTTTGGTAGAAAAAAAACTTTGGAAAATTTTGATTCACATAATTTTTTAAAATACAAAAACTCTAGTAGAAATGCCAAAGGTTGAAACTTCCCTCGGGCCCACCAAATTTTTATATGCCATCCAACCTATTCATAAGTTGATTCCCACGGTGATCAGCGGAAAAACCAATTTCTGCTTTATCCAAAACTTCCGTGGCACCTAAGAAGATTCTAACGGTGGATGTTCAATCACCGCTGTTTCTTGTGATGTGGCCCATTTGAGATTTGAATCTTCCTGGCTTTTGAAATCACTTCTTAAAATAGGAAAACGCTTAAATAGGAAAACGCAATGGATAAACGGAGTTGATATAACACATGCATCACAGTGGGCCCCACAGAGCTTATGATAAAAGTGGATTCCTGTAAGGTACTGAACGAGATTATCTAAAGCATGGACCATGTAAGGTTGGGGAAATATCAGACTGCCGGATAAGCCAACCATGGGCCCCACTTTTCAGAATCGAAAACACGAGTATTACCGTACAAAGTGGCCGCGTATCTTCTCGGAGTCTCTGTCCAAGAGTTCGTTTTGCCTCCGTCACGACTCATTATCCAGCGTGTATCGCGGCTCATTGGGGTCCACGTACTAAGTTTACAAATGATCCAAACCGTCCATTGTTTTAGATATATTTCATACGGTATATTATATGAAAAGTACGTTGAGTAAATGCCTTCGACCATCAGTATATTTAGATGAATTCAGAACAATTAAAAGGATTTTTCAATGGCTCCAATTCAAGTCTAAAAATATATGGTGCTAAATAGAATATGGACAGTTCAGATCATCGGACCATCTGATCATGTGGGCCTAGTGCTGGTTCCTCAGTCGCGACAGAGGAAAAGCGAATTCGTCTGTGCGTGAACATCCTTCCTAAAATAGACCACGTATTTTCATTTTCGAGATAATCCAACGCTCCGTTTTCTTTCTTGTCCCGAATCCCGAGGCAGCGAGTTCTAGTATTCGCTACGGAAATGCAGGTCTGAGTCGGCTTATCCCTCTCTTTTATACTTCATTTCGAAGGCTCTGTTCCCATCCTCTCTCATCCGAAATACGATTTTGGAAACTTCAAGAAGCAGCGATGGAAGGAGGGAGAATCTCGGAAGAAGATCCGTTGTTGATAGTGGACGTTGGAGATGTAGTAGATGGAGATTCTCTTCATGCAGCGAGGGCTAATTTCTTCCATAGATTTCCTGGAGCTTGGAGCGGAAATTACTCGGTCGAGTACGAATCATACTCCTCTCGCATGTTCTCCGGCTCGAGACGATCCAAAGGTACGAGAACTTCCGTTTTATCGCTTGAATCTCTCGTCTTAGGGTTTGATTGAGATTGTTTACGCCCTTGAGGTTTTCTACTCAGTCTACACGCATGTAGAGCCTTTCCGTACCTGCACTGGATCACACGTGCTAATATAGCGCACGTGGTAGTCATCCGTGGCTTCTATCAGGTGGGCCACATTGCTTAGAACTTCTGGCATGAATATCATGATGTTTCACTCCTAATGTGGGCCACACCGTAGAAAGCAAACGGATGGCCGAGACGGATTCTTTCTAGCCGTCGGTTCGTTTTGTACCCATTTGCCATGATGAGAAATGAAACCGCCAGATTTGTAGGCTAGAAGAGTGTGGCTTATTATCACGTGTGCGGGCGTGTTGATTGAAGGGGCTGTACACGTGTATGGCCTGGCTTACCTTTGATCCAGACACTTCAGTTTGTGAGGACTGTGTATGTATTTTAACGGTCCAGATTGTTGATCCGATGAGCCTCACGGTGGATGGATCATTAGCTAGAAATCCTCAACACGGAAGATTCTTATCCATCCGTCCAATAATGGGACCTTTTATGGGGAATGCTCGCCAACCGTTTACTAGCATGCCAGTCTGATTTGTCGTGTGGTGGAAATTTTTGGGCCATACTCCATCCATGTGGGACCTATCAGATTAATGGTCTGGATCAACGAAACATATGCCTTACTTTATAAACTCAAGGCCGAGGATGACAAACATGTGTAGCGGGAGCAATGGTCTGGGTTCGGGTCGGGTAGAGGGGTATCCATGGTGTTACCCGTATCCATTACCGGGTCTGAATTGGGCAGTCTTCATGCTGGTGTCAAAGTTCTGTGGGCCCTGCCATGATGTATTGGTTTTATCCACGCCGTCCATCCATTTTTTCAGCTCATTTTAGGTCATGCATCCAAAAATGAGGGAGATCCAAAGGTCAAGTGGACCACACCAAAGGAAATAGTGGGATAATGATGCCTACCGTTGAAACCTTCCTAGGGCCCCACATGAAGTTTATTTGTCATCCAACATGTTCATAAGGTCACACAGGCCTGGATGAAGGCAAAACAAAAATATCAGCTTAATACAAAACTTCTGTGACCCCAAGAGGTTTTCAACGGTAAGTGTTCAATCTCCACTATTTCCTATGGTGTGGTCCACTTGCGATTGGGATCTGTCTCTTTTTTGGCATCATGCCCTAAAATGAGCTCGTAAAATGGACAGACGGTGTGGATAAAAACATACATCATGGTGGGCCCCACAGAGCTTCGACAGCAGATGGCTGAATGGTGTTAAGGTCACCAGCCAAACTCCGTCCGTTAATTACCCGGTTGAAAGAAAATAAATAAATAAATTAGAACATGTAGTATACGGACGCCGATTCCCTGCGAAAGCCTTTCGCATGAACTTCCTGCCACGGGAACCTAGATGGGGCTCACCGTGATGTTTGGGTTTTATCCACACCGTCCATCCATTTTACCATATCATTTTAGGACACAAGCCCAAAAATGAGGCAGATTCAAGGCTCTAGTGGACCACACCACGGGAGGTAGTAGTGATAATGACACCCACTGCTCCAATCAAAATAGAAGAGGCCAAATAACCGGAGGAGTATCATTCGAGGTACTCCCGAAGTGCACTGCCTTTTGTTTGAGGGATTTGCTTCCATTCCGAGAGAAGTATATTGGCTTGAGCCTTGGAGAATCTGTCGTGATGCACTGCTCGTTGAGCTGTCTGATTGTCCACTAGCGTGGAAGATAAGGGCGTTCTGGCCAGAAATAGAGTTGGGTTTCATCGGGTAGTGTACATGTTTTATGGATGGTCCAAAAAATAAAACGATCAACGGTCTACGTGGGAGGTGAGAAAAAAGGTACAGAAGTGGCCACTGATGATCAGACCAACCTATCTTTAGGGAGGGGGTTAGGTGATACCCTTACTGCGGGGCCCACCTTGATGATGTGTTGTATATCCACGCCGTCCATCCATTTTTCAAGCCTATTTTTGGGGACCCGAATTGGCTACTTACTGCTTCAGTAGCTATCTCGCTACTGAAGTGACTTCACCAAGTTCCATGGCCCCACCATGATGTATGTGTTGTATCACGCCGTTCATCTGTTTGGAGAGATCATTTTAGCGCATGAGCTAAAGAATGAGGCAGATCCAAAACTCAAGTGAAACCTTCCTAAGGGTCCACCATGACGTTTATTTGAGATCCAACCTGTTCATTAGTTCACATTGACATGGACGAAGGGAAAACACAAATATCAGCTTGATCGAAAACTGCTGTGGCCCCTAAGAAGTTCTTTAGTCGGTAAGTGTTCAGACCCCACTGTTTTCTATGGTGGGGTCCACTTGAGATTCGGATCTGCCTCATTCTGTCTTATGCCCTAAAATGATCTCTCCAAATGGGTGAACGGTGTGGATACAATACATACATCATGGTTGGGCCAACAGAACTTGATAACGTCACATAAGTAGCGAGATTGCTATGAAGGCGTATGTAGCTAATCCGGTTCCTATTCCAGGTCTAAAAAATTAAGCAGATCCAAATCTCAAGTGGACCACACCACAGGAAACAGTGGTGATTGAACGCCTGCCATTAAAAACTTCCGAGGGCACACCATAAGTAGATCTGTAATGTTTATTTACTATCCAACCCGTTGATAAGGTCAACCAGTCTATATGAAGGAATTAAAAAAAGGAGATGGGAAAACTGTCTATAAAAAGCCTTAAAATAGCTAAAAAAAGGAGATGTGCAGCGTCGATACACAACACATTCATAGAGGTGGGACCCACACGGTAAGGGTAACACCCACTAAGGGACCCACACGCAAGTAGAGCTAGCTCAGTTAGCTCGCTCAACTCGGTTCGGCTTGGTTCGGACATTGGGTTCAAATTTAGTTGAGCCTTTTTTTTTTCCCTCGTTTTGAAGATTTTCAAGTCGAGCCAACCCTGGCTGGATTCAACTTGACTTAAGCTTGGTTCGCGTTGATTCGGTTCGAGTTTGACTCAACTCAGTTAGTTGGTAAGTGAGGTTGCTTCTTTTTTTTTTTTTTTTTTTTTAAAGGGTTAGTTCACACATCCCATTGTTAATACACATACCCATACTGTTAGTCACCCTTTCAGTGTTGGCCACCCCACGTTGGGATTTGATTCCAGGACCTCAATGTTGAGATGGGGTTATTTCCACTCAGTCTACCACTATCTCAAAGGTGTGGGTGTAAAGCAAGGTTGTTTAGTCCCACATCAAAAGAGAGCAAAGGATAAGAGAAAAATTATCTATAAAAATAAGTGGAATTGTAGATAGGGGTGTCAATGGTCCTGGGGTTGCCTTTGGACCTGGCTTTTGGAGTTTTTTATGTTGGGCTTTTTGACTGAGCTTATTTAAATTTTAATTCTTTCCAAGCTCGAACGGGCTAAAACTTGGCTCAAAAGCTGAACCGAACCAAGCCGAGCATGCCATTCCACTCGATGGCCAAGCCGAGGTCGAGCTAGGTTGTCTAGTTAAGCCGAGCTAAGCTAGGCCCAACTCGATTAGGTTAAGCTCGGTGTGCAGCTATACGGGTAACACGGGCACCTAATCCGCTCCCCTATCTTTATGGGTCCCATAAATTATGTTACGAGGGCCAACCGATGGACGGTATGGATCTTGTATCGGATTAGTGTACTGTAGGACCAACCTTTGCCATCAGCACCTTTCATCTTGCGTGACCCGTTGTGCGTGGCCTCAGGTAAAAGTTTGTACTGACCGCAATGGGATCGAAGTGGTATATTTGATATTGGCCATCAATGGTAGGCACAACATGTTGAACGGTTCTGATCACGGAGTGGGCCCATGGACGGTGGTGGCCTAAGGACTATTCGGGGGCGGTACCGTGGACTATCAATCGTTTTCCCTATCTATAGTTTCCTCATGGAGGTTTGTTAGGAATCCAGAGGATGGGACCCAGCTCGGCGTGCATTCAGAGGAGTTATTAGACCGTTCATTAAGTGGGCCCATGGGTAGCTCAAAGTCATAAGGTGAAGGGTACAAATGGAGACTTAAAGACAATGGTGACAAACGGGAGAGGATTAGGTGAGATCCCGGATCCACCGAGGTGGGTGGGACCCCTGACTGTGTGGTTCACAGTGATGTATGTGCCTTAAATCCAGACCGTCCAACAATTTTCAAAGCTCATTTTAGTGCATGATCCCAAAAATTAAGCATGCTCAAGTATTAGGTGGACCACACCAGAGGAGACAGTCATGATTGAATCCCCACCATTAAAAACTTCATGGAGTCCAACGGAATGTTCATTTCCCATCCAACCTATTGATAGGGTCACAAAGACCCATATGAAGAGACAACACAGATATCATCTTGATGAAAAGCTTTGGTGGCCCACAAGAAGCTTTTAATGGTCAATTACTACTGTTTCCTGTACTATGGTCCATCTTAGATTTTGATCTGCTTCATTTTTTGGATCATGCCCTAAACTGAGTTTTCAACACAGATGGACGGCGCGGATGTTGTCACATACATCAATGTGGGCCCCACAGTCAGGATCCCAGGTCTCACCTAATTCGCTCCCATGACAAGCGGTCTGCATTCAGACGAGTTATTAGCCCCGCTGACGGAGTAGGATGATCCATGTCTGTATGAAAATTACAATGGTCTTGTCCAATTGCCGGCCGTGAAATGGACGGTTAAGATGAAAAACAGTTGATAATTGACAATCCAAATACCAAAGGTTCTATTGGGCCCATCTGAAGTGGGTTTATGACTGGACGGTTTATAATGAGGTAAATGAATGCCACGTGTACTATGATCGTACAAACGTGTATGGATTATCATACTCCGTCAGTGTATGAATGTTTTCCTCGACACTCACTCACTCACTGGACAGAGATCCTATGGTACCCATAATGAACGGTCCCGATCTAGACATAATTACGCCTGGTACAATTTTAGGTCAAAAGTACGCCGGCTTTTGTCATGGTTTAAATGTGAGACGTAAACGGTACATATGCTGATGGGCCCCACTTGACTAACCTGTTCAGGAGTGACTATGACCAAACGGACGGTTGTAAATGCGCGGGGCCCACAGATATACCTACTCCACACGTCAATGGTGTGGATCACTGATTTATGGGCCCCACTTGCACAAACTGGACGGATCAAGATGCTGTAGGTGTTTTGAGGTATCAGGACCCCACATGGTAACCCATGATCAAACGCCAGACACAAAAACAATCACACATGGCAACATGGTGTGGTCCCCAGTAGGTTTTAAAAGCAGACGTCCCCATCCCATTTTTCCCAGTGGTGTTGTCCACTTGAGTTTTGGATCAGCTCATATTTATTGGATCACATCCTAAAACGAGCTGGCCAAAATAGGGACGGAGTTGATGTCGAACACACATTACGGTGGCCCCAAGAAGTTTACAACAGTAGGTGTTCAATCCCCCCACTGTTTCCTGTCGTGTGGTGGTCCACTTGAGACTTGGATCTGCCTCCATTTTGAGCTTTTACACAAAAACGATATGGCAAAGTCAATGGACGGTGTGGATAAAACACATACATCACGGTGGCCCCTCAAAGCCCCTACTCGCTTGGATCTGGAGACCGGCCGGGTAGTACGCAATATGCGTTCATTTCTGATTGGCTGCAAGCTTGATGTGACCTAAATCAACGGCCAGGCCCAAGGTATTATTACTCATGATAGATGGGTCGTTTTCATGTGTCTTTTTCCACCGTACTGGGAAATTTTATAGAATTCATAGCAGATTTATTGAAAGTGAACTTTCAACTACTAACTCCAAAGACAGGCTTTATAAGCACCTGCCTCATTGTCTCACATGCAACGAGCTCCATATGAATAAATATATAGGACTGGTTGGTCTGTCCTGCTGTAGTTTATGTTGGGTTAACTGAAGAAATTATTAGATTTTTCGAACACAAAAGCACATGAAAACTAAAAAATTAATTAAATATGTGGTTTTTGGTATTTTCAGCAATTCTTTAACCCTGAACTATGGTGATTCTGGGTGAATGAATTAATTTTTTAATTCAAAATCTTTACGAAGAGTTGTCATTAGCAAAGAGATATTATAGAAACACACCATCGTAAAAAAGTTATGGAAGGGACTTTTAAAGGGTCGTTTGGATCTTAAGTTACTTAAGTCACTTATGTCTCAAAGTAGCTTATTTTGGTTTCTACTTATTAAGCTAAAGTGATTAAGCACCTTTAAGTTAAAAAAAAACAAAACAAAACTTACTTATCTTAAATAAGTTACTTATCTACTGCTGTAAGTAGAAAAAGTAACTTATTTGGTGGCAATAAGAAACTTATTTGAGATAAGTAAGTTTAGTTTATAATAAATTGTAAGTAACTTTTTTATTATTTAAATTTACTTAATCACTTCAGCTTAATAGATAAAAAACCAACATAAGTTATTTAAGGCATAAGTAGCTTAAGTAACTCACGATCCAAACGTCCCCCAAGTGTCATTTGTTAGTATGTGAAAACTCATTTTTGGGTCATTCCTAAAAAAGCAATATCTTATCAATTTTTTCTTTTCTATTGTTTTCAATAGTTTCAAAAAATTACATAAATTATAAGGGTAAAGGACAAATAGAAAAAGTTATGGTTAAAGTGTGAAAATTAAAAAAGTCAGGAATGCATGGTCCAGAATTATGTTTAGGTGTTGCTTTTTAGTTTTGTTGTAACCCTCTTACAAATTAGTTTAACAACTATTAGGGTGCAAATATTTCCTTAAAAATATTGACACCATAATACATTTTAAGCTTGTCTTTATTTTTTTTATTTTTTATTTTTTTAAATTTGTTTCTCCTCGCGATACACCTCTCAGCTTCTAGTGTATGTGTGTCTTCCAACTAATCTAACAAGGTTGCCCCATCATGAATGTAGAATGGCCTGAAAATCATGTCAATGTAGTTGTCATGTGGGCCACATGATAGAAAACAATGGACACCTACCCAAAATCTTTAAAACTCATGCGACAGTCAACTATTTTTTGCACACACATGCACACCCCACACACCCCACACAACATTGGGTACTCGATCACAAGATCTTAATGTTTAAAGGTTTTTAGGTTTTTGGGTGGTTGTTCATTGTTTTCTATACGGCCCACATAATAATTGATTAGCCTAGTTGTCCAGGTCTCCAATTTTTATGGTGAGATGTCCTCATGTACACAGGTAGGCTCATGTGCAGTCCAACTCTTTGTGCTAGAGTAATTTGGTAAAGATTCATGTAATGTCTCTAATGAAGGGGGTTACTGCAATACTCTAGAGCAGAAGGGAGGTAGCTGCAAATACCCATTTTTGGGCCGGGCTCGGGCTTGAAAATTGAAATTTTGAATCGGCCCGGCCCCAAACAGTTCAAAATCCGGGCCGAGGTCTACCCAGGCCCGGCCCCCGTTGACAGACATTTTTGAAGATAGAAATTGTATGATACGTTGAACCTGCATGTCTACAAAGTACAAACGTGTTTTTAAATCTGAAAAATGGGCCCATGATTCTGTCATCCATACCGTTGGTCTGTTGTGTTCCACCATGGATGGAATATTCCTTGAATCGCGTATAATGGGACAGTCTCAACACTTCAATTTTAGGTCCACAGCCAAAGATTGATGGTTAAGAAGATGATATAACTACATTCCGCATTCAGCTTTAAAAAGTCCAATATCAGTCGCTGGGATGTGGCTCGATAGATTAATGGTCTAGATTATCACAGGCCCCACTTATAATAATCGACAACCTGTTTATACTGTTGAAAGATTCGTACCGGATGGCGGAGATGCCGCTTGTTTGTAACTTAGTCTGTTTTCTCAGTCGTAAGCGGTTTTGGTTTCGAAGCTTTGCTAATCGCACACGCGCGTGCAATAAAGCTCATGTACAGGCCACACACGTACCTGGATGGCACATAGGTACGAGATCGAATCCATCCATCAGGTTTTTCCAACCTTGATTTCCCACAAATAAGTCTGGTTTGATCAGAATGTGGGCCCCAACATTGGAAACAGGTGGATGGGTTAGAAAACTTCACCCAAGTTTTTCATAGCAGTACAACTGTTTTGCAAACAGTGGCCCACCTGACTTGTGGATCAACATGATTCTTTGAGTAGGGCATTGATGTAGTTGTTCCTTTCTGATGGACCTATCATTCCTTACCAGCATTCGTGTGGCGTGTAATGAGCTTTATTCCACACGCGTGTGCGCTTAGCGAATCTCTTCTCTTTAGTATGGTTGACCAAGTTGCCATCAGTTAAGACAATGGCTTTAGTGATAATGCAAGATATCTGTTTACTCGGAAAATCTTTTTTTTTTTTTTAATTTATTTATTATTTTGATCAGGTACGTTAGGTGGGTGGGCCACCGTGCTCCCATGGGGCAAAATCTGAGTTAAAAAATTAAATACTCCGAATAGCCGTTGACAACAAGAGCGGATTGAGTACTACCCCAACCAGGACCTATGTAGAGAGGGACGGTCCTGTCAGGGATCCGTGGGGCCCACCGTGATGTATATGTTTTTATCCCTGCCGTCCATCAATTTGCACAGGTCATTTTAGGGTATGAGCTAAAAAAGGACGCAGGCTTAAGTTACAAGTGGACCACATTATATGAAGCAGTGGGATTGAATTACTACCGTTGAAAACTTACTACGGCACACCGTGATATTTATTTCCCATCCAAACTGTTCACAAGGTCACATAGATCTGTACGGAGGGAAAACATAAATATCAGCTTGATCCAAAACTTATGCGCCCTCTAAGAAAGTTTTCAGTGGCAACCTTTCAATCCTCACTGCTGCATAGAAACTTATGGTACACTTGAGCCTTCAATCTTCCTCCTTTTTGGGTTCATGCTCTAATGATCTGTCAAAATTGATGGACGGCGTGGATAAAACATATACATCACAGTGGGCCCCACACATCCAACTGCCCATTGACCATGCACCACTTTCCAGCTGGCACGTGTGACTTTTGTATGGTGATCAGAACTGTTCATCTAGTGGGCCCAAGGGGTCCTCTTACAAAAAAATCCCTCTCTAGGCATGACTGGTTAGAAGAAAAGGAGAAACAGCTACTGGCGTTTGCCTGAAGAGGTGAACTGGGCACGTGTACGGTGGATAGACTCCGAATACGCCATGGCCTATTTATCTTGTGGGCTATACACGTGTAGTGCATGTGTACACATGAATTTTCCTTAGCCCACGAGGGTTTTCGGTCAAAATAGCTTTTACCTTTTTTGAAATGAAGAAAACAACCTCCACCCTCATTTTCAATAATTATAGCCCCAACACCTTTTTAAATTTCTTTCTAACCATTTTACCCTTAATCATGTACGCCATCAAGTTTAACAAAGGGCCCTCTTAGCTCGCCAATGAGACACATTGTTCTAACCTATAATATAAGTTTCTCACCTAGAAGTTATGGCTTGTGGACCTAAAGTTCATAGCTCACTGATGAGGACATGTGGCCTCTCTAAATTTCGAGGAACTCATTGAAGTATATGCTTAGGGGCTATAATTATTGAGATTGAGGGCAGGGCTTATTTTTGATATTTCAAAAAATGTTGGTGCTATTTTGACCGAAAGCCAACCTACATGGTAAGGCCGGTTTATTTATTGGATGGGATGGACTTGAAAGAAAGGATGGATGGTTAGATATGGACCACCTGATAAATAAACAATACACCAGTTCGTTCATCAGGTGGGGCCAATGGGAATATGCTCTGGCAAAAAAATTGACACAGTTCACTTATCAGATGACCGAGGAATGCTAATGCTGGGCCATAGCATGTGTCACAGTGGGACCCACCTGACGAATGGCCAGGATCTCGCCCAGGTGCTGCTGCGAATGATACCCTCGAATCCACGCGCGAGAGTCCCCTTAGCGAGAGTTGTTTTTCGGTCAGACTTCGGATCTGTAAACTCGGGGAGCGGATTAGGTGTGACCCCGGACTCACGCAAGACAGTGCGGCCCTTACGTAGGTTCGCCGTGAGGCCCACCTTGATGTATATATTATGTATCCACACCGTCCAAATGTTTATGCACATGATTTTAGGGCATTAAGACAAATATCATGCATATCCAATTATCAGGTGGACCATAGCATAAGAAGGAGTGGTGATTGACCATTAATGGGCCACAAGAGCTTTGGATCAATCTGATATTTGTTTTTTTACCTTAATCCAGTCTCATTTAACCTTATCCACAGATTGGATGGTAAATAAACGCTACATAAACATTAAGGAGCCCCCTGAGAAGTTTTTAATGGTAGGACTGGCAATCACCACTGTTTCTCATGGTATGGTTCACCTGATAATTGGATCTGCTTAATTTTTGGTATAATACCTTAAAATGATGTGAAAAAACGGATGGACGGCATGGATACATAATACATACATCAAGGTGGGCCCCACAGCAAACTCACGATAAGGGCCGCACCCTCTTAGGTGAGGCCGGGGTCTCACCTAATCCGCTCTCTGTAAGCTCTGGAAACGGAGTCTATACGTTCGTTAGCGTAACTGTCTGACATCAGACACGGTTTCCTACTTTCCTCCGGGGAGCGAACCAATTGCGGCCCCGGACTTACCTAACACGGTGCGTCCCTGAACGTGGGGTCCACCTTGATGTATTTATTTTATATCCACTCCGTCCATCCTGTTTTTCAGATTATTTTAGGGCAATAAAGAAAATATGAAATAGATCCAAATCTCAGATCGACCACACAATAGGAAACAGTGTTGATTTAATTACCACCATTAAAACTACCTCTAGCTCACCTTATTGAACACCACGATTTTTATTTTCCATTCAACCTGTATAAAGGTAAAAAAGCAAATATCAGGTTGATCCAAAATGTTTGTGGCCCACAAGAAGTTTTTAATTGTCAATTCCCACTGTTTCCTATGCTATGGTCCACCTGAGATTTGGGTCTGTTTCTTTTTTTTTCTCATGCCATAAAATAATCTATAGAAACGGATGGACGGTGTAGATATAGAATACATACATCAAGTTAGGCCCTACGATAAGGGATTCACCGTGCTGAGTACGGCTGGGGCCGCACCAAATCCGCTCCAAGATATTTTACTTACATAAAAAGTGGAGTATTTTTCACTGTACACATTCACTCAGCTATGGCACACGTGGCACACGTTCATCTAAATCCAAACCGTCCAAATAGTATAACCTAACATAGACGGCACACAGACCAAAATCATATTTCACCAGACACTCTCGAACCCTGATTTATACTCTTTTCGGAGAATCCACACCACTGACTATAGTCATGATTAAACATCTACCGTTGAAGCTTGGCTGTGGCATGAGGTGGGCCCGAGATTTGGACCGTTTAACATGAGTGCATGCATGGATCATTGCACTCTACCAGAGTATCTAGGATTTTATATTGACTTAAAAAAAAAAAAAATCATTACCAAGTTAATAAAAATGGGAAATTAAAATCAGGTAGCAGAAATAAAAACATATCTTTCAAGAACTTTGGTCGGCTTCTCTCAATTATCAAGTATTCATACTGTTTGATTCATACATGTTGTAGTCTCTGTTGGAGAGAATTTCTTTTCTTTGTTTTGGATCGTTGGGTGTGTGTGATCTGATGGACCGGGGCCCGGAGTTGATTGTGCCGTTGATCGACGGCTATAGGCCCAAGATCGGGCACCGGCGGGTTAGCCGCATGAATTCGGTGAGTTCCTTGACGAGACAATTCTTCACGATGCTGCCGGAGAAGGTGAAATGTGGGGTTGATCCAGAGAAGCCTCTGGACTTTGATTTGTCAAGAACCAATGGCTTGATGGGAGGTGAGTTCTGTTATGTTGTTGTGATCTTCTTGGATTGGAATCCTACATGGTGGAGCCATACATGTCAGCTAGGCACATGTGCATGATATGCCAGGCGTTCATCAGGTGGGCCCTGCTATTTGTTTGCCCTGGCGTGGGACTGTTCATCACTTGGTTGTGCTTGTGATGAATGTGGACACCTTGATTGATGTTTTCTATCATCTATTGTTTCCTGTTCCTGAGTGGCCCACCTGATGAATGGTGCGCCTTATTCTGAGCCGGGGCATGGATGATGAGGGCCCACCTGCCTAAATGAATCTGCAGGGCTTCTCTGTTTTGTATTCTGGTGATGGGGATGGTTTCTCTCTGATGCCTGTGATGGGCTGAGGTATATTAATGTGTTGTTAGTAATTGAGTGATCTTATATTAATTTGGCTGCTGTTGGGTTTTTTTTTTTCTTGAAAATTTCATCACAGGTATGGAAATTTTTTGTCTGCAGTCTGTGATTTCATAATTTTGGAAGTTTTCTTTGTTTTTTTGTCTTGTGTTGGTAAATCATCCGTGGTCGGTTTTTACTGTTTTTTTCTAGATCACCCTTTTGATATTACCTGTTTGAGCAATTGATGGACCCATAGCTCTGCCTCAGTGGGGCATTTGAAGATATACAGCCATCAGAGCCATTGAATATATTAGTTTCAATTGAATGTCATGCATCTTTTACTAATCTTCCTGGATGTGCTGCAATTTGCAAGTGGGATTATTTTGGAATGGATGGGAAAAACCAAAACTGGATTGGGCGGTGGGGATTTGTTTTCTGCTTAGATCCGCATCAGTTGCATTGTCGACCTGAAATGCGACAAATGCTGATCTGGGTGGAGAATCATCGACATAGGTGACATCCAAACAGGCCCCAACTGAGATTTTGAGGCTGGCAACGCATGCAAGGTGTTCGACGGCTTAATCATTTGATTGAACACTGCAATTTCTCCAACACTGACTAAAAATATATTTAATTTTAGGTATGACTTGTTAATGTCGATCTTGTGTAAATTATAATATCAAATCGTCCAACGCAAAATGCTAATAGTATACAGTAATCCGCCATGACACCATCGTTGTATTTTAATTAAATCATCGAGGGTGTGTTTTTTGATTCATTATCAAAATGAATTCTGATTGTTGATCTAGTAAATTGGAAATAACTAAATTTCTGGTTTTCTTTGCTGCAATTTCATGATAACTCAGAAACGCAATTAGAGCATCCAAACACGGCCTAATTGTTATTGGGATACTCATTCATAAGATGAGTTGCTCTACATGACTTGTTTTGACTTTAAATTGCTTGTACATTTCTCTCAAGCTTCCTTGTCTTTGCCAAATTGAAACACTTGTGTTGTACTTATTTGTAGGAGAGAAGGAATACTACGAAAGGCAATTTGCTACTCTAAGATCGTTCGAGGAAGTTGAATCTTTGCATCTATCCAGCGGCATTGATGAGGATCAAGACCGTGAAGAGCAACGGCAGCAAGAATTTGCAATGAAGATCTCTAACATTGCAAATATTCTTTTGCTGGCGTTTAAGGTAAATCCGTTACTCTCATTTCCTGAAATCCTCACCATCAAATGTTTCTGAAGACATTATATTACACACCCAAATGATCTTGGATACTGTTATTGAGGCCATTAGTTAGATGGGTCATCATGTGGATGGTTGTAGCCCAAAGTCAAGGCGGCAACCTATTCATCTCTCCTATCTGTGGCCTGCAATGGACAGTTGATTGAAGGTTGATCACTGCATATTTTGGGCTATGGCCCATCCACATGGTGCTCCAATGATCAGAAGAACCCAAAAAATTTGCAATGTCTATGGTTTGAAGTAACGGTTTTTACTGCAATGTGCAGATCTACGCGACTGTAAGGAGTGGATCCATAGCTATTGCTGCTTCAACACTCGATTCCCTATTAGATCTTATGGCGGGTGGAATTCTCTGGTTCACGCATTTGTCGATGAAGAATATAAATATCTACAAGTACCCCATAGGCAAGTTGCGTGTGCAGCCGGTGGGCATTATCATTTTCGCTGCTGTCATGGCTACTCTAGGTATGTATGCCTGTGATCACATTCGCTCTTTGGTTGGCATGATTTGACGGATGGACATTGTTCTTTGGGCTTCACATTAATTTTTTCAGTTCAACAATTGTGGATTGATGTGTTTTCAATATGGATGTTGCTCAAGATAGCCATTTGAGAAATCCCAGACTATATAGGCTCAAGATAATGAAGCTTATTCTACTAGATAGTATAAGATCTGGTCACTAAAATTACAGTGAATCGATATCTACACCTGCCCTGATTGATTTGCATCCACCCATTTTTTACTTTAGGATTTGAAATAGTACTGAAGCATGCTATTTCAATCCCACAAAAGGAAAATAGATGTATATATAGCGCATGTGAACATTGATACATCATACATGTGGTACATGTTGGGCGCTTTAAGATTGATGAAGGTGGAACATGTGCAAACATGGGGTGCTTGAACTTTTGGTGGCGCATTTGGCTCATGATATTTGATGCATGTGCATGGAACAGTCTTTCTGCGTGCATGAACAAGGGATAAACTTTCCTCGCCTTTATTTTGAGCTTTTTAGCAAATACATACTATATCCTTGCTAATAGTCAAAGTTTGGGGATTTGTCCTTGTTTTCAAAGGTTCCTATGCATAAATGGGTTTCGTTTCTTGACGATTCCTTAGGGATTTTTCCATTTTCCTATTTTGGATTCTCTTTATATAAAAGCGCAGGTGATAGACTTAGGTCAGCTAGCCTTGGTTAATCGTCTAGATAACATCGTGCAATACTTTCTTGGGCTTGAGGTTTTTTTTTTTTTCACTCACACACACACACACACACCCCACATGGGTACTCGAACCCATGACCTCAGTATTGAAACCCACAGGGTCTACCACTGAGCCATGGGTAAGGACCTGAAATTGGGCTTGAGGTTGCTATACCAAAGTATGGCATTTTCATTTCTCATCCACAACCACCACCACGATCATTGTAGCCCTGTTCTAGCTATATATGGGACTGCCTTCCCACCTGACATCAACTTTCCTCTACCTGGGGTTGGGGCTAGCTGGCTTCCTATGAAACAATATCAATCCCTTGATAAAATGGCAAAGGAAATCGCACACTGGTATGTTTTTAAATAGCACATCAGTTCTTTCTCATTATATCTTCAGGTTTTCAAGTGCTCGTCCAAGCTGTGGAGCAACTGGTAAAGAACGAATCTACGGCCAAGATGAACACTGATCAATTGGTGTGGTTATATGTGATCATGTTGACTGCTACGGTAGTAAAGCTTGCCCTTTGGCTTTATTGCCGAACCTCAGTAAACAAGATTGTTCGTGCTTACGCAAAGGTAAAACACTCGGCGTGTTTGGAAGCACTATTAAATTGAATTGTGATTAGTGTTTGTAGTATTAGTATTGTTGGCTGGGATACGGAAACATGTATTGATAATATTGCTGATATTATTGCAGATATTTGGAAATGTATTGCTGACTCAAGGAAACATGGGGAAAATTATGGAATTTCTCAATGAAACAAAAAGAGACACTAAAATACACATATTTGCATATTTGGGAATTAAATAATTGCTTAATAATTTTCTTTAATGAGAGCCTAAAATTATGTAATGTTGACTCAGAGAAACATTGGGAAAACATGGGAAAATGGTGGACATTTTCAATGATACTTCATGAGACTCTAAAATACACATATTTGCATATTTAAGAATCAAATAATAACAAAAAAGACGTATATTTGCATATTTAGGAAGCAAATAACCTTTAATGAGAGCCTAAAAACATGTATCATTGACTCGGGAAAACATTGGGAAACATGGGAAGAATGATGGATCCATCCATGCATGCACATAGATACATACAAAGTTACAAACACACATGCAAGATCCATTCATCCATCCAACCATCCATGCATGCATTCATACAATGACACTTATCTAAATATACACATGCATGATCCATCCATCCATCCACACATCCATACTTCCATCCAACCATCCAACCATCCATCCATATATCCATCCATGCATACATATACACATACAAACATGCATTTCATTATACAACCACGTACCCGTAAAAAATTTGAAACGGAAAATTTTTCAACAAACAAAATTTTGACAATATTGATACATCGGCAATTTTATCAAAATATTGCCCTTACATTGGCGATACAAGTGATGCCTAGAATTTTTTACACTACCAGTGTTATCGATATCGCTGAGCTGGCAATACCGGTAATATTGGCGATATTATCAATAAAATTGGTGATACTCGGAACAATGATTGTGATTACTAGGAAACATCACTGCAATTTTCTTAGTTTGTTCTTGGAAGTTACTATATCTGCCATTGTGCTCAGTTCAACTTTTCGTAGCACTGGACTTGTTTGCCATTTCAAGCGATGCAGAGTCGTTGCATTCGATGTGGAGTGGGTTTCCACACCATCCAAAGAAAATCATAATTTCAATTTAAAAGAAGGGCTGGTTTAAATTGGCACAACCAACATTCCAAAAGGAACCTTACTCTTGATCGGTTCAAAAACTCGAAAACTTGACTCAACTCGATGTCCCACCTGGCTGGGTTGACTCAAAGACTTGGATGAGTTTTTACTTGACTTGATATATAATAACCAATTTAATAACTTTTATAAATTTTTTTGTATACTTGTAAGAGGATAAAAAAAAGAAGAAGAAGAAATAACAAACAACAGTGTTTGGCATGCTGGTAAGGGACATTGCTACCTTAACTGTTTTCAAGCCAGTGACTCGGCTCGAGCTGACCCAAGTTGAGACCGAGTCACTCTCACAATCAAGTGCCATGGTGACAGCTTTAAATCTCATCGAAAACTGTTTTCAAGCAAGTGACTTGGCTCAAGCTGACCCAAGTCGAGACCGAGTCACTCTCACAATCAAGTTTCATGGTGACGGTTTGAAATCTCATCGAGTGGGCTGAGTTTCGGGTTGATTCACTGAGTTTTGATACTATGCTCTCAATTGAACTGAATGCTCACAATTGAGTTTTGTTGTGCATCCAAAAACACCCTTAATCTCCAGATTCTGAAAATACTGGTTGCATGCATGACTTGGTTTCTCAGAAAGTTTACTCCTTCCAATGCTGACAATCCAGGACCATTACTTTGATGTCGTAACGAACGTCGTTGGATTAGCGGCTGCAGTTCTCGGAGATATGTTCTACTGGTGGATTGATCCTGCTGGCGCTATTATCCTTGCACTTTATACAATCTCCAATTGGTCTGGAACCGTTCTGGAAAATGCAGGTATACAGTCTTTTCATCTCTGTTCATAAGTTCATGTGTGATCCTGGAAGAATTTCTGAAACTCACAAACTTAAGGTGCAACTGGATTGATAAGTTTGTACGCGTAGATCCGGTCCCGGCTTACATGTGGTCTACATCCCAGTTTGGTACGTGCACGACATCCAAGAATTTATTAAGTGGGCCACATCAAGTATGTACTTTGACCCGAAACTCGGACTAGTCTACTCATCAGGTGGGCCTTAGTCTACAGAGAGAATGATTGAAAGAGTTTTCCTAATTATGCATATCCAAGGTACATGTGATGAGTGGATCAGCCTAGTTTTGGGTCAGCGAACATCTATACGAGGCCCACCTGATGGATGATGTGGATCTCACACATTCCACATTGGCATGTTTGCTTAGCAGCACTCACTTTTGGAGGTGTTCTGTTTCTAGCAGCAGACATGGTGAGCTATATCCCAATGACGATTGGAATTAAAATGCTTCCCTTTTGGGATTTGGAGTGGAAAAAAACTGGGAAAAGGGAATACCTCTTACTGTGTTTTCCATTTCCCGCACCTCCCCAAAGGCGAAAGTGACGCAGCCCAATCACACTATAGATCCTGATTTGGCAGCGCTTCCAAACACACCCTTGTTCAATGATATCACCATGTACTATGGTATTTCTGCAGAATTTCACCCCATTAGTCCGAGCTGAGGACATGGGAAATTGTAATTATAATCTATGAATGAAAAGAATTGCAGTGGGTAAGGATGGAATGGTATTGAGGATTCCTTACCGTTTCTTGCAATCCAAAGAAGTGGGAAATGATGAATTTATGGAAAACAAAAGCCTTCTACTGTTTGGGTTGCAACATTAAGGGTGCGTTTGGATCGTAAGTTATAAGCTACTGATGCCTAAGTAGCTTATCTTGATTTCTACTTATTAAACTGAAGTGATTAACTTTAAATAAAAAAAAGTTACTTATAATTGATCATAAACCAAACTTATCTCAAATAAGTTACTTATCTACTTCTGTAAGTAGAAAAAGTAACTTATTTGGTGGTATCCAAACGGGCCCGACTGGATTTCTCAAAATGGTATTGAGGAATTACTCCAAACAGTCCCCTCATATCCTCTGCCACCTTTTCTTTCAAGAAACTCAATTACACTTTGTTAGTGTGTCAGGATGGAAATGGAAGATTCCCCACTGGTTTTTAACTGTCCGAACAGTGAAAAACAGTGATTTTCTGGAAGACAAATTCTTTGCCCGCAGATTCCTTCAATACCAACAGGCCCTAGAATGCCTCTCCCACAATGCAACTAGGGGTTTTCCAATCTGATATTTAAACAATGGATGGTCATCTTTGACTAATTACCAAAAGGCTTCTTGATGCAGCTTCTCTGGTAGGACAATCTGCCCCTCCGGAAATGTTGCAGAAATTAACATACCTTGTCATAAGGCACCATCCTCAAATCAAGCGCATCGACACCGTTCGAGCCTACACCTTTGGCGTTCTTTATTTCGTGGAGGTTAGTTACCTATCATTCACTTTCTTAAGGTTGCGTTTGGATCCGCTATTTATTGGAATTGCAATAATGAGTTCAACAAAGTGGAAATAATTAAGTTGGGCCATTCCTATCCACGGTGTTTTGCTTTCATTAATATGAATGCGCACAGATTTTTGGGTCATTCCTATCCATGATGGGGCCCACCTGATTAACAGTCATGATCATGGAACCTATAATTTCCTCAGTGAAACTATTGTTGTTTCGGTTATAACAGCTTCATGTAACGAAAACAGGTTGACATCGAACTGCCAGAGGACTTGCCTCTGAAAGAAGCGCATGCCATCGGCGAGTCTTTGCAAATAAAGATCGAGGAGCTACCCGAAGTCGAGCGGGCATTTGTTCATCTTGATTTTGAGTGCGATCATAAGCCGGAGCATTCCGTTCTTAATAGGCTGCCCAACAGCCAGCCGTAAACTGTGTACACCAAAGAGCTTGCCATCCGACAGTAAGTTGTTTTGTTTGTCGCTTACATGGAACTGCTTGTATTTCTACTTCGAAGATGACTCAGATTCATAGGATTTGCACATTAAGGTTTGCATGCAAACGGTCCTGCATACATGAGAGTTGCACTTGGAGGTGGCTGTGTTTGGACGCACTATAGAATTGAATTATGAAACATTTGGTTTATTCAAAGGTGACAAACTAATGATGTTTCCTAGCATTGGTGCTGACGATTTGGAGTCCGCCCCTGAAAGTAACATAATTGAAATATGGAGTGCAGGTTCTCAATTATGACTGTTATGGAAGTTCCCTCCAATTCAGTTTATACTGGTAATTGCAGCTCAATTCTATTGTGCAACCAAACGCGCCGTAATATATACAGTTTTTAAAGGGCCTGAACACTTGGCCCTGACGGAACTTTTGGTCGGGCCGTTAATAGTGATTGGTGTGTGGAAAATTCTTCATTTTCATTTTATATGAATTCATTTGCAGAATGGTTGAAAATTCTTCATTTTCATTTGCAGAACGGAAGAAAATTCTTCATTTTCATTTGATAAGAATTCATTTACAGAATCGTAGATATTTACACTTAAATGGGCTTCTCTGCATTTTAGCGTCTACGATCATGCAATTGGAGTGGTTTCTGAGCTGTGGCCTGCCCATGATAGACCCAACTAAATGGACGATTCATGATATAAAAGCAGCATTGCTTGGATTATCTTGGTCGTTGGATGAAGTGGGCTTTTTCCTGGGCTCTTTGTCCACGCGGCTAAAACTGTTTGCTTGATGTGGCCCAGCTGACTATTAGCATTGATTGTCCAGTCGGTATGACTTTTAGACATGGTCCACCCAAGTCATTGCCCATCAAAAGGATTGGTCTAGATCTTCCAACCATGGATGGGCCTGGGAGGACTGAAAAGTGCAATTTGGACACCTGTGGTTTAGATCAGGGCAATCTTTGTACCATTTCTGTATTTCTACATTATTGATCCAGGCATGCACAGCTTTGCAGGCCTAGAAATTCTTAGCCTAAGCTCCTACAAGGCGGACCCTAGGCGACTCTGATATTATGGGCCCACCCAGGATGGGCCATGCCCCAAAAAAACTCCCAACGAAACACTCTTGAGCCCTTTGGTTGGTGGCCTGGAAATAAACTGTTGACAGAGAAAGCATGCCAAAGATCAGATAAAAAAGATCTTCCAACCTGGCATGTTGTTCAAGGCATGGTCCACTAAGGGTGGGGCCCATCAGATCGGCTAGATAACTGAATCACATGACGTAGTCTTTTTGACACGAGTATTCAACGAGGATGGTAAGTCAGCTATGCCTAGATTAATCATAACCACCAAAATAGTGGGACCCAATGTAGGTAAAACAGAACTCTAAACTCAGATTGGTTAGATGAACATTTTGAATCCATACTGCTGAATATTTTTCACTTTTAACCATCCATTTGCTGATAGTGAGTTGGGCCTGGGTTGAACCATACCCCAACCTGACTCACCCAGATAGCTTATTAACGGGCCAAGCCAGATGACTTGACTGACCCAAGCATGGTCATGCCGGGTTGGGCTCATTGCAACTAACTGGTTCAGTCGGTCTTGGTGGTGTGAATTCAGTGGGTTGGCCGGACCAGAAATCTTAGCCTATTTAGTAAATGGATCAGGTCGGGTCAGGGTCAGGGTCAGGGTCAGGGTCAGGCAGACCCTAACCCATTGCCACCCCTAATGTGAAGAAAAGTAAATATAACAATGGTCCAAGCTTCAGCTGATAGGAAGAACAGAGGCTTGGATATCTGGGAGCTTCCAATTTGGGAGAATTTCAGTGGGGCGCATCAGATCCAGCAATCCAGACCCCTGAATCATGGGACCCAATCACAGAAACTAAAACCAGGAGATACTATGAAGGTCAACGAGATTTGTGTGAATTGAAAAGCCTGAGTAATCGAGATAGCAAGATCAGCCAGAACTGCAATCAAGTTAACCGCTGTGCTATAGACTCATGTGGGAGCCCAAAAGCGTGTTTGGGTTCGGTCCCAAACGGCAAGCAGAACAGATCGCCATCCATTCGACTGTGTGATGTTGTCTGTCAATCTTGGCAATTGGGCATTTCATTTGCTTTTCTTTATAGGGTTCGTTTGGCAGCATGGATTTAAAGGAATTTAAGGGGATATCTTCTTCTTTCCGAGTCATGTGGTAGCAAGCATTTTGAAGGATTTTGGTTTTAGAGGAATCAAAATCCCTCAAAAGAGGCTTTATTATTATCATTATCATTATTTTTTTTTTTTTCCACATTCCCACCTCAAAGCTGATTTGCAAAATCCCTGGATTCCACAGAATTTAAAATCTAGGCTGTCAAACAAGTCCTTGTGGTAGGTAATAAGATCACATTGCTGCTAAAAGAAAAGAAACGCATGAAACCCATTTCATAGAAATAGTTGGCTAATGTATCCATATGAGTTTTATTTATAACTTGGCTTCTTGCAGTCTTACATCTCCTATGAAAACTTCGATTTTGAAATATGAATGTCAGGGCAAAAGTTATTCCATTGAGTTTCGGAGTCTTCAAGAAATCCAGTGTGTTCTAAAATACCCAAGTCTGTTGGCTCAAGTTGTCTCACCAGCTCCATTTCATCCCCATACTGTTAGTTCCTTTGTGAGCAAGTCCTCTCATCTGACCTGCTAGATCAAGGAATATTCGCTGCATTCAAGTCAGTAGAAATGGGTCCCTCAAACTGGCTTCTTTGCGGACAAGATCCTAGTCTTCTCATCCATTCCACCACAATGGGAGACAATCACCTAAAAACAGTTTGGAACCTCAACAGAGAACACAGGCTGACAAGGGAAACGCGAGAAAATGGACGAGTACTTCCCCGAAAACCTCCACCCAATATTCAAAAGAGCCCCAACAGACTTCTGAATATTAAATGGCTCTCTCCACCATTGTCATGTCGTGGAATTACTGCTTCTGCCAAGGAGGATTAAAAAACAAGACCTATCAATACAACCTTTCTAGACATAGTTCAAAAACCTGAAAACTCAGCTCAGTGTCCAGTTAGGTCGAGTCAACTCAAAGACTCAAACGGCTCTTAAGTTGGATCCACCTGTTATTATATTAATATTTAAATGACGAATTTTTGAGTTGGTGATGGATATTTTAAATTAGTACATACATATAAAGATATTGTTACATAATACTACATCATTATTATGGTATTTACATCCCAATACGTATTTAAATTAATTTTTCATTAAGCTATCTCATTAATCAAGTCAATTGTCATGGTGGTGCCTTCCATTAGTTTTCTCTAAATACATCAGATTCAGTGTGCTTTTAAAAAAAGAATGACATAGAGAAGAAAAGGGGGGAGAGAGTTTTCTCTAAAATACATCAGATTTAGTGTGCTTTTAAAAAAAGAATGACCTAGAGAGAGAGAGAGAGAGAGAGTCCCTCCTCGATGAAGTCCCTCCTCGTTTCATCTCCTTTTCAGTTCTTAAGCTTTGCACCTCTCTTCATTCCCTCTCCTCGTCTTCTTCTTTTTCCTCTTTGAGAAACAAACTAGTTCACTCAGTTGGGGGGGTGTGGAGTGAAGAGCTCTTCCCTTTACAGAGCCTCCAGCTTGTGGAAAGCAGTAGCATCAACAGAGCATCTACGTCAAGGAAGGTTATCCTTCATGCTTGGAGTCAGAAACCCCATCTGGTTTTGGTTGGATGTTTGGTGTGGAGATAGGCTACTTTATGAGGATTTCCCTAGGGTGGCTGCTCTTGCTCTAGATAGGAGCATTTTTTGTGGATTAATGTTATTCCGTGTGCAATGGTTCCACCATACAGTCTCCCCCATGCCGTAGGAATTTGTTGGACGAAGAGATAAGAGTTGGCAAACTTGCCAGACCGATTGAAGAATGTTGTGCCTTTGCCACATGTAAAAGTGTGGCACACTCAATAAGTCAGTCATTTTTCTGTCCAATCCTTCTTCGGCTTGATATCTGATCCGGCTCATGATGTTGCTTCTCAATTTCCATTCCATCTTTGGTCTTATAGAGCTCTCCTGAGAGTTGTGGTCTTCGTATGGTTAGTAGGCAGATAGAGGGTGCTAATTGTCGACAATCTACAGAGATCCCTTGTTCTTCCAACATTTGTCTAATATGTATCGAAGATGCAGAGTCAATTGATCATTTTCTACACTCATTGTCCGCTTGTGTGCTAAGTGTGGGAGCATTTCTTCACCATGTTTCATATTGCTTGGGTGATGCCCAGGTCTGCTGTTGGATCTTCTTTGCACCTGGCATGGGGTAGGGTGGGAAAAGCTAGGAGAGCTTTGTGGAGATTGCTCATCATGGCCATTTTATGGGCTATCTGGGGTGAGAACAATAGACGACTTTCGAAATAAGGGATCCTCAATGGAGGATGGGCTTCTTAAGTGAAGTCAGTTAATCTTGTTGATGTTTACTCTCTATTTGACATGTAAGGTTGGGTTGTATTCTTTTCTTGCTTTTTGGCTAGCTTTTAAAATATCTCAATTATCTTTCAAAAAAAATAAAATAATAACTGGTGCTACAGGAGTTACTATAACTTAGGGCCCATTTGGATGCCACCAAATAAGTTACTTTTACTGCCAAGTAACTTATTTCAGATAAGTAAGTTTGGTTTATGATAATTAATAAGTGACTTTTTACTAAAAAGTACATAATCACTTCAGCTAATATTTTTAGTTTTTTTTTACTTTTTTCACAAGTTGTTGAAGAGAGGAATAAGAGAGGTGAAAGAGAGGAAAAGGATAAGCATGTTGTTTACCATCAAGGCAGGCCCCACATGAATAGACAGTGTTGGTGTGCACGGTGGGTGCATGTGATGGGCAATGGATATTGAAGGTGGGGGCCACATGATAGATAATAACATTGACGGTTGGCCCTACTCGTTAGAAGACCAACATCAAAGGCAGGCCTTACATAATGAATGGTGCACATTAAAGGTCAGGCCATAATGATAAATTGCCCACATCCAAGGTGGGCCCCGCATGATGGATGACCCACACAATGAATGGTCCACATTGAAGGTGGGGCCCACATGATGGACAGTCCACATCAAAGGTGGGACTCCACATGATGGGCAATAAATAATGGTGGGCCCCACATGATGGATGATCCACATCAATGTGGGCCCCAATTGATGGACGGTCCACATCAAAGGTCGGGCTAATGAGAATGACCCATATCCAAGGCGGGCTCCGCATGATGGACAACCCACATGGGAGGTGCGCCCAAATGATGGATGGTCCACATCAAAGGTGGACACCACATGATGGATGGCAAATATTGAAGATGAGCCCCACATGATGGACAATAACATTGATGGTGGGCCCTACCTAATGAATAGTGCACATTAACGATCAGACCCTAATGGTAAATGGCCCGCATCCAAGGTGGGTCCCACATGATGGATGGCCCACATTAGTGGGGCCACATAATGAACGATCCGTATCAAAGGTTAGCTCCACATGATGGACAACAGATGTGAGGGGGACCAAATGGACTTAAGGGATGATTACTTATGATATTGGAAACCAAACATGCTTAATTTAACTTACAATCCAAACGGCCCCTTACAGTGCTCCTAGTTCTGTAGGGACATATTGACAGTCCCATCCATCAATCTGGATTGGGTTTTATCCAACTCACTCTTCTTCCCCCACCGAGATAAAACCACATGGATTGGACGGTTTTAACCATCCTAATCAATAGCCGATGAGAAAGGACGGTTGATGTTATTATTGAAAATTGTCCAATTAGCTATTTAAAACAATCCATTAGGCAGGGCCATTCATTAATTGCTTGTGGTTCCAAAGAACCAGTTTGATCTAAGCATCCCATCCATGGCATGGAAAATGAATGGCTACTAAGAAGATGGCCAACAACGGATGGATAGGATCATCCAGTTAGCTTCTTTTTTCTGTCTTTTTTTTTTGGGCTGGACATATTGGACAGCCAAGATGGATAGATCACACCATAATTTAAGTGTACAAGATCACTGGATTCAACTCTCTTTTTCTATTGTTTTTAGATTTTGCAGAAGATTCCATAAATGCCCCTGTTGAGTCCTGGAAGAATACTACAGTTACAATCCATTGTTATGGACATTGTTCCTATTTTATTTTCTTTTCTTACATCTATTGCCTAGTTTGGTTGTCCTGTATGGTAGTCCGCAGTAGCACCAAGTTATTTGGTAACCCCGGGTATGTTTGGCAGGGACAACAGCCCAAAACCATCTGTCCCCATATTGTCCACCAAGATGAGCCCTAGGGACCAGCTAATTCGTGGTTCAACAAACTACAACTGTTTTTCCCCCATTTGGGTCGGAATGAGGAAAAAAGAAAAAAAATGTCAATATCTAATCGTATCTTCCAAGTTCGAATTGAGCCATTTCCCTCTCCCAAAGATGTGCTCAAAAACCTCAAGCTCATGCCTGTATTTGAAGGGTACTCCGCTCATTTCACTAACGGGTAAGACTCTAGAGCACAACTCTGACGGAGCCACCAATTTTCTTAGTTCACTGGTCATAAGATCCATTCCTGAAGTTGCAACGCCCAACTGGTAGGGCGCCCAGGGGGCCAAGTGAATTGGAGATCCCGGGGACCACCAAAGCACATTTCCTTTATTCATACCTGTTAAACTGTCATTGTGGGACATGTGCTAAGTGTCACTATTAATATTTAATATTGAATATATTTGGTACTTTTATATGAGAAATTTGCTTAGAATAAATCCAGATGTACTGCAATATATGTCTATACTTTCACCTTTGGACTTGGGGATCCAGACCGTTGGTACGATGTCCCTGCTCAGATGGGGAAAGGCGGTAAGAAAAAAAAAAAAAAAAATCTAACATTGGGATATTTTAAACCTTTTATCATTCCACTATTTTATTTTAAATATGGATATACTTAAATTTAAAAAAATAAAGGGTTGATATTATTCTATCTAATATTTTTCCAGATTCTCCTACCTAATGTGAGGTCTCAAGCTATACACCGAGCCGAACTGAATCGAGCTGGGCCTAGCTTATCTCGGCTCGATCAGCAGACAACCCTGGCTCGAGCTCAGCTCGACTCAGCCTTCGAGCTAGAATGGCATGCTCGGCTTGGTTCGGTTGAGCTTTTGAGCCGAGTTCAAGCCAGTTCGAGCCAAATTCGAGCCTAAAAAAAATAAATTTAAATAAGCCCATCTCAAAAGCCCAACCTAGATGCCCAACCTAAAACATTTCAAATTCTGGGCTCGAAAGCAGCCCAAGGTTTTATAGAGTGTTTTCTTTCTAAATCCTTTGCTCTCTTCCGATGTGGGACAAAACAACATCCATTCCCAACTAGTCGAGTCGAGTCAACATGAACCGAGTTTCAAGTCGAGCCGAATCGAGCTAGGGTCAGCTCAAGCTCGGCTTAGAAAACTTCGATCTGAAAAAAATTTGGCTCGACTCGGTTCGAACTCAGTGTCCAAATCGAGCTAGTTCGAACCGAGTCGAGCGAGCCAACCAAGCTAACTTGGCTCACGCACAGCTCATGTGAGGTCCATCATATAAACGGTTTAGATCATAAAAAAGGACCCAGATACTCATACAACAGCTGAAGCCCTACAATATCAATTTGTATGGTTGTAATCTAGCATACCTCATAAATATTTCGAGTACTATACATATGTATGTTCATGGTTGGTAGTTGACTTCTCATTTATTTTAGTAACATATGCAGAAAGAAAATTCCATGGGCATTTTTGTAATTTATCAAGCTATTAGGCATTTTTGCATATAAACTTATTTGTGGGCATTTTTGTCATTTATGAAAAAGGACAAAAGGCACACCTAATCTGACGGAATTTAGAAAAAACTAACAGAAGGTACCACTATGACAATTAACTTGATTAATGAGGTAGCTTAACGAAAGGTTAATCTAAATAAATAGGTACTGGGATGTAAATACCATATTAATGAGGTAGTATTATGTAAAAATCCCTAAATTGCCCCAGAGGAATGGATCAAAAGCTTGTGGTTTGCTGGCAAAGGGCCTTCTCTTTTGGAGCTGCTGTCAAGAGTCACAAGGGCCTTCTCTCCCTGCTTGAAATCTGGTTGTGTTGAGTTGACTTGGCCGAGTTGGGTCAGTGAGTTTTAGAACTATGCTTATGGAAAGGATTAAAAAATGGAGTTTGGGGATGGAAAGGCCAAGTTGTTATCCGAGGCTGGGAATTCAGCTCCTGTCAAAGTGGTAATTAGAAGCATTTGCAACCATGTTATGTCAGGCTGACCTTGATCCTAAAAAAAATCAAGAAACTCTACGGTGATTTTTCTTGGGGAAGGGATGATGTGCAGAAGGAAATGCATGCACCTGATCAGCTGGAACAACATTTGAAAACCATGTGATGAAGGTGGCCTGGGAGTCAGACACCTGAAATTGGTCATCAGCGCCCTTCCAGACAAATCAGGCCAGTAGACTCCTTGCTAAGAAGGGATTGGGAATGGGCAAGCCATCTCCATTACAAATACCTTAGATCTAGAAATTTCAAGTAACTTCTTGCTTGAAGAGCCATCCTAAGTCTGAGAGATCTACTCAAATCTTGGAAAGCCAAAGATGCCCATAGCATCAAAATTCGAATCCCAGGGAGCCTTGATGCCAATGCCGGTACCAGAGAGTGTCCTTACAAAGAACAGGACCTTACTTGTTAATAAGGTGCAACCTGGGTTCAGGTCAACCCAAACCCAATTGACCCAACCTAAGTCTGGGTTGGGTGGGGTCGGGTTGTCAGGATCCTTGGGTCGGGTTAGGTTGGAAAAGTCCAACCTGATTTGAAATCAAGTTGGGTTTGGGTTGAGCAGATTCAGGTTGGGTTGGGAATTATCACATATATTTGGGTCAGGTTATGGTTAAGTATAAAGGATTTCGGGTTGGGCACCTCAGATTGGAATTCGGGTCAGGTTGCGTGTTGGATCCTCTTGAGTTGGGTTGGGCTCAGGGTCACCTTCAAGCCAACCCAACCCGCCCATTGCAGCCCTATAGTTAATCTTCTTCTTCTTCTTCTTCTTGAAAGATACTGATTCTATTAAAGCCAAAGGCCAAAAAAGAAGAAACAAGAGTAAAACATAGTTAATCATCTTCTTACAAAGTAAAACAGATAGAATATGGACCCAGTCCACACCAATTGCAAGGAAGACATGGCAGAATGTATGTCAAATGTCCCCACCCCAAATCACTACTTGGGACAGATTCCAGCATGCCAACTCAGATGGCACCCTCATGTTCAAATCGGCCTATGATAATCTACGAAAGGCTGAAAGCAAACCAAATCCTACAATCCAACCTAGAAAAAAAATTGGCTGGTGCAAAATGGTGGTGGAGGCTGGGCAGGGGTGAAGATTCCATACTGAAAAGAGTTCTCATGGCTAAGTACGACTTAGCAGCTAATGGCCAAGGTGTCAATTCGGCTTCCCTTCCACATGGCTCCGCGATTCGGAGAGCAATATAATGTTCCAGATCTTTTTGCCATCACCACTTGTACTTCAGGGTGGGAAAGGGGGAAGGAGTTTGTTTTTGGTAAGACACTTCATGCACCAACATCCCTCTAGGCAAGCTTTTCAATGATTTAAGCTCTGTTGCTGATTGTAAGGAGGTTCTCGTGTCCATTTTTTTTCAAAGGCTGGGTGGTAAGATAGTCTGGGGGCAACCATTATATGTAACCTCAATAGGGAAGAGATTGCCAGCTTCATTCAGCTTCTTTCTTGCAGGATGTCCAAATCCCTCAGAGTGGTTGCGTTTGTCGCATGTGGGACCTTCAATCAGATGGCATTTTCTCTATTTGGCCACTGGCCAATGATTTCACTGACTGCCCCTCGATGCGCTTCTCAGCTTTTGGGAAAAATATGGTCAGCTCTGGTCCAACTTAAAGCTTTTGTGTAGCTCGCCTACTGCAATAAAATTTTTACAGCCAATCAACTTATGAGCGGAAATATTTTGCTGGACAATAAATGCTACCTCAGTTCTCTTTCTTTCTTTCTTTTTTTCTGGAAGGTAATGATTTTATTAGAAAGGCCAAAATGGCCGGAAAGACTACCAAAAACACCCAAAGGGCAGATGAAATGGGACACTCAAGAAGGCTCTTAACATTTGAGGCCCACTCAATTACATCCGATTTAGCCCTCTCAAAAACTTTAGAGACCTACCTCAGTTGTCAAGAGGCAGAGTCTGTTGTCTTTTCTTTTGGTCTTTTGTATCTGTTTTGTATGGGCCTGCTACTACGCTTTCTTCCCTTTTTCTTCAGTATAATGGCAATGAAGGTGCACCAACACTTCCAAAACCCAATAGTAGAAGGCATTTATAAACCCTATCAAATCATCTCTGATGTCCTCTCATAATAGCTTGAAGAACACCCAGGGAATCCATCCGGGCTCGATGCCTTGTCTAGACCCAGGGTGTTGATTGCTTCCTTAACTTGTTCAAGTTCCATCAGACTTCCCAAAGGGCATTTGCATTACTTCTTTTTTTTTTTTGAAAGATCAAAGAGCCGCATTGCTAATTCGATCAATTTCAAGGTCATCAAGAAGCGATATTCTCCACTCCTGTTTTTTATAGGGATTTCTACAGGAAAATGCCTCATAAATTGCAAATTTACCAAAAGATTCCTTCACGAATCAAAATACCCAAGTCCTGAATTTTTTTAGAAGGGAAATTACCAAAGTACTCTCGTGTATTGTTTTTATTTAAAAAGTAATGAAGTCAGAAAATTTTGGGGCCCACGTGGTATGTGTATGACATCCAACTTGTCAAACATGCACCCAACCATAATAATTGCACAGGCCAAAAATCTTTTTAATTGAATCACACGATGGGTTGCATGTGCATATTGATGTTTTTAAGTGGTGTATATTAATTTTATGGTGGGGCTCATCTTAAATTTAGATTGACCTTTTTTCTTCTTCTTCTTCTTCTTCTTCTTCTTTTGAACATCATGGCGGATACATCCATTAGATGAGTTGGATATCATAAAAATATCACGTGGGCCCCAAAGTTCTGCACTTTACCACTTTCTAAAGAAAAAGTGCACGGTGGACATTATGGTAATTTCACCACTAAAAAGCACTTCCCTAATATTTCAGTTCGTAGAGACTCTGTGGTACCTAATTTGTGGAAATTTCGAGGTAAAAATCCCTTTTTTATATTGCTTTTGATAGAAGCCTGCAATTGCATCACATGTCCCTTTGGTTTGTCCAATGTCAAGCCATCCACCTCTATGTTTTGAATTCCATTAATCCACCTTCTAGGGCTAGCCACTCAATGAAAGAATTTCGTGTTTTGGTCCCTTCTTTGAGCCATAAAGCTCTAGACTTGTGTAACCACATTATTTCCTCCTCCACTTTTCTCTTGTATTTGATATCAAGCTCATTTCTGCTAGATTTGTTGCTGTCAGACTGACTTGTTCCCATCTTTTGGAGAATTTTAGCAATCGCTTCTTCCATTTCCCCGAGATGATTCATACTCCATTCCTTGAGTTTTCCTTGAGAAACTCGAGTTTAGACAACAATATTCAACCTAGATTTCCATGAACTTGGATTTTGTTCCACCACTCCTTTAACTGCTGCTTGAGTCCCTCCTCTTCAAACCACATTAGTTCGAAAGGAAAGGGAAACGGACCGTGGTTTTAAGACTCAGACGAGCAAACTTGTCCAAATCGACTCGGAATTGGTATTAATGGATCTAGTACAATTGACTTGATTGGATACCAAACAAGTCGATCTAGGGTCTCAGAGTCGAAAATCTAAGGATGGGAATCCCAATCCATATTGGATGAAAGAATTAGAGGGTGGTGGTAAAAAAACAAGACAGCAATCTGCCACTTGCAACACTTCCAGATATAATTCTTCCCAATACCCTGAAATGAGAAATTTACTATTCTTGACATTACCAAATTGGCTTGATAATTTGACCACATGAAGGACACCCCTCCAAGAGGCAAAACAATGAGAGAGTTTCTTAAGATCCAGTTATATAAGTTCTCCATCCTTTCCGAAGCCCTACACCCACTGCCCAAGCATTTGTAATCTTGTCTTGAAGAATAGAGACCCAAGCTACTCTCACCAAAACTCTTTGCAAGAAGCGATCATGAAGTGGTTGAGGGCCACCATTCAAAAGAAAGAAAGAAAGAAAGATAGGTTCATGGCAACCAAAGATAATTTCCAACTGGGCTTTCTTTGGGAGGCTAGATTGCACTGGTCTTACCTAGGTGCTTATGTCTTGACATTTAATGATATTCTGGATTCTTTCGAAGCCCTATCTGAAACTTTACTGTTGAAATTTTCTTTGCCGAGCCTAAATGGTTAAACCCAAAAAATCTCTTACATCTAAATTCAATAGTAACAATAAAAATTACACTAATTGATTATAACAACAACTGATAATAAAAAAGTCAATTAGAACAACTAACTCAGTCATAAGTTCATGGGCATAAAGTTGTCTTCTATCCAAATGCACCACCCATTTCTATAAAATAGGCCATCAAGAAATTTAACGAACAAAGCATTCAACATGATTACTTAAAGTAAGATACACAATCCAAATATGACAATCATAAAATGATCCATTCTCCAAACTTGTATTTTATTATTGATAAGCTGAGTGGCATTGAGAAGAAATATATATATATATATATATATATATATATATATATATATATATATATATATATATATATATATATATATCATACGCACCAATCAGTCAAATGAAATTGTGAATAGCACATCTCGAGTTGTATCTCATCCATTAACCAAATGAATAGAAGCACCAAATCTTCTCTTTTCCGGTAAGATACGACACATTTTCCAATGACATGAATAACATAGCCGGATATGGTCATGGGTGGACAGCCCCTTACTGACACATGATGGTTCAATTCAAATCAATAAAATAAGATCATCAAATTTGCTTCTTCTTCTTCTTCTTTTGTTAATAATGTGACTTTACAGGAGATGTACCTATAGAGTGTTGTGTGGTTGTTGCATGCATATGAAACTTAAGGGAAATTTTTATAAGACAATTTGCCCGAATATGCTTATGAGCAGTTAGAAAGCAGCATGAGCCACAATTGAGTGCTGGAGAGATGAAAACATTAAGATGGACATGTAAAAAGGTTATGGAGGATAGAATTATGAATGAGGTCATCCAAAGCTGCCTAGGAGTAATCTCAATAAGAGATAACATGATGCAGAGCAAATTGAGATGGTCTGGTCATGTGAAGTGAAGATAGGAACATTGATTGGGTTGAAGGTCCTGAAGAGCATATGAGAGGATTTACAAGGACTTGGATCGAGGTGGCAGAAAAAGGATACGAAGGATGGATGAAAGGGGGGGAAAGTGCACAAGAAACAGATGTAGACATAGAAACAACTTCCAAAACGAAAGGGACTAAACAAGAACAAGAGGCATCCACAAAAGAAGTCCCTTCCCCTGGTTCAGCTTGTTCATTTACAAGAGGATAGGGCCTTGGATAGGAATGACTTGCAAAATTGGATTCATAAGGCTGACCCCAAATAGCTTGGACAAGGCAATGGCAGAAATGATGATGATGAATCATGTGAATTGCTATAATTTGAAAGAAAAGTAGTTGACCGAAAAGCATAGGGTATGTTCAGATGCACTACTAAATTGAATTGCAATTGTGAGTCTTACAAAGTAGAAAGAACCAAATAGTAATTTCCTTTTGTAGCATCCATATTGAGGCCATGGATTGGGTTCGAACTAGGAAATTTTGTTTCTTCCAAGCTGGACTTAAAATGGTGTGTAATTGCAAGTTGAGGGCTACTTCAATATAAATGCTAGAAAACATCATCAATAGTTGTCATCTCCTCTTCATTCAACTAAACATTCACGACTCAGCTCACTTTTGCATCCAAACACAGCCCTTGTCCCTCAAGAAACTACAATCATCCGCACAATCATATGCAACATACCAAAAATTACTATAATCATCAAATCCCAATTTGATGCTGATTCCATATTCTCCACAGGAATGGAATATTTCAACTGTGTTGGTATTCCATTTGCGAAAAGACACACCAAACATAGTTTTTTTTTCCTTGAAAAAGGACACACTCTCCTTCTCAAAAGAGACAGCTTCAGATATTCGTAATCCCTACATATCAGCAGGTTTAATTAAAATGCCCCTAATCAAATCAAGAGAGACTAGCCTGAATGGCGGGGATTCACAGAAGGTGTCTGCTTCTTCCTGCCCGAAATGCCCCTAATGTTCACTAAAAAACTGTTGGAACGAAAACCGCCATGAGAATTCTCGTTCCAGATCTGTAATTCTAGCATGTAAACATTTCAACTATCTTCAACCTCTCTCAATTCCGAAGCTATCCAAATGCAAATCACTAACAATTCAAGAATGGGCTGCTTTGATCATTTGATCTCAGCCATTCCAATCATCAGAACAAGGATTTAATTAGAGACCATTGTCATGAAAGAAGATAATACCAATACAGAAAATTCACAATATCTGATCCAACCAAACTACTACTACGCCATGCAATTCCAAAATCAAAATATCAATGGATAACAAGAAAACGAACCGGACCGCACCGTCATCGTCGCCATCCGATCTCCCCCGATCAGCTGGTCTTCGGATCCGGCATCGGGAACAGCCCTGCCCCAGCGGCCCCCCTTGGCGGCGTGAACCCTAGAAACTTCTGCAGGTTCGTCCGTATGCTGATCGAGCAGAGGAAATACAGGAACGCCATCGAGCAGTCGGTGGGATCATCTCCAGCCAGCCCACGGTGGCTCATTTTCTGGACAATTGCGGCAGGCCGGAACGGCAATTTCGCGACGACCTTCCCTTCGAAGAGAGAATTGAGGAAGCCGAAGACGGCGAAGAGGACGAGAGCGACCACAGCGCCGGATTTGAACTTGGAGAGGGAGAGATCGCGGGTGGATTCCTTGAGGGCGGTCTCGATGCGGTCGATCTTCTTCGATTTGCCATGGGCCTTCTTGCTAGGGTTTGCTGGTGGGGTTTTGATGAGATCGAGCTTCTTGGAGGACTTGAGGATGGAGGACTTGAGGGATTTGTAGGATGCGGTGCGGTAGATGAGGATGTAGGAGATTGTCTCGGTGAGGATGGCTGTGAGGACGGAGATTGTCAGGATCGTGAGGCTGTCCGAGTATTTGGACGGTATGGATGGGATGATGGAGGAGAAGATGGCCGAAGGGGGTGATGGCGTTGCCATGGACGGTGCGGATGATGGATGATGAATGGAGGAGAAGGTGCTTCTTCTCCCTTCTTCGAGCTTGTGTTGTAGACTCCGACTGCCTTTTGAATGAGAGGAAGGGGAATGATCACGTGCTTCAGCACGTACGGTAATTTCTATTCGTGTTCGAGCTGTGCGTGGTCCACCATGATGTTTGACTTCCATCCAACCCGTTGATTAGATGAAACGAGTAATTTCAGCCGTAGATCATAAAATTGAGCGTTCTCAATGAATTATGTGGGACATGAAAAAGGGAACAATGTGGAACATCAGGTAGGGTGATGCTCACCATAGAAACTTCTAAGTAGAATGTGGGACCCAACGTAGTTTTTGTATTCCATCCGACCCATTCATCAGTTGAGAATGAATGAGATGAAGCAATACACACTAAAAAAAAGGCAATTTAATATTCATTTTCGCCACAATAAGTAAATGTATAGACTTTATGCGTGATTGTCGATTGCTCCCTTTGTGATATTCCATCTGAGTATTTTCTGAGGAAGATTCTGATGTGGTTTGGCCAGTGACCACAACACCAGCCAGCTAGCCGATGTGGAAGTTCTGTCCGTCCATCCATTTTACAACTCGTTTTAGGGCATGACAAAAAATATGCGGCAGATTCAATTCATAGGTGGATGTTCAAACACTATTTTCCTGTAGTATGGTCCACTACCCATATCACATAGTGCCTGTTTGGAGCGTTGATTCGGGGAGAAGTGAGGAGAAATGGATTCCATAGTATGAATTCTCATCGATTCTAATTGTTATCAATTTTAGATTTTCTATTTGGCAGCCAAGATTCGGAGAGAAATCAGACACGAGGGAATGGACTAAATTTTTAATCTCACCGTATTAGCCTCAATTTTTAAATCTATACCATTCATCCATTTTTACAAATCATTTTATGCTAGCATTCAAAAATTGAAGCAGATCTACATCTACAGTGGACCATAAAACAAAAAAAATAAAAAGAAAAAAAATGGAGAGTGAGACCTTTATGATGCACAAAAGTTTTGGATTAAACTGAAATTTGTGTGGTCCCTTTTCATCCAGGTCTCTGTGACCTTATCAACAAGTTGGAAGGAAAATATACATCATGTTAGGTCACATAGTTATGGACACATTACCGTGGGTCCCACTTTAGGGAGGTAATCCTCTCAAATCCACTTCTCATCAAATCCATGGTGCCAAACGGGCAAAAATTGTGTTTGGCACCCTAGATTTGGAATCCCAGTTATTCAAAAGTATGATATTTATAGGGGTTCGAATTTAATTACTAAATCAACTTTAATATCCCTAATTAGTGTACCTATGTAATGTTTGGCACAATGGTTGTAATAAGCCTGGTGAAATATATACTTAAGCCAAAAATGATGAAATTCCGAGTCTTAGATGTGCCACAAGCACAAGATCACATCCAAATGACCAATAAATGATTTTTAACCATTGATTTACATGAACAATGTTTAGACGACGCAAATCTTCCTATTAAAGTAATTTTAGTGATGTAGTTGATAATCTGATTGTTTTGGGATATCATCAGTGGGTCATGTGCCTAATAGATTAGTAGCCTAGTGACACACATGTTACACATGTGACTCTTGGAGGGTTTTAGATGTAATCCAAGCTTCCACCTTGGATTTCAAACCCCCTTATTAAGGGGATTTGAAACCCCCAATTGCTTTGTGTGCCAAACACACTAGGGATTTGATGTTGGGAACGGATGACCCAAATCACCATTACATGAAGGCCACCGACCAGTCGGTTGACCGGTCGGGCACAAGGGCTCAAGACAGCAGGTTTTCTGTAACATTTTTGGGCCATCCGGCTGGCCAGACGACCAATCGGCAGTTTCCTTTTTTGACTAGGTTTCTTGCATGGTTTGTTGCGCAAGGAGTTTCTAATTTCGATTTTTCCCTATTTAAGGGGATGTAATATGGGATTGGGGTTGCCGCCTATGGGCAAAGGGATTGGGAGAGTTCTAGGGTGAGAGAAGAAGCTAGGGAGGAAGCTTGGAGTTCTCTGAGTTGAGGGAAAGGGATGGGTTTGTCCTCCTCATGTGAGAATTAGCTTTGTTAGCTTGGGATTTCTCTTGTGGGCTATGATCCTGGTTGTGTTTTTTCTATCTCTTGTAACTTCTGATATCATAGTGGATTGGTGTCACTTTGTGTCGTGATTTTTTACCCATGAGGGGTTTTTCCATGTAAAAATCGAATTGCCTTCTTGTGTGTGATGATTTGCTTGTTGATTGCCATTGAGGTGTGTTCCTCGCCTGCTTTGATTGCTTCCGCTGCGGGGCTCCTAACCCCAACAAGTGGTATCAGAACTAAGATTGGTAAGTGTTACGCTGATACCAACAAGTGGTATCAAAGCTAAAAGTTGGAAGGAGACAGAGGGAATCTGATGCGAGACATCTATGACATCTTCTAGCATGAGATTCGATGTGAAGAAGGATTCTGTGAAATAAAAACATGGAAAACGATTAACATTTATGAAAGAAGAAGAGTTGAAGAAAGTGGATCGGTACGCCAATATCTCAATTAAGTTTGTCTACTGTGATAGGGTTTGATCGGGAGCACTATTTATGATGGAGCTGCGGGATCGGCAGCGGGATCCACGGTTGCTTGTGTGTGGCATGCGCACAATGTAATGACCCGAGATTTTTTACTCTCGTGTATAACACAATGGCCGAATTTTCAAGTAACTTATGGAATAACTAATTTATCAAATAATGAAATATAGCATTTAAGCAAAATGACGGAAATAATTGTCATCTTATTCTATCAACTTACTACGTCATCATCAATGTTTAAATAAGGGAACCAACCAATATCCATACTAATTAATCAAAATACCAAACAATGTCTTCTCTGGAAGACTTATTACAATTTTATAAATGTATAAACTACTCAAAATAAACATTTAATAAATGAAAACAACAACTAAGTTTCTCTAACATCGTCATCCACCATGTGATTGTACGAAACATCGAATTCTTCTCCTTAAAAATTGGGTTTAATACCTAGATCTTCACCTGCATTATCTAAATTATGTTTGGGATGGCATTATCATAGTGGGGAATATTCCCTCCATGACAATTAAGAATAATAATAACGGTACAGAGTAAATGTAAGTAGGATATTATCACTCTATCAAATCAAAACAACCAAGTAAAAATCATTGTTAATGCGATGTATGGAATGCATGTTCTGGCTAAGGTACCCTGACTAGAATCGCAATACATGAAGTGAAAGACTCCCTGTTACAACTTCATGCTAGCCACTAGTCACCAGAGGTTCCTGGAAAGAACAAGCCGATAGTTTTGCCTGACCATGTGAGAAACGGGACTCTCATAGCCCAAATCTACACGTGACAGTATATAGGAGAAGTACGACGCTATAGCCTATTCTCAATTCCGTACACCCACATGAAGCCAAGTGAATGTATGACTTTAGTTTCACCTTTATTTAAGTAATTTCACATCCAGCCTTATTGAAAGAATTTAATAGTCACTATGGGGAGTTGTAAACAACTCAGCATAGGCCGACAGCTCGGGTTTAGTGTCCATGACACCAACCCCTGCTCATGAGAATTTATATATCATTACTGTCCACTCATTATTCCATTTTATGATTCCATCATGTTCTAAGAAGTCAATGTTGTACGTTATGGCCAAAGTCATTAAAACACTCATGTAATGTATATAGATTCAACCAAGTATCATGTACATCTAAGGATCCTATGACAAACATTTATTGCATTCTCTTAGTCAGGTTAAGACATATCTTTCCATCATGGACACCCCTCGCGGGTTCCATCTCTCTACATCAAGTGATTTTACCAACTTAAGGACAATGGTGCACATTAATAAAATATATCCATAATGATCTTACACACATATTGCATATAACAACATGAAATCCAATATCGCTTGTAGAACATAAATCGAGAGAATTAATGCATAGTTTTCACAAAAATGATAAAAATACACATGCTTCTTAGTAAAAATCCAAACACGGAATCACATTATTATATAATGATAATTATTGTAAATCCTATGTTAATCTTCATGTTATATGGATCAACAATTCAAAATAAAATAATGTCATATGTCACAAAGAAACTTAAGATAATCGTATTATTATTAATAAAAGGCTTGAAGGAAAATCCTCACCTCGTATCATTGCATGATGATTTGAGTCGTGGTAGAGTTTGTGGGGAACAGACGACCCAAATCACCATTACATGAAGGCCATCGACCGGTCAGCTGACCGGTTGGGCACAAGGGATCAAGACAGCAGGTTTTCTGTAACCTTTTTGGGCCATCCGGTCGGCCAGACGACCAGTCGGCAATTTTCTTTTTGGACTGGGTTTGTTGCGCGGTTTGTTGCGCAAAGAGTTTCTAATTCCGATTTTTCCCTATTTAAGGGGATGTAATCCGAGATTAGGGTCACCGCCTATGGGCCAAGGGATTGGGAGAGTTCTAGGGTGAGAGAAAGAGCTAGGGAGGAAGCTTGAAGTTCTCTGGGTTGAGGGAAAGGGATGGGTTTGTCCTCCTCATGTGAGAATTAACTTTGTTAGCTTGGGATTTCTCTTGTGGGTTGTGATCGTGGTTGTGTTTCTTCTATCTTTTGTAACTTTTGATATCGTAGTGGATTGGTGTCACTTTGTGTCATGGTATTTTACCCGTGAGGGGTTTTTCCACTTAAAAATCAGATTGTCTTCTTGTGTGTGATGATTTGTTTGTTGATTGCCATTGCGGTGTGTTCCTCACCTGCTTTGATTGCTTCCGCTGCAGGGCTCCTAACCCCAACATTTGAAACACCCTCAAATCCCTCTAAATCTTTGGTGACAAACGACCCCTTCAAGCAATCATTAAATATCATGTCAATGTCACTAACAAGGAACTCTATCTATCTATAGAGCCCTTGATTTTTTAATGGGCCCACCATTATTATGTGTATGTATAATCTACTTAAACCATTACACATGTCATTCCATGTTTGGCCCAGTACCTAAAAATTAGATTGACCATTCATTCAGGTAGGTCACCCCAAAGGAAGTAGTTGGGAGAGACATATGTACGGTTGATATATATATATATATATATATATATATATATATATATATATATATATATATATATATATATATATATATATATATATTAGCCTGTGATGATTTTATGAAATCCACTCAAACCATCATGTGACACACTAAAATTTAAGCATGGGGCCCAAATATCAGGCCCATCTATACTTCATATGAGCCACGCGAAGGAAAACAGTTTGGATGGTGTGCGTGGTCTTGTACAATATTTCAAATCGTGTGGCCCAACTGAATCACTGAATGGACTGGCTTTTTAGACCAACGTCTAATATCGTCACACGTAGCTAATGGTTTGAGTGGATCTAAGCATATAGGATGGTGGGGCCACCGTCCCAGATGATCACTTACCTAAATCTTTAGGTTACCTAAATGCTTCAGGTAAAAAGCTTATGTCGAGGCAGGACAGGAAGCTGATTGCATACCAGCAGTGATGGTGATTGGTGGGCTTCCAATGATATTTTTTGTTTTTATCCATGCCATCCATCATTTTTTGAGATCATTTTAGGACATGAGGCCAAAAATGAGGCAGATCCAAATCTCAGATGGACCACACCGTGGGAAACAGTGGGGATTGAACGTCCACCATAAAAAAACTTCTCTAGGTCATAGAAGTTTTGAGTTTTGGATCAAGTTGAAAATTTGCATTTTCACTTCGAATCTGGATCCTCTGTTGGCCTTGGAACCTTTTTGTTGGTCCACGTCGCATTGCATGACATCAGTGTGATCAGGTTACACTGAGGTGTGACCAAGTTGCACTGAGGATGTGACATGGTTGCAGAAGTATGTGATGACGTGGACTAATGAAAAGGCTAGCTCCAAGCAGATTTTCCTACTTGTAGTCAATAGAGGATCCCAACTCTTTCCCTTCATCTAAGCATGTGTTACCTAATCAACAAGATGGATGGCAAATAAACATCTTAGTGGCCCTAAATGTTTTAATAGTGGCTTGTTCAATCACCACTAATTTTTTTTGTTTTGAAAAAAGCAAGGAAACTCTTTTATTACTCACCCAGGGCAAAGCCTGAAAAAGAAACAACAAGCAGGGAAAAAACCCCCAAAAAAAAAATAGAAAAGAAGCAACCCACATCCTTAGTGCAAGGGATAAAGAAGAAGAGGAGACGAGAAAAGGAAAAGAAAAAAGGAAGAGGGAGAAAAAAGAAGCAAAAACACTAAAAGCACCCATAGCCCAAGCTAGACTTCACAACATATTTTCTATCTCATTTCTTGTGATGAATCTGGCTGGCGACAACAAAGGAATGCCGTTTAGAGTAAATAGAGCTGTTTTGAGATGGTCCGGAGTGATCCTAATATGGCAGTTGTTTGTAGCAACAAAGCTGTGCAATATCTTGGCGAATAAGCACATCTCCGAAAAAGAGGTTGACAGGTCTTCAATGGCATGAGAGCTTTGTTGGTTGCCCACCAAAATGCTAGACCCTACATGATAATCAATAGACAAAATAGGTAAAACAGAGTTTAACGTTTGCAAGCACCTATCCATCGTCCCTTGAGTATTATATTTGGAGACAATTCCCCAAATGGGAGAAGCATTGGGAGAGTAGAAAAAAAAGCCCTACCCTAGAAGGCAAGATCCTGGCACATGCTAGGGTCCACCTAGGGTCCAACCTGGAATGACGAATAAGATGGCGAAGAGGAGGGCGAATAATGGTTAGGACTGTAGGAAAATTCCAAGCAGTGGAGCTAATATTAGGGGTTTTGACAACTATGGAAGGGTCAAACAGAAAAAGAGCCCTAGCCCTCATCTCCCAAATGATATTTCTAAATATTGTCTCTTTTGAGAAAGATTTATTATTAAATATGTGGTTGTTTCTTTCTCTCCAAATATTCCACAGAAGCGTCGAAAATGCGAATTTGCTGAGGATGGAAGAAATTGGATTCATTGTGTTTTCTACAAGATATAAAATTGAATCATAGATGGTAAGTTGATGGGTATAGGAGATAAAAAGTTTAGCATGCAGTTTACTCCAAATCCATTCAATGTACCTACAAGAGAAGAATAAGTGATTAATGGACCCAAAATTATTCTGACAAAAAACACAAGTAGTATCATCAATAATGTTGAAAGAATGAAGTGGGTCCTTGGTTTTAAGCTTCCCAAGTAAAGCTATCTAGGCAGCAATGGAGTGCCTGGAGATAGATCCTCTAAACCATAAGAGGTCACACCATGGCAGCAAAATGTTTTTAGGCCTATAGGCTTTTAAAGCCGAAGCAAAGGTAAACTCACCATTTGGGGAGAGAGTCCAAACAATTTCATCATTAATCGAAACAATCTGATGTTACTTGATCTCTTGGAATAGGTTAAGGTTGCTGGGGTAAGGGAATTGTCACTCAGTATTATGAATTAGGGTACTAACTGGGAAGTTAATGCCCAAACCCAGATCGTGAATGGCAGAATGACCCAAGCGATTAAAAAGACTAAAATCTCTCAGCTACAGGTCAAACTAAAAGTCCGTTAATTGCCTGTTGCCCACCAAAAATCTAGTGCGGGCCTTAGCAATGTCACAAACGCTGAGAATGCTACGCCAAGCCCAGGATGCATTGAAAGGGATTTGGGCATTCCAAATAGATATAGCGCCAATATATTTCTCGCAGACCCACTTGACCCAAAGTTTGTCCACCTAAGACTTAGATCTACCTGAAAGTTGGGCTGATGTCTTAATATGAGTGGTAAAAATAGATGGACATCATGGATAAAACACATGCATCATGGATGGGACCATAGAGCACTGACGCTACTGGCATGCAATCTTGGCCCCTATGTTTACGTTTTACGGTCTACGTAACCTGAAAGGTTAGGTAAGGGCTTGCCTGGGTATGGTGGTCAAACCTTCTTGTACTGGTAAAATCTATATAAACCATCAGGTGTGTGTTCTCGTATTAGATGTAGGTCTAAAAAATCAGCTCAATCTGTGATTTAGGTGGGCCACACAACTTGAAACAGTGTATTAGATGACAAAACTATTTCCCTTGGTGTGACTTGCCTAAATCACGGATGGACCTGATTTTTGGGCCCCATGCCTAAACTTAAGTGTGGCATATGATGGTTTGAATGGATTTTGCATAATCATTATGGTGGACCCTATAAAAAATTAACTGTGTAGGTCTCTCCTCCAACTATTTCCTTTGGTGTGGCCCACCTAATTCATGGTCAGCCTAATTTTTTTTGTTCGAGGCCTAACATGGGATAATACGTGTAATGGTTAGAGTGGATTTAACACACACACACACACACACACACACACACACACACACACACACACACACATATATATATATATATATATATTTATATGCACCGGTGATGTGAGCCCAAAATCTGAGTTGTCCACGTGATGCAGCACCCCAAAAAACCCTTAGAGACCAGCCTTTAACTTGGTCCAGAACTTTAGTAGGCCATGGCAAAAGGAAACAATTTCCTCCCTTGATTTCTCTCTCTCTCTCTCTCTCTCTCTCTCTCTCTCTCTCTCTGTGTGTGTGTGCGTGCGCGCGTGCACTCGAGCACTACGGCCCACCAAAGTTTTGGACCAAGTTGAAAGTTAGTCCCTAGAGGTTTTTTAGGTGTTGCATCACGTAGATGACTCAGATTTTGGTCTCACATCATGTGTGATGAGTCCTCAAAAAGTGCTCGCGAGTTCTTGTGAGAAGTAAGGTGCATGTGAGCATCTCTCTCTATATATATAGGAATGCTCACCAGCACACCGGTTCTCACGAAAACTCACGAGCACTTTTTAAGGACTCATCACATGCAATATGAGCCCAAAATTTGAACCGTCCATGTGATGAAGCTCCTTAAAACCTTAGGGCCCAACTTTTAACCTGGTCCAAAATGTTAGCGGGCTGTGGCAAAAGAAAACAGTTTCCTCCCTTGATTTGCCTCTCTCTCTCTCTCTCTCTCTCTCTCTCTCTCTCTCTGCTACAGTTTACCAGAGTTCTGAACCATATTCAAGGCTAGGTCCTAAGGTTTCTTTTGGGTGTTGCATCATGTGAACGACCCAAATTTTGGGCTCACATCACGTGTGATAAGTCCTCAAAAGGTGTTGACGAGTTCTCGTGATTGGTGCGCAGGTGAGCCTTCCCCCCCTCAAAGAGAGAGAGAGAGAGAGAGAGAGAGAGAGAGAGAGAGAGAGTAGGGAAAAGGTACTATGTGCTCCACCTCATGGAAAATTTCCATGAGGTCGAGCTGTGTGGGCCCCACTGTGATGTGTGATGGGCATCCACACCATCAGTCAGATGCACCATTCTGTGGTGGGCAATGGGCCTAAAACTCTGGCCAATCCATGACTTGGGTGGTCCACACCATAGACAACAGTTAAGAGTGGATATCCACCCATTGAAACCTTTATGATCGTTTATAGGATCGACTAAGATGTGGTTGAGAAATCCAACCCATTCATTGTGCATGTCCCACTTAAACAAGAGGTCACACTAAATTTCAACCGTATTCAAAACTCAAGTAGGCCCTAAGAAGTGCTTTTAGATGTTATAGGCATGATTTTACATTGTTTCAATTGGTATGCCCCACTTGAGTTTCGGATACAGCTAATTTTTTGAATATCCCATAACCAATAGGGGACCCACCAAATGCATGGTGTGGATGTCTGATACACATCACAATGGGGGCCACACAACTCGACCTCATGAGAACTTTCCATGACCCCCCCCGGCACACTTGCGCGTGCACACACACACACACACACACATAATATAAGTGATTCTAAGAGTCGTGATGTTATTACTAAGATGTCTTTATCAGAACATTTTTGCTAATCACTTTAGGCACTTAGCAATAATTTTTTTATCGGTATTTGAGTCATGGGCAGAAGACCCTTTGTGCAGTCCAACTAGAGTATCAATCTGCAAACTTAATAAAAAAGCTAATCTATGTATTAGAGATACAATCCATATGGTGCAATATATTAGAATAAAAATATTCTTTCATAATTAAGTAAAGAGTATATTATGATAGGTTTAACACATGTTTAGTTTGCTTTTAAAGCTATATATGCTAACACTTATCGCTTCGTTGAAGGCTAAGAAGGCCACGCCATTGATTTTATTCTATTTATTAACTTCTTCCGTGAAATTATGTATCGATGTTTTACCAAAGTTAAGCTTGCCATTAACCAATAATGCACCTACAGCCCCTAAAAAACCTTTATGGCATAAAAATATATATTGCTCGAACTTTCGTAAAAATATAGGTAAGGGCTCACCTAAGTAGGGTGGTCAAACCATCCTTTGGTGTGGCTCGCCTAAACAACTATTTCTTTTAGTGTGGCCCACTTAAGTATAATCTATGAGTGATTTCAAGAGTCATAATGATAGCCATTGCTAGAGGATAGCCTGCCCCCCATGGAAGAATATATTACGGAGGTATATTTGCTGCTCCTAGGATCCGAACACATGACCTTCTCCTCTGATACATGTCAAACAACCACTTTCTCTAAATGCTCGAGTCACTAGAGGATGGTGTATTAATGTATATCAAGGGGCTTTAACATGTTCCTTCGCAAAGAAATTTTAAGTCATGGGTGCAGGACCCATAGTGCCGATGCACCTCATCCGGCTCCAATATCAATCTGCAAACTTAATAGAAAAGCAAATCTATGTATTAGAGATACAACCCATATGGTGCAATGTATCAGAATAAAAATATTCTTTCACAATTAACTAAAGAGTATATGATGATAGGTTTAACACATGTTTAGTTTGCTTTTAAAGCTATATAAGCTAACACATATCGCTTCATTAAAGGCTAAGAAAGTCGTTGATTTTATTTTATTCATTAACTTCTTCCGTGAAATTATGTATCGATGTTTTTCCAAACTCATGCTTGTCATTAACTAATAATGCGCCTATAGCCCCTAAAAAACCTTCATGGCGTAAAAATATTGCTTGAACTTGACCTTGAGACCTGAAAGAGGAAACAAAGAAGCTTGTGAGAGAAAAATCCGAAGAGAATAACGACACAAGGAAGAAACAGTGTTTGGATGCTAAATTGAATTGGATTTCAATATATCAATTCAAAAAAGTGGAAATAAATTATGTTCTCTTCAACTCTAACTTAGAATGGCACTACCCTTGCTTTGACCATCTCTTCTACATTGCATTGGGCAGTTGATATTAAGGGGAAGTTTGGATCATAAGTTACTTAAGATAAGCTAATTATGCCTTAAGTAGCTTATCTTGATTTCTACTTATTAAATTGAAGTGATTAACTTTAAATAGAAAAGCTACTTTACTTATCTAAAAAAGTTACTTATCTACTGTCGTAAGTTAAAAAAAGTAACTTATTTGGTGGTATCCAAACGGAACCTAAGTCCGATTGAGCATAAAAAGTGAGCCATAGTGACCTTAGCTACAACTTTAATTGAACTACATTTTATTGCAAATTGAAGAATATGTTCAATGTCAAAGAGGAAAAACAAAAAAGGGACTGAGTGAAAATAACCTCATTTCAACACTGAGGTCTTGTATCGATTCCCTAGTGGGGGTGGCTAACATTGTGTTTCAACACTAAGGTCTTATATCGATTCCCTAGTGGGGGTGGCTAACATTGTGGTGTAACTAACAGCACCCCCCCCCCCCCCCCCCCCTAAAAAAAAAAAAAAAAGGATATATTGGGGAAAAAAAATCTATGAAACGTGAGTGAATTGAATTGCACACATTCAATTTAGTCAAGAGAATTTCCTAGCAAGAAGTAGCCCTCCCATTACATTTGCATGAATTTCAAGTCCAATGTGAAAGTAATGTAGCTTTAGTTTGGAATCAATGCCTCAGTATGAATGTAGAAAATGGGATTTTTGGTTTTTGACTTTACCAAACCACCAATTGCAATTCAATTCAATAGTGCATATAAACACATTTTAATTCAATTGTGGTCAATAGTTTAACAACGCAGGGGAAAAAAAAGTCTAGTATTCTTAGCATTTGAATTCAAGTGTTAGGTGGAGGAAATAGAGATGTGCCTTGAGATTTTTATGGGATCATTGTGTGGCACTCATATTGAAAGGAAATTTTATAAGATAATTATAAGACCCTACACTTTATAAGACAAGTTGTGCAGTTAAGGATCAACACATCCATCTGATGAGTTCAGTTGAACTAAGAATGTTGACATGGATGAAGTGGTAATCACAAGGAAGGATATAATTAGAAATGAATGCATTCGAAAGAATTCAGAAGTAGCACCAATTAGGTAATAAGATGTGGAAAAATAGGCATAGATGGTTTGCTCATGTGACATAGAGAGCAAGAACTATGCCAATTAGGCGTGAGTTCATACAAGTTGAAGGCTCTTAAAAATAAAAAAGACGAAGGCCCAAAGGATATGGGTGGATGCAGTAAGAAAAAACTTCATGGCTTATGGTTTAATTGAAGTTATGACCCTTGATAGAGTGGAATGGTGGAAACGGATTCATATAGCCAACCCCAATTTTTTGGGATAAGGTTTAGATGATGATGATGATTGGTATTCTTAGTGTTTTTTTTTAAGGGTAGGTTTGGACTTCAAATTGCAATCAACTTACAACCCCAGTTGGAGTTGAGAGAAACATATGTGCAACTTAGGGGCTACTTCCTTTCCATTAAATTGAATTTTTCGCAATTTAATTCACTTTGTGCATCCAAACGCTACAACTTTGAAGTTACTAGCAGTTCAAATTCTTACCAGTGGCTGATCAAATCAGAAATGCTGTCCATCGTGCTGGTCACCCCGCGAATGTAAGATCCTCCGAAAATGACCCTTTTGACGCCTGTGAGCTTCGCTACAAGGTAGGAAATCTACAATGTACAGATTAGGTAATATTAAGACATGATATCAATCATAAAGAGGTCGGCTCGATCCATCATGCTCCATCAGCAAAGAGTGACCTAGGATGATCCAAGGATAGGACCCACTACATGGTAACTAATTTCGTTTCCATGGTAGATAAGAGGATTTCACCAATCCAAACAAGTTAGGAAACGAGGGTGACTCACTTTGAGACTGAAACTCATAAGACTTGCCCCCCTCTTTTTACAATTTGGTCTTGATTCGCTCTAGCGGCTTTGTTACCATTGAGTTGACTCAGCTGAGTCGACTCAGCTTTGGATAATATTTCGAACCATACTCCCATAAATGTATAGGGACCAGAAAGAAATGAGTAAGGTTAATTACATGTGTAATGTTGCATGTGAAAGCATTAGAGATGGATGCAGCGATATCCCCAGCTTTATAATCAGAGAGCTTTGCCTTATATCCAACCTTTCCAAAGCTAGCAGCAACTGTTGTTGATGGAAAATTAACCTGTGACAACGAAGGAAAAATCTCAACCGTGAAAATCTATAGAATTGAAATGAGAGTGGCACATGAATCCTAACCATTCAAACAAGAAATCAACAAGGCTTGATTGAACTCTTTTTGGCCCAGCAAACTGGACGTGTGTGGCCCACCTTCTGGTGATCCATATTTCGTAAGAATTATATGTTCTCCGTCCAATTGTATGGTTTGTACAAAGTGGGGTGGCTGGGGTTCAGTGATCAAGGCAGTTTGTCTGTTGGGTCCCACAATGACAGAGCAACATGGGCCATTGACCATCACAACAACGTGTAACTGAGTTTAAGTCGACTCGGACAGGTAACCCCAGACTCGGACAATTCGGCAATCTAGGCATATCATCAACTTCTAAAACAGGAGTAAATATTAAGTAGAGAAAACAATACCTTAGGATATCCAATTCCACTATAAATATCTCCAATAGTGAGGTCCAATGCATAGCTATCGCCCTTTTGGCTTAGCTCTAAGAAATCATCAAAACTGGAGCAAGAAAGGGAGATATCAAGAGTTAAAGATATAAAGAGAATTAGATGAATACAAACATGCCATGTTGCTAAAAAAAAATGTTTAAATAATAGTTTAAAAACATACAAACTCAACTCGACATGAAACCCAGTCAGAAACCCAGTCGAGTCAAGTTCACTCAAAACTCAGGCGAGTTTCTAGAAAAGCTGTATGCATTTTCTGATTTTTCACTATGATTTAATAATAAAAAGTATAATAATTCAACTTGTACAGAGTTGAGTCGTGTTTTTCTCAAGTTTCGACTGAGTCATGACCAGATTCGAGTTTTTCTTGAGTCTCATAGTGAAATGTCCGGTCAAGTTGGTTTTTTTTTTTTTTTTTTTTTTTTTTTTTTTTTTTTTTTTTAAGGCATCCAAAAAAAGAAAAAAAAAAAACCAAAACTACCACCTTGTGGTCAAAGGGAATGGAGCGTTACAACCATAATGGTAACAGTTCCGCAAGGGCCACCTTTAAGATACAAGGTGTAATGGTTGTTATGGGGCTGTAATAGCTATTACGGTCACTTATTTTATTGAAAATTTTAAAAAACCTGTATCAATCTCGTAATGATTGTTACAGCCTCTTATGAGAGGTATAACGGATTATTATAGGGTTGTAACGGCCATTACGAGTCATTTTTTCTTAACGGTTGTTACCGCTTTTACAACCTTGTAATGTATAATGGTTGCCGCTGTTACCTTTATGTACCAGCCTTTACAGCACACCATGGTGACAACCAAGGATTGAAAGCATTGTTTTAAGATTTGACTAGTCCGGTGCAATTTGCCAGAGTTAACTTAGATTTGATTAGACCTGATCTTATTCGACACTATGAGTCAAGCTGATTCACCTAACTTGGGCAAGTCCTGACTTGTCTTGAGACTTAATGAGTCAGTCCGAGTCAATATCTTTTAACCGTAGTTACAAAACTTGAAAACTCGGCTCAGCTCAACTCGATATCTAGCTGGGTTGGGTCGACTAGAAGTTTCAATTCAACTCCACTTGATATTTAGTAATTAAATTATAATTAATAGGTAGTTTTAGCAAATGACTAAAACTAGGCAAATCACTAAATATAGCATTTTGCCTATTGGAGACATGGTTTGTTATTTAAGATGTATTAACTCGGCAAGTAACTCAGTATGGATCATGTCGAGTTGACATTATGTGAACCGATTAGACCAGTTATGCCGAGGCTGAATCAAGTCGAGCTCACGAGTTTCATAGAGAATCAGCTCGATTTCTGGGTGAGTCAAGTTGACTCGGCCGAGTTTCGAGTCAACTCACCAAGTTTTAAACTATGCTTTTAACCATGATTGAAAATTGGTTTCGGTGTACCGTATCAGTCACCTCAATAACTGGGCCCTATCGCCCAATATCACTTTGTGTTGGGCCGATACAATTCAACAAAGACATTATGAAACTCAGCATTTGCAATTCAATTAGATTGTGCATCCAAACAGGGCCAAAGTTAATTCATTGCTATAAAATGGTAAATGTACCTTTCGCACTCAGTTAGAAGGGTTGCGAGACCGGAGATGGTTCCGCCGCCTAAATTCGTGCCTGAAATCAGTTTAAATTCGCCGTTGCTGGTCACCTGCACCAGTTCAAAAATACAAGTGTGTGCATTGTATGCTTGTCAGGAATTCACATTGGATCACTAATGAGAATTAAGTGGTCCACATAGCTAATGAACTTAATTACCATGTTCAAAGCAACGCTGGTGCCAACAATGACCAGAAGGTAAGGAAACAAGTCATTTCGATCGATGGCTATGAATGCGCTCCTTCCGTCCATTCGTGTGTAAGCTTCGTTCGGGATGGTCTGATCAATTGGTTTATGCAAATGACCACAAATTTGAATAGGTTCAACTAAATGATTAGAATTGATTAATAGGAATGACTACACTTGCTAGCCCGGCAGGCATGCTGGGGACATCCGAACGTGCATTAGGTGGGCCCACCGGGTAGATGACCTTGGCGAAACATCGGCCTGACCGCTTAGTTGTCGGGCCATCATTGGACATCAAATGTGGACTTTGGACAATCTTTCCAAATTGTAAATGAAGACCTCATGGGTAGGATTGTTAATGGGCCTGGCTGATGTTAGTCTCGATTGGCCCATTAACATTTGGGCCCGACATTTAGGCCCAAATGGGACTCTGGTTGAAAGTTGGGCCTAAGACTGCCCAAGGTAGTTCTAAAAGGACCTACATGGCTTGATCTAGACCATCAATCTACATGCCATTAATTCAATCCCAGAGCTGGGCTGTTTATTTTCAGGCCCATGATGACCCATGGACCTACCTAATTGGGCCTTGTGAGCTTGGCCTAAGAGCCCGCAGAAGCCCGCCTGGCCGGCCTGGGTATGTGCTAGAAATGATGAAAAAATAAAATAAAATAGGTTAGGTAGTGTTTGGATGCATTATGGAATTGAATTGCAATAATCTTAGTTCAATAAAAAACACCTTGCTTATTATTCATATTGAGGGATTAGGCTCCAAATTGCGATTACATTACTTCCAATTTGGAATTGAAAGAAATGATAATTACGGCTTGAGAGCTACTTCCTCATTGTGAATATTATATGATTTTGGTGCACATCCAAACGCGATCTCACGATAAAAGTTTTCTTGATTATCCCCTAGGGTGCGTTTGGATGCTCCAGTGGACCCAATTGCAACAATTCAATTAAATATAGGGAATGACTAAATTGTGATAAGACCATTCTATTCCCAATTAGGGGTCGCCCCGGCCCGGCCTGGTCCGGCATTCACAGAGCTTGGGCCGGCCCTAATCCAACCCTATACGCATGGGAAGATTTCTATGCATGTAGGGCCCACTTGATCCACGATCGATTAGGATCGGCCGTCAATTTCAGGGCCCACCGATGCCAGACTATGCCCAACCAATTTTTTTGGGGTGTTTCAACTTGAAACGATCTGAATTGCTATTTGGGTCCACTCATCATGAATGAAGTGGGTCCAGTTTCAATTACATCGTATATGTACCATTGGATTGAGATATTGCAATGCAATTCAATTCAGTTGAGCATCCAAACGCGGCCTAAAACCTTGCATTAGTGGAAAGTGCCATGGTTTCAGAGGCATACCTGTAATAAGAAGTTAGCCCCAGAGACGACACTATCCAATTCATCAACATTCTCAACAGTAACATCTAACCGTTGTTTGAAGATATCCCCAAATGCATATGCCCCACCACCAGTGGCCTTAATTTTCAACGGTTAATTTTGGTAAAACATCAGTTAATGAAAGTGCAGGTACAAAAGATATAGCTGTTAAGGGGGCGTTTGGATCGTCAGTTACTTCAGATAAGCTACTTATGCCTCAAGTGGCTTATCTAGATTTCTACTTATTAAATTGAAGTGATTAAGTAACTTCAAATGAAAAAGATACTTGTAAGTGATCATAAACCAAACTCACTTATCTCAAATAAGTTACTTATCTGAGTTGAAAAAGTAGCTTATTTGGTGGTATCCAAACGGGCCCTTAATGGGGTGAATTCTGGCACTTGTGTTGGAGATATGGGCCATGAATCATGTTGCGGTCTACGTAATCATGTCTTACCCTAACTATCTCATTTTCCACCGTTGATTCCACCGTTCCTACCAAAAAAAAAAAAAAAAAAATTCAAAGTCAGGAATATTGCATTTTAACCAAAGATCAGTTTATGAAAAATTATTTTATTTTAATTAATACTTGTCCGTAGCAGTCTGGATTGAATGAAATCCAAGCACTCATCTAAACGATTCCTCTCAAACTTCATAAACCGTAGGACCCCACCAAGGACAGGATGGTCCCTCTGATCATCACCGTTCAAGAGTTCTTCATCTCTTGAGAAATACACCAATTTGATCAGACTTCCTGTCACCACAAACCCAATGAAATCAATTCGAAGTTTGTACACGTAACCAGTGCATAGTTCTAAAACTCGGTGACTCACTTGAAACTCGGCAGGAATCAGCTTAACTCAGCAAGAACAGACTTACTCACTCCCATGTTAGTTTTACACCATTCTAAAAATGGTGGTGACCCTTCAAACATACACATGACATAGTTATACAACAATCAAGGCTGTCCAAATCTCTGACCCGGCTTTGGATGGAGCATAACTGAAAGAAGATACCATTGCTCGTCTGATATTTCCATTCGAATTTAGACCACTCACTACTTTACCTTTAACCATCCATTTGATATCCATTTATTGGACGGTTAGGATTGCTTGATCTTGATGTAGAATAGGTCGCTGATTATTTCATGGCCCAGATGGAGCAAAAGAAGACCGGACGGGGTCGAAAGTGATCCGGACGGTCAGGACTGTAAATCGGTCGTATCTCACAATCCGGAATGAGTTACGGGACGTATAATATATCAATTTGGGGTCGCTCGAGCTACTCCGGAATCGCGAGAATCGACCGTATCGACGGTCATTAGGCTAGTTTATTTTCAGTTTTACTATTTATAATAAGTTTTAATTCGATCATAACTTTGCATCGGTAGGGTTTTAGAGTTAGTGCCCAACATGAAAAGGGCTTAGAATATTTCGTAGAACAACGTGGTTGAGGCCTGTTTGATAACTTTTCATTTTTGGCCGAAAACCAAGAGTTCTAGTAGGAATTGAACGACTTCTATAAATAGTAAGTTTACTATTTATAGTAAGTTACGTTTTCTAGGAGTTTAAGTTGGAGTTGGAGTTTGATACTTTGCATAGGGTTTAGTTTCCTATTTATATGCATTGTAATTTTTTTTTAATGGAAAATCTTCAATAAAGTAATTATTTGGAATTAAATTTCTTTTTTTTTTATCTTTTATTTCTTCTCGTGGATTCCAGAAATTATCGGTTAGGGAGACGGTGATCGACCTACCACGTCCACCCTGTGTCAGATCTGCATGATATGTTGGATTTATGCTTCATCCAGATGAGATCCACAATACTTTGGATGGCCTGGATAACTGTATATCAGCTCCTCATGCGATCTGGATCAGTCACCACCATATTTTAATTGGTGCAAAACCGATATACGAGCCTTGTAGCTCCTTTTATTATGGAGATGAAAAAACCGTACAACTATCTGTGGGACCCACTGTGGCATGCATATGGCATCCAACCCGTTCAAAAAGTGTCCAGTCAATAAAATTGGACACCCAAATAAAAAAAGGCTGATCCAACCATCATCTGGGCCACCATGCGAATTTGGATGTTTTTTTAGTGGTTCAACATTTTCTTTGATGTGCCTACCTGATGATTTGATCAACATAATTTTAGAGGCATCCTAGGGTTGTATCCTAAACACACACTTTGGTGGGCCCCACAAGAGTCAAGTAAGACTCAGTTGAGAAATAAGTTGAGTCAGAGTTCAGTTTTTGAATTCTTAAACCATCCATAGATATAGGAATAAAAAGACAAGAAAATGTGGTAACATCCATCACCAAAGTGCGATTAAATAAAATTGAGAAAGCAGCAAAACCTCCAATATCGAGCGAGAAAAGTGGGACATTCGTCGGCTGATTAGGGAGGAGGATTGGCGGATTTTGCTCCTCAGGAGTCTCTTGAATTTTGGCACCATTGAAATCCAACTGAAGCTTGTTTGTTGAGTTTGAATTTTGCGCCATTTCTGCAGTTGATGGGAGAAGAAACCTAATAAATGAATGTTCATTATGATAATTATTAGTGCTAGTGAATATTTTATAAGAATATCGATGCATGATGAATTTAATTAAATAAAACAAGTAGTTTTAAGAAGAAGAAAAATCATCTATCCATACATCTAGCTTGAAAGAATTAAATACTGATGATTATATTCCATTGATAATGTCATATATCTATATACAAGTCTTCCATTTATATTTGGAAGTATAATACATTGTAGTACAATGGAGTATAATAACTATTTATGGTATGACATTACATTCTAGTAAAATTGAATACAATAATTATTTATGGTATGTATGATAGGCAAGAATACAGAAATCCTAACCAACATCCATTGATACCGTGGATGTGCTATTATAGCTGACCCACCAATGAATCCTCACCTCATATCCACCAATCTGATAGGCAGATAATCAAATAGTTTTGATTTTTGGTTCATGATGCATCTAAATGAGGACCATAATTTGTATTATTTGTGTGCAACATACACAATTTCAAGAGCCTATTTATCATCCATCACTCTTAACAATAATATTAAATTTTTTGCCAAATGTAAAATATTTACGAGGATATTTTAAGACTTTAGCCATTGACTTTGAGTTCTTTTCAATGACCAAAACCTTTAATATGATACGCCTCATTGTAGACAGGGGATGACTAAGAAAACCTCAACAGTATGTATGATTAGTGGAAAAGGAAAATAAAAGAGAATGGATGACTTTTCCACGACAGACATTTGACTATATTTGGATGGGGGCATTAATGGTGTGAGTTGTGTCCTTCCGCCCTTGCCTGGTGTGGGGAGTATTAGATTCCCTCTTCTCCTTAGCACTTGAACCTGAGACCTACTGTTGAAATGCCTAGGCATATGTCTTCCAGTTGGGCTAGTAGGTAAGACATTATTAGAGTTCCTTAACATACATTGATACGCCATCCTCTAATAGCTTGAGCTTTTTGCTCAAGTGGTTGTTTGACATAAATATATGCTTAGGATTAATTGATTTGAGTGATTTTCAATATATGGGCACCCATAATTTGGATGGTTTGGACCATATCATTGTCACATGTGAGAGGATGGTCACCACCATTAATGCCGGAAACTAACTTCTAATAACATCAGAGTCTATCCCTTCGCCCACATGGAGGGAACTCCCTCAGCCATATTGTCAAATTGATTTTATTATACTCTTCTTTTTTAAGCCCATTCATAATTCAAAATACCATACACAATGAAAATACACAAGCAATTCTTTCATCTTTATGTGAAAAAATATGGGTTGCTAATAATGTAGCGCCCCGAGAACTCAAAAACTCGAGTCAACTCAATGTTCAGTTAGGTTGGTCGACTCGAAGACACGACCCGGCTTGACTCACTAGTTAATAAAGTTAAAAAATTAGAAATAGATATAGCTCTTCAACATCATAAAATACTGTTAAATAATATTAAATACAAACATTGTGAACAAACCATGGTTGATTTGATGGTTAGGTTCATTTGTTCCTGTGTGAAGGCTAATGCTCACACAATGACTTGTCGAGTGACTTGGTTTGAGTTATGGTGAGTTGTCTCGACTGGATTGAGTGGTTGAGTTGACTTGGTGAGTCGTCCTGAGTATGGAACAAGTCAGACCCAGGACTGAGTTCCCATAAAAAAAAGTTTTCGACTCGACTCAGTAAGTTCTTGAATTGTTCTTGAATTATTGGTTATAATGACCCTAATTGGAAAAATCATAGTAAGGGTCAGTGTGGGACATGGTGATCAGTTCGATGGAGGACTGGAGGAGGACCCTCTGGCCTGCCCATGGGGTGATGGGCCATGCACCGATCTACACTAAAACACCACTTGCGTAGGACACCAGCACAATGAAAATGGTGAGCTCCACCATGAATATCACCTTCCCCAGAAATAAGAAATCAGTCTGATCTGCTCATTAGGTGAGCCACACCTGTAAGTCGAGTCAGACTGTCCATTGATTATATAGAACTGTGGCTCAATTGGTTTTGTCCCAAGCAATCTCCGCAACGTCCTGCATAAGTGGCAGGGAAGCAGGAAAGTTTCATGGAACTTCACTCAGGAACCGTGGTTAATTGGCGACTTGAACCGGCTCATCTGTGGAGTCAAGTCATGACTAGCCGGAGTTGGGGGAGAATCGACCTGACTCAGGCCGAGTCAGGATGACGCGGCCAGATGGCTCATGGTATCCAACCTAATTTCGCGGTTTGTTCGTTGCAGACCAACCCGAGTGCTGACTCAGTCCGTTCTGTTTAGTGAGTCATGGTCACTAGTCATAACAAGGGACCACTATCTTCTACAGCACCTATTATTTGGCTCACCGGGATTTTTTTTTGGCATCCACACCGTCCATCCGATGAGACTTACGTGTCAGGCTTAACTTTGGAGTGCTACCTCTTCATCCTGGTGAGACTCACCTGATCAATGGGTTGGATGGAATATAAAGTGGGCCCCACACATAAGCGTAATTGGTGTTCTCTCCGCACTTTTCCCAGTGGAATGGCCCACCTGAATGTAGATCAGGACCCTTTTTTGGGCCACACGGGCTAAAACAGATGCAGCGCATGGATGGACGAAATGGATGTCAAACACACAACACAGTGGGCCCCATGGAGCTCGGGTATTGTGGAGAGCGGATTGGGTACTACCCTGACCATGACCTAGATAGAGACGGACGGTCTTGTTGGGGGCTCTGTGGGGCCCACCGTTATGTTTATGTTTTATCCACTGCCGTCCATCCATTTTGGAAGACCATTTTAGGATATGAGCCCCAAAGGAGTCAGATTTATGGATCAAGTGGACCACACCACAGGAAGCAGTGGTGACTGAAAGCTTACCGTTGAAGGGGGCACAAAAGTTTTGAATCGAGCTGATATTTGTGTTTTCCTTTCATACAGGTCTATGTGGCCTTATGAACAGAGCCTTCAATTTGCCTCCTTTTTTAGCTCATGCCCTAAAATGATGAGTCAAAATGGATGGACCGCGTGGATAAAACATAGACATCACGGTGGACCCCACAGAACCCTGATAGGACCATCGGTCTCTGGCTAGGTGTGGTAGGGTAGTATTCAATCCGCGCCCTAATTTCCGGCTAGGTCCTGCTTTGGGAGCGGATTGCCTGTAACCCGGGGCACAGAGATATCTCTGTGCCCGGAGCCGTGTGGACAAATCCACTCCGTCCATCTGTTTTGGAAGATCACCATAATACAGGATTATAAAAATCACGCAGATCCAAAACTTAGGTGGTCCATACCAAGCGAAAGATGATATTTTTTCCTACCGTTTATCTGAGTGTTAATAATTCTACGAACGGTTTGGATGGCATATAAAAATCATGGTCAACTCAAGGAATGTTTCAATGGTGGACGTTGGTGTTCCCACTGTTTTGTTGGTGTGGCCCACCTGAGTTTTGAATCTGCCTGATATTCAGAATTCTATCCTATTTTCGTCTTAAAAAACAGATGGACGTAGTGGATTTGTCACGGACTCACGGACGTCTCTGTGGACCCCACACAGCCCCAGGTATCTCTCTGTGCGGCGGGGTCACAGGCAATCCACTCCCTACTGCTTTTTGCTGATACAAGCTGGCCCTCTAGGGACGCCGATTGCCTGGTGGCCCGAGTCTGTGGGGCCACAAGAAGCAGCGGTGATAATGACATCGACCATTGAAACCCACATGATGTTTGTTTGCCATCCAACCTATTCATAAGGTCAAATATACTGATGAAGGTAAAACAAAAATATCAGCTTGATCCAAAACTTCCGTGGCCGACTTTTCAACAGTAGGCGAAGTGGCCGACTTTTCAACAGTAGGCGTTTAAATCCCACGGTGTGGTCCACTTCAGCCTTGGATCTGACTCATATTTTGGGCTTGTATCTAAAATGATATGGAAAAGTGGATGGACGGTGTGGATAAAAATCTAGCCGTTCAAAACATCAGTGTAGGCATGTGGGCATGAACCCTTAGAAAAATTCCAACCATTCATGTGATTAGAGAAGAAGAGGTATGTGGAGCCCTTTGTGATGTGTTCATAAAATCTAGTTCGTCGATCATGTGAGCCACTTGATGTTATCCATGGAATTAAAAAATCAAGCCAATACAAAACTCAGGTGGGCCACAAAATGTAAATAAAATCATGCCTAAAACCTCTAAAACGCATGGTGTGGCCCACCTGAGTGCCGGAATGTCCTGATTTTTGTGGTATTCATTCATCCTGATGGTTTTCATCCTATAAACTGATTTGATGGCATTTGAAAATCACGGTGGGCCCCAAATCTAATCTGGAAGGTTTCAACGGTGTCCCAGTGGTGTGGCACACTTGATTTTTTGGACCCAAGGAGAACATGGAGGGATACACATGATGGATGCATTGGATTCGATGAAGACATCAATAGGGACCCCACACATCATGTTGCAGGGTTAAGGCTTAATCTGAGTATCCGAGCTGCTACTTACAGATTGTGGCTTCTGTATGAAGCTGAGAGAGAGAGAGAGAGAGAGAGAGAGATTGGGATTGACGGTGCTTTGATCGATGGACGGCCGAGTGAGAGAAGATTGACGGTGCTTTGATCGATTGACGGCTGAGAGAGAGAAGATTGACGGTGCTTTGATCGATTGACGGCTGAGAGATAGGAAGCTTGACGGTGCTTTGATCGCCTGACGGTTGATCAAAGCACAACGAACATTTATACCGTTGGAGAGCTCCCGAGATCCTGCCTCATGAGGAAAATCAGATGATCCTCCTCCACCCCGAGGATATGCCAACTTACTCGGGCGTTCGGTTTGTACAATTATTGCCCGTGGTTCGGTAATCCAGACCATTGGTCTGTTGGGTCCCACCTTGGATGGACGATATATATGGTTGAAAATCACGGGCTCTGATTCGGTAATGACTGGAAAAGCTATGTGGGCCCTACTATGATGTATGTACTTTATCCAGGTCGTCCATTCATGTTTCGAGATCATTTTAGTAAATGATTCCAAGAATGAGTTGGATCCAAAACTCAAAGGGATCACACCACAGGAAGCAGTGGAGTTAGTGATGCCCACAGTTGAAACATTCTTAAGGGCCTCCGAGATTTTTATTCTCCATTCAACCGGCACATAAAGTCACATGTTACGAAGTTGATTGCGTACTTGGACCCACCCGGAATGTATGTGGTTTATCCACACCATCCATCCGTTTTTCCAGGTCATTTTTGTTGGGCTCGGACACCTCAAACTTTTAAGCATGAAGACTATCGACTGGTCAGCCCTCTTATAAACTTCTAATTCATAGTGGATTGGTGTCGCTTTGTGCCGTAGTTTTTTATCCTTTGAGGGGTTTCTCCATGTAAAAATCAAATTGCTTTCTTGTGTGTTGATTGCTTGTTGATTACCATTGTGGTGTGTTCCTCACCTGCTTTGATTGCTTCCGTTGCGGGGCTTCTAATCCCAACAATTTTAGGAGTTGAGCCTAAAATTGAAGCATGTCCAAAACCCAAGTGAACCATGACACAGAAAACAATGGAATAATGATTTCCACCAATGAAACCTTCCTAAGCACCATCTTTATTTATCATCCAACCTATTCATAAGATCACATGGATATTAATGAAGTAAAAATTTCAACACTGAAGTCATGGTTTGGATTCCCATAATAGGGGTGGCTAACATTGTTATGTGTGCATGTACACCCCCTTCCCCCCCTTACAAAAAAAAAAAAAAGAAAAAAAAAGCATCAGCTGATCAAAAACTCATAAAACTAGACGATCAAAACTTCAGTCGACAAGAAGTTTTCAATGGTAGGCATTTAATCTCTATTGTTTCCTGAAGTGTAGTGTGGTCCACTTGAGCTTTGGATCTTAATGTACAGCATGGATAAAATACATACATCATGGTGTGGCCCACAAACCTTCGACCCTATGGAGGGATCACTAAGGAAACCGAGTCACAAAATCCTGAGGAGTTATTTTATACTCTGGATGGCAGGCACTCAGAAATCGTACGGCTGGTATGCATTAGCTCAAATTAAACCAACTACACTGTGGAATCCAGCGTGGCTTGGTCAAGTCGATCAATCGTGACCTCTGATTACCTGACTTTTGTTGATCTTAACTATCCACCAATGAATGAGGCAGATCTAAAACTCAGGTGGACCACGCTACATGAAACAGCAGAGATTGAACTCCCATACAAACATCGTGGTGGCCCACTTGAGTTTCCAATCTGCCTCTTTTTGGGCTCACAAACTAAACATGTTTTGCACAACTGATGGATGGAGCGGATTGCGTATGTCACACGGACATCACGGTGGGCCCCACAGAACTTTAGCCTTTGCAATCTCGTTAGCACGTTGTTTGCAACGAATACAGCTGTTATATACATGCGTAAGCTTGGATCTCACTGGGTTCAGATTCAGTCAGGGTGGGGACCTAACCAAGTTCTGTGGGCCCTTCTTTTTTTTTTTTTTTTTAATATCCATGCTGTCCTTCAGTTTTTCCAGCTCATTTTAGGTTGTGAGACGAAAACTGAAGCAGATCCAAATTTCAGGTGGACGACATCATAGGAAACAGTGGTAAATGAACGTGAGCCATTAAAAGCTTTCTAGGGCCCCACTGTAATGCTTATCTTGGCATCCAACCCGTTGATAAGGTCAAACAGACCTTGTGGCGCCCAAGAAGTATTTAATGTGAGATCTGAGCTTTCCATTAGGTGGGCTACACAATTTAGATTACATAGCAAGAAAATAAGGCCAATTCACACTCAAGTGGATCATGGGAAACAACTGGACGGCTAGAAAGAAATTGTGGCCCACCACTGAAGCGAAACACTCCCGTTTTCAAGGCATGAGATCTAAGTATTATTATCAACCAAATTGAAACCTTAGATCTCACACACATGTTCTTTACTAGCACGTTTCCCGGCAGGTGGGTCACAGCAAACAAATGAACGGCTAGAAAAGAAAAAAAAAAGTTTTAACTTTGTACATTGCGGCAAACCAAAGGAGCAAAACACCCCAGTTTTGAGTAGTATTTCCATCCAAATGGAAACCTCAGATCTCACACAAGTGTTTGTTAACCGCACGTTTCAGAGCAGATGGGTCACACCAAACAAATGAACTTCTTTTGTACATCGCGGCACACTTGAAGAAAGTACCACCCTGATTTTCAAGGCATGATATCTAAGCATTATTTCCCACTAGATCCAAAACCTCAAATCTTACCGGCACGTTTCTTAGCTGGTCCACACGCGTGTGGAGTTAGCAAACCTCTTCCTCAAGAGAAGGGTTTCAACCCAACCTGAGTGGAGGAGCCCCAAATGGACCAAATGGCACTTATTGGATGATCCTGATCATGATGGGTGGTCCTTATTCATTACTGACAATTGTTCAATTTTAGCCTTCCATTTGTGGGTCACCATTCACTTGTTGGATTGTTTGTCTCTGAGATGCAGTGGGGCCCATCAAAGGATCAACTAATCAGTTCACCCTAGATTAATATGTATTATTAAGTTGTCTATTGAAAGAAGCCCAAAGTCACCTAGGGGTGTCAATGGGCCAGGATGGGGCCTGAGAAATTAGAATTTTACACAGGCCTGGACTGATGGCCCGGCCCGAAACAGTTTAAAATCCGAGAAAAGACCCACCCAGGCCCAGCCCATTGACAGCCCTAGTCACCGCATTTTCAGTTGTATCGGGCTAGTTTGGGCTGTGACCATCCAAACACCATACGGGAAAATAAATCCGCTCTCACTTAATTGGTATTAGAGCCAACACCACATTCTGTGTTCAAGTTGCAAAAGGATTACTTGGACAATCTGAGTGCAACTGCCATGCCCTAGAAATGGCTACTTAAAAAAGAGGCCAGAATAAGGACCGTTGCAAAGTAGGCCGCTGGAAAAGAGGCTAGAGTAAGTACCATCACTGAGTAGGCCGCAGGAGATGTCATATGCAGAGAGGTGAAAAAAGTATAGCGCCAAGTCTCCATATCAATTTTAGTTTGTCCATTGTGAGATTATGCTTTTGAAATAGAAGGAATTTCCATTTAGCATCCAACATAATAACAGAGATATCTGCCCAACTCTTCCTAGCCCTGATTGGCTAGGTTGCCCACCCCTAATTTCAGTTCCTTCTTGGGAAATGATATGGCAACATACCACAGCTTGATCGGATCAAACCATTCAACAATCCAAAACTTCGGGAAATCATGCACGGATCTCGTTTTTTTACCATAGAGGTCTGTGAATATTATTGTGTCAAGAGTGTCCACCATCAGAAGTCCCACATGAAAGTTCCCATGCTTGAGTGACTCTTATATTAGCTACCTTCTTTTAGAGAGATTTGATTTTCTATTTTAGTTATTTACAAAGTTTAAATTAGGAAATTTTACAAAATAGTACCTCTTTAACATGGTATTTACATCCTAGTATCTTTTCAAATTAAGTTTACATTAAGTTACATAATGAATGAAGTTATTGCCTAAGGGGTACCTTCTGTTTGTTTTCTTTAACTCCAGTTTGATTATTTTCTAAAATGACTAAAATATCTATTGATTAATAAAGTTGTTTAAGAAGAATTAAATGAATATCTGAAAGTAAAAAACATTAATTAAGTGTCATTATTAAAAAATCTCAAAAAAGAAAAAAATCAACAATTTTCTCTTATTTGGATTGAATAATTGGGACGTGGCTACTGGTCGATGCTTTATGGGCCCACCATAATTGATGTGTTTTATCCATACTATCCATCCATTTTTCTATATAATTTTACAGCATGATCTAAAAAATGAGGTAGATCCAAATCTTAGGTCGACCACACTATGAGAAACAATGGTAATTAAACGCCCACCATAAAACATTCCTAGGGCCCATTGTCATGCTCACCCCAATGTTTATTTTCCATCCAACCTGTTGATTAGGTCACACAGACCTAGATGAAGGGGAAACATATATCAGCTTCATCCAAAACTTTTGTGGTCCTTAGAAGTTTTAGCAGTGGGTGTTCAATCACCACTGTTTCTTATGGTGTGGTCCACCTGAGATTTGGATTTGCCTTATTATTGGGCTTATGCCATAAAATTATCAAACCAAATGGATGGAATGATGTGGATAAAACATGCACATCATGGTGGGGCTCACATAGAATTGTATCCATCTGTTTTCGGGCTTTTTCTGGAGCATGAACTCAAAAATTGAGTAGATGGAAATCTCAGGTGGACCGTACCATAGGAAGCGGCGCTGATTGAATGCCCACCATTAAACACTCCCTAGGGCCAATCATAACGCCCACTATGATGTTTATTTGCCATCCAACTTGCCGATAAGGACACAGACCTGGATGAAGGGAAAAAACATAAACCTCCTTGATCCAAAACTTTTGTAATCTACATTAAGTTTTTAATGGTGAGCGTTCAATCACATTTGTTTCCTCTAATATGCTCCACCTAAGATTTGGATCTCCTTCATTTTTGGGCTCATGCTGTAAATTTCTCTGGTAAAATGGATGGACGGCGTGGATTAAACACATACATCCTGATGGGCCAACAAAACACGGATCAGTAGCATGGTCGGCAGGCCATCCGCGTCCGGTTTGTCTTTCCCCTTGTACGCTGTATCCCCAGCATTATGTATGTATCATGTATCAACACCGTCCAGCCATTTTTTCGAGATCAATTTAGAGCATGAGCCCAAAAATGAAGTCAGATTTGGGTGGACCATACTGGAGGAAAGTGGTTATTGAACACCCACCACTGAAAAAATTTTGTGGGCTACAGAAGTTTTAGATCAAGCTGATATTTGTTTCTTCCCTTCATACAGGTCTACCTGTCCTTATCAACGGGTTTAATGGAAAATAAACTCATATCGGACATTACAGTGGGCCCTACTGATCACTCAAATGCTACAAACTTAAAATGTTCTAATTTGATAGATTTTGGACGCGTTTGGGTGCACCATTGAATTGGATTGCAATTGCATTACTCTCATGTTGGACTTGAAGAAAAAGTTAACTGCGGTCCAATTCACTTGCACACCAATGCAGTATGCTATGTAACTAAGAGATTCGTTTAGCCCACTACATGTGCCTGCCTGGCACATGGGCATGAGATCCAAGCCGTCCATCAGGTGGGTCACAATGTGTTGATGGAATTGCACAAAACTTAAGCCAGTCAGGTCGATAGGTGGCCCACGAAATGGAATACGAATTACGTGTGCGTCATTTCACAAAAGAAGATAATTCCATGCGCAATGGACTCCTGAATCAGTGATCCAAACTGTCAATCTTATGGCCCAGGTCATGGATGGGGAGTGGGGCTGAAGGAATTGGAACGGCCTGGAACGGACACACTTTGGCTACTGACCCCAACATCAGACAATTAACTGGTGTTAAAGCTTTTGTGGGGACCCACCATGATATATGTATTTTTATCCATGATGTCCATCCATTTTTCCATCTTATTTCAGGGCATGAGCCAAAAAATGAGGCAAATCCAAACCGCAGGTGGACCACACCATAGGAAAACAGTATTGATTGAGTGTCTACTGTAAAAAAAACTTCCTAAGGCCTATTGTAATATTTATTTGCCATCCAAATTGTTGATAAGATCACACAGACCTGGATGAGGGGAAAACATAAATATCAGCTTGATCCAAATTTCTAGGGACCCCTAAAAAGTTTTCAAGGGTGAGTGTTCCATCCCCACTGTTTTGTGTGGTGTGGTCCACCCAAGACTTAGATCTGCCTATCCCTAAAATGAACTGAAAAAATGGATGGACTGCGTGGATAAAACACATACATCATGGTGGGGCCCACATAGCTTTTACAGCAGCTAGCTGGCTATTGTTGGGGTCACTAGACAAACAAGTCAGTGTAAAACCTACAGATTTAGTCTATCTTGTGTTGATTGGGGTGTAAGACTCCATTAAGTGGGCCACACATGATCATCGGTTTAGATCATGACCATTGGATTATTCAGATTGAGCGATTCAGTGGGCCTCGCTACAGTTGTGATCATTGCAAATAGGTTTGGGGCGGGACGCTTGAACCGTGTTCCCTATACGCGGTTATTAAGCTAGATATGGAAACCTACGGTGTGGAGACCCTAAAGGAGAGAAGTGTGATGGGTAAGCTTCTCTGGCCCTCTTTCCTATAAATATACGTCTTGGTCCCCTCACCAACACATAAGAGAAAACCCTAGTCTCCATTGAGAGGTTCTCCTAAAGGTGTTAGGTGCGGAAGACCAAGAGTTCTTCTCGGCAACACGACGGCAGCGGGAATGTCTTCCCAATCAGGTATGGCTTTAAGATTACAGTATGGAATCTCTATTATTGATGCATAGACGATCCGATTATTCCGCATTAAGTATAAGTTTCACAGTTGGTATCAGAGCTTACTATGTATCAATCGTGGTGGATTCGTGAATCACTTGTCAATTAGATGGGATTTTGAATGCCCGTTCAGTCCGGTGATTTGGTTTTCTTAGTAGAGGATTTCCGCTTTGGGATCCATTATCGGACCGATATGGCATTGTGACTGTCGCACACTTGCCATTGGAGATGGTGTTTGGTGCTATAGACATGATTTTTTTTTACAGCCATGGCCGTCCAACCTCATGCAGCAAGACAGCTGCCCTGTTTCAAGATCCAATCAAACCAGGGTTTCTAAAACGCCTGATATATTGGAATTGTTGAAGCCAATTGAAAATCTCAGCCGTCCATGGAGCTTGAACGGCTGTGGATATAGATAGCAGCTATCACCAACCATAGCTGACGGTTGTTGTATCTGACAGATCCGGCTGCCAAAATCACTGTCTTGAAACGTACAGGATATAATAATAAAATATATAAAAAAAAAAACCACGTTTCCAGCAGCCATGTCCGCCCTCTTTAGAGGCTACAGACGCGATTCAGGATCGGCACAGTGCTGCCATGTTTTCCCTAACATGAAGAGCGACAATCTCGCCTCTGCTCTCTTCCTCCTCCAACATCCGTTCAGGCGGCCATTAATGGCGGCCGTGTACGATCGTTGTTCTTCATGAAGGTGGATATTTGGTTGAAAACGAGGGGCGACAGTTGCCGATTTTGAGAAGAAAGCCTCCTCACCCGACTATCATGTGAAGGCTGATCGCTGAGATCAGACCTGGCATCCCTGCGTATCCGATCGCTGTTGTGCGACAGCCGGATTTGGCAATGGCGATCTTCCGGTTGCCGTTTATGGACAGTGGTAAGTCAATGACGCAGCTAGGGTTTCTGGATTTGGTAATGTCCAAATCTTGCAGCGGCTAGGGTTTCTGATTCTTCGGGCGTATGCGGAGGAGATACAGCGGGTTGCTGGATTTTTGGGCGTACAAAATCCACTTTAGGGCTGGATTTTGGGCTGGAAGGGGTTTCCTTTTACGGGGATTGGGCAACGGACTGGACCTTGGCCCAGTCCAATGGTCAGGCCCGGCAGACCCAATCCGATAGGCCAGGCCCACCAGACTCAATCCAGTAGACCAGGCCCACCAGGCCCGGTCTAGTAGAAGAAGCCCATAGGCTCAGTCAAAATGTATAAGGCCCGTCAGCCCGGCCCAAGCCCAAATTTTTTTTAGTGGCTTCTTTGAGGTCTAATTTTGGGCTCAACCTTAGGCCTATTGAAGATCTTCTTTTGGACTTTGAAGGACCCACTTTAGGTACTTGGGCCTAATGTTCAAGATGATATAAACCATTGTATTTGTATACTTGGGCCATAATTTAGGATCTAATAAAACCTTCATAAAAGTATTGATGGTCGGTGGATTTCACTTGTTAGATGGACCAAGTATTTTAATATACATGGTTATACCTATTAAACTTTGATTTGGCCTAAAATAGGGCCATTACCCATATGTTTAAGGCTGATATTTAGTTGTTGACCATTAAGTATATGATCCAACCATCACTTTAGAAGATGTCAACGTTAACCATATTTTAGGCCGAATCAGAAATTTTGCAATATGGTCTGTTGTGGGCAAGACCATTTAGCAATCCTTGAGTCTAGGAGTGGGATTGGAGCTGGTTGTGTTAGCCACCAAAGTGACCTCAATTGGCAAAGATTTCTACTTCTAGACTTCTGTATATGAAATTCAGTGACCTTCCATTATAGGTGTTGGGGTCCCAAAAGTGAAGATCTTCAAAACAATGATTATGGGCACCCCAATCATCACTTTATTGAATTAAGGGCCAGTGCATCGAAGACCGCGTCGAAAATCGCAACACGCATTTAACCAAAAGAACAGGAAATTGAGTCGGTAGTGGACCCCACCGGACACCGTGACCAAAACTGTCAAAACATAGGGGGATTACCTCAATTACCAAGAGATAGAAGCAGTGCATCGGTATTCATCACAAGGCGGGCCCCACAAATTCCCCAATTTGCAAAACCCAAAATTGGAAGGGCACGAGTACGTCCAACGCATCCAGAAATTAATTTTAGCACGCACTGCCCCCAGCGCATCACAAAAATCCTCCAGCGCATCACGAAATTCGGACTGATTGAATTATAGGACGCACTGCCTCTAGCGCGTCTACAAATTCACCCGGCGCATCATGTAATTCAGTGATTTTGAATTACAGGACGCACTGCCCCCAGCGCGTCTACAAATTCACTCAGCGCATCGTGTAATTCAACCATTTCGAAATTCAGGACGCACTGGCCCCAGCGCGTCCCAAAATACGTCCAGCGCATCCAAAAATCAGCCAATTTCAGGCCGCGCTGACAGCTAGCGCGCCCTGAGAATCAGCTTCCGAACTCGGTCATTTCGAGACGCGCCGAGTGGCTTTAATCGACGCGCCGACCCATTTTCTCGACGCGCTACACGTGTCGACCGCCTATTGGGCGACTTTACCTATAAATACCCCGCCCACCACCTCATTTGCATCATTCAGCGAGAGAGAGAGAGGACCTCGTCGACGGAAAACCTTTGCCGACCGCCGGAATCCTTCTCCGACCGCCGGAATCCCTCGCCGGAAATCGCACCTCCGATCACACCAGGTCCGGAGGAATGACTAAGTCATCTTTTTTTCGATGCGCCAGTCCCAGTGCATCATAAAAGTGACCCAGCGCATCAGGAAAGTCCTTGGTGGATTACACAAACCATCAATTGGGGCATTTTAAGGACGCACTGGCTCCAGCGCGTCATAAAATAGGCCAGCGGATCATAAAAATATAAGTTTTTCGAGTCAAAGCTACTTTATGGACGCACTGGCCCCAGCGCGTCGCAAAGTAGCCCAGCGCATCAGGGAATTACAATTTAAGGACGCACTGGCCCCAGCGCGTCGCAAAATTGGCCAGCGGATCGAAAAATTAGTTTAAGGACGCACTAGCTCCAGGACGTCATAAAATTACCCGGCGCATCATGAAAATCATTTAAGGACGCACTGGCCCCAGCGCGTCAATAAAATCAGGTCAGCGGATCGTAAAAATCAGCACTTTGCGCATTCGTTCCAGCACCCCTAAATCCTCATTTTATAACATTTTTAAGCCCCGTTTGAGCCTATTTTGGGTATTCCGAACGTTCCGGACGCGATGGAGCAGTCAAACGACCCATCCGGGCCACCCAATGAGCAGAACGCAAGCCTTCAGAGTCCGATCCGACCCAACGAGCTGAATGGAACAATTCTCCCGAAAAGAGGCCGCCGGCGCCCAGAATCATACTGATGCATCATCATTACGTATACTATCATAATATGACCCGAATTCAAGTCTGGACTAAGCAAAGGGGACTATAGTTAACACGATAAACCACACCAGGAGAGTTCTGAACTATCACACACAATCTGTTAAAAACTGATATTCCAAGAACAGTCGATGCCCTACCCATCCAAACGGCATCCGCTGGTTGAGCTGCGCAGGTACACACAACTGTAGAATGGACTTCCCGAGGTCACCTGTCCCTACATTGACAGGCGCGGGCCCAGAGTCGTCCATCTCAGTCATAAACCCTGACAGTCTCAGCCCGGATCTCCGGTCAAAACATGGGACATAGACATCCGACTCGTACAAAGGTGGATCAGTCTATAACAAACACAGGTCTCCGCGACCATACAAATACAGGTCTCCGCGACCACCAAAACACAGGTCTCCGTGACCAATGAACTCTGAGACCATAGTCCCCGCTGACTAGTCTTTTGCCTTTTAATCAAGGGTCATCGATCATTCGATGTAATTAAGGGCTCGTGCCAGATCACGGCCTGGAATGTACAAGATCTCAGGATCTCTGGAATAAAATTCGCCTTGCGATATCTCTTCTTTAGTGTACTTTTGTGAATGCTTGTGATTATCTACGAATGTTTCTATATTCAGAACCCCAGATCAGCAAAACACCACATTTCGGGGAATGTTCGTTCCCTAAGTTCTAACAAACTGGCGACTCTGCTGGGGATTTTTATACCAGAACCTCTGGTTATATCTGAATGTAGGAATACTCTAAGATCAATTACTTACAAACACGAATCTACGCATGGAAAAGTTACCGCGAGGCGTAATGTTTCGGCGCCCTTCAGGCGCCAAACTGGCGACTCTTAACGGGAACGTTCTTCCCTTCATCTTTAAGGCAATAGATACTTAAAAGGTTTTCGAACCCACAATTCCCACAACTACACGTATTTGTCTCCGTCTTGCTTATCTTTGTCAGTTTATGCACCGCGATCGATGGGCTCATACTCCCGACCGCACTTGTGAACTGTTCTAATAATTTTATGACTCACCAGAATTAGCAAGATACTAGGACAGACAGAAGAAATGGCATGCTCAACGACCAGTTCATGCATCTTCCTTACCTCCGGAGGCTTCAGCTTCCCTCGCTTCATCCCAACCACGACGGCTGCTTCTAGTTCAGGATGGCAGATAGCCAAAACACGCCAACAGAAGAAAGAGCAGAAGAAAGTAGCCAGCTTAGCAGCATACAAGAAAGCGAATGTCGCAAGACTTTGCCCGGCGACCAAGGGACAGTGGCAACCAAAACAAGGGCAGAAGACTTCCACCAACGGTCAGGCCACATCAACCACATCCTCGGTGCCCGCAATGACAATCGAACAATTTCCGCCGTTGTCCAAGGTCACCCGTGCCGCACAAAAATCAACCAAAACCACGATCGCGAGAAGCTCCAAGCCCACAATGGTTATCAAGCCAGGACAGGGGCAGAATCAGAAGGCCCGACCAGCGCTGGTCGCAATGGTCCAGGTAGCAGAAGCGGAAGAAGGATCATATGAAGCGGACGAACTGCCTACGGTCCAAGATCAGATCGACAGACTAGTTCAGGCTAATCGGGAAACGAATGAACGAGTAAGAGAGATTCAGGAAGCCTTGACCACTTTAATAGCCCAAAATGCTACTCGAAGCCTTGCACCACCTACGCGCCCGTTAGCTGAGGAATCTCAAGGGGCAGCAGGAGAGCCAGCTAGTGCCGAGCCACTCACCCAGGCCAGGAGAGTTCCAGCGGAACGGATAATAGTTCCAACTACGCAAATGACGAGAGAGGAACTGTCGCAAACTATTGCAAGTCTCATGCGACAAGAGAAGGAGAAGGAAAGAGGAACCGGGTATAAATATCAGGTCCCATACCCTCTGGAAATAGAAGAAATACCATTTCCGGTCAACTTCAGATGTCCGGATTTTGAAAAGTTTGACGGAAGGGGGTCACCAGAAGAACATATCACTCGCTTTCTCACAGCGCTGGGAAATTGGTCGACCGTACCACAGTACTGTATGCGGTTATTCGGGTCGACGCTGACGGGGAAAGCTTTTCAGTGGTACATGTCACTACCAGCCGGATCAGTGAAGACGTGGGAGCAGATGCGAGATAGTTTTATCTCAAAATTCTTCTCCATAGAAAGAGAAACATCAGTAACAGATCTAGCCCTGATCAGGCAAAGGCAGGGCGAACCCGTGGAGAGATTTATGGACCGATGGGGAACAATAGCGGCTCAGTGTCAAGAGTTACCCAGCGAAAAAGAACAGATAAAAATGTGCATGCGAGCCCTGGACCCAATGATATCCTACGGGTTATCAGGGAACAGTTTTCACTCTTTCCGAGAATTAGCCACCAAAGCACACCTGGTAGAAGAAGCCGCAGCACGGGTAAACCTCAGACCCGAAAGGCAGAAAAGAGAAGGAGTAAGGATTGCCGAGACGCACAACATAAACAAAGGAAAAAATACGATAGATCGGAAACGGCCCGCCGCGGATTCAAAGACAGACACGAAACCAACATCTACCCAAGATAAAGGCAAGAGGCCCTACGCTTCTCAGAGAATAACAATAGCCGAGAGAGAAAGAGCCAACGGCCCGTACACCTTCGACATGGCCGACCTGATCCCCATCATGGAGCAATTGGTAGAAGAAAAGGTAATTCGCCTGCCAGAACCGATTCGGCCCCACGAGGTTGGGAAGGTAGATGATCCCCGGTATTGTAAATACCATCGGTGCCTGAGCCATAAGACGGAAGACTGTTTTAGCCTGAAAGGAAGGATACAGGGGTTGATCAACCAAGGGGTAATCAGTATGAAGGTACCAGAAACAACAACGAAGGAAACAGCGGGGGTAGTTTCAGCCTTCCCCTCGGACAAGAATACCCAATTGGATGTCCCGTTCCCTGAACCTGAAGAACCCTGGACTTTGGTCAGCAGCCGGAAAAGGCTCGGGAACCGAAGAAGACTCCTCGACCGCAAGAAGAAAGGGACAAGAAAGAAGGATAGCCAAGGGAAGAGCCGACTTATAGAGGCTCAGGTACATTGCGCAATGGTGTCGTTCATAGAACAGCCATCAACAGAAGAGACATTGCAGGCGGATAAAGAAGAAGTCAATGCCGTCGTCCTCCGATCCGGAAGACAGATGCCGGAGCGCATTCGGCCAGAACCAGTCGACCCGATGCAAGAAGACGAAAACCCGGATATACCCGTAACAAGGCCCCAGGGGCAGAAGTTGAAAGAGAAAGTTGTCGAAGCCACGACCAGTCGTCCGGAGCCAAGACAAGGGGCAGCACCAGTAGTGTATGATGTCGTGTCACACCTACGAAGGGTCCCGGCCCGCCTGAGCATATACGACGCCTTGTGTCTTTCAAAGGCGTACAGAGAAATGTTGATCAACGCGCTGCTAGACAGTGAAGCTAGAGAAGTAATGATGACAGAAATCGAAGCAGAAATGAGCAATCCAGACAAGTTCTGGGGAGGGAATGCGCCAATTCAGCAAGCAATGCAGATAGATCATCCCTCTGTGATCACATTCTCCGAAGACGATCGCACGATTGAAGCAACAGACCACAACCGACCGTTGATGGTCACAGGAACAATTAGAGACACGGAGATTAAGCGATGCATGCTTGATGATGGGTCCGCGGTGAATATTATGTCATTGAAGACACTCCAAAGATTGGGTTACAGGCCATCAGCCCTGCGTCCCAGCACCATGGTCATTCAAGGATTCAATCAAGACAGCCAGCGTACCTTAGGGTCGATCACTGTGATGCTAGAAATTGAAAGATTGAAGACGAAAGTAACATGCCAGGTAATCGACGCAGTGACAACGTATAATCTTCTGCTAGGGAGACCATGGCTCCATCAGAATCGCGTCATCCCCTCAACCTATCACCAGTGCTTTAAATACAACAGAGAGGGAGTTCAGTACAGAGTGGCAGCAGACCCAAAGCCATATACGATCGCAGAATCATTCTTAGCCGATGCTCGGTATTATGACCTGGTCGACGAAGGAGGAGACACGAAGAAGCCCGACGCAATGCGGAAAGGGCAAGGGGCAAAACCAAAAGTCAGCAAGTTCGAACAGAGAGGCAAACCTCAATTCATTACTCAGAAAGAAGAAAGTCAGCCAGCTGAAGGACCTCAAAGGGCTCCCAAAAAGTTCTACATAGTCCCGAAACACTTGCGACAGCCCGGGCAGTCCGTCCTAGAAATGATCTCGGATCAGCACATGAGTGTGCTCAAATCTAGCTTCAATATGCCAGTGCCAAAAATAGGAAGAGTTAAACCTTTTCCGAAGGCTCCAAACCAGTTTGTGGTACCGCCAAATGCCAATACAAAGAAAGAAATCAAATTTTATTCAGTGACAGATGAACCTGCACGGTCCAAGGACGAGGTTGAGAAACCACTTCGTTTACCTCAGCCCATAGAAGAAGAGAGATACAGTGAAGCCAGCCGTAACATCATGAAGAGTATGGGCTTCTGCTATTCAGAATCAGCCTCGAATGGTAGAATGTTAGCACCGTTCGAAGAAAACAGAAAAGTTCATCAAGGAAGAGAAGGGTTAGGGGCAAGGACAAAGATCAGACATGTTAATATGGTGACAATCAACACTACGGAAGAGGTACAGCCACAAGAGGTAGCCGACGTTATCCAACCTAGTACCGCACCTGCACAGATAGAGGACGGGGGACAGCCCACGATAGATGAGCTTGAAGAAATAAATCTGGGAACCCTAGAAGACCCTAGAAATACGTATCTGAGTAAAAATGTCCCAGAAGAGGAGAAAGAGAAATACATCCGACTGTTGAAAGAAAATAAGGATGTATTCGCTTGGACATACTCAGAAATGCCAGGGCTCAGTCCAACAATCGCGATGCATAAGTTGGGCATCTTGAAAGGGAAGAAGGCGGTCAAGCAGCCTCAACGACGATTCCACCCTAACATAGTGCCCAAAATCGAAGAAGAGGTCGAAAAGCTGATCCAGGCCGGGTTCATCCGAGAGGTTAAGTACCCACAATGGATCTCAAACATTGTGCCGGTCAAGAAAAAGAATGGTCAAATCCGAATCTGCGTAGACTTTCGGAACCTCAACGAAGCCTGCCCTAAGGATGATTTCCCGCTACCCATCCCAGAGCTACTGATCGACAGCACGACAGGATACGCAGTGATGTCCTTCATGGACGGTTACTCGGGGTATAATCAGATTCGTATGGCCCCGGAAGATGAGGAATCAACAGCCTTTCGTACAACGTTGGGCATATACTGTTACCGTGTGATGCCGTTCGGGTTAAAAAACGCAGGGGCAACGTATCAACGTGCGATGCAAGTGATCTTCCAGGACATGATGCACAAACATGTCGAATGCTATGTAGACGATCTGGTAGTGAGATCAGCCGGGCATGAACAGCATAGGGAGCATCTACGGCAAGTATTCCAAAGACTGAGAAAGAAAAGCCTTCGCATGAACCCACTGAAGTGCGCGTTCGGGGTTTCCTCTGGCAAGTTTTTGGGGTTTGTTATCAGACATCGAGGAATAGAAATTGACCCAACAAAGATTAAGGCAATTAGGGAGATGCCGCCACCGAAGAATCTCAAAGAGCTGAAAAGTTTCCAAGGCCGAGTCGCGTACCTAAGGAGGTTCATCTCGAACTTGTCCGGTCGTTGTCAACCATTCTCGCGCCTCAACAAGAAGGGAGTACAGTTTAAGTGGGACGATGCTTGCCAGAAAGCGTTCGAATCTCTGAAAGACTTGCTCGACAAATCTCCAGTCCTCGCGGCACCGATTAAAGGGGAACCACTAATCCTCTACATTGCCGTCGGCGAAAATTCACTTGGAGCCCTCTTAGCCCAGAAGAACGAAGAAGGGAAAGAAAGCGCGCTCTACTACCTGAGCCGCACGCTGGTGGGAGCCGAATTTAACTACTCAGCGATCGAGAAGATCTGTTTGGCGCTGATCTTTGCAGTTAAAAAGCTCAGGCATTACTGTCTCTCTCACCAGATAACATTAATATCCAAGGCGGATCCCCTCAAATTTCTCATGAACAGACCTATGTTATCCGGACGATTGGCCAAGTGGGCCCTTCTCTTGTCAGAATTCGACTTGACATACATACCGGCTCGAGCCGTCAAAGGGCAAGCTATCGCCGATTTCCTTGCCGCACATCCAGTACCAAGCGGCGAAAAAATAGAGTACGACCTCCCAGACGAGCAGGTCATGGCGACGAATGAAGCACGCCATTGGGAGATGTATTTCGACGGCGCAGCCAGAGCGGTAGGATCAGGGGCAGGGATCATATTCATCAGTCCGCAAGGGGACCTGCTACCCTATTCATTCACATTAGTCCCGGCATGCACCAACAACGAAGCTGAGTACCAGGCTCTTATTATTGGGTTACAGCTGGCCCTAGAAATGCAAATCAAGGAAATGCGTATCTACGGTGACTCTAGGCTTGTCATCGGACAATTGACGACAGAGTACGAAGTCCGTAAACCCGAATTATCACCCTATTGCCACCAAGCGCAGTCCCTGTTTGAGCAATTTCGGAACAGCAGTATCTCACATATACCAAGGCAGGAGAATATACGAGCTGATGCACTCGCCAGTTTAGCCGCTGCTTTAGCTAATCCTGGAGGCAGCCCACTTCAGGTTACGATTGAAGAAAGAAGAATCTTGCCAACGACTGCGCTGCGCAACGGAGAATTGAGCACCAATCCCATTTGCTGCTTCGAAATCACAGAGGAAGATGACTGGAGAAAATCATTCATTGACTATCTGAAGTACGGATTTCTACCAGAAGAGCCCAAGATGCGCACACAAATCAGAAGGCGTGCCAGTTCATTTGTGCTCCAAAATGACGTACTTTACAAGCGGTCCTACGAGGGGATATTGCTGCGATGCCTAAACCAAGATGAAGCACGTAGTACATTGAAAGAAGCTCATGGGGGAGAATGCGGCGCTCACCAGGGAGGAAGGAACTTACACCACCGCGTACGACACATGGGTTACTACTGGCCGACAATGACGAAGGACGCGATAGGATACGTAAAGAAGTGTCACCAGTGTCAGATCCATGCCGATATCATACATTCGCCACCAGAAGAGTTGCATCAGTCAGTGATGTCCTGGCCTTTCGCAGCCTGGGGCATGGACGTGATCGGACCAATTAGTCCGCCATCCTCCCAGGGACATCAGTACGTCCTCGCAGCAACCGACTATTTCTCCAAATGGGCCGAAGCGGTCGCCCTGAGAAATGTGAAAGCCAAGCATGTCGAGGGTTTCATTCGTCACGCCATATTATACCGGCATGGTATTCCCGAGAGAATCACCACGGACAACGGGACACCCTTCAAGAATGCTGTCATCGATAAACTGTGCGCAAAATTCAAAATCAAGCATTGCTACTCATCACCCTATTATCCCCCTGCGAATGGGCTAGCCGAAGCATTCAATAAGACCATTGTGAAGATTCTGAAAAAGACAGTGGCAGAGAATAAGAGGGACTGGGACAGACGGTTGCCCGAAGCACTGTGGGCTTATCGAACTACGCACCGCACGGCCACCCGGGCTACGCCCTACTCACTGGTATACGGTACAGAAGCTGTGATCCCGATGGAAATACAAGTTGAGTCGCTACGGGTCGCTCTCCGACACTCCCTGACAACCGAGCATAATGCCAAGAGCCGGATGGTCGAACTTGATAATCTAGATGAAAAGAGGCTCGCTGCCCAGCAGAGGCTCGAGATATATCAAAAGCAAATTTCCGCCGCGTACGATAAGCGCGTCAGGGGCAGATCGTTCAAAAAGGGCGACCTCGTGCTAATGATGAAGCGCCCGGCACCGCTCCAAGGGTCGAAGAGCAAGTTCGACCCAAAGTGGGACCCCGTCTGCATTATCGACGAAGTGTATTCCAACGGAGCCTATCGGGTAATAGATTGCAAAGGACAGGGTGTCAGTTCGCTAGTGAATGGCCGATTCCTGAAAAGATACTACACCTGACATAAACTTATCATCGCAAGTTGTAAATACCCCGGTAGAGGGAATGTAATAGAATAAGTGCCAAAAGAGAGAGTGCCGTGCCGTGACTAAACTAAAATGCTAATCATCTGCTTTATGTTTACACAGGTATTGGAAGGGTCACCGAGGCTCGAGGCACGTCAAGCAGGACACCATGCCTTTTCGAGATTATTAAAATCAGGATCAGCCCTAAGCCGAGGCCCGGATACATCCTCGTACACATGCGTAGGTTTAAGTCCTAACAGGGAGACGGTCCTTTCTAAATAGCGCAATCTATTTTGCATTCAAACTCAAGAGGAACGACAAACGGGCCAAGAAGCACAATATGAACTCATCATCACAATAGCATACATAATGATGCGACACTCATTACAACGTGTTTTAAAACTACAAAAGAATCATTATCATTACAGCCTAACCATCTAAAGTTCTCAAGCACTGCTCTAATAGGTTAACTGCGGACCCCGCGATTGCCTTCTGTCTTGCCTCAGCCTCGGCCAGGACTTGAACAGGGTCGGGAATATCTTGAAGAGACCGCTGCAGCTCCGTGATCCGTGCCCTCACAGCGTCACACTCCGTCTTGCGTTGGTCAATGGAAGACTGCAGGGCTGCTTTCTGGCCACCAAGTTTTGAAAGTTTGAAATGGACAACAGAATGTTCGGCACGTAATCGGGCCATCTCATCCTCAATTTCTGCAAGACGCCTGGCGACCTCTTGGTGCTCAGTATCCACAGCCTGCCAATCCTTCTGCACTGTGGCCACATCTGCCTCGTGCAACTCTAGTTCCGGAAGAAGGGACCGCAACTGACCGCGTTTTTCTTCAATAGAGGGGTCAGTCCTAAAGTGCCTTGCATCGTTCACTTGAGCCACACCATCTTTAAATTGTGACACGTGGCTGACTATCGAAGAGATGTCGACTCCAAGCCACGTAGCAGTGAGTTCCAGCGCCTGCAGCGCCTCATCCAAGATAGACCCTTCGTCTCCTTTCCTAAGCGAATCGACGATGTCGGACAGCAAGCTCTTCAGAAGGTTCGCCTTGGTCCTTGATAAGCCTCGGAGAGATGAGAGGAATGCCTCGGGCAGGACCACAGGAGCCGGGACGCTGGCAGGGGCAGTGGCTGATAAAAGAAACGGTGAACGTTAGCACACTGGAGAAAGAAGAGAAGCGAACAAACGATGAAGGAAAGTATTATACCAGTAGGGATTTCATCACCCGGTGCACTGATTGAGGCAACAGGTCTCGACGAGCTGGGGGCATATCCAACCACGACTTCCGCTGCCGGCTCAGGCATTTCAGGGGAAGAAAGAATGACGACCTCAGGGGCAGAGATAGCCCGGGCTGGTTCAGCGGCCAGGGGTACTTCGGCTGTAGGCTCTGGAACACTAGTGACCTCTGCAAGCATGATTCCTCGGGGGGGGGGGGGGGGGGGGGGGAGTGAGGCCTCTTCTATTGAAACAACAGGTCTCGCCTCAGGAACGGGACCAGGGTTCACTGCTGCTTCGATATTGACAGGAACGGTAAGGAAGGGGTCTTCAGCTCGCGGCTCACCATCGACGTCCATAGGGACGGGTTCTATGTCTACCTCAGGAACGGATCGCTCATACACTGGTTCGCTACCCTCACCTCCCTCCACAGGATGATCTCCGCTGAGACCTGCCTGCGAACTCATCTCACCTTCCTCCCTTGGACCGCTTGCATCATCGGCCGGGACGCTGCCGGCAGCCCCGGGGGGTTGGCTCCGCGCCTTCTCAGCTCTATACAACTTCAGCAGGTCCTTTATTTTCTTACCGCCGTCAGAAACAGAGACGCGATGAGCAGTCTTTATGCGAGGCCCAGAACGTTCGGGAGATAGTTCGAAATCACCATCCTCGGGCGCAGAGCGTCTGGACAGGCTCGTCCGACTTACCGGACTTTGGCCGCGACCTCCCTGACCCCCGGAGGGCGGGGTGCCTGCTGCCACAACACCTCCCTCGCCACCGCCTTCTCCACCACCACCATCATCACCACCATCATCCCCTTCGTCGCCATCACCCGCCTCTTCCTCATCACCGGCATTCCCCGCTGCAGCGGCTTCACCATCATCATCATCGCCAATGTCATAACGCCCCCTCCTGCCCCTCTGCCATAGGACCGACAAGTGGGGAATCCGGGTTCCCTTGCAACGTAACCCTCTGGCCATGAGCGACCCACCCCTCGAGTGTATGCTCGGGCTTCTCATGATCTATTATGACGTTCAATGAGGTCATGAACTTCTGCACGCCAGGGGTAGCCAGTTGGCGAAGCGGCTCTGCTACGTACCCTAAGCCGTCAGCAGGAGTGGGATTAACGATCGGAGGAGAGACGAAGACGGGATCTGTCACGTGTCGGTTATTGCGAACCAAGGAATACTGATGGGCCCACCACCGCATCCATCCATACGTAGCGCCGGGGACATACTCCGTCCCGGGGACGATGAAAGAACAACCTGACCTGGTAAGCAGAAGCTGTCGCCATATCCACTTCCAATGGATCGGCCCCGTGCCGTATGCCCGCTGCTCCCTTGTCACCGGCTCGATCAATTCCGGTACCCCTTGATCATAACCGAACTGCCTGGCGAATCTGTTCGGATAGTATGGTTCTCTCCAAAATTCAGCGCCCTCTCTTAAAGGCAACGAACTCGGGCGAATGGACACCAAGAACGAGCGGTGATAAGAGCTGAGACTCTCGTCGTCGTCAAGCAGGTCTGGATCCTCGCTGTTAGTTCCCGAGAAGAGGAAGAAGTCGACGTCGTCATGGCGGGCTATCTTTGCCTCGATAGTCGCCGGATTTCCGCTGATCATCTTCCGTTTTTGAAAAGCATGTAGCGGAACAGATCCCCGCTGGATGAAGTCCTTGAGCTCCATGCCATATACCCACGGGAAGTAGACCCCAAGCCATCCCGAGAAGAAATGCCACCCACAAAAAGCAGAATTCAATCCGAAGGAGGCCGAACCTTTATTGCTAATAACACCGCCGAAAGCCCGATATATGGAACACAACACTACTGGGGCCAATGCGTAGCGATGGCCGTCGGCCAAACTCCCCGCCACGGCAAAACAAGAAACTCGCACACTGTCCGCCTGCTTAGAGCTCGGGAGGGCCACACAACACAGCCAATAGGCCAAGAACCCGGCAAGTTCGCAGGTAGGGGATAGCTTATTCGGCCGCGGAAATTTCTTCTTCATCTTGGCCTCCAAGACTAGTTTATCCTTGCGGCCTTCATCATACAGTCCGTAATTTAAGCTGAGACAGGAAGAAAACCATCAGCGGAAGAAAGAGAGAATGGAACTGTACGCGAACAGTGCAAGACAAGAAAGAAACTCACTTCAGGCCATGGCTAAAGTACACTAGCCAGTCTTCGAAAGGCACTTTATCTCTGGAGGTTAGAAATTGCGGCAACTCCGCGAACAATTCGTAGCAGGCTGCAGAATAAAAGCCTTCATCAACACCCTTCTTCTTCTTGGACAGCTCCTCATCACTAGGAGTCCATTCATCATAGATTCTGCCGCGAATAGGGAGACCTGCTATCCGATACAGATCCCAGAGGGAGATGCTCATTTCTCCGCAAGGCAGATGAAAGGAGTTGGTGACAGAACTCCAATGGTTCAGGAACCCCTTGTAAATGCAAGGTTCTCGATGGAAATAGCTCGATGTCGCTTGAATGGCCCGAAGGAGACCTACTTGCTTCAAGGTCTCTTCGTGCCGCTCAACTATCCGATTGGCCCAAGCTTCGTAACCGGGATGAGGGCTCAAATGCCCTCGGGTCCTGAAACCCCCGGTAGGCCAAATCTCTGCATCAGACAGAGGACGAAACCTTTGGCGCAGGGTCTCGTAATAATGAGTCGGAAAGGGCAGATGGGGGTCATGGTTCGGTTCCAGAAATATCATGTCCTTCTCCTCGAGGACAGACTGCTGCGTGCCGTTCTTGGATATGGCACAGTTGACGAACGTCTCTGGAATGGACGTCCAGGAGTCGACACTATAGAAAGAATTTGCGCGACGTATATCGGAGGGCTCGATGCTTGGTAGAGAGCGATATCTCTGGAAGCTTTTAGGAAAACGGATGAACTGCTTCGTATAAGGGTTGCGGATTACAAGGGATGATACTGGCAGCTTCACAGAAGACCAGACAACCCTCATTTTGTCGGACTTCGACTTAGTCTGATTTTCCATATAGATCTGCTTGGCGCTCTTCCCGGTCGTCTTTGGACGACCGCGCTTGGCAGACTGAGCAGGCTCAATTGGGCTCGCTTCGCCCTCTTCGGACCCGACAGCCTCATCAGTCCGAAAGCCTTGTAAGGGAGCGTACCACGCATCCCATTCCTCCTGGGTACCCTCATCAGGAGGGGGCGGTAAGGCCTTGTCGCAAAGTATCTTTCGCTGGACATTCTTCGGAAGGGTCAGAATACGTTCGTAGAAATTGAATGTCTCAGGCGGGAGAAACCACTGTGGGTTCTCAGCTGACGGTCTGGAAGCCTGCTTGATAGCAGCCCGCTTACGCTTGGATGGAGTTTGAGACGGACCCGAAGGACCGGCTTGCGAAGGGTCGCTGGCCATTATAATCTGCGATGGCATAGAAAAGGGGCTTAAGTACAGAGCACGTGAAAATATCCTCATAAAGACCATTAAGCATTCACGAAATCCAAAAGCATGAGAAGCAACAAGTAAGCGAAGAACAAGCACCGATCCAGGCCAATGCGCAACATCACCAACCAATGAAAATGAAACGAAATGACAACACCCGCAAACAACATCATCACAAACGCACAAGCTTCCAAAAGACGGAAATAAGGCGGAAAAGTATGATCAGCATTCATTAAACCACGAGGGCCATGCCAAAGCCCAAACCATTCAAAGTCAATTGTTTTGAAAAGATAAAAAGCCGACAGTCAATATCAAATGATCCAAAATTGTGGGGACCCCCCCCCCTTCCCCAAGCCAGAAAACGAAAATTTCAGTCTTGCACCAGAGGAAGAACTCGAGCCCTCAGCTCATCGACCCTCGCTTGAATCTGGGCCTCCTTGTAGACCAAGTCCACCAAGATGGAGATACATTGTTGCACAAGGTCGAAGTTCAAATGCTCAGCATCGGCGTAGTTCCTTATCGCAGACAAGTCAATCGCCAAGTCATCATGCTCCCGGAGAGCCGCCCTGACCATCCTCCAAATACCGGCACGACGATCCGGGTATTCGGCCTCCGCCAAGGGAATAAGCCAAGCCAGGAACCTCCTACTCTCCCTCTTCTCGTCCCTTAGGAAGTGGAGACGTTTCGAGAGGGACAGAAAGGAAGCAGCCAGAGAAGGCTCCGCCGCCTCCAGTACCGCCAATTCCTCCAGGAGAGAAGAATCGCCAATGTAGCCAGATATAGCCTCCTTGCGCTCATCGGAGATGCCCGCCATCGCCGAGATATTCTGCATAGCCCGGAGGATCGGGCGAGATTCAGCGCCAAGGCGAGTCGAGGCTTCAGCCACCTCATCGCATTGAGTAGCAAGAGATGACCAAGCCTCGGGTTGGTCCAGATCGTTTAAGAGCCGCCCCATGCAGTCACGAGCCGCGCGAAGGGAAGCACGGGTTATGACCATTGTCTGCTAAAGAACAAGACAGATGAACCCGTAAGGCAGTCCGACAGAAGAAAAATGCACCAAACCGCTCGCGCAAAGCCAGAAAAGCCGAGAAACAACATGCAAAGGTATGCTCGAAACAACACTTTAAAATCATCATTAGAATTGCCCGTTAAATTAAAGCAGCCAGGGAGTCTCCCAAGTGTATGAGACCCTACGCCTCCATAAGACGACTGGCACGCATGCGCGAACGCGCAATAGAGGCATGGGGGTTCACACCCTTTGGAGACACGACGGACCGCCGGTGCGAAACCCGCGGAAACCGCAGACTCCACCGAAGCCCACGGGTTAGGTGCGCAAGGTTTCACATGCCCTGTTGATACTCAAAGCAGATCTGGTTTAATAGGAGGGTGCATGAGACCCCACGCACCCGGAACAAATCCCAAATATCGTGAGCAACGGTCAAATGAACCCGCAAGTGAGTCTGTTAAGCCACGATAAGCACACCAAGATAGGACACCGGAATTGGACAACTTCTCCAACTCAGAGATCAGCGCCTATTGGCCTGAACGCACCTTGCGATCGGGCCAATTGATCAAGTCCGGAGATGTGTGTGGGATCCGGTTTACGTAACAGATTTAGTAAATTTCACTAAGTCCCAAAGTCGCACGCACAGGGCCCAGCGCGTCCAAGAAATGGTAAAATCCACCAGCGCGTCAATAAAAAGAGTTTTCTGAGGCATGACTACGCGCTGAACCCAGCGCATCGAAAAATTACAAAGTTCAACGCGCTGAGCCCAGCGCATGGGTTTAACAGCACGGGACGGTACGCTGGACTTAGCGCGTCGCTAAAAGGGAATTAAGCACGCGCTACGCTATGGCGCGTTCAGAAATTTCAGAAGTCAGTTAAATGGCCGCGCTATGTGTAGCGCATCGATAAAACACCCAAAGTTCAAATACTTCGACGCGCTACCTATTTAATCGATGCGCTGGAGACAATAAATCGATGCGCTGGCGGAAAATGGATGCGCTGGCCAAGAGCTCCGGTCGTCGAAAATGAACAGTGAAATGACAAAATGACATGGGCGGCCCTATTTATAGTGGGACCCGGAAAATCCGACGCGTCGCCATGGACCGCCGCTCGTCCATCCCAACGCGTCGGAGGGGCATCTGTTGGGGTCCCAAAAGTGAAGATCTTCAAAACAATGATTATGGGCACCCCAATCATCACTTTATTGAATTAAGGGCCAGTGCATCGAAGACCGCGTCGAAAATCGCAACACGCATTTAACCAAAAGAACAGGAAATTGAGTCGGTAGTGGACCCCACCGGACACCGTGACCAAAACTGTCAAAACATAGGGGGATTACCTCAATTACCAAGAGATAGGAGCAGTGCATCGGTATTCATCACAAGGCGGGCCCCACAAATTCCCCAATTTGCAAAACCCAAAATTGGAAGGGCACGAGTACGTCCAGCGCATCCAGAAATTAATTTTAGCACGCACTGCCCCCAGCGCATCACAAAAATCCTCCAGCGCATCACGAAATTCGGACTGATTGAATTATAGGACGCACTGCCTCTAGCGCGTCTACAAATTCACCCGGCGCATCATGTAATTCAGTGATTTTGAATTACAGGACGCACTGCCCCCAGCGCGTCTACAAATTCACTCAGCGCATCGTGTAATTCAACCATTTCGAAATTCAGGACGCACTGGCCCCAGCGCGTCCCAAAATACGTCCAGCGCATCCAAAAATCAGCCAATTTCAGGCCGCGCTGACAGCTAGCGCGCCCTGAGAATCAGCTTCCGAACTCGGTCATTTCGAGACGCGCCGAGTGGCTTTAATCGACGCGCCGACCCATTTTCTCGACGCGCTACACGTGTCGACCGCCTATTGGGCGACTTTACCTATAAATACCCCGCCCACCACCTCATTTGCATCATTCAGCGAGAGAGAGAGAGGACCTCGTCGCCGGAAAACCTTTGCCGACCGCCGGAATCCTTCTCCGACCGCCGGAACCCCTCGCCGGAAATCGCACCTCCGATCACACCAGGTCCGGAGGAATGACTAAGTCATCTTTTTTCGATGCGCCAGTCCCAGCGCATCATAAAAGTGACCCAGCGCATCAGGAAAGTCCTTGGTGGATTACACAAACCATCAATTGGGGCATTTTAAGGACGCACTGGCTCCAGCGCGTCATAAAATAGGCCAGCGGATCATAAAAATATAAGTTTTTCGAGTCAAAGCTATTTTATGGACGCACTGGCCCCAGCGCGTCGCAAAGTAGCCCAGCGCATCAGGGAATTACAATTTAAGGACGCACTGGCCCCAGCGCGTCGCAAAATTGGCCAGCGGATCGAAAAATTAGATTTTAAGGACGCACTGGCTCCAGCGCGTCATAAAATTACCCGGCGCATCATGAAAATCATTTAAGGACGCACTGGCCCCAGCGCGTCAATAAAATCAGGTCAGCGGATCGTAAAAATCAGCACTTTGCGCATTCGTTCCAGCACCCCTAAATCCTCATTTTATAACATTTTTAAGCCCCGTTTGAGCCTATTTTGGGTATTCCGAACGTTCCGGACGCGATGGAGCAGTCAAACGACCCATCCGGGCCACCCAATGAGCAGAACGCAAGCCTTCGGAGTCCGATCCGACCCAACGAGCTGAATGGAACAATTCTCCCGAAAAGAGGCCGCCGGCGCCCAGAATCATACTGATGCATCATCATTACGTATACTATCATAATATGACCCGAATTCAAGTCTGGACTAAGCAAAGGGGACTATAGTTAACACGATAAACCACACCAGGAGAGTTCTGAACTATCACACACAATCTGTTAAAAACTGATATTCCAAGAACAGTCGATGCCCTACCCATCCAAACGGCATCCGCTGGTTGAGCTGCGCAGGTACACACAACTGTAGAATGGACTTCCCGAGGTCACCTGTCCCTACATTGACAGGCGCGGGCCCAGAGTCGTCCATCTCAGTCATAAACCCTGACAGTCTCAGCCCGGATCTCCGGTCAAAACATGGGACATAGACATCCGACTCGTACAAAAGTGGATCAGTCTATAACAAACACAGGTCTCCGCGACCATACAAATACAGGTCTCCGCGACCACCAAAACACAGGTCTCCGTGACCAATGAACTCTGAGACCATAGTCCCCGCTGACTAGTCTTTTGCCTTTTAATCAAGGGTCATCGATCATTCGATGTAATTAAGGGCTCGTGCCAGATCACGGCCTGGAATGTACAAGATCTCAGGATCTCTGGAATAAAATTCACCTTGCGATATCTCTTCTTTAGTGTACTTTTATGAATGCTTGTGATTATCTACGAATGTTTCTATATTCAGAACCCCAGATCAGCAAAACACCACATTTCGGGGAATGTTCATTCCCTAAGTTCTAACAATAGGATTGCATTCAATTGCGTTCATATTTAGGCGAGCGGTGGTCAGAACAAAGAAGTATCATCGTTTGGCAGGATGTGAGCGGGATGAAGTGGTTGGTGATGGTGATATAGGTCTGAGAGATTCATTTCACCCAAAGGTGATGGACGTCTTAGATTTATTTCACCAACATTGGTCAGCTTCATGATTCAGTAGAGCCTCCTGTATGTTACAATTTCGCCCAAAGGAGGAATCGTGATGATACGCTGGGCTCTTGCCAGATTTTGATGATTATGGCCCATCATCATTCTGGGTCATTTGATTGAAGGCCCAAATCAATCGAATGAACACACATGCATGATATTTGTAGTTTATGTTGATGCATTATTACATGAGACTTGTTTATTAATGTGAGTTTTATGCTTTGAATGTCCAACTATGACTGTTTCCAATATTCCAACACAATTCAATTCATACCTTTGCTTACTGGGCCCAACTATTCCAAATGGAAGTCGTCCGTTGAAATAGTCCTAGGTTGCATCGACTTGGATCTGGCCCTGGAGGAACTAGAGCCTCTCATTCCAACTGACTCTAGTACGGAATTAGCAAAGGCTCACTATAAGGCCTGGACCAAGTCAAATAAGATGTGTCTCAAGATCATAAAGAACTCGATTTCTGAGACCATGCAGGATGTCATGCCCGACACTGAGAAAGCTAAAGATTTCTTGACTGAAATAGGAAAACGATTTCAGAAATCGGATAAAGCTGAGCTGAGTTCACTTTTACATAAATTGACTCAAGCCACCTATAACGGTCAAGGAAATATCAGGGAGTACATTGGTGGATTGTCTGATGTGGTGGCTAAAATCCGCGCATTAGACCTTAAGATTGAGGATGAACTCCTGATTTTCTTGGTTCTGAACTCCCTCCCTCCACAATTCAGTCAATTCCAAATCAGCTACAATACTCAAAAGGAAAAGTGGACATTGAACGAACTGATATCTCAGTGCATTCAGGAGGAAGAGAGACTCAGAAGGTCGAGCAAGACACAAAGTGCACACCTAGTGACATCCGGTCAAGGACGAAAAGGAAATAAGAAAAGAAAGCACACTTCAGGGAAAAGTTCTACGGGTCCTGCGGGTGGCAATCAGCCTAAGTCTGGAAAGACATTTAAGAAGAAAAAGAAGGGTCCTAATGATGGCTGTTTCTTCTGTAAGAAGCCTGGTCATCAGAAGAAGGATTGTGAAGATTTTAAAGCATTGCTCGTTTCTAAGGGTAAATACCATATTTTAGTCTGTTTTGAATCAAATTTAGCTGATATGTCCACAGACTCCTGGTGGATAGATTCTGGTGCAACTATTCACATTTGTAATTCCATGCAGGATATGCTCCAAAGCCGGACACCAACTGATGCAGAGAGATCAGTCTATATGGGGAACGACAATAGAGCAAACGTGGAAGTTATTGGAGTCTGTAGGCTTAGGTTATCGTCAGGACACTTTCTTGATCTAGTAGATACTATTTGTGTGCCTTCTATAAGGCGTAATTTGATTTTCATTTCTCGTTTAGACAAATTTGGTTATGAGTTTAAATTTGCAAATGGAAAATTAAGCATTTACTATGATTTAGTTGTGATTGGTTCTGACACTTTAGTTAATAACCTTTATCAGCTAGATTTGGATGTTTCACATGTATATAGTATTAACTCCTCACATGGAAACACTAAAGGCATTAAACGAAGTTTAGATTGTGAGAATTCCTCCATGCTATGGCACAGGCGATTAGGCCATATCTCTCGTGAGAGATTGGAAAGGCTTGTGTGTGAAGGAATTCTTCACTCCCTGAACTTCTCAGATTTTGGGGTTTGTATTGATTACATTAAAGGTAAACAGACTAGAATAAGGAAAAATGGTGCCACTAGGAGCGTAAGACTCTTAAAAGTGATTCATACAGACATCTGCGGACTGTTCCCTACAGCATCCTGAAATGGGCAGAAGTATTTTGTCACTTTTATAGATGACTACTCTCGTTATGGGTACTTGTACCTTATTAACGAAAAATCAGACTCCCTGGATACATTTAAAATCTATAAGGCTGAAGTCGAGAATTAACTCGACAGGAAGATCAAAGTCGTTAGATTCAACCGTGGTGGTGAGTACTACGGAAGGTATGACGAATCTGGGCGTAATCCAGGTTCATTCGCTAGATACCTACAAGATTGTGGCATCATCGCCCAGTACATCATGCCTGGTACTCCAGAGCAGAATGGTGTAGCGGAAAGGCGTAATCGCACCCTAAAGGACTTGGTGCGATCTATGATTAGTAATTCTACGTTGCCAGAATTTTTGTGGGGTGATGCGTTGAAAACAGCTATGCATATCCTTAATAGGGTCTCAAGTAAGGCTGTAATGAAAACTCCATATGAGTGGACAGGGCGAAAGCCTAGTCTACGATATTTTCATGTATGGGGTTGTCCTGTAGAAGCCAAACCATATAACCCGCATGAAAGAAAACTTGACCCTAGAACTGTTAGTTGCTTCTTTATTGGATACCCAGAAAGATCAAAAGGATTCAGATTTTATTGTTCATCATATTCCATGAGAGTCATTGAGACTGGGAATGCTAGGTTTATTGAGAACACTGAAGATAGTGGGAGCACAAATTTAAGAGATATTGTATTTGAGGAAGAACGGATTGTGATTCCCACCACAATCATTCAGAATAGCATGGTTGTCCGTCCAGTAGTGGACCTTGAGATCCCTATGGACGACCATGCACAACCTCAAATACAACCCACTGATGGAAAAATGGAAAACCCAATTCAGAATAATGAGCCATTAAGACGATCACATAGAGAGAGAAGATCCGTAATACAAGATGATTACGTCGTCTATTTACAGGAGCATGAGTTTGACATTGGGGTTGAAAAGGATCCTGTATCCCTTTCACAGGTCGAACAATCCTGTATTCCTTTCACAGGTCAAACAAAGTGCGGATTCTTCTCATTGGTTCGATGCCATGAAGGATGAATTGAAATCCATGAAGGACATCAAAGTTTGGGACCTTGTTGAATTGCTTGAAGGGATTAGGCCGATTGGTTGCAAATGGGTATTTAAAACCAAACGGGACTCTAAGGGCAATATCGAAAGGTATAAAGCCAGGCTAGTTGCAAAGGGTTTCACTCAGCATGAGGGCATTGACTTTAAGGAGACTTTCTCACCTGTATCTAAGAAAGACTCCTTTATGATCATTATGGCTCTTGTGGCTCATATGGATTTGGAGCTACATCAAATGGACGTGAAAACTGCGTTTCTCAATGGAGATCTAATAGAGAACGTATATATGTTGCGGCCAGAAGGTTTTAAAGCCAAAGGCTCAGAACATCTGATCTGCAAACTTAAGAAGTCCATTTATGGGTTGAAACAGGCATCACGACAGTGGTACCTAAAGTTTCATAAAGTTGTTTCCTCATATGGTTTCATTGAAAACACTGCGGATGAGTGCATATATGTGAAAATCAGTGGGAGTAAGTTTATCATTTTAGTCTTGTATGTTGACGACATTTTATTAGCCAGTAGTGATATTGGATTGTTGCGTGAGACTAAGAAATTTCTATCTCAAAATTTTGAGATGAAAGATCTTGGTGATGCTTCCTTTATCATCGGCATTCAGATTAGCCAGGACAGATCACGTGGATTACTTGGCTTGTCGCAGAGGGCCTATATTGATAGGGTTCTCGAAAGGTTTGGCATGCAAGGTTGTGCTCCTGGCCAAGCACCTATTGTAAAAGGTGACAAATTTAGTCAATTTCAGTGTCCTAAGAATGACCTAGAGAAGGACAAGATGAAAGCTATTCCGTATGCGTCAGCAGTAGGGAGCATCATGTATGCTCTGGTCTGTACGCGTCCAGATATTACTTTTGTGGTTGGAATGTTGGGCAGGTACCTTGGCAATCCAGGAATGAATCATTGGATAGCTGTAAAGAAAGTATTGCGCTACCTGAAAAGGACAAAGGACTTCGAACTCACATACAGGAGATCCGACCATTTGGAGTTGGTAGGATATACAGATGCAGATTTTGCTGGTTGTCTCGACAGCAAGAAGTCCACCTTGGGCTATGTATTCATGATGGTTGGTGGAGCCGTATCATGGAAGAGCGTGAAACAGTCGATTACGGCATCATCTACCATGGAAACATAGTATGTAGCTTGTCATGAAGCCACGAATCAGGCGGTCTGGCTTCAGAGCTTTTTCTCTGGTTTACGGGTTGTGCAGATGATCCCGAAACCATTGAAAATCTATTGTGATAGTTCAGCTACAGTTAACTTCTCCAACAACAACAAGCATTCATCGAGGTCAAAGCATATTGACATCAAATATCTTGTTGTGAAGGAGAGAGTTCAGAATCGTCAAGTGTCTGTGGAACTCATCGGCACAAGGCAAATGATAGCGGATCCTCTCACTAAAGGCCTTCCTATCACGCTCTTTAAGGAGCATGTGTCGTCTATGGGAGTTGTTGATCCCGATGATGTATTTCAGTAGTGGGAGTTTTCATGTATGATCCGATTATGTCCAGACATTTCTAAAGATATCTTTTATGCATTGATAATTCTATTTTTCAGTTTATATCTTGCTTCTCCTTCAGTGTGCACATTTAGTTTTGAGTAAGCAAGACTTTGGTTTGTGTCTTGGAGACACGTTCAGTAGGATCACTTGAAGATAAACACGTATGATCACATAAGACGTGTAATCTTCATACCACACCCCATATCATTGATCCATGTCGTTAAAGCTATTGGTATTTGTGATTGTGATTCGTCACACTTCGAAAATATTAAATGTTGTGTTGACTACCACGATTCAGTATCAGTGGTCTTGATGGACTGGATCTGACAAGCGTTGCTCATAATTATCCAACGGTGTTGTTTTGAAATCAGTAGGGCGCCCATTAGAAACTTTTGAAACAAACATGTTTTATGAAATGTTTTTCACAAAATAAAATAAAATATTTTGTTTTCTTTTGGTGATCAGTGTAGCCCAAGTGGAAGAATGTAAGACTCCATTAAGTGGGCCACACATGATCATCGGTTTAGATCATGACCGTTGGATTATTCAAATTGAGCGATTCAGTGGGCCTCGCTACAGTTGTGATCATTGCAAATAGGTTTGGGGCGGGACGCTTGAACCGTGTTTCCTATACGCGGTTATTAAGCTAGATATGGAAACCTACGGTGTGGAGACCCTAGAGGAGAGAAGTGTGATGGGTAAGCTTCTCTGGCCCTTTTTCCTATAAATATACGTCTTGGTCCCCTCACCAACACACAAGAGAAAACCCTAGTCCCCATTGAGAGGTTCTCCTAAAGGTGTTAGGTGCGGAAGACCAAGAGTTCTTCTCGACAACACGACGGTATCGGGAATATCTTCCCAATCAGGTATGGCTTTAAGATTACAGTATGGAATCTCTATTATTGATGCATAGACGATCCGATTATTCCGTATTAAGTATAAGTTTCACACGGGGACCAACCTGAATTTAAAGGTTTTAGGTATAATTTCCCAACTGGCCCACCTATGCATTGAATCAACCTCAAGTTAGATATGAGGGCCAAACAAACGATGGTGTACTTGACGAATGGGGTGGATTTCATGAATGTTAAGTTGTTTGCTTCGTATAAGAAAAATAACTTAGTAGGTGGTAAAATTTCATTGGACTTGCCAACGCCATTCGTAGATAACGAAACTTAGCTACGATGGTTATAATTTGGTTATAGTAATATAAGAGCAAAATAAGGTAATATGTAATTTTACTCCTCAAAAAGCATTGCTTGACAATTTCAATACACAGAGGCATTATTTGGTAAAAATCTAATTTAGGAGGAATTTTGCTAGCATTATTTTTTTTTATATAAATGATAATTTTTATTTTTTTATATTTTAATTAAATGAGTCTAGTGGGTTGGGTTTGATGTTTTTTTTTTTTTTACACACGCACTCACACCACAATGGGTACTTGAGCCCAAGATCTCATGTTGAAATTCTTGTGAGTCTACTACCAATGAATGAGTAAGGACACAAACTGGGTTTGAGTTTGTGATGCAGAGGGTGCAAAACTATTCTTGACACAGCTGGACCAAAAGAAGTCTAAATGGAAATAGATGTAGTCCGTCAGATCCAAGCCTACTCTTACATAGGGCATGGTGTAATTAGGCCCCAAGCGCATGCGGATTGAAGAAATTCATTCTAGATAGGGAGAAACTATTGCTCAAAGTGTGAAATGTAAATTGACCATAACTTTTGGTCTGGGTATTGTTACGGGACACATGACCTATGAATTTTTGCTATAATAGGTCATTTGATGTCAACTAACCCCATAGCATGACGCATCTGTCATGAGCAAACACTTCCTTCCAACTTAAAATCACAATTTTAGGAAAAACTTGCCATTTTTAGTAAATTTTAATTTAGACGGATCTCATTCATTTTAGAGTTTTAATATATGCAGTATTTTTAGAAATTGCTTCTAATCATGCTAGGAACCATTTGACACAATTAAATTATGACTTTCTATTTTTAGTAAATTTTACCATTTCAAGTAAATTCTGGTTTAGTGGAATTATGACCCTTAATTAGAGTTTTTTTTTCTTTATAACTAATGTAATAAAAAAGTTTGACTATTAATTATTGAATAATAAAATTTTAATTTTTTTCTTTTTATTTTGTGGATTTAAGAATAACCATGTGGATTTAAGGTTTTGCATACAAGAAGTAGATGGTGATCTTCCTCCTCATGCCCTTCCTTGTGTTAGTTGGTATTGAATCATACTCATCCATGTTTTGACCTAGGTCTGTAATTTAATTCAACCTGACCTATTATCACCCCTAAAAGTACCTAACCCGAGGTAGTTGATGGAAAATGTGGCCATTTTCATTAGATTTCTGGTGGAGATGGTGTTAGTTTGCACATGAGGTAGAGGAAGGAGTCATTTTAGCACGCACATGTGGATGTGGTCCTGCATGGAATATACAACAATTATAAATTGGACTGTCCTGATTCGATGAATGGTCACTTGTCAGGGAACTAAACACAGTTAGATTCAAGGCATTGATCAAGTAGCTCACCCCATGAACATGTCACCTAACACACACACACACACACACACACACACACACACACAATAGGTTCATCAATACAGAATTTGGACCATTGATCTTCTTTCCCTAATCACTAGTTTTTCTCACATGGGTTTTGGATCCAACCTACTTGATAAGTGGATCAACATTAGTTTTGGTCTTAGTGTATGTCCATAGTGATGAATGGGTTGGATCTTTTACATATCTGACCCATATTTCAGCCTGTCATTGAATCTCCAATGATTGATTGTCAAGATATTTACTTGATTTTGTGGGGCCACCATGATTTATGTGTTTACCATCAGCTTTGCCAGATCATTTTAGGAATGAGCCAAAAAAATGAGGTGGATCCAAAGATCAAGTGCGCCACACTACAAGAAACAAGGGATTAAATGCCCACCGTTGAAATCTTCCTAGGCTACAAAAGTTTGGATCAACCTCATATTTTTATTTTCCCTTCGTTTGTCTCTTTAACCATATGAACATGCTGGATGGCAAATAAACATCATAGTAGGCCTTAGAAAGGTTTCAACGATGGGTGTCATTATCCCTACAATTTCCTGTAGTGTGGTTCACTTGAGCTTTGGATCTGCCTCATTTTTGGGCTCATGGCTTACACGTAGATCCTCCCATATAAGACTCTTCTAACTTAATCAAGGGAGCATCTCTTACTAATCACAATTATTCACTCGAGTGACCTAATGTAGATCACTCAGTTACTGACCGTAAGAGTGGGATTTGACCCCATATACCAATCTATTATCTGAGATGGACTGGGTCCATCACATCAAGATCCCCTATTCTTTTGATTGCAATGAGATCACGACCATCAGATCGGATCATCAAGTAGGGCATTTAGGGGATCTCACTGTCTCCTACTATATCCTTAACGAGTGACCCAGATCTGCTCGATACGAATATGTTATTAGATAAATCGTATCCTTCTTCTATCCACCTTCGGTCTCTCTTTATTTTGATCAGGACATGGTTCCAGACCCAACTGGACTAATGTTTTGTTTCTCATGATTTGGGTCCAAACCATGGTTGTGTTCACTTGGACATCGATCCGATCTGCTAATTTTCAGAATCTTTTCGAATGCTATAGCCTATTGTAAACGTCTTTGGGAAGATCTCCTATTTTGGAAGGACCGTGAGAGACATCCTTACTGAGAAGATCATAGCCATATTCGTGATTAGATCTGTTTTCTCAATGAGTCTCTTATAGACGTGTTGGGTACATTGTCTCATTAATAGGCATAATAAACGTGGCCACGTGGCATGTGCTGATTCATTTTTTTAAAGGTTGGTGTAAGGGTTCGTACTTTCATATTTATAACTGAATGTATATTGCCGAAGGAAGATCAAACGATCATACTCTTAGATAAGAGTATGTTTCATACCAATTGCGGTCAGGTGGTGTCAACATGTTGCGGTCACAAGATCCACCATGATGTTTATGAGAAATCCACCCCATCCATCCCCCTTTTTAGCTCATGTCCAGACATGAGACCAAAAATGAGGAGGATCCAAAATTCAAGCCTACCACACGACTAGAAATAGTAGGGATTGAATGCCCACCTGTTGAAACATGTATGGGCCACAAATTTTTTGTATAGGGCTAATATTTTTTTTTTGTGAATTACCTTGTGAACGGTTTGGATAGCACATAAACATCAAGGTGGACCTTGAGAAGGTTTCAATGGTAGGTATTTCCCTCCCACCTTTTCCTATCGGGTGGCCCACTTTGAGTTGTGGATCCATCTCATTTTTTGGGCTCATGTCCTACCAGGAAACGGATCACAAACATCATGTAGCTTTAGACTGCAGCATTAGGTCCTGTTGTTAGCAACATTATGACCCTGATACCAGCTGGCTATGTGGTGTGTAGCCCCACCTAACTTTAGACTGTAGCATTAGGGTCTATTGTTAGCAACATGATGACCCTGATGCCGCTAGCTACGTGATGTAGCCCCACCTAACTTTAGACTAGTAGCATTAGGGTTTGTTGTCAACAACATGATGACCCTGATACCACTGGCTATGTGCTGTCAGGACCTTTTAGGGCTATCCTGATGTATGCATTTTATCCACTGTTGTTCATCTATTTTTTTAAGCTTATTTTAGGGCATGAGCTCAAAATTGAAGCATACCCAAAGGTTAAGTAGACCACACCGCAAGAGACAATGGGGATCGAATGCCTATAGTGGAAAACTTTTTGGAGGCCATGTAAGTTTTGGATCAAGTTAATATTTGTGTTTTCCCTTCATTCAGGTTCGTGTGACTTGATGGATAGGTTGGATGACAAATAAACATCAACGTAGGCTTTAGGAATGTTTCAACAGTGGACGTCCTCATGGTTTCCTATGGTGTGGTCCACTTGAGCTTTGGATATGCTATAATTTTGGGCTCATGTGCTAAAATGAGCTCACACAATGGATCACCATGCAATCGTTACATCTTACAATCCATGTGGTTCCATGGTGTTGTCCACACCACCCCCTAGAGGTGATGTGTGATGCGTTGGGCATTGTGGGGCTTACCTGTGGCGTACATGTTTTATATTTATACCTTCCATATGTTTTGCTAGCTCATTTAATGACATGAGCTAAAAAAATATAGCAAATCCAAAGCTCAAGCGAACCCTAGTACAAGAAATCTGTGGTGATTAAACACTCACCATCCACAAAAGTTTTGGTTCGAGCTGATATTTGTGTTTTCCCTTTATCTTGGTTCATCAAGGGTTGGGATTGTAAATAAACATTATGGTAGATCCTAAGAAGGTTTCAACTTTGGTTGCATTTCTTGTGGCATGGTCCACTTGAGCTTCTAATTGAGTCATTTAATGGATGGCGTGGATATGAAACAGATGCATCACAATGAACCCCACAATGGCAATGAATCCGGATCTTCTGCTGGTCATAAATAGGGTTTTCATGTTTTTCTGCACTGTGATTGGTCGAGGTTGCTTCTAATGTTGTCAGTAATATTGCATTTAATATTGTAGTGATGTGTCCCAATCAGATTGCAACAAATGGTAAATTTTTGTTTGCGACAAGCAGATGATTCAATGCCAGCAAATCACCCCAACACGTGACCAACTAATCTGGCCCAAGCCATATCTGACCCGCAAATGTGAGATGCGGATTGGGTACAACCCCTTCCTGTCCCCAGTTAGGAACAGGCTAGGAATTTGAGCGACGCACCGTGATGTATGAGTTTATCCACACCGTCCATTCACCTTTTTCTTATCATTTTAAGGTACAGGACTAAAAATGAGACATATCCAAGGCTTAAGTGGACCAACCAGTGGGGATTAAAGGCCCACCATTAAAAACTTCTTGAGAGCGTTAGAAGTTTTGGATCAAGCTGATATTTGTGTTTTGGATTAATCCAGGTCCATGTGATCTTATTAACAGGTTGGATGAAAAATAAACATCACTGTGGGCCCTAAGAAGGTTTCAACCGTGAAAATAATTATCACCACTGTTTCCTGTGGTGTGGTTCACCTAAATCTTGGATCTGCTTCATTTTTGTTCTTATAGCTTAAAATGATATTAGAAACTGGATGGACGGTGTGGATAAACCCATATATCACGTTGGCCCCCTCCGAGCCCCTGCCTGTGCCGAGCTCGGGACCGGCGGCGGTAGTAACCAATCCGCGTCCCTTTCTTGTTGTGCTGGACGGGACGCAATCCGCGTCTGTCTGACCACCCATCCTTTGACAAAATGACGACATTATCACGTAAAATAACGACATCGCCCCTCACTGTCATTCATCTCATCTTGAATGGCAATTTATCGATTTTTTTTAATTTCTCAAGAAATTAATTTTTCGTGAGAAATTGAAATGACAGAAGTGAGAAATTGAAATGACGGAAGTGCCGAACGTGGAACATGCTTCCCCTAATTCAAGAAATTTCAACTGCAACGTTTTATACGTGGGCCCATCTTTAAATAGAATCAACGGTGGATGCGCTGTAATCTGCACTGTACATCTGGTTTGGATCCCACGTGTAGTGGTCGGTGCTCTGTGGGCCCCACCAAGATGTATGTGTTTTATCCACGCTGTCCATCCATTTTTCCAGATCATTTTAGGGCTTGATGCCAAAAATGAGGCAGGTGGACCACCTTGTAGGAAAATAGTAGTGATTGAATGTCCACCGTTAAAACCCTGTTAGGGCCTACTGTAATGTTTAATTGACATCCAATCTGTTGTTTAGGTCATGCAGACCTGATGAAGGGATAAAACAAATATCAGCTTGATCCAAAACTTTTGTGGCCTTCAATAAGTTTTAATGGTGGGTGTTCAATTAACACTGTTTTCTCTGATGTGGTCCACTTGAGATTTGGATCTACCTCATTTTTTGGGATCATGCCATAAAATGACATGGGAAAACGGATGGACGGCGTGGATGAAACACATACATCATGGTGGGGCCCACAGAGCACCGACCACAGGGTCACTAGCCAAACCGCCTCCGGGCAATCAGAGAGCGATGGCAATGACGGACGGGTACCGAGAAACCTCTTGGGTGGGCTACATGGCTGTAATCAATAGGGCATTCATTCATGGGAGATCTGATCTCTTGCAAACGCCTGCAAGATAGTGGTCATGCATTTCCATCTTTCCTCAAAACTTGGCACTTGTGTGGACATCCCTACCACTCAAATGGGTGGGCCCCATCGTGGAAATCGCCTGTCTTAAAAATCAGGCTGATCCACTCATCAGGTGGGCCACGCCTATATGATGAGACAGACCATCGGTTGTCCATTGATTGAAATGGTGGCCCATCTGATGAGTGGGCCCGCCTTTTTCTGCAATGTGATCTTCATGGTGGGGTCCACTGTTTGCTTGCAGGGTCCAGATGTCCTACCCGAGTGGACATGATTGTAATATGTGGGCCCTGCCATTGTAGATGGGCACGCGTTTGGCCATCCGAACCGTCCATCTGCTGAGTCTCGTCGTTGATAGCCTGCAAATTTTCCTTTTAGTATCTTTGGCTGGACCCCACCTCCCTGACAAATGATGTTATGTTTAAACTGTCGAGATGATCTGCACCATTCATTCAATGCGTCACCGGGTGAACAAGCTGTATGGAAAGACTCAATCGTAGCCATGTACATTAAATCTAGTCCGTTCAATTGGGGGTCTCATTTTTACTTGTTCATTGGCCCTAAACGATGCCATCATGGTCATCAGATCCACCTTACATGCACACAAAATTTAGATCATAACAGATTATTTCACAACCCTCTATTTTTTTTTCCCATAAACATGTGGTCCATCTGATGCCCGTACGGGCCTGATTTTTGAGCCTATTCAAAACACATGGCGAACCCACCAGATGAAAGGGATCTCACTCTTAAATGCCACACTGGCACACGTGAGAAGAGTGGATTACGATGGCTACTCTCGGATTTCCTGGGACTGGCGTGATTTTGGGACCATGAAAATTAAGTGGTGGGGTCCATCAGATAAACGGCGGGTTCCCACTCGCAAATGCTGTCTCATTTCTCGTGCTCACGAGAAATTCTGAAAGAAAAATAGCTGCTCTGGACAACAAGTTTCGAGCTGGAATCCATATGTGGGGCCCACAGAGATTTCCGTGAGAAATCCACTCTGTCCATCAGTTTTTTAAAATCATAATAGCACATAAATAAAAAAATCAGGTAGATGAAAAATTAAAGTGGGCCACACAACACGAAGCAGCGATGAACGAACGCACACTATTGGAAACTTTGTGGGGGCCATAGAAGATTTTTATCTGGATTATATTTTTCATCAAAGTTTATCTGAGTATTAATAACCATATGAACGGTTTGGATTTCATATAAACATCATGACCGGCTCCAGGAAGATTTCAACGGTGAACATTTCCGCTCCTACTGTTTCGAGAAATTTGGCCCACCTGGGTTTTGGATCTTCCTTATTTTTGTATTTCTGTCGTATTTTGATCTTTAGAAAATTATGGACGGCGTAGATTTCTCATGGGAATATCTGTGGGCTCCACATAGCTTCCGACCACAGGAACTTCCTGTGGCCGGGGGCAAACTGGCAAAGCGTCCGAATCCTTACGGCGCGAAAAACGAAAACTGAGCGGCCACGTCGTCAGGCGCAGTTTCTCTGCCACGCACGTTTCACATACACCCTGATGCATGTAAGTTCCCATACATTCGAGCTTCTGTGGGGAGAAAAAATGATGTAAATATAGAATCTAAACCGTTCATCAGGTTACAAAACATATTATCACCGTAAAAAAAACAATTAGGTTGATAAAAATCTTAGGTGGAATACACTACTGGAAACAATGAAAAATCGCGCAGAAAGCCTCTAAATTCACGTGATCTGGCCTACCTAAGAAATTAAATGGATTAAATTTTTATTTTTACCTTTATCGAGGTTTTTATATCCAGATGAATGTATTGGATGGAATAAAAACAGCACTTTATTTGCTACAAAAAATCTAGAAGTTTCTATGGTGGATTTCCCCTCCCATTGTCCACGTTGTTCCCTGTGGTGTGGAACAAATACTTCATAGATTATGTTAATTTTATGGATTTTAGATTAAAAAAATTGGGATAGATATATCATTGACGGTTTAGATGATGCAGAAACATCAAGGTGGGCCCCAAGTATCTCAAACGTGTAGGAACTCACGTACGCTCGCACGTGATCATTCCCTTTCTTTTCCACGTGAAAGCTAACGCCCTTTTCCGTCATTTCATTTCATTCTCTCACAACACGGCTGCTGGTTGCAGGTACATACGTTCTTGCCGTTTTTGAGTTTGGAACCATAGCCGTTGGATCTGGGGACATGTTAAAAAAATCTGAACCGTCTACATGATGGGACACACCATGGATGGGTGTTATCCAAAAAAAAATCTCAATTTGAAATATTCCAACTTTTTGATCTCTTAACTTTTACCTTTGAACATGGGCTGTTTCATCTCATCGTTGCTTTGTAGGCCATTCATAGAATCTTCTCATCGTGAAGGTTCTTTTCGTTATCAGCCATCCACGGTGGGGCCCTCTTATATATATTATTTTGATCGTTTGGACATGTCCCCGGATCCAACGGCTACAGCTGTCCTAGCATGAAAAATAGAAATGCATGCACGAAAATCCACAGTTCGAAGAAAATGCTTCTCCATAGCACGGGCGTAAACGTTACTTCCATGCGCGAAACTTACTCACGTACGTGTGAATTTTATTTAACTTACTGTGTGGGGTCCACCGTATTGTGTGTAGGCCATCCAAACCGTCCATCATGTGATTTCTATGATCATAATGGGATGAACAAAAAATAAGGTCTATGAAATGATTAGGTAGGCTGTTCCATACAAAATAATGGTCATCCACCTAAAAACTCTCAAATCCACGTGGAGGATTTTTAATGATCAGACGGACTTTTTTTTTTAAAGTATCGAACTTTCTTGATTATAAAAACTTACTGGACGGATTGGATTCCATATTCAAACTACAGTGGGCCCCACAGACAGAGCTGGAGTTTAAGGTTTTCCTACAAACGTTGGGAGGATCAGATCAAAGAAAGAGTGTTGGAATTGTTTTTCCAGAAGGTGATAATTGAGGTTTAGAAGACCGTACACATGCATGCACCAACGGACCGCGGTCCTCGGGCAAAGGTGGTGCTTAAAACACTTAAGCTTTGTGGGGCCCACCTTGTTGTATGTGTGAAATCCACTCGGTCCATCAGATGCTCTTTTTGACACTGGCCATGGGGAAAAAGATTCAGTCAGATCCACAAATTAGATGGGCCACACTGCAGGAAACAATAGGAGATGGGATGCGAACTGTAGATTTTTGTGTAGTGCCATGATGGTGGGTATCTTTCATTACAGCCGTTCATAAGGGATGAAGAGAATATGAAAAAAAACATCCCGATCCAAAACTAAGGAGGGCCACAGCCATGAAATTAGAGGTTTTATGGGAAAATTTTTCATTTTCCCTGTTGGTGTGGCCCACCTGAGATTTTTAGTTATCACTTGATGAATGGAGTAGATTTTACATATACAACATGGTGGGTCCAAAGAGCTTGGGTTGTAAACCATTTTGGCACGCTGCAACTGTATACTTGTTATAAATAACTTAAATCTAAACCGTTGATATAGTGAGTCGTCATTAGGTAAAAAAAGAAAGAAAAGAATATGATGCTCTCAAAGCCCTATAGATGTCCGAACATGGAAAGTCTATGAAAAGATAAACGGTCTATATTCAACTAACAGATTCATATAATTAGAATTTGTTATTTTCTTCCCAGTATTAGTAATTGGGACCAATGATTTGGACGGTTGTGATCGATGTGATATAAAGAAAGAATATATGCTATCTATGTGCATGCCTACGGATTGAGTGTTATTCACAAATCACCGTTTCATTTCCGCGTCAAGCCCACCGGAATGTTGCCCTTTTCCAAATGGGAGCTACATGGGGAGCGGTTTCTTATCTTTTGGGGCACCTTAATGATTTTATTTTATTTTTATTTTTATTTTTTTTGTATCCACGCCGTCCATCCGTTTTTCCAGCTTATTTTGGACGTTTTCCCAAAAATTAGTAAAATCTAAATCTCAGGTGTACCATACCATAGGAAATAGTGGTGATTGAATGCCCATCATTATAAAATTCCCAAGGCCCACAGTAAGAAGATCTGTAATGTTTATTTTCCATCCAACATTTTCATACGGTCAAACATACATGGATGAAGGTAAAATACAAACATCACCGTTATCCAAAACTTTTGTGGCCTATAAGAGGTTTCTAATGGTCATTTACCACGTTTTCCAGTGGTATGGTCCACAAGAGATTTAGATCTTATTAATTTTTGGCATAACATCCTAGAATGAATTTATAAAACGGATGGACGGTGTGGATATACAAAAAATTAATCAAGGTGAGCCTCACACAGTAAGGGTAACACCACCTAATCCGCTCCCAATTGATACTCGGCTGCGTACTACGCTTGATACTCAGGCACTTCAAAATAGAAACATTATCATATTTTAACTCAATCAAACGGTCTAAATTATGGAAATCACCATCATAATTTACACTCCAAAATCTATATTGATTTCGCAATCCTAACCTCTGATTCATGTGTACTTGTTTGTTAAAATTATACCATTGGATGTTTTTCATTCGCCGTCCAATAAATATCCACAAATCATACATTAAATAAGAGATTTTTTTTGGATTATCATAATTATAGACTTTCACCTATAAATTAGACGGTTAAATTAGAGTTAAATATATGAAAATTATTCAATTTCAAAGTAATATATAAGTGCCTGCGTATCATCCATCACACTACCAGAGTATAAAAGCTCCTCTGCTCTTTCTTCCATTTTTACCCCTGACATCTTACAGAAGTTACAAGAGCACATCTTCAACCTTTCACCCGTGCGCACTGCGCACCCCTCCAAACCTGCACCGATAGGGGTCTTCCTCTTATTGAGGCTGATATAAACACCAGAAATCTCTCTCTCTCTCTCTCTCTCTCTCTCTCTCTCTAAAACCCTAACAACCACATCGAATTCTTATTGTCATTTCCGATCTTTCAAAAATCTTCCGATCTACATCGATCCGATTTCGATCGAACCGCAAGTTCCTATAACAGATTCGATCTCTCTATCGGTACGGATATCTGACGGCGGAGATATGGAGAGCTCGAGGACCTGTTCTCTGAGAGATTGAAAAATGCCCGGCCTCGCGCAGAAGAATGCCGGGTTCTGTAATTCTCCCCTGTCGTCTGTTGGATCGGTTTCGTCGAATGGAATCTGGTCTAAACACCGAGCTGACATCACCTTCGATCAACTCCAAAAGGTTTTTTTTTTCCTGATTTTTTTACAGTTTCTTGATTGCTTTGATGTTGATTGAATATCCATTTATTGGAATTTATTGGATAAGATGTGAATTAAGATTGGATGATTGCAGAATTCGATTCGACGGTTTGAATTTTATTCGTTTCTGATCCGTGGATGGTTGTTTTGATTGTTTTTATCTGATTTTGTGAGTTGTTGATTTGCTAGATCCATTTGGTGGCTAGTCATTCACTATAGATAGACATTGTGCATGTATGTTAATCCAGATCGTCCGAATCATGGGTCATGTTGTGGATGAATCATAGCCTGAAAACTACACTGATCGGACGGTCCTAAAGCTCAGTTGGTAACCATCAAAGGGATGGTCACAAAGAAAATAGTCGTCAGCCGTCCGATTCCACGGGAAAATTTATATGGTTAAGATGGTCATATCAGATTGAATTTTCGGGTTGTGCTCCAAACACAATGCAGTATGCAATTTGGATGGTCTGGATTGACATGCACAGCTTGCCACCATTTAATGAAAGGTGGCAGATATGCCTAATTGCATGCCCCTTTATTCAACCTCAATAAAATCTCATGGCTTTTGTTTTTGGCATGACTAAGTACAGCTCGATTAAATGGAGACTTATAGATAATACTGGGGCTTATATATGTTTGGATTGGGGTATCCGTCAATTCAAGGAAATCTTGATTATTGACTCAACGATATTTGCAACGTCAAGTGTGTTTAACTTCATTCTCCTCGCATGGCAATTCTATTGTAAAACAAGATTATTTTTATCGGATTAATCATGGGTTCCAATCCTCTTCCTTTTTTTCTTTTTTATTTTACTTATTTCTCTGTGAATCATGAAGAATATCAATCCCATTGTACATTTCTGATTATTGACATGTGAATTAGTTTTGGAGTGAGCTGTCGCCTCATGCCCGGCAAGAACTTCTTAAGATCGATAAGCAGGCACTCTTCGAGCAAGCTCGGAAAAACCTTTACTGTTCTAGGTGCAATGGGTTGCTGCTTGAAGGATTTTCACAGATTGTCATGTATGGGAAGTCTTTACAGCAGGAAGGTGCACGCATGCTTCTCCCCAGCAATCCCAGAGCCTCGAAAAACCAGATTGAAAATGGATCAGATATGATGTCTTTCGGCTGCCAAGATGATTCTCAAGATCCATCTGTCCATCCTTGGGGAGGTTTGGCCGCGACCAGAGATGGAATATTGACCCTTTTAGACTGCTTTCTCGATGGGAAGTCGCTCATGGCTCTCCAAAATGTATGGTAGTCACTTCATGGTTCCATTAAATCATTCTATGATTTGAGTTTAGTCTATTTCTCTTTTTTAACATCTCTCTATACAGGTCTTTGATAGTGCACGTGCGAGGGAACGTGAACGTGAGTTGCTTTACCCTGATGCCTGTGGTGGGAATGGCCGGGGTTGGATAAGCCAGGGAATGGTTAATTATGGCAGAGGGTATGGAACCAGAGAAACATGCGCTCTGCACACAGTCAGGCTTTCTTGTGATACGTTGGTGGATTTCTGGTCTGCACTGGGGGATGAAACTCAGCAGTCTCTCCTACGAATGAAAGAGGAGGATTTTATTGAGCGGCTCATGTACAGGTGGGTTTTGTTCTATCAGTCTCTTATGCACTTTGCATTTTGTTTTCAAATGAAGTTTCTGCATGAAGTCGAATAGGTAGTTGCGGTGGATACTATGTGGGAACAGAAAGGTTTAGTTTAGCAGCACTGCAATCATTCTAACATCAACGACTAGAATAAAAACAATGGCCCAATCTCACACTTTTGAGGGTCACCCTCTCATCATCATATGCAAAGAAGTGTCAGACAATTCATGAAAGGATAAAAGTTAAATATTGTTTCGTAGTCGATGGCTTTGCCATGGATATTGCATAGCCACGAATTAATATGAGAAACTTGTTGACAAAAGAATACAATTAGCAATCATGCAATGGATCACCTTGAGATTTTGATAGGCGCAGGTTTGATTAAAAATGATGCAGCAAACTAATTGTTAGTGGGGTTATATCTACGGCAGAGCATAAGGAAAAGCTTGGAGAGAGGCGGGTAGCAGCAACTGTTATCAATGCAAGTGTCTCAAAGTCATATGTTACAAAGGCCATTTGATTTGCTACAAGGGCTTGCAACTATCCTTTTGTAGCAATTGGTTTACGATTGGGGATGGTGCTGGAATTTGCTCTTATGTGCGCTTCTGGGGAGACCAGCTCAAGGCTGCAGTAGCTGTTAGACAGTGATTACTGTAAGGATGAAAGTTGCTACAGATCCTTCTTGGCCGTTTAAAGGGGAGTTAAACCAATTCCACGGGTTGTGGTGTGCTAACTTATTCCTTCTTGCTTGGGACATTGCTATACAATATGGACTCGAGAACCTTGACGACAATGTAATCATTATGAAAGGGGAGGAGTTTGTGATTCTAAACATGAATCAACAGCTGCCTTCACTTGAATTTGCAGGATGTACGAAATGGCTTATTGCAAGAGGTTAGATTATCCATCTATCTTCCACTTGCTGCTATATGATATGATCTTTTTCTGTTGGAAGCTTCATGGCAAGCCTTGACTACTGATACTTGGGTATCTCACCTTAACTTCTATTATATGCTATATCTTGAAGGTACAATCATATCTATGTTTTGTGGACCCTTCAGCCCCTTGCTCATGTCTACAAGTGTGTCTTATATTTTACATGATCTCTAAGGCATCTGAGTTGTCCCTTAGGATCAACAGCTTCCTTTGCTTAACTAGACAAGCCTCAGCTGTTGTAACTCAGCCATCTCACCTTTTGTTTTAGTGTCACCAATAAAACAAGAAAATTTCCTTTTAGTGTATGGTATCTTAAAAAAGGAAATGATCAGATCCATATCTCATGGACTCTTCAGCTCCTTGCTTCATGTCTCGAGTGATTTTTACATTTTCATGATTTTTAGTCATCTTCTTCCTTTGAGTTCAAGATTATTCATAAGTAAATCATGTTGCACTACTTGAGATTTTCTTGTGAGGCAAAGCATGTCAAGTCCTGGCCGTTATTAGCTTGAACCCTAAACTGAGATTGGTAAAGCACAAAAGCTTAATTTTGTCAAGAAAGCGGAAATCCAGGGCCAGCCGGGAAGAGGTGTCTTTTGAGATGGTGGGCAGCTGTGTGCCTCATTCCTCAACTGAGAGCAGCTTTCGGTTCCATAAGGGCTGGGATTGAAGCCCTAATTATTTGCTCCATGGAAAGTTTCTTCTTCGAGGGAGAAAGACAGCATGTTAATAGGAATGCAGCTTCCTGTTATAATCTTGAGTTGCTTGGGTAGGTAGGATCCCTTATGACTTGGGTTCCTCAAAAGTCATCATCATGCCTGACGGATTGGAAACTTTGGATTAGGGTATGGATGTCCTTTGGACTTGCCAACAAATGTGAAACTGAAAAGATGAAGCGTTTATTTGGCCTGCACCAGATTACTTGTTTAGGCAACTTAAGTTTGAAGATCTGAATCGGCCAAATTGACTGCCTATTTCAGCCGGATACTCCTTCTTAAAGCAGTGGGTTTAGAGATTCTTGTTTGTGGGGAAAATATCAGGCCTCCTTGTAACGTTCTTGCCTTTTCTCTTTTGATATAAAGTTCTGTTAATCATCATCATCATAAACTTGGCCCAGCTATTTGGATCGGCTTCATGAACCCTGTTTTGCCAATCAGTCCAACCTAAGATCCTATCCTCTGTACATGAACAAGCCTTCACACCCCTTCACACCACCTTGATCGAAGCCCTTGGTTTTCCTCACCTCCTTTTTTCAGGCCCTTCAACCTGAATCAATATTGCTTCTAAAAAAAACATGAATCTCTATTGCCTTCCTTATAGGAGCTGTATCTGGTCTTCATTGAACATGACTAAACCATTTAAATCTGCTCTACATTTTTTTTTATATCTTACCCGAATCACTGTACAAAGTTTTGTTAATTATCAAAGGAAAATATCAAGCACATCCTTCTTGTTATCAAGCCCTCATGGTTTATCAAATTAGGAATCAACCGTCCGCTTGTGTTGTATGACACCTACATCTTTCTTGTCTTTGTTAACTTAACTATATGACATTCTTCACATCTTTTTAACTGTTTAACTGTCAGTAACATCCAACACATCATTTTCGTCCTTGTCCTTCTTGTGATGGGGTTGTTGAATGCGACTCTTTTTTTTTTTTTTTTTTTTTTTTTGAATTTTGAAATGGTGCATTTGTATTGTCTTCTTCATGTTGGTTAAAGTCTGATTAAGATGAACAGAAACTGTTTTACGTTATGAGATCCAAACCGGATTCATGGAACTTGATTGATGACTTAAGAGCCCACACCGTCATTCCTTAATTGGCTCTGCCAACTCTTTTTGCACTTAATGAAGCTGTAAACTAAATAGAATGAATTTCTGAAGCTAATTGTGTTAAGCTTTATTAGAGATTGTTGATGACTTCGCCTAATTGCAATAGAGTTACAGAAGACTCCAACTTTAGCTACACAACCACCTATAAACTAAAAAAAAGAAAAAATAAAAAGAAAAAAAGAAAGACACTTTAGCTACTCAATCTCATACTTCAACCATGAAAAGGTTACCGCTCACGCAACTTTGAGAGGTGACCAACCCAGAGTTCTAATGTTGAACTGCTAGCAGTTCAGCTTGGGGTGGCGGATGTGGGGAACTCGTGACTTCCATGGGTGTATCAGCTGATGTTCTTCTTATGTTCTCTTGTTAGATTGTTGTAACCATCTTAGAATTTGATGTTCATGTCACAGGTTTGACAGCAAGAGGTTTTGCAGAGATTGCAGACGGAATGTTATCCGTGAGTTCAAGGAGCTGAAGGAACTGAAACGCATGCGGATAGAACCTCGCTGCACCAATTGGTTTTGTGTTGCGGATACTGCCTTTCAATATGAGGTGCCCTTCATCTTACTGCAAATTTGTTTCTTATTCTTTTATGTATATGTTTGAGTTTTCCTGCATTTTTAAAAATGTTATGCAAGTCCTGGCACTTTTTGGATTGCATCTGTTGCTTAATAGCTGCATACCTATTATCTTGCAGTTAAAACTTGGAACTGTTGATTTTTTGGTTAGCAAACCTTTACTTTTCAAAATAAATGAATAAATAACAATAAAAAAACCTTTATTTTTCTAGTGGAGCTTCTTATGGGAATTGCAAGCAGTGTTCTGTAGGATTTTGTCGTCTGCTTTACCTTAGACCTTAGCCTCCACCGTTGTGGGTTCCACAGGCTGTGTAAAAGAGGAAAGTTGATCCCGTATGGGCAGACAACCCTGAATGTTTGCCAAACTGCCATTTAAAAGCAGACCCCAAATTGTTGGGATAAGGATAACATATGATGATGACCACAACGATGGTGATGTTGATGATGTTATCTTAGACTTATTATATTCTTGTCCAGGTATCTGATGACACGGTCCAAGCTGATTGGCACCAATCCTTCACTGACGCAGCTGGAGCATATCATCACTTTGAATGGGCTGTTGGAACAGGAGAAGGACAATCTGACATTTTGGAGTTTGAAGATGTTGGTATGAGTGGAAATGTTCAAGTGAATGGCCTTGATCTTGGTGATCTAACCTCGTGCTTTATTACATTGAGGGCTTGGAGGCTAGATGGTCGTTGCACTGAACTTACTGTAAAAGCCCATGCATTGAAGGGGCAACCATGTGTACACCGAAGGCTTTTAGTGGGGGATGGATTTGTCACAATAACAAAAGGGGAGAGCATCAGAAGGTTCTTTGAGCATGCAGAAGAAGCTGAGGAAGATGAGGTAACTTCAGCACTCTAATGGCTCATTCATGACTAATTTCGTGGGTTTTGGGTTATAGAAATTGTGTTCTCTAACAAAAATGTGTTTTCTAACAGTCCAAAAAAAAAAAAAAAACACGACATTGTGTTCTCTAACAAAATAATATGAAAGTACATATAGTTTTAAATATGGGCTTACTGTAAATGAACAAATTCAGGATGATGATTCCATGGACAAGGATGGAAATGAGCTCGATGGAGATGGCTCTCGTCCCCAAAAACATGCTAAGAGCCCTGAACTTGCTCGAGAATTTCTTCTAGATGCCGCGACTGTTATTTTCAAAGAGCAGGTGTGTTTTCTGTGCTGACTAGTTCAATACCTGCCATGCATCAAATTCTGTTTCTTATACATCATAGAAATTTACCATATTGTTTAAACTCTTTGAATGTGGCAAAAAAACATTAGCAATAATTTTCTACAGTCTGATGGCCTAACTTTGTGTCCTTTTGACCCTTCTCATATTTTCCATCTCACAAGTCACATGCTCTCTTTCATGCCTTTCTATTCTCATAGAGTCTATTAAATTCTCTTTCATGTCTTCTTGCCTTTTGACATATTTTTTGTTTACAAAGGTGAAAGAAATTAATTTCCATGCACTTCTTTTAGCGAAAATTGAGGAATGCACAAGCAATCACAAATTGCTGTTACAGAATGGCTTCATTATTATTATTTTTCAAGGAAATGGAAGAAAATAGTTGGGAAAATTAAATAATTCATAGTTATATAAGATTGAATTTTGTTTTGGCATGATCTGTTTATAAGTGCCATAATGTGTTTTAATACATTTCAGGAGTTCTTCTTCCAGGTTTTGATAATCTAGTCTAGTTATTAGATTAGTTTCTTGCGCCAACTCTTCTTTTTCATCTTTGTGCCATTTTATCCATACAGAAAAGAAGTGGAATTTGCCTGCATTTTGAAGCATTGAGCTGCCCTATCAAGAGCAAAGACTTGTGGCGAACAAGCTTCTACCTGGAAAGGGCATGCTACTAAATTGGCACAATAAATTTCACTGATCTAGATACATTTATTTCATCTGCACTCACCATTTTCCAAGCATGTGGTTTCTTTTGCAATATATAAACCTATCCTTACTCTTCATGCTTGGAGATATTTAGGCCATAACTTACACCTTTAAGATTTTGTACAAGCAACTGCCAAGTTTCAATGACCCAAAACTTCAACATGATGGGACACCAAAAGTCTTCCAGTTTGGAGGACCTAGCTCTAGATTCTTTGGCCATTTATTAATTGAATCGTAACCGTTGCTGCATTTTCCTTCTTAATTGTTTCTTTGTTAGTCACCTATTGGAAGTCGTAGGATTTTTCTAATTGGGGATATTTTTGGTGCATGGAAAACTCAGAGTAAGCCCGTAATATCAACGATTTGGCTCAGTGAACAATGGGCTCCACTTGTAAAAAGTGAAAACGAGAATGGCAGTGTAGAATCTGTCAAACTAGGCATTGTGTAATACCACTTGGTAGATCTAGCCAGTGTTTTAAATATTGTTATTGCACCTACAAGAATGGGAAATATCGCAGTATATGTCGGGAAATATCACAGACATCAGGTAGAGTAAGGTTTACTAGGTAACACAACCAGACATCATGTAGAGTTTCAGTCTTAGGGAAACTTTAGGAGAACTTCAAGAAAATTGTGAAATTTTTCTGTGAAACTTTAGGAGATGTTAAAAGACATGATTACACTTTTGAACTCAAATTGTTACAAAAGAATCATGCATAATTCTTTTCCATTGTTTAGGGGAGAAAACTATGCACTGTCAGCCATAAATGATACAACGATATCCAATATGAGTTCATATTATTCAAATGTTGCACAATACAAGCAGCAGCAGCGGCAGCGGCAGCAGCAGCAGAAGAAGAAGAAGAAGAAGAAGAAGAAAGAATGAAAGAAAAGAACAGAAAGATGAAAAACTAAAAAGAACCAAAAAAATATCTCTGTCTTAGATCCCACATTATGTTAGGTGGCAACTCGAACTCGTTATTCCTGTCCCTACTGGGACGGCCATGTACTGTTGCTACACATGACTTTAGGGGTGGCAATGGACATAACTGCAGTTAGTGGTGGCAATGGGTCCACACTTTAAGACCCAAGGCCCGAGCTTGGCTCAAGCTCGAGCCTGATAAAAGTTGATTGAGCATGGGCTTGACCCAGCCTGGCCCAACCCTAAACTTGTTAAATCCCTATTTCATGCTTGATTTTTCCTAACTTATCTGTTGATCAAGTGGACCACACAATCATAAAGAAACAAACATTGCTTAATTGAGGATTAAAATGATATATTTGTAGGATACAAACATGCACATGCAAAGTCAGGTTTGGCAGGGTTGGGCTAAAATGACTTGAGCCCAAGCCTGGCCCAAGAATAGATTGGGCCATGCATGTGGTATTCAAAAATGGTTATGTGACAGCCGTTATGTCACAGTAATGGTGGGACCTCTTACGCAATGCAGGGCTATAACTGTTGTTCTAAAAAAAGGCGTGTAACAGCTGTAATGGACCAATTCAAGGTTGATACAGTTTTGTTTGTTTAGAAACAAATTGACCTTTACAGGGCCATAATGCCATAACGGCCATTAGGCTGGCCATTACGACCATCATTACTGTTATTGAATACCTTGGCCATGTATGTGAGGCCCATGCCTGGCCCATGAGCCAAGCTAGTAGGTCCAAGCTCAGCCCAAAGCCAGTTGGGTGGGCTACGCAGTCCATTGCGACCCTTAACTGCCTATTTCATGAGCTGGTGATACCACCATGTGCCCCAAACAGATTGATGGTACTCATCCTCAACAACAGGCACCAGTATGCCAATCAGTGGATACTGTGCCATAGTAGCTCCTTGTGGCATTGACTTTGGCTGTGCTTGGACACGTCCATACCCATAACCATGTCCTGGATAAATCTGTCAATTGCTATACCCACGTCCGCATCTGTAGGCTGATTCATTATCACAGCTATAGCCAGATGACTGTGAATGGGTATCATAGCTGCCAGAGTTCCCTTGTTGCCAAAACTTGCCCCTTCTGCTCCCTTTCTACCCCCACCTCTATTATTGAAGTCTTCCCGCTGCTCAGGTCTATTATTGCCGAGATGCTACCATAAACAGTAAGGCTACACGGAAGTTGAGTTTCCTTGCCCATCACTAACATCTATGGACCCAATGCTCTATGCAGATAGCCTCTTCGTTGCATGCCAACTGTTCTTACGATGTGAGAAACACTGACTCGCTCTTTTGTCTGTATACATGGAGTTGTGGCATGAGCACCATTTCTGAGTCCTAGGTGGCATGGTCAAACTGTGTTCCTCAGTCAGGTGGCCTAAGAGGTCTGTGACTGACACTGCTGCTGCGTACTCCTGTCGTTGCTGCTATCGCCTCTGTAATCTCCAATGTCATCTCTGCCAGATGGAGACAGAGTCCGAGTCTCATCATAATGCAGGGGCATTTTCACACCAGGCTTGAGTGGGGCGGCCTGTGCACTTAGGAGCACACTCGGAGTGGGGTCGGCTGTGGACTCAGCGCCTATGGACTCAGGGGGACCGTGGATTCGAACCCACCCGTGGATTCGGAGCCCACGTAGGAGGATTCGACCGAGGGCCTAGGGTGACCTGTGGATTCGGGGCCCTGAGGTGAACCCGTGGATTCGGGGCCTCTTGACCTGGGCTTTGAGATAAAGGGATTGATTCGCCACACTCTAACAGTTCTAGCTTTTAGAGCAAGTGGTTAGTTGTCCTGCATCACATCACCCAGGGAACTGGGAAGATCAAAACATGTTTTTTTTAAAGGTAACACTGCCAAGGATTGAACCCTGGATCACTCACACGCACTACGCTGTCTCCACAGCTCATCTAACAAGCAGGAGACAGAAGTTCAAAACGTGTTACGCACCATTAAAAATCATAAGCATAAAAGGAATATTTATCAGTTTTCATAGTCATAATGCTTGATGAAAATCTTGTTGGCTACAATGCTGAAGCACATCTCTCAGATCCTACTTCATTGTCATAAAAAATGGACTAAGAAACTTACAATTATGCTTAACCACCCATCACATTTAAAAGTAAGTTCACTGAAAATGGATCTGTATATTAACTTTCTTACCTTCTTTATATGTATATATCCCTGCATCTAATTACGGACATTACCCTTCTCAGGTAGAAAAGGCTTTTAGAGAAGGAACAGCCCGGCAAAATGCACATAGTATATTTGTTTGTCTTGCCCTGAAATTGCTGGAAGAGCGCGTCCATGTTGCATGCAAAGAAATCATTACATTAGAGAAGCAGGTAATTCTAATGTTCTACACGTTGGTTTGGTTAAGATTTTCAATGCAGGAGGAGAACCCGTTCTCAGTTCCTGATAGACATTCCATGACTGTTCCGTGCACATCTACAGGTAAAGCTTCTTGAAGAAGAAGAGAAAGAGAAGCGTGAAGAAGAAGAGCGCAAGGAGAGGAGAAGAACAAAAGAAAGAGAGAAGAAGCTCCGAAGAAAAGAGAGGCTAAAAGGAAAAGAAAGAGACAGAAACAAAAATTGCAGTGAATCAAAGCAACTTCCAAATGCTTCAAGGGAGTCTGCAAAAGAGTTATCCTTGAGCAATCATGAGGAGGCACTTACCACTTCAAACTCGGGGGATATGAATGGCATAAGGAGAGATATTACAGTAACCAGCACCCGTTCTTCTGATGTTGTAGATGAAGAAACCTCAAATGGGTGCACCGATTCGAAGACACAAAACCTAAAAGATGAAAGTTTACAGCATCCATGCAGTTTTGATGGAGAGATCAACGCAAAGGATGGAAATTCTTTTATGATTGAGCAATCAAAAGCCTCTCGACGGAAATCAAGATTCAGGAAGGATTCTCCACTAGAGCAGGCTTCCAGATGGTGCGACAGACGGAGATCTGCCGTGGGCAACGAGAATACCACCCAGGTGGATGAATCTGAACCAAAGCTACATGTCTACATGGCAACTTCTAGGTGTGTCAATGGGCCAAACAGGCAGTCAAGAAATGGTACTGTGAAAACCAATGCCAGAAATTGCAGCATGAAGTTTGGTGACAAGTTACAATGTTCCAACAACAGAATACGTGACAGATATGATGTCCATTCCTGCAGCTGTAACCTGCATACTGATTACAGAGGAAAGGAAGGACATCATGTTTCTACGATCAGATCGAGTAAGGATTTCAGAACTCTGAATAAGCCAGAATCTTATCGCAGCAGCAAGTACGACCATGGATGTTATATGTCGGAAAGCTGTGGAGTTCCCAAAGCCAAGCTTGTTGCTGGTAATCTTTCTTCAATCAAGGGAGACATCCTCCATAGAAAGAAAGTATGGGAGCCAACGGAATCGCGGAAAAAATGCCCTAGAAGCAACTCCAACCCTGATGTTACCTTGAGGTCTTCTATTTTCAAGGTTGATGCATGCAAAGGAGGTCTGGACGGTGGGCACGAGAATGGACGCAAACCACGTGGGAATGCATGCATATCATTTGATGGGCGGCTATTGTCTGATTTTTCTGGAAATTCAGGCAAAGGTGATGCTTTGAATGGCAGGAAGGCATCAAATATATCTAATCCAGGCTCACAAAATGGCTTCCAGAATGGGTTTAGCCTGGGAATGGAGTCCCATTACTGCTCAAAAGATGCTGCTGCTGATGTTGGGCCATGTCCCATCATTTTGACCCTTGCCATGAATAATGCTACGGACCCCTCGATGAGCACTTCTAGTTCAGATAACTATTCATCATGCCTTAGCGAGGGAGACAGTTGTACTGGTTCTTCAGGCCCTCAAAATGCGGAGTCTTTGTCGATGTCTGATTCAGAAGATGCAAGCCTTCAATCAGAAGGTAAAGAAATTGCATGTGGTGGAAGTGCGTTCATTGATTTCCGAGATGTGGGGATGGATGGGAAGGATAAAACAGGGGGGCAGGAGTCTCTCACTAGTGGAATGGGTGCTGGGTTTCGAGCAGAGGGCAGATGTATGGTTGGAGGCAACTTTCTGGGGGACTCACCTACGAAAGATGTCCACGACCATGACAATGGCAGAATCGTGGTTGATATGGGTTCCCAGCAGCACCATGCACTACCAATGCAGAACCAGTGCATACATTTGCCTGTTTTCAGTGCTCCTATGCCCATGGGTTATTATCATCAAAGTGCTGCTGCTTGGGCAGCAACTCCCACTACTGGTTTGGTGCCGTTTCATCAGCCCAATCACTATCTATACAATAGCCCACTTGATTATCGTCCATCAGCGAACCAATCATCACACTTTTGCACGCGGTATGGTCCTCTACAGCCTCTAACCAATCATCATACTCCGGTGGTTACCATGGGCCAGCTTCCATTGTACCAGATGGAAAACAAAGCCAATGTTGTTGACCCAAAAGACGACACCAAGAATTCTAAACCACGTGGAGCACAAGAAGCTGTTGGTGTAGCTGATACAGCATTGGCAGGGTGTTGTCAACCTCCTGAAAGGCCATTTTGCAGCAGACAGATCCCACGGAAAGAACCCTCATGTGGACAAGATGGAAACGTCCAGCACCTGCTCAAATCCTGGAACGAAGGTCCAACCTTTTCGTTATTTCATTTTGGTGGGCCCGTGGCAGTGGGTACAGGTTACAGCTTGAATCCAGGATCTGTGAAAAATGAAGCTGCTGGTAATTCTTCTTCAAAATCGCCGTCAGCTTCAGCTCCTCCCATTCAGGGCGAATTGGCCTGCTCTGAGAAGGATACGTCCATTGAAGAATACAGCTTGTTCGCAGCAAGAAATAGATCTCGCTTTTCATTCTTTTGAAAATCAAGTGAGAAACGGTACCAAAGTAAGGCTGCAGGAAAGCCGAGTCCCCACTACTGCATTTGTTATAGAAGTTTGAGAGCTTGTAATTCAGGAGATACTCATCTTCCCCGAGAATTTACCCCTAAAACAACCCTAAAAAAATAAAAAAATCTTCTCTGAGAATTTCAATTGAGTCTATATTCATCCCTGTTTGATTATCATTTCTGTTGTAGTTCTTATTTTCCAGATTGTAGAGAAGGGAAAAAAAAAAAGGGCGAGTGGCATATAACGTTTTAAGGTTTTTGTGTCTGAGGTAAGTTTTTCAGTATTGAAGCATTTGATGTTGATATATCTGTCAATGTGCATAGGTTGCTTGGGATTTGGTCTCTTTACAAGGCTTCTTTCTTTTTCTTTTTCTTTTCCTTTTTCTGTCTCTCTCCCAGCCTTTGCTATGCAAGAAAGGTACCATAGTTATAAAGATTATCCCAATGTGAATCTTAAATTTGAAGTAGTTTTGGCCTTCATTCTATTTTTTATGTTGGCAGCAAAAAATGAAACTGCACTATATGAGAAATCGACACATGTGAAAGATATCAACTGTTCATCATGTGGGACACGCATGAAGTTAGTCTGGCCTGAAAATCAGGCTGTTTTACTCATCAGCTGGGCCCTGGTTTACTAAACAAATTGACAACTACCAAAAACTTGTAGGCATCCATTTATTTCATTTTCTGTGGCCCATCTGATGAACTACACTGCAGCCTACCGCCTACCTGATGGGCTGCTCTGATCTTGCAAATGTGCCATATTGGCACGAGTACAGTCATGTCGAAAGGCAGGGCAGGCCATGCATGCGTGTGTTGTTAGCAAATTTGTCATAATGACAATCATTGGAAACATGTTTTCTCTTGTGAAAGAATACCCATGATTCCCGCTTCTAGTTTCTGGCATTTGTTTTTGTTCGTTTGTTTGAACCCCCCACCGCAGCTCTGTCCCTTTTCTAGGTATGGAAACCATGGTCTTAATGAAGCATTTGGGTTGTGATTTTTGCCTGTTGCTCGTCTTTGCCCCCATTTCAACAAAGCTTTGTCCATAAGCCTACTCCCCATTGTTTTTGCCTCTTGTTTGCTATAGGTATGATGCCCTCTGTCATGGAAAATCCCTGTACGCAGATGAATCTGCCATCTATGCACCCCCCCCCCCCCCCCCACTAAAAAAAAAAAAATGCACACACACTAGCGTACATGAACAGCTGATCTGATGCCTGGGTCAGGTAAATGTTCATACTGGAGCCTGTCTGATCGATGGCCTGGAATTTGCAAAGCGTGTGAAACGAGAATGCAATTGCAAACCTCTTTTTCTAGACACGTGGCGAGAATTAATTGAGAAGGTGAAATTGCATGAACAGAAACGGCAGAAACTGCCCAAACCTAAGAGATCCTAGGAAGAAAAGAATATCCACCTCAATTCCAATCTCTTCTGCTGACCTCAAATTGAAAGAGTTGAACTGATTGAAGAGCTAACGGCATTGTCCTGAACTCTGCCTGCGATTTATAGCTTTTTTCTTCCCCTCATCGTGGGAAATTAATAAAAGATGAATTTTGGGGGCCGTTCTTTTATTTATTTATTTTTATTTAAAGCTTGCTTCGAACCCCACACCTCAATGCAGGCTGTCTACCATTGAGCTACAGGCTTGAACGCAGGGAGCAGTGGGTGCAATCAAGTCAAGTTTCTGTTCCGGACATACTATAACAGTCATGTTGTCTTCAATAGGTTATGCCGTCTCAGTCTAGCTATTCTGTAAACACCATGGAACAGGGAGTTAAATCCACTTGGAGCACTGATTGGGCATGTGTACATTGACACATGGCACATTTAAGGCATTTGAAGATTGATGGTGACGCATGTGTCAAACACAAGGTGTTTGAACATGGATAGTTGAACGAAAAATAGGCACAAGTGCCCCATATACATAGAACATTACTCCTACATGCACCTAATTTAGGGATAATCTTCCTCATCTTCATTCTACCTTATTCAAGAAACAAGTTATCCTTGCTTTATTCCACCTTTTTGGGACTGTCCTTAATTTTCTCTATTCCTTTTTGTATAAATTGGATGGACAAATCATGAACAGCTCCTCTCTAAGAGAGCCTATGCCAGACACAACTTTTCTTTCATCAAACAGCTCTGAGAATCCATTCA